>JAXCLR010000050.1:49362948-49411607 GCA_035584095.1 Annona squamosa | reverse complement strand
CTTGCGTTTTGATATCACCTTCTTCCCTAAACCACGTCCATAAAGGCATGGGAACCTTTGTTGACTTTTCGTCACAATCGGACGTTGTTGTGGCGCGTCGCTTCCGGGGGGACGCCCTAGCAACCCTTGCTCATTTCTCACTACATCCGGGCTCCGATGTAGCGCGTCGCTTCTGGGGAAACGCCCTAGCAATCAACTCTTGGATTGCCCAAATCAAAGTTCAAGGTCCATCTTTATGAAAGATCATGCATGGATGACTCTAGAGATGCCATATGGCATGCCAGAGCTAGTCACTACCACCAGCGCTGCACTCGAGCCTAATGTAATGGGTTGTTGTCTAGGCTTGGGCATTAAGCCCACTCGCCTCTGTTTCGAGCCACTCCTCTTTGGTTATATCCTACTAGGTCTTCAGCCATCGTCGAAGTTTGCTGTCGACAAAACATCTCGCTAGAGCCTGACGTGTCTTAACCTACTAGGCACCAACTGAGCCTGGTCTACCACCGGGAGCTAGCCCAAGCATTGAGCTCATAGGTGTGGCCTACTAAGCCCGGGTAACGGCCCATTACACTAAGCCGAGCGGCAGTGCCAGCTTCAGCATCTACGTGGCGCATCCAAAGCCATCCATGCATGATCTTTTATAAAAATAGAACTTCGACTTCGATTTGGGCAATCCAAGAGTGGATTTCTAAGTTTTTAGACCTTCTGAATCAAATGGAGGGCTCTAATTTTCCATTTAAGGCTTGGATTATAGAGTTAGGTTGACCATTGAATCACAATCTAAGGCCTGCCTGAAATATCAATGCATAACATTATGTAGATAAGCTTAGTAAATGGACTCGCTAAGCTAGATATTTAGTTAAAAAGAGGGATATATGGACATATTGAAACTATAGACTATATGATGCACAAGGTTCCATTATATTTTGTTTCTCTCACTTACTAAGTTTACTCTTGTCATTTACATATTATTATTGTTGTATAGATACTCTAATAGGTGGCACGTAGATTGATTCTCTAAAGTCAAAGCAAAAGCAGGACTAGATCCAATGTAATTAGTTGTTTAATTGAAATTTCTATGATGGCATTGTAGTAACATAACATCATATGATGTCTTGGTTGAATAGGTATTTCACTATTATTTTTGGTTAATTTAATTTATTAATTACAAATTTCCAAAAGTTTTGTTATCTTTTATGCAAGTGAGTTTTGAGCCCACATGTGATAAATCCTGGCAGATAACCCTTGAGCCCAATTTCAGCTTGAAATTGGGGTTTAGGTGTTATAGTTAGGACATCATTGCAAAGAAAGAAGTGATTATAATATGCATATCTACACATGAGATGGTTACTAATTCCTTCACCAAATCAATTCTTAGAGATATATTTTTGTCACATGTAAAAGCTCTTCGTTTGTGTAGAATATAATATATGAATATTTATCATTATCTTTTACTAATCGATTTAAAGTATTCAACAAAGTTAGAGATCGACCCTCTCTCATGAAAATTTATCTCTGACATTCTAGGAATATGCAAAGATGAGACAAATTAAGTAACATACATGTTTTATGTAAATTGAGACCTAAGATGATTGTCGTCTTCATAAGATAATTAACATGAGGTCATATTTTATTAGATTCTAACTATAGTAGGAATCTTACAACTCATCGGACTTTGTCAAAACTAAACTTAAATCTAAGTTGGAGCCCAAGGAGGGTGAGCACTTTGAGAACTCAGGTTAGACACTTGACGGTAATTGAACTAATTTCTATATAATGCTGAAAAGATAGTGACATACATTCTTTATGAGTTAGGAGTTCTTCCACTATAATATTTATTTTATGCCACATGTGCTTAGCAACCAATAAAGAAAGTGAATCTAGTTTCTTTTGTTGGCCCCGAGTTAATGGCAAAACCCAAGAGGGGATGGGTGAATTGGGTTCTTAAAAATTTCTTTGGTAACTTAAAAACTTAACCCCTTGTAAGTTTAATCCCCTTAAATGAAGAAACGAAATGGAAAACAATGTAATGTAGAGAGCAAAAATATAAATCAAGCAGACAAGATTTTTATAGTGGTTCGGGCAACCTCCCTACTCCACTCTTCCAAGCTCACACTCCTAGTGACTTGGGTTCCACTATTGTATTCTTCCAATAAAATTTTAGTCACTGCTCTCTTCTAGATTCCAGCTCTAGGGGGCTTCAACAAATCTTAGCACAAGTAGGTGATGAGTTCCACTCCAATCACATACTACTTTGCTTACACTTGATCTTAGTTCCTCAAACTAGATCAAGTTCAACACAAACAAAAGAAATAACAAAATAGTCTACACTTTACAGATGTGCAGAAGCAATTTGGCGTAGAGAAGAACTTGTAATGTAGGCTTTGAAGATTCAGAAATTGAGCTCTTGCAGTTTGAAGCAAAGTTCTTCCTCTTTAAATGGCTTGATCTCTTTAAAGCTCTTGAATATGAGAGTTAAGCACACTTAGTGATTTCTGCTTGCTTCCCTCGTCTACAATGACTCCCTTTTATAATTATGAAGGGAATCCGAACGTTTGAAGGTGGTTGGCACGCATTAAATGCGCCAACGTTCGAATAAATTTCGACCGTTGCGACCCAAGTCGCAGGCAGAGTTGACTTCGGATGCGACTTCGCCCAAGTCGCAAATGGAGTCGACTTCGGGTGCGACTTCGCCTTCTGTTCGCGCCTTCAAGTTCCAGGTCGGGTCGACTTGGGCATCGACTTGACCCAAGTCGCAAGTGGAGTCAACTTCGATGTGTGACTTCACTTCGGTAGGAAGCTTGATGATCTTGAAAACTTGGAATGCTTGGTTCCTTCATTTCCTTTTGGATCATTGTCTTCTATTTAGCTTGCTTTCATTTATTCTATGTTTTTGCAAGCCTTGAATCCATGAGAACTTGAACAACCTTCTTGGTTGAATTTATGCATCTTTGCTTGAACTTGGATTAGTCTTCTATTTTTGTAGACCTTGTGAATCTTGGAGCTTTGATTCACGTATTTTGCTTTCTTTTGATATTTGTCTTCGTATCTTGGATTTCTTCATCTTGAAATGTACTTGAAGCTTTTCCTTATTTTGATAATGAGCTTGAATCCTTGATTTGGTCTTGAGAGATCTTAAGTTGATCTTGGAAATGAGCTTGATTCTGCATCCTTGAACTTAGAAGAACTTAAGTCGAACTTGGAGTCGACTTCGTCTGCAACTTCACCCAAGTCGCAACTGGAGTCGACTTCGTTTACGACTTCGGCATCTTTCTCTCCCAAATTCAACTCTGGAGTGATTTTGGCATCTGAAGTCGATGCTGGAGTCGACTTCGTTTGCAACTTGGCTTCTCAAGTCGCAAGCGGAGTCGACTTAGCCTGCGACTTCACCTGCTCTTCTTCCCATTTCAACTCTGGACGGATTTGGCTCTTTGAAGTCGATGTTAGGGTCGACTTGGGGAACGACTTGGCCTTCCATGCTCTACTTTCTTCAAATGTATATGCCTTAATCACTTCCACAAACATGTTAGTAGTCAAGACTTACTCAAATTGATTTGTTAATCATCAAAACATAGATTTAGCTTATTTTCCACATATTTCCAACACCTTTGACATGGGTAATCTCTATCTCTTCATTATGAGAGTTGTTGAAGCTATGACAACTTTAGTATTATACTCTTTTTGTCTTTTGATTATATTTTGAGGTTATGATCTAATGTTGTTATTGCTTTTAAGTCATGGGCAAAGTGACTTTGCGCGACATGTCTAGGAAAGTTGTTAATTTACAATTAAAAGATATATATATATATATACACAAGAGGAAGACTGTTTCATTTATATCACTTGTTTGTATTCATCAGTCAACCAATTATGTTCATTTATATGATTAATTCATATGATTGGACATAATTGTGATTACAATACAATAAAAAGAGAGATAATCAAATATAGCCTTATGGGGATTAAGTATATTTGAACTGATGTAATAAAATGAGTTTGGGCACAGTGAGACATACATGTGTACATATACATGTACATACTTTTATTTTGGGTTGTAACCGTTATGCTATCCATAACAGGTGCATAGCCTTAAGCTCTCGAGTACTCATAGGCCGCACAACCTATTTGTCAGTATAAGAACCCTGAAAGGGAGATCGTCGAGAAACTTGTTATGTGAGAGCGGGAAATGTTGGAATCTTACTTTAGGATTCTTAATGCTCATAATGAGTTTTCCACTCCTACTCGCACCAGAAAATATAGTCTCACTTGGATACAGTGTATAAGAGCATACTTTAGTGAGATATCTCCTATGAAACTCTTATATATTCCTATCAGTCTAGTTATAGATATTTATGAGGTCTTTGAGAGAAACACATATTGTAACACACAAGAGAGATTCCTAGAAAGTTCTCCGAAGCCCATTCAGATATTAATGATATTTAGGTTATGGTAGTATGATTGGTTTTTGATATTCTGATTCTAATCTGGCCAAGCAAGGAAGTTTGGGGCATAACTTTTCGATCCTTCCTCTTCCTCTTTCACTAAATAAGCTACATAGAAAATCCTTAATTCTTGAAATTTCTCAAAAATTGTATGTTAGAAACATGTAGATACTAATTTTTAATTTACATGTTCTGTGCTCTAGGGTCATTGCTTCTTTTTAGGTTTTGGTAAGCTCAAAAATGTGTTGCTACACCTATACATAAAAAATGAAAGGAAGTGTTACTAATGGTTGACTCTAGTTTGTATCATGCTCGAATCATTGATATCATTATTATATTATGTATTTGCAAATTTACAATATCTAAGAGAGTTTTAGGATATGTTGGTGGAAGGAGTTATACTTTAAAAGATGAAGGGCCTTCCAATGTAAAAATTGAATTCTTATCTGTAGATGATAGTCTTATTTCTTTAGTTTTCACCTCTTCCTTAGGAGTTTGCTCATTCACAAATATAATGCTAGGTTCAAGAAGCTTCATTTTTATGCTGCCACATTAGCTAGCATAAGTCGAAAAGTAATATCTTTAACTTCTAGATGATGACAAGATTATCAAAAGGACCAAATTACTAAAGCAGATTACCATCAAATTTAGTTTTGGTTTTACAGAAATTTATAGATTTCTTTATCTTGTATGTGTTGATTCTTAGGGAGATGTTTGGTCCTTCTAATGATTTCGTTATGAATAGTAGAGGTGACTCCAAGATTATAGATTTTTTTCTACATTAGGCACAATAAAATTTCTTTTTCATATTTTTTGGCTTAGTTCTAGAACTGTATTTTGGCAACATTTCTTCAAAATGGAGAAATTAATAATGATATGGCTAATAGAGTCTTAAGGTATGTGGGATGAAATTTTTTGTAACCATTGAGTTCTAATTGGATTAAAAAGAAAATTCTATAATAAAAAAATAATATCTTTGAAATTATGATAAATTGAGGATAAAATTTTGAACAAAAATGGATATGTTATTGGATCATTTTTATTTGCAAAAGCCACTAAATACTATCTCAATATGTCTTGCTTGTTATCATTGTAAATTAATTTCTATTCAATCAAACACTAAAAAAATTAGTTAATTGGAGAATTGGATAAAATAGATTCATATAGATTTCATAATGAATTTACTTCACTTTTGACTTGTTCAATTATGTCTACCTTTCCATTATCTTCTTTTCTATATGGTGGGTGTTCATATTTCCAAGGTTACTAATTCTCGTATATGCACATATATCTTTTGAAGCTTGTGCTCTCTACTATTGTATACAACATTTGAGCTCCCACCTAATGCAGTCATAGGAACAAAAAATTTAGAGTTTCTTTTCTATGCATGACCTTATCTAGTAAGAATTATGCTAATCTAACATCACAGGCAAGTCGTGAAGAAACCTTGTTACTAGCTACTGTGTTATAAAGTCTACTACATTCCATAAAAAAGTCTAGTACTTTATTTGAAGTGAAGAAAGATGGTGCAAGGATAGACAAAAAGAGAAATTAACAATGTATTGGCTAGCCATATCTCTTTTAACTGTCAAATTTCTCCCTATGTAATTTGGATTTGAATGTATATAGAAAGTTATTTTCAATGTAAATTTTATCCCCATGGTGATTTCAATTTGAATGTTATTGTAAATTTGGATGGTTTATCTTAAATTAATATACATTTTTTGTCTTCATACTCAATTGTCAGTATAATAAGATGCTAATGTGTTTTTGACTTTAAGCCATTTAAATATCAGATTGAGATGAAGTGTTAGTTAAGTAACAGAAATCTAAAATAAGATTCAATTAGATGGAATGTCCATCACAATGGACAAATCCTAGACTTACATGAGATGGAATTTTCATTGTTGAAAATTTTTAGCAGATGACAACTTCAGATGCAATTGTTTCCATTATTGCAATACCTAAGAAAACTCTGATTTTCTTCCAAACCAATTTCTTAAGTGAACCTGTTTCCAATCAAAATGCATAAGACAACTCCTATTTCCTTCCAAGTGCTTTTGGAAATTAAATAATCAATGCAATGAACCTGTTTCCAATCCAAGTGCATAAAAAAACTCTTATTTTCATTCTAAATGGTAAGGAAACTAAATCAATTACTCAAACAAACCTATTTTCACTCCAATGCCTAAGGAAACTAAACCAATTTCTAAAATGAACTATTTCTTATCTAATTGCATAAGATAATACTTGTTTCTATTCCAAATGCATGCAAAAACTAAATAAATAAATGCAATAAACATGTTTCTCATCTAATGTATAAAATAACTCCTATTTTCATTCCAAATGGTAAAGAAACTAAAATAATTTCTAAAATAAACATGTTTCTAATCTAAATGCTTGTGTAAACTAAACAAATTAATGTAATGAACCTATTTCTGATTTAAATGCATAAGATAACTCTTGTTTCCATTCCTAATGCATTTGAAAACTAAATAAATCAATGTAATGAATCTATTTCCATTCCAAATGGTAAAGTGGCTATGTATATAATATTGAAATTGTCTTGTTTCGATTCCAAATAAACTTAGTTTCCAAGGACAACAATGTCGCTGACCTAAAAAAATTACGACTATGTCACTAAAACTTTTCGCATCATCATGAAGACAACTGCAATAAAAAAATTAAAGCTAAACAGATGTAGTGCTTTTTCTCTGACACATCAGTCTTCATATGGAGCTTTCTCTTTAAGCAAGCTACCTTCGTATCTTTTAAATGATTAGTATGCTTCGATTTGTTGACTACATCCAATTAGATTTCTTTTAATTAACTTACACAATGTGTGAATGACTCAAAATTTGCCTTTAATTCCTCAACATCAACCCTTAGCTTTGTGATGTAATCCACCTTGGAATGAAGCTCATCTTTGTGAAACTTCATTGGCACCCTCAGTTCAGCCATCCACTTGAAAAAATTGCAATCCATGCTTATAAAAAATAACCAAAATAGTGTAAAATTATAAATAAATATACATGAAACAACAAAAATTAATATGATTTGACTTACATTATAATATAGACATAAAAAATGTCTTTAGGGATTTGCCTCAATTCGAGATGTTAGAATTACTGTTGGTTGCGTGCAGAAATAAATACATTCCTAAAGTTAGAACTAGAAGATGTCATTATACTTTTGTGAAGATGACCGACCTAAAAAAGGGAATAAAGAAGGATTAAAATATGAAATATATTGAACTATGTGAACATACATGCTTGATTTGAAAGATGCACATGTAACAGACTTATGAATGAAAACACAATGATTAAAGCATGTGTAAATTATTGCATTAGTATTTCATTTAATTTGAAAGTACCCCAACATCCACGACTCCTCCCTTTGCTTGACCCTACATCACTCATGTGTTCATGTTATTTGAAAGTAGGACATGTTCGTTTGTCATGTCCAACTGTCATCTTATTTCAATTGTTACACATCTTTAGAATAGGAAATAGTATCTCAATGGTGCTTTTAATTCATTTTGAATTTATTTTCTTTCATTAGCACTATATTTGAAGGGGTGACACCACATGCATGTGAACTTTGTGTTGTATAGTTCTACTTGATATACCATGAAATGTAAAGGATAACAAGCACTAATGCAACACCATCTCTAGTGACTTGATGCTCTACCATAACCATCTCCTTTCTAGTAGCATCTACTCTCTCTTTTTCAACCATATCTTGCACCATAAGCTTTATATTGTGAAAAGCATCTCTCTATACTTCATACATACTTTCATTTTTCTAACATTATTGTTGAAGATAACTCCATGCTTGTGATAAAACATAATTACGAAGTATAAGTGATTGTCCTTTATTTCTTGAACATGTTGGATTTGGTTGAATGTGTAAACTTTTTGCTTGTTGAGTCCAACATGTAAGTGCATGACTGGTTGGCATGGATAATATTCCCTTGTAATGCAATAATGTAAATATATGTCTGCAAATGATTCTGCTGAACTCAAATTTCAAGCAAGAGCATAAAGCTTTCACCTCCACCATATCTCATCACATATGATTCATTAGGTCTAAAAATATTTCATGCTTGTGTGTTATTCACTTGTGGTTTTTTATGCAGTATGGTAAACATTCTCTTGAACTTCATTTTGAAATATTTTAAATGCCTTCAAAGTATACATCATTGCCATCTCAGCCTCAAGTTCGAATCTTGTTGACAATATTGGTCTAGAATTTGTTGTTTAAAATTTAGCATTCCCTTTATTTTGCCATCTTCACTAGAGCAACTTCTCATAAACATTAGCAAAGTCAAATAAACTGAATTTATGATTACCAAACTCATCTATTACATTAAGACTCACTTCTTGTTATTATTCTCATTCTAGTTATAAATATTTTCTTTGTGAAGGCAAGAATCTAGCCATTTTGGATTTAATACATGTGTTCAATCTACGAATTCCCATACAATTTGAACTTCTCCATCATTGACGAGTAACAACTTTTAAATTCTTTAATATTTTGCACGCCCTATAGATAATAATCCCAAATAGTTTTTAAATGTTAGATGCTTTTGGTAAATGTGGAATAGTTGTTCGGGAAACTTCCTACATATATGCCACGAGCATAAAATATGATGAGTATATGTAAAAAAAAAAAACTTGTGTAACTACCTGTCCAATAGCTACATCTTGGTTAGTCACAATTGTCTTTGGATGGATATCGCCCATTGCATCAAGCTATGTCTAAAATATCCATTTGAAATTTTCAATAATCTCTCCAAAAAGCAATCCTAAGTCAAACAAGTAAGTTTGCATATGGTGGTCGACATAGGTGAATGACCCAAATGACATGTCGTATTTAATTTTTGATATGTCATCTTAAAGAACTTCACATCACTAGAAGCCATATAATTCACTTATGACTAGCCATCTATCCAAAAACATGATGCCAACCTCATATCTTCATCCACTTGTATCTACTAAGTAAAATTATGATTATCTATACTCTTTCTTTGAAAGTGATTGAGAAGCTCCTTTACATTGTTCTCATGCATTGCTTGTTGCTTTGACTTCAACACATTACTCGTATCTCTTTCGTGAATCCAAGTAGATCATGACCTCCTTTAATGAACTTGAAATCGAGTGGTCTTGACACTCCGATACCTAATAATTTCACTTGAAATTACACTCAATTGTTATTTTGTCACCTTCCACAGCTAGTGCCTCTTTATAGAGGTAATCAAGACATGATCATGTACTTTCACAAATTGAGTAACATGACAAGCGTTACTTTCTGATTTTAAGTTTATAACAATTTTTGTAAGATAGTCACAACATGAAATATAAAGTACTTTAAGTGCTTTAAAATTTTGATTGTGAATCTCTTTTCATTTTTGGTCTTGTGTGTCACCCTTAAAGCATCTAAGAATATGATAAAGGTAACTCTAGACTTTAGCACCCTTATTTTTTCCTTTCTAACACTAAAACCATTGAATCAAACATATTTGTTAAATAATTTGATCACATCTTCAAGCAAATCAAACTACAATATAATGATAGGTTTCATTTTATGTGGAGTAATAGAGATGAAATTATCTCTTTTGTCCTCCAGCCCTATCAAATTTAACAAACTTAAGTTAATACCCCCAACTAATAATTGTCGTCATGTCATGCATAATGACTACACTCGTGTTAGATGTCTAGCCTCTCTTTATGTTTCTATCTTACTGTGGTACACTTGTTTCATTTGGAATGATAAGCCACTCTATTAAAGCTCTACCCACATTGGCATCCATATTATAATGTGAACACTATGTGCCACGTGTTTCAAATAAAATTTCATATTAAAAAAGCATATATGAACATGACATGTCCATGAAAAGAGTTATTCTATAATGTATAACATGCAAATTATATTGTTCATAGGCAATTATGTTCATAATAAACCAAATCAATTATCAATTCTTAATCTCTTTTAGATATGCAGGTGCCTTCAAAGTTAAAAGTTATTCCTTTTTACTCTAACAGGTAGATCTGTTGTCTTCAAGTTTATATAGATATAAATAAGAAGACTAAATTCAAGACCAATTAATTATCTAGGTAGATATTACTTAAATTTTTATCTATGACTAATAATGTAAATATTATAAGTCTATCATATGCATTGTGCCATAACAAAAGCAATTAGAATTCCTAAATTGCAATAAGTAATTCAAAATACAACTGTTGGGCTTTATGGTTTTCATATGTTGAACAGAACTTTGCATTGTTATCTACTTCATTATTTTACATTAATTTGAGATCTTCCAATTGACTTTAGACACTACGTTTCTTTTTTGCTAGAATTGTACTAAACTGGTGTGGTTTGATTAGAAACCTCACAGATGTTAAAGTTCTCTCAAAATGGGAAATCCTTTTCTTAATGAGTTTGATTGTCTACCACCATTTGTCACTTGCGTAATCTTGTTTGGTGTAAAAAATATTATGATAATTTTGTTTATTCGCAATAGATTATGGGATAATTATCTCTTGACATTGCCTATGCCTATAACTATAAATAATTTTTATTTAATGCTTATGATGAAATATCTATGTTTGCAAAATTTGTCTTATCACTTTTCTTCATGGGTGGGTGTTCAAAACATATGCCTTTCATAGTTGGTACCCATATGCCCTTTAGTTCTTGAAATTTTTTAGAAAAGAGAATGAAAGTTATCAAGGATTTGAGGTCATAAATATCCCATTAAGATCCAAAGTGTGCATTGATTTGGCATCATAAACATTCTGTTGAGATTCCTGGCATGTGTTGAAAGTACCTGTACAATTGAACTATACCAAAAACAAGTTTAAAAGTACATTAGCATATAAATAGTAGAATTCATGCAATGTAGTATGTTTGACTGGAAATGGTTTCTGTTATGTGGTACCTAGGTGTTTCATAAGTGATCTTAATCACATGCACTATGAAGTTGTAAGATACTTGATGATTGATAAAGATTATGAATCAAATCACCATAATGTTCAAGCTATATTTGACTAGTGAAAGTTGAATAATTTTCAATATTGGTTTAAATCATTACTCATTTTGTTGGCAATTAAGGATATAGGTTGATGATCTAAAAAAGATATTATCATTTTATTAGAAAGAAAATCATTCTTTTCGAGGGACTTTCCTATTAAAATAAGAAATTAATAAAATTCCACGATACATTAAGACAAACGTTTAACTTAAAAATATTACCTCAAATGTCAACATTTAATGATCCATGGAAACACATAAGACACCTATAAATTTACTACAATTTTACTATGAACAACAAATTAATATTAACGTATGCGAAACTATGAAGGATAAATGTTAAATAGGGAGTGATTTTTTTATCCAATTGCGAGAGCATTTTTTAGCCATAGTAAAAATACACAACACAAAAAATTCATCAAATCAATTGATAAAAAACATAATCCAATCTCTGAATATCTTAGTCATGGGCAAAAACAACATGGTAATTTTTTTATACAAGGAAAAAATGAAAAGAAGACATAGAAAACTTAAGGAAAAATGAAAAATAATCTAGATTCTCTTCTTCATGTTGTGCAGTAAGGCAAGACAGTGGTGTTGTAGGCAATGAGAGAAGGCAATGACGGTTCATCAGGCTTGGGATGGTAGAATGGGTTCTTCAGATGCTGAGAAGATTTTATATAAAAGGAGTGTGGCTCACATTTTGGCAAGGTGGAGGCAGATGATGGAGGTTGTGGGAGAGAGGGAGCTCAAATGGGTTGTTGAAATGGCTTGTTTTAAGCTTGATTTTGGTTGAAAGGTAGAGAGGATGAGAGGAAGACATGAAAGGCATCACCAGCATTCAGTAGTGGCTTGATGTCGCTGGCAAAGGAGGATGGTTGGCGTTTGTTAGGGAGAATGCAATGAGAAGAAGAGAGAGAGAGAGGTGTAAAAGGGAGATGCAACGAAGAAGAGGCGGGTGATTTGGTTGTCAGGACAAGTTGATATATAGTGGGAGATTTGCATTTGGTGATTCTTTTGCCAAAAAAAAAAGAAGCTACATTGACACCTTTGACCAAGGACTTGCATGTAAGTGTTCCTACCAATCCCAAATTAACTCTGCCACTGCATCTAACGGCTATAAAAATCAACCACTGAATCCAACGACTACCAAGCACCGAGAGCATGGAGCCTTGTTGCTCTCAGGTATATCATATCGGATATATATATATATATATATATATATATATATACGGAGTATAAAATAAATACGAGAATGCTTCTATAAAACCCTTCTTCTATATGATTCATTCTATTTTGAATATTTCGATAATTGATGGAAAATTTATTCTATTTATTGTATTTAATATTATTTACAATATCTTTCAAATCCTTTCACTGTTTAGTATCACTATGCATAGGTCGCATATACAAATGTATAAAATCAATATAACAAAATAATTTATTATTAAATATCAATTTTAAAATTGTATTTTCAATATCTAAATAATCTAAAATACTATTTGTATATAGATAAATCATCATCATCATCATAAGCCATTTCTCATTTATGTGGATAAATAATTCTATAAGATATCATTACATTTTAATATATATGTAAATGAATCTAAGCATTTTCTCTATTTACACATGAATATACTTATTTTTGAGCAAATATGACTCATGTATATATTTAATTTGGATGCAACTTACCTTTTACATAAACAAATAATGTTACAGTGAATGGAATAAATTTTCATCAAGTATCAAAAATTTAAAATTTAAAAAATTACATAAGGCCAATTCTATCCAACTCGGTGACACATATTCGGGGGAAATGGGATGGGATCTTATATGGTATATAAAATGAAGGCGATATGTATGTTATATATACTTCGGGTTTAGATTTACCTTCTTACGTGATGCGAACTATTTTCAATATAAGTTTCTGTTAAACAAGATAAACTGGGCTTGGGGTCCTACAATAGCTAATTTAACTATTGTTGCAATTTGGATTCTGCGGTCCGGGTCCCAAACCATGTTGCATCCTTAGCTGCATATCAAAATTGTTCAACTAACAAGTGGTTCCAATGGATTAAATGGTATGGCCCAAATATTAATTCGGCACCCATAAAACAAATATAAATGTAAAGTAAGATTATCAATAACTGTAATATTATGAAAATAAGTGGAATTATAAGCTGGGTAATGATTTTTTTAGGCCAACGTAATAACCAAAAATCTATAAATATTTCAGCTTTTTAAAAAAATGTAAATGTTATATAAGTGCATTTAATTTATATAACAAGTTTTATCATTTTTAAAATAAATTTTAAAAATTTAAAATAAGGAGTATTCTAGAGATTTTCGATAGTTAAAAAATGGTTCAAAATCACTAGTGTCCTGGACTTATTAAAAAAATAGTTACACTGGTAAAACTTGTCCGATATTATATATTTGGAAGACACAATTTTATAAAAAAAAATTTAAAAATAAATAAGGTTTTTAGGCCGGCCGGCCGGGTAAATGGCCATGGGGCTCATAAGACGCGAGGTTCGAATGATGGAAAATAGCGTCGAGATCGGGCGTTGATGCATCATATGCACCGTGAGGCCGTACACAGGATGTACCAGACCAAAGCATGCTTTTTTTCCTTCTTTCCCCACTGGAGGAGGTCTTCTCAGCGCATTCTCTTCCTCTGCCTCTCTTTCCGACCGTGCTTTTGCATTCTCTTTTATGCCACCATTTTCGGCGCAAAAAACAGATACCGGGAGGCAAGAAAGCTGGAAATTCCCTTTTTATGTTTATTACTTCCTCATTCCAATCGTTCTTTGATCTTTTTCTCTCTATATAATCCTTCCCATCTTTCATCCCCTTCACAGAGAAAATCTCAATTCGTCCGTTGCATCTCTTTCTCTCTCTGTTTTTTTTTCTCGTTCTTCTCTTGACTCTTCTCGTAGAATTTGAGTTTCTGTATTTATTCGTCCGTTTTCCCTCCGAATTCTTACCTTGTTGTTGTAGTTGCATACTGCCGGCGGAGTTCTGTGTGTATGATTCTCTGTCAGATGCCATTTCTCCTCACTTTCTCTCCATCGCTTTTGAATTTGGCTCTTGGCTTTTGTTTTAAATACCTGATTTCTGGTATGATACTAAAATCTGATGCTTTTTTCATACACCGTCTGAGGATTTCGCTCCAAAAACCAATCTTTCCTACTTGCTCTCTGCATCTGATTCTTCACCTGAAGCCCTTTTCCCGTGGCTTTGTCAGAGGTCTTTGAATCGTGCTTCAAAGCCCCATCACCTTGGCGTCTCAAGTGATTTTTCTCGTTTACTTCCTAGTCCTTCACCAGTTATCGTCTGTGTTGTGTGTTCTAGAGAAAGTGATACAGTTTCCCACATGGCGGATCGTGATAGGTTGTTTTCCATGGAAGAATTGCCTTCTCATCTAATTCTGGAGATACTAACTTCAGGCCGTCTAAGTTCAGTTGATCTTGCTTGCCTGGAGAAAACATCTCGGATTTTTATCAGCAGTCTTGGTCTTGTCCCTCACACATTCCGGTCAATGGCCGAATTTGCAGCCTTCCAGCTTTGTGAGGCCCACTCAATATTTGCAGCTCTGCCTGGAAATGCTCGGACAGAGCTTCTAGACCGGTGTGGTGGCAAATGGAAGAGGGTTCTGAGGTTCTTGCAGGCTGTGGAACATGCATCAGGCATCGTCGAAACATCAGCAGGCAATGTACTACTTCTTAGATTTTGCAGATAATTGTTTGTTACTTGTTCATGTAGGAGTCACAGGGATAATTGCAAATGCTGTTTTTGAAGTAATAGTTTGCTGTGTTAGTCACTGCATCTAAATCTTGTATTCAGCTAGACCCAATGACTTCTTAATGCAACTGAAAATCTAAATCAAAATGGACACCCCACCCCTCCCCCCGGAGGAATTGAAGTTAGTTAAATTTTAGTAGATTTCCAACTTCGTATCAACATCATATTTATCATCATTAAATCCTCAGCTAAATGAGCAAGGGTTGTTAGGGCGTTTCTCTAGAAGCGACGTGCCACAACGTCCTGTTGTGGTGAGAAGTGGGTAAAGGTTCTTACGCCTTTATGGACGTGGTTTAAGGAAGAAGGTGATACCAAAACATAAAGTCCGTTTTACCTAATGGAATGTTGGGACTCTTTTAGGAAAAGTTATGAAAGTTGTAGATGCTATGAGAAGGAGAAGAATTAATGTAGCGTGCCTTCAAGAGACTAGGTGAAAAGAAGAGAAGACTAAATAGGTAAATGAATTCAAATTATGGTATGTAGGAAAAGATGGTAATAGAAATGATGTAGGGATAATAGTAGAAAATAAATTTATAAATAAAGTTGTAGATGTCAATAGAGTAAATGATAAAATTATTCAAATAAAACTTATATTAGGTGTAGAGGTCATGAATGTGATTAATGCTTATGTACCACAAGTAGGATTAGATGATAGAATTAAAAAACAAGGAGATTTAAATGGACATGTTGGAAAGGAGAATGCAGGATATGAGAGAATCCATGAAGGTTTTGGCTTTAGAATAAGGAATGAAACAGGGAATGTCATTTTAGATTTTGCTATAACATATGATTTGGTTATGGCAAATACCTTATTTAAAAAACGAGACGAACACTTGATAATCTTCAAGAGTGGGACCAATTCTAGCTAAATAAATTTCTTCTTTATAAGAAAATTGGATAAATCCCTTTGTATAAATTGTAAAGTTATCCTAGGTGAGAGTTTAGTTATGCAATATAGATTATTAGTGATGGATATACATACACAAAAAGAGTCAACAAATACTAAAAACAATATAAATCCAAAAATTAAATGGTGGAATTTAAAAGGGAAACAATATGGAACTTTTTAGTAAAAGAATGATAGAAGAAGGAAAATGGGACCTACAAGAAGAAGAAGTGTAATTAATGTGGAATAAAATGTCAACTAGCATAAAAGAAGTTGGACAAAGTATTATAGGGATATATAAAAATCGTAGATCCTTAAATATGAAAACTTGGTGGTGGAATGAGGATGTTCAAAAAGTTATAAATGATAAATAAGAAAAGTTTAAAAAATGATAGTGTAACAAAAATAATACAAACTTACAATAATACAAGCTATAAAAAAAGCGATTAAAAAAATTATTAGTGCCGCTAAATGCAAAGCTTACGACAACTTATATGATAGATTAAGAACTAGACAAGGTAAAAAAGATATATTTAAGTTAGCTAAATTAAGAAAAAATAAAGATAGATTTAGCACATGTTAGATATATTAAATGTGAAGACCAAAGAGTTCTAGTTAAAGATAATGAAATTAAAAAGAGATGAAAAACTTATTTTTATAGTCTACTAAATGATACCCTATCAGAACATTTAACATTAGATGTTAGTTTAAATAGAGAAGAAAATAGGAATATTAGTTAATTTTCAAAAATTCGAATATTTGAAGTAAAGGAAGCTCTAAAAAAATTGAAAACAGGAAAAGACTTGGGCATGGACAATATACGAATTGCGGTATGGAAGTGCATGGGAGATGTAGGTGCAATATGGTTAATAAGTTTCTTTAATAAGATGATAAAACGAAGTTAATGCTAAGCGAATAGAGAAAAAGCATTGCAGTCCCAATATATAAAAATAAGGGAGATTTTCAAAATTGTGCAAATTGTCAGGGAGTAAAATTAATAAGTCACACTATAAAGTTGTGAGAAAGAGTAATTGAACATAGAGAAAGACGAGAAATTAATGCATCTTAAAATCAGTTTGGTTTATGATAGGAAGATCAACTACCGAGATCATTTTCTTACTTGGACAACTATTTGAGGAGTATAAGGAGAAGAAAAAGAACTTACATATGATCTTTATTGATTTAGAAAAAGCATATGATCAAGTATCAAGAAAGTTAATATGACAAGTGATGAAAAAGAAAGGAATTAGGAATTGATATATTAATGTTATGAAAGATATGTATGGGGAGACTGTAACAAATGTGAGGACCATTAGTGGAGGTACTAATATTTTTTCAGTTAAAATAGATTGACATCAAGGCTCAGCATTGAGCCCTTATCTTTTTATTTTAGTAGTAGATGACATTACTAGGCATCTACAAGAAGAAGTACTGTAGTGCATGTTATTTTCAGATAACATTGTTTTAATAGATGAAACTAGAGGACTAAAATTGAAATTGAATAGGTGGTTAGATGCCTCAAAATCTAATGGTTTTAGAATTAGCGTATAAAAAATGAATATATGAAATGCAATTTTAATAATAGTGAGAACTTAAATGAGAAACTAATTAAGATTTTAGATCAAATAGTAACAATAACTAATTATTTCCGGTACTTAGGATCAATTGTTTAAGAGAATGGGGAAATTGAAAAAGATATAATATATAAAATTCAAGCAGGATGGAAGAAATGATGAAGTGCGTCACAAATTTTATGTGATTGTAGAGTCTCAATTAAATTAAAAGGAAAATTTCATGAGACTGCGATTAGACCCGCTATGCTTTATGTGGCAGAATGTTGGGCAGTTAAAAAACAAACACAGAATGAACGTAAGAGAAATGAGAATGTTGAGGTGGATGAAAGATAAAATTAAGAATGAAATAATTCGAGAAAATCTAAAAGTGAGACCGATAGGTGATAAAATGATGGAAAATAGATTAAGATGGTTTGGTTATGTTAAACGGAGGCCTGAAATGATGCAGGTTAGGAAGTAGAGTCTAAGTAGAAGGTGGTAGCAGAATGAGAGGAAAACCTAACAAAACATGGATGGAAGTTATTAAATAAGATTTGAAAATATTATAAATTATTGAAAATTTAGTCCTTAATCGCCAAGAATGACGAAATAGAATCCATGCAGCTGACCCCATGCAGGTGGGAAATGACTTATGATGATGACGACAACGACGACTTCGCTATCCAACCACACAATTTCTTTTCTTTTCCTCTCTTGGATTCTCCTTCTTCCTTCTCTCCTATTCTTTTCTCAATTCTTGACAGCTGTTTAGGGTAATCTATTTTATCATCAGTCACTTAAATTTTCAATCATTACTTGCTAAGCATTGACACGATTTCATTTCTTTTCAGTCCCTTAAATTTTCAATCATTACTTGCTATGCATTGACACAATTTCATTTCTTTTCTTCCCCTTTATAGATTCTGAGGGTGTTTTGAAAACTATAAAACTTTTCCAATTAAAACTTTTTCTACAACTATAATATTTTAAATTATTTTTTATATTTTCTTATACAATTACTGTGCTTTTCAATCATTTTTACACAACTACTTATATAACTGATCTATCTATTTTAACTTTATTCTCTTTACTCATCATTATTACTCTATCACATCACATCATTTTTTTCCAATTCAAAAACTTTAAACCAAAAAAACTTTTTATTAAAAATTTTATCACTTCCCAAACACATCCTCTATTTCTTCCTTTTTCTTTTTCTTTTTACCAATTCTGGACATCCATAATCTATAATAATCTGCTCTCTCCCTCTCTCTCTCTCTCATTACATTTTCGCAATTTTTATGCTTCCTCTTACGTATCCTTGATAAGTTTCACATTTCCCTTAATTACTAATTTTGACTTAAAAAAATTGACGAAAATAACATTCTTGATACCTATCTTATCACTTCTTTCAAAATTAGCAAACTCATACTTTTTTCCTATGTATTTCTCCTATCAAGTGCTGTGGAACTCGAAAAGCAACCATCAACTTTCAAATATTTGTCCACACTTGTGTTTTTGTACATTTTTGTCATCCTAAATCCTTTTCTTCCTTCTTGTTTAGTAGTTTTATGTTATGGTTTATTGACTTCACTTTTTAAAATTATAGTTATTTTATCTTTCTATCATTTCTTTGCGAATGACAAATTATGATACTTGTCTTCATTCAAAGTTTTTTCCTATGTTCTTCACCAAACATATGCATTTACTCTGTGTGAAAATGGTAGATAGAGTAATGAGAAAATGCTTTTGGTTGATGTTTAACTTGCGGTAAGAGAAAATAATTTTGAATATTTATACTTGTTTGTCTACTTATCCTGATTCTAGTCTTAGGGCTCGTTTGAGTGTACTTCTCTGCATTCCTTCTTTTTCGAACAAGCTAGATTATTTAGGAAGGGAGACACTATTGAGCTCTTTTAGAGCAAAAAGTAGTTGTAAAAAATGCTAAAAATGTGGAAGTTCACATGGCTAACCGAAATGACATTCCAATTTTTTACGTTGAGTTTTCCACGTTGGAAAGCTCAAGCAAATGGAACCTTAAAATGTTTGAACATTTTAACTCTATTTTATTTTAGTATATATGATGAAACTTCTTTTTAAAAGTTATGGATGTGAATATAACATTTAAATTTGCTATAAAGGGCGATGTTTCTTCTTCTTTCTCCTTTTTTGTTTTCTCTTTTAACCTTTCTTAAAACCTACATCAATTTTTAAGTTTTCCACTCCCTCCAACATTGAAAAAGGCCCACAAAAAAATCGGGTGACAATTTGTGCTTTCATTGATGGGAAATGAGCGAGTGCTTGAATGGATGAATCGTCACATGTCCTAGTCATCTGCGGTAGTTGTCATTGAGAAAAATGCCGAGCAGCTTGTTGCCTCGTGTGAAACAAGCTCCAATGAGATTGACCTTGAGCAGGTGAAGAATATTATCTCAAATGGATTCATGACCACACTAGAAGATTGGTACTTTGAAGAGGGGATTATAGGTAAAGAATAGTCCTAGAAGGCAATGATAGGAGTAGAATCAAGAAGCCATTTAATGTAATGATTAGTAGAAAGAGGAAAAGAAAAAGGGTCTTGTGGGTTAGAGAATAAATCAGAGTACTCATTCCTTAGAATAAGGGTTCTTGGCTTGCAAAGTAGCTGACTCAATGCAAATGAGTTTGACTGCAGGTGAAGAAGGTAGGGTTGGAAAAAAAAAGATGTTGGCAAATGATGTTGCCTGCAGAGAAGACTGATGTGGTTGCCCAAGCTTTGATTTGATATTGCTGGTTGATCGGAATGTAAGAGTTGTTGCGGTTTGAGAATGAGAAGGCTACAGTGGATTTTCTACAGTGGATTTGCTTAGATATGAGAAGGCTTTGATACTAAATGATGTGACTGAACATGGATGTAGACTTGAAATAAGGAGAGATTTGAGCCAGGTAGGGAGGAAAAAGTAGATGAGAGAAGGAAGAAATTTGGAATAATAAGAGATTGAGAAAGGTAGAAAGAAGGAAGAGAAGAAAGAAGAGGAAGAGAAAGGAAGAATGAGCCAGGTGGAAGAGGGAGGGGGGAGAGAGTTCAAGATTGGGAAGTCGAAAAATCTAGATAACAGTTATCAAATTTGTAGACCATTTCCATAGCTTATTGGCTATGTATAGCTATGTTTTTAACAATTACAATTACAGCCCCAAGGTAAAAAAAAACAAAAAAAACCTAAAAGTCATGTGCTTGGATGTAAAACCTAAAAGTAATGCTAGTAGAACACTAGTAATGAGGACACATCATTACCTCAACACCTTTTCAGTTTTACCTTTTATTTTGTTAAAAATTGTCTTTCTTATGCTTTGGCAGTTGCTTTTTTCCCCCTTTAGTCTAAAGAGTAATGGTAGAAGAAATGTAAGAAGCAAGACTATGAGCATCATTCTTGCAAGTCTATGAGCATCATTCTGTGTTCTCTAGCCTTGTTATTTGGGATGGTTTTTGTAGAATTGACCCTCTAAAGATGTGAAATTGCATTTTAGGACATGCTTTAAAATTTTGCACAATTAACCATCTAAGCCTGCATTGTTTGCAAAATTGACCTTGGAATAAGGAGAAGCAAGAGAAAATAAATAAGAAAATTAGAAAGTGGAATATATGCAAAAATCCATATTATTTAGAAGCATAAAGTTGAGAGCTATAAAACATGTGACTTTGTGGATTTCAGTCTGGACTTTAGAGGGCACTTGGTTCTTATCTTCTGATGCCCCTTCTTGGGCAAAAAATGGTCCATATAGAGAGAGTGAATTCAACAAAGTGTTGAAATTTGTGAGATGCTTGGTAATATGCTTTGGTTTTTACATGATATATTTTACATGATATATTTTAATATCCCAGAGATGCTGTTCAAAAGCAAATGAAAATTAACGATAAATTTATATGAAATTAATGCAAGTAAGATACAAGTCAAATCTATGTATGTTTTAATGGTAAATTCATATGGAATTAAGTGCAAATGAAAAGATGTAACACATTTAAGTTGAATTCGAGATAGTGATGGGGATCATTATAATTATTGTTGCTAAAATCACTACTATTGCTATTAGAAGAAATTTCATTTGGGATGCTCAAGTTTGTGAGGCCATTGAGGGGGTATATCAAACCATTAGAGGAGACTCATAAAATGTTGACAATGCAGTGGAATTGGGCTAGTAAGGCAGCTGCAGATATAGGTAATAAGAGGGAATTGGAAAAATTATTTGATTTCTCTATTGATTGCCATGGTTTCTTTAAATGTGGAATGGTAATGTTTGTTGGCTTGAGTAAAGGCATCATTCTTGTATCTACACAACCTACGTGTTCCTCCTTTTACTTCGAAGAGGGATGTTGTCCATTGCTCATTCAAGGCATCTATTTGTAAGACCTGTTTGGAGCTGTCAGATGGAGTAGTGAGGGCCAAGAGTGCAAGGCTAGCTCTTTTTAGATTTTTCACACACTAGGTGTGATAAGTTATCCATTGAGGAGCATTTTTTGTGAGTTGTTGGGATAATCCTGTGTGATGCTGTGTGACTCTTAGTTGTGATTCTTAGTTTCAGGCTTCTCAAAAAATATGTTTTTTGTATCTCTTCCATTTTATAATTTTCTTATCTGTTTTTTCTTGTTCTCTTCTGCTGTTTCTCTTGCTTCTCTTCTTCTGTGATCCTATTTCTTTGTAGCTAACAATGGGGTTAATTTTCATTTCAGAAAAAAAAACTGGGTTAAATTTTTTAGTCATGAGTTTGAATTTGCAATTAGCAATTTAATTTAAAAATATATTAAAATTTAAATTCCTAGTAGAGAATTTTAAATATAAATATAAAATTTTGGATATTTTCTAATTAAAAATACAATTTTTTTGTCCTCTCCACCGAAGGCACAACTCGTGCACAAGATTACTCTTATCGGGGTTTCAAGTTATAAAATTATTAATTGCATTTGGGTAAATTTTAAACTTCAGTAGTCTTATAGATTTTTTCAAGTAATTATACTATGTATAATAATTCATTTGAATGATTTTCGCTTCGACTAAATGTGGAATGTTTAGTTTTTATCTCATTAAATTGTTATGAAGAAATCTAAGCTAACCATCATGTCTAATATGTGATTTTAGTCAGGAAATATAAAACTTCTACTATATTCCATGAAGCTAAAATTATTTAAATATATATGTATATATATATATTTCATAAAGCTGTCCCTTCTATTATCATGCACCTATACATTTTTTTAAAACAATCTCCACCATAAAGATATATATTGTTTTTTTTCTAGTTAGTACCTTTAAGTTTACTAATTGCAAATTACACTTCATATTTTACACATTTGCAAATTTGACCCTCTTTAAGTGTGCATTATTTGCAAAACCGACCATACTATCAACTGCCAGTTAATAGCAGGGTTAGTCTTGTATGAATTTAAACTTAGAAGGCCAGTTTTACAAAATTTCAAAACGCCTTCTGTGCTTAGAGGCCAATTGTGCAAAATCCCATTGTTGGAGGACAGGTTACAAGCACCGGTCAACATGTCCTAAATTGGAAGACTCAAATGCTTAGAAGGTTCTATTATTAAATGATACAAATTCATGCTTGGTTGCATGTCTGCCTCTTCTATTCCTTGGAAACATAAAACAATAAAAGTAAATGAGACTTCAGTTCAATAGTAACTAAAAGCTAATGAAAGATTCATCCTGCTAAAATTTTATTTTTAAACTCAGAAACTAACCTAAAATTGGCAAGTTGAGCCAAATCGATTTATTGCTATGTGCCCATATGGGTCATGTGGGTGTAGAGTTGAATATGGTTTCATTACTTGTGAAAATTTGACCTCTTGTTTGTATTTTATTTCAAATATGACCATAAATTGTACTCATATTTACAGATATGGCCACATATTTGTAAAAATTGCAACTATGACCACGCATTTTCAGATGTTTTCCAAATATGACAATACCATCAGATTTGCCTATGTGCTTTCACTAAAATAGCCCTTGTTGAAACAGGTCCTTCCTGCATATGGTTATCAAAACAAAAAGTTGCCAGAACATGTAGAAGTCATTCTTTACATGATAAATGGGGTGATAGATTTAGTTTTTAGCAAAGGGTTAATAAAAACATATGGACAAAACTCACAACATTGTCATATTTGGAAAACCGCTGAGTATGTGTGTTCATATTTGCTATTTTCACTAGTTTGTGGTCATATCCATAATAAGCATATGACATTTGGACAAAACTACATCTTAGTAAAAACATATGGACAAAACTCATAGCATTGTCATATTTGGAAAACCATTTAAAACTTGTGGTCATATTTGCTATTTTCACAAATATTTGGTCATATCCGTGATATGAATGTAATTCGTGGTAACATTTGGAGCTAACCATTTGCATATTCGAAAAATGCTTGCAATATTCTGCCATCTCCCACGAATCCCGTATTGTTCTATGAGTGTGGTTTCAAAACTTGTTTTAGAACAAAAAGAAAGAAAGAGAAGCTTATTTTAGAATAAAAATAAAGAAAGAAGATAAGAGAAAACATCAAGGGCCATCATCTTTCCCTGTGTTTTTGAGTAGAATTTTTTTTCCATTATAGTTTGGAAGACCTTTATTTAAGTAATTCATTTCTTTGTTTGAGTGAAGCAACTCATATTTGCTCTAGAATTTCTGAGATTCTCTATATCTGATGAGCTGAATGTTAGTATTGTTTGTGACAGCAGATGCAGATAACTACTGGGAAATATCACACCCTTTTGATCAATGATGACTCATTATACTCTTGTGGTTCTAGTTTATGTGGAGTTCTTGGCCATGGGCCAATTACAACTCAGCGTGAAGCACTTACTCGAGTCAATTTTCCATCCAAATCACGTGTTATCCATGTTTCAGCTTCTCACAACCATGCAGCTTTTGTCATGGAGTCTGGAGAGGTTTGCAGAGCGGAACTTATGCATTTGTTTTGCTAATATGTAAATTATGTTACATATTTAATATTTGTTAATTATTTTTTTTATAGGTGTTTACTTGTGGTGATAATTCATCATTCTGTTGTGGTCATAGTGAAGTGAGGCGTGCTATTTTCAAGCCAACTTGTGTTGAATCGTTGAAAGGGGTTCCTTGCAAACAGGTGCTGAATACATTATAGGATTGCTTTCTTGGGTCTTGATGCATGATAGGACAATTTTCAGTCACTGAAGTTATAACAATGATGTCATCGCCTCTTGGATGATTAAATTATGTTCCTAGAAGTTGATTTCAGCTTTATTTGGGTTATGGAACACTGGAAACTTCAATGGTACTGAACACTAAAATTTACCCCAGGAGTGATGTTTATCGTTCTTTCCCATAAAAATTCATCCACAATTTCTTCTAAAGTTGCAGCAGCTAATGGATTGCCATTAAATCATATGCTGTAATGATTCCAAACAGTTTCAGTCAATTGTTTGAATTAGACACTTGGAATGGAGCCCATATCATGAACTGATAAAAGGTCCAATCTAAGTTGTTGTTGTTCTCTTTGCCTTAGGTTCTTTGAAATGATATTTTTTTCTTATCATTATAGATTATGAAAGTTTTCAGTCAAAGTATATTTGTAACGAGGAAAAAAATGTGGGGAAATTTTTTGAAAAGTGAGTGATGTGATATAATTGGGGTGATTATTAGGAGCAAAAAGAACAAAGAAAAAATAGCTAGGGTGTATGGAAAAATGTAACATAGCTATTGAAAATGTAGGTAATTATTGGGAAAATAGGGTGGTTCGGTAATTGTCAAATTACATTAAAAGTTGTGAAGAAAGTTGCAGATTTTTTTTTTTCTTTTTCCTGATTACCAGAAGGACACTTGAGTTATTTTTTATATTCTGACAAAGGGACTTGTTTTAAATACAATGCATGATTTGAATCTGAATAAAAATATCAAGGAAATATACAACTCATGGTTGTACAAGTTGTAATCATGGTTTTGGATGTCGAAACTCCCCCTTCTAAACCTATTCAATACAAGTATTGTATTGGTATCAGACCATATCAGCTTTTATGTATCGGAATGTTTTTTTTTTTTTTTTCAAAGCCAAACTATATGGACAAAATATCCAAAAAATTGTGAAATGTAACTATATATTGTTATTTTATCTTTAATTATACAAGTAATGTTCAATAATTTCATTCTCTATCTAAATTAGCTAGTCTATGCATGAAAATAAAAGGAAGCAGACATTTTCAAGACACCACCCTATATACAGTTTTTGCCTTATTATTATCAATGTTTTGCGTCATTAATGCACAGTTTCCAACAATTCATAATAGATGCAGTAAGTGGAGTTTGATCAGTTAAACTAAGTGCTTGTATGGCTTGTGGTAAGGAGACCACAAGGCTGTGATTTTAGTTGGAGCTTCCATTTTGAGCTTTGCGCAATAGCACTTGTTATGGTTTTGATGGACAAAAAATTTCAGTAAAGTTAGAAACCGAGCCAAATATTTCGCTAAAAGTGGATGATTTTGGTACTTCTGGTTGGCAAAAGGCATGGCCAAATAGGCCTGAAGTGAGGGATCCAACTTCAATCCTTAATTGGTGGATCACCTAAATTTGGCTAAGGAAGCAGTTGATACGACATCTCAGCAGTAACAACGGCATCAACATTTTACTATTGCATAGTCTCGCAGTTAACATGTAGAGGAGACTTTGTTGCATATTCTGTGTGTTTGTTTTTGTCTCTGCATTATCCTCTGTCCCTGGTATGTGACGACCGTCAACATCAAAATAGAGGAAGTACCATAAAGATCTAAGATCTTATAATGTGGAAGTGTTTTGATTTAATTTTGAGTCTTGGTTTTGGACGGTTGCCTCTACATGTCTAGCCTTGAATGTGACTATCGTGGTGGTTTCTTTAGGTAGTGGTGAAATTCAACTAGACTAAAATCAAAGTAGTTCAAACTATTTTGGCCTTATGTGAACTGGAACATCCAAGTATATAGCATGGTGGAGAAGGGAAAGCTGATGCAATGGAAGAATAACTTTTAAGGAGAGAAAAGGCAATATGGGCCTTTTACCTTCTGCTTTTCACTAGTACTTCTAACAGAGTGTTCGGTGGAGATTCTAGCTTTTTCAAAAGTTTTTTGTCATAAAGTTGTCAAAAGCATTGCTGTGAAAAACTCAAAAATGGGAGCCTCTAATTAAACGTGCAACCCTGCAGTCTCCACAAAGTCAAACAGATCAGGAATGACAGAAGTGGGAATGAGTGTCTACTGGTGCAAGGGTGAACGAGTAAGTCATATGGGCAGTTACAAACGTGGTGAAGCAAGACATGATAGCTACTGAGGGAAAGAATAAAGTAGGTTTTGTGGTGGTTAGTACTTTAGAAAAGAAGGGATCAGGGTAGGATTATGTTCCTGGTATACCATTGTAGGATATGATCTGGATTGACTATTGCTGTTTGGATATGCCACTTTGCTGATGTTTATATTGCTTACCAAGTGTGGTTGCAGCTGCACTTTAGATAAGGGAGGAAATTCAATTGTTAATAAGGAGAAGGGATGATGTAGGATGGGTAGAGAAGAAGATAGAAGAAAGAGGAAGGAACCTTTGTAGATGAGAAGAGAAGAAAAAAAAGTAGAAAGAATAGATGAATAAGGAGATAAGAATAAGAACAAGTAGAAGAACTAGATAACACTTCTATAAATCTCAAAACTGATGTTCTTTAGAGCTTACAAGAGTGGTACTTATAGGAGAACATGTAAACTTATTTTAGCAACATTTATTAAATATCTAATCTTTTAGAAAAAGAAACTGCATATTTTAAGTAAACTTCTAGAAGAAGTAAACTTAAAATAGATACAAATTTATTTCAATCATATTCTAAGGTATTCTAGGAGATCTTCTAAATATTTTAAGAAATCCCAAATAGAAATAACATTCTAAAACAATCTAAACTCCAATTTATAAAAATATCTAAAACAATCCAAGCCCCAATTTATAAAAATATCTTCACATCCCACATTAAGGGGAAGATGTACTACAAAGAGAAGGAGAAGAGAGGGTTATGTTGACTGTGGTAGTTGAAGTCTTATGTGAGAAGGGATTATGATAGGATTATGGTTGATGCAAAATTGATGAGGAATTGCATTCTAATTAAGGCGTACTTATTTTTATAGATATCTTTTTTGAAATTTTGGATATTTAATTATTTTAGGTATTCAATGCATTTAATTTCTTGGATCCTTTAGATCATTGCTTTTATCTTGGATTTTATCAATCCGCATCCTGCTAGGATTGAGATTGCATTAGGATTTTGTTTTGTTGTATAAACAAGGCACTTGTTTTAGGTTTCATATTCATAGCAATGTTGTAAAAATGGGACCGGTTAACAAACCAGTCAAGGGACTGGTTCTGGTCCAACTGGTTCAACCATTTCTGAGAACCAGATTGGATCGTTTTATTAGTCAGTGTATGATTTATCATGGATTGATAAGATAAAAACTTAAAAATTCCTATACAAAAAGCAATGCAATAGTTGAGTTAATTTGAGAAGCAACAAAATTGTGTACTTCCCTTCATGTTGTTGATTATATCTTTTGCCTACATTGAATCTTGTCATTTCTTGAACTTAATTTTTGAAAATTTAAATACCTACAAAGCAAAAAAGAAACTTAGGGTCTGTTCGGCATTACCGAAAACTTGTACAAACTGCAAAAACTTTTCAAAACAGGAGTGTGTGGAAAAAAAACTTGTCTTTTCAGCATTGCCACGTTGTTCATCGAACGACTGTGTCTACAGCTCGTAAGTTGTGCGACTGCAGCTCGTACATGCTGCCATGAGAAATTTTTCATTACACGGACAAAACGAGTTGGCAAAAGTACATTCAAAATTTCCTACTTATTAATGGCCATTTCCAGCCCATGTTGACTATGCGGCATTAATGGGGAGATGCATTAATGCATACACAAGCAACTGTTGCAAACAGCTGTGACAATGCCATGACATTTTTTTAGCTAAAAAAATGTCGAAAAGTTTTCAATTGCCAAACAAACCCTTAGAGTAATCTTTTTTTTCGAGAGAGATTAGGCAAAATATTTTTCGTCACAGACTCACAACTAAAATCATTAAACAAGCACAACAAAAAACAACATTAGGAAGCTCAAATAATATCAGATCTGTCTACAACATTCTCTAGCTCAAATAATATCAAATCTGTCTATAACATTCTCAAACTCCTTTACTCAATTTGTAATAGTTTTCAAACAAATGACTAACAAATAAACAAAAAAAAAATCATTTAAAGTAATCTTCTATCCAAAAGGACCAAAATAGAAATTTCTTCCACATTCATCATCTGTTACTTCAGAAAAGTATCGTCTTCTGTCGTCAGAGACCCTAAAATATATAAAATAAAGAGAAACAAATAATTGTTAATAATTAAAGAAATTGTATATCAATATAATTAAAATAACGTTATACTTTAAATAAATACCAAAATCTTCACTCTCTTCCTGGTGTTGATATTCGATTCCAAGTATCAACCTCATCCGCACCAAGGGTTCTTCTTCTTGTACCACCCAATGTTCTAGCACATTTATATCATCCAAAGATATTGGAATATAGTAAAGTTTTCTATTTCTCTTCATATGAGACAAAAAAAATATACATCAACCTAAGGGGATGTTTGGGAATTGGCCAAAGTGGGAAACATTGGCAAATGGTGGGATTCTGTTTCTCGAGGCCAATAATTTCTCCATTAGTTACACTATTTTTTCTGCTTTTACCCCCTACATTCCACACATTTTCCCTACCATCTCTAACAAACCTATTTATTTCAACTATACCCCTATAATTTTCTATCAATTATACATTTCTCAAAATATTCTCTTTTCTATTTCTCACCATTTCCTATAATCGCACAAAATTTCACCTTCCCAAGCGTCCCTTAAATTAAATCATTTTATTCCATAATGGAATAAATAATAAATAGTGCATTTTAGCTTACCTGTCCATTAAATGCAAATTATAATGAACAGATACCAAATCACATGATCTTTCATGTCCTAGCTTATTCCTTTTTTTGGTATGTACACACTTTAATACACTTCAATTACACTTACATACAGATGAGCTACATGTTTGACAATTGCCATGGATTTGCCACAAAACTGTTGCAAAAGATAAAATTTTTTTAAAATCATATCACATTAGAAAAGAAAAATGAAATATACATATTCTTTATGAATGTAAAAAGAATATCTGGAGCCATAGAATAGTGTTCTGCTTTGGCTGCTTCTCTCCCAAAATCATCTGAAGCAGCAGTCTACACATCTATTTTCTTGTAAATCATAACAAGTAATTCTGAGTTTTCCTTTTCAAGCCAATCAATTGTATCATAAACTCCTGTCCGAGTCACAATTTTTCTCTATCTATCTATATGATAAAAGTACATTGCATTAAACCAATGACCAACTAGATGGAGAGGGCAACTAAGCTGTTGCTCCTAATGAGAATCTACAATTGAAATAACTGGTTTAAGATTCATCCCTTTTTTTTTTCTTTTTTTTTTTTTTTGAATGTCTTAATTATTGTAGATTTAGCTCTTCTCATGGCTTCAAAAATGTATCCTATCTCAGGTCTCTCGTCACTATCCACCATTCTCAGAACATGAACAAGAGGCTCAAATGTTTTTACAATTATGCAGCAATTTTTCCAAAATGATGAACAAAGGATCAAATCTGTCACAACCATTGCTTGTTTATTTATTTATTTTTTGCCGCTTGCTTTCAATTCATTCTCTGCTTGTAACCGTAGCTTGTAGTTGATCTTTGCAATTATATAGACTTTGAAGAGTAAGAAAATGGATAGCGAATCTAGTAATTGCAAGGGGAAAAATTTCTCTTCCTTCTATATACCTTCTCATCAATGATAAAACGAAACAGTGATTGTATATGAAACAACTAAGAGAATGAGCTTTGTTAGTCACTTTTTTTACATCTTCCATCTTTCCAATATCTTTCAACATTAAATCAATGCAATGTGCTGCACATGGTGTCCATACAATATATGGATATTTCAAGGTTAAAAGTTGACCTGCAAGCTTATAATTAATTTGGAGAACATGTTTATCTCCAACTTTCTCCACAACTTCACAAAGTAAGTTACAAAGTGTTGTACTAGTCTTTGCATCCATTGATTTCAAAAATATAGTTCCCTTTGAGCAGTAAACTAAAAAATTGGTTAACGTTCTACCCTTATTATTTGTCCACCCATTTGCTATAATTATACAACCATGTTCACTTCATTTGCACTTCATTTGACTTTATAATCATTGAGAAGTGATTTAAGCTGTTCAACATTCTTCTTTAGTAAAAACCTAGGCATATCATGATAGGTAGGAGCTTTAAAATTAGGTCCAATAGGCAAGACAACGTCAAACATGGGTTGCCAATATGGAGAATTGCATGCATTAAATGGGATAAAATTATCGAAAGACGATCTTGCAATTCCACGTGACGTGCATTCTCAATGGCATGGTTGTGTAACTCCCTGAATTTCTTTCAACTTTTTAGAAGGATCCTCTACCATAGTGTTTTTCCCCCCACTTGGCCCTTCAAGTAGTTGAACATCTTTATGATCTAATGATGGAATGGCTGGTCTTTCTCTACACATTGCTTCTTTCGAGTTTGGGAAGGACCTGCCACATTTTCTTTGACTTCCATTTGGACATTTAATGGTACCCTCTTACATGGAGCTACATCACCAGTAATCTTTGAGAAGTGTTTTTTCACTCTATGCACTCCGCCACCACTAATGATCTTATCACAATATAAATACTTTAATTTATTTTTGCCTGCTTCTATAACATGATTCCATGCTATATCTGTTCTTCCTCTAGTAGCACAAGATTGAGATTTATTAGCTTTATGAGTGAAAGCAGGTGCAGAGTTTGAACCCGTGGCAGCAGTGGATTGACTAGATGACATTTTTCTAGCCTACAAAAATTAATTTGCACAATTGCAATTTATAGAAAATTCTAACAAAGAAAGTAACTATCACAGCAAAATTCTAAGCCTTTAACAAGTATCAAGTTAGCATCCGATCAAATTAGAAATTAAAGATTACAAATACAAGCAATGTCCAAGCATAAATCTAAAATTTGTTGGTTTGGCATTATTCAGCAGAAATCAGAAATTCGAGCAGTGCAGAGTAGTGCTAGTGACCTGTGTGCTGACATGCTGTCTGCCGTTTATGCATTGGACTGTTGGACGAGTGCCGATTGTTGACTTGCGTGCAGCCGGACGGAAGACTAGAAGAATGCAGCTGCTGGAAAAATCGAATGACTGTTGGACGGAGCAGTGGAAGAGATGCTGGTGTTGCCGGATGGATGCTGGTACTGCCGGACAGATGCTGGTGCCGTTGAACTGGAGACTGGAAGAGTGCTGATGTCAGAAACATGGAACTTCTGTTGGACGGAGGATTGGAAGAGATGCAAGTGGTTCCGACTGCTGACCAGACGTTGGTTCTGCTGATTGAATGCTGGTGCTGCCGGATAGAAGATTGGAAGAAAATTGGAAGGCTGGAAGAGAATCAGAGGAGATGAATTCGGGAAAGAGGGAAATGATCAAGAGTCAGTTGGGACGAGGGTTTTTTTAATATGCTTTAACAGAACCAGTTTAACCACCCGTCCCTATACCTAGAAACCATCCTGGTTCAACTGGTTTGATCTGATTTCTTTCCCACAAGTCTAATCTGGTTTTCACAACATCAATTTATAGTTGATGAAAACTTGGCATCTGATTCTTGCTCTTTATGTCCATTTCATCCTTCCTAAAATTTCTTTCGATTTCTTGACATTCTTTCCTTCTCATTTTCCCTGGAGAATGTTCTCTTTATTGTATTTATTTTGTGCATATTACCTTAATTTGGTATCTTAGACTGAAACCTCATGTTTGATCACAATGGCCACTGCTGTCTGCAAGCATTTCGGAATCATCAATGTCATCTGTAGGGCTTCAATGTAGCTCAATTTGTGTTTTTTGTAGTTAAAAAGAGGAAAGGCTTCTCTTTTGGAGCCAGCATCTCTCTCTCCAGTGAGGATTGGAATTGAAAACTACTGTTGAACTCCATATCTTATGACTTCCCCTTATCCTTCTCTTTTACGGGCAGTTATCACATGTCAATTTGAGTGCTTCAAATATGACTCTGCTCAGCTTTTGAATTCTCCAAGAGGCTTTATTCCTTTGTCCTGGCAGCCTATTTGAAGTGACAAGTGTCTTGGATTTTGACTTAAATTACTTGTTGACTTTGGTGCTTGGTGAGCCTTTTGTTGACTGCACTGACATCCTAGAAACTTTCATGCTTATCTCTGGAATCCAGTGTGCTGCATGAGATTTTTTTAGGCATCAACCACAGAGTCTAGACGGTTTGATACCTTTCAGGGCTGCCTTCACGAGGAATGCAGTATTAGTATAAGAAGAGATTTGCTTTATTGGGGATTTTACTTAGGACAGATGAATATTTGATGTGATACACATTAGTGGTAGAGTACCATAGTATTGAGGTTGTGGAGTACCATATGTAGCTAATAGCCGTACTCTATCCTTGATGTAGATGGCATTACTAATTCAACCCATTATCCACTTCCATGCATCCCAAATCAAAAAATCTGGTTCCTATTTTGATCAAATGCCGATAATGACAGAATGCCAATGGGACCAGCAGAAAGCTCAATAGAAGAGCAAAGACAAGATGAAGAAGAAAGTTGCAAACTATATTGTAAAGTATGATACTGTAGGATCATGATTCTGTGTGTGAAGTTCAATTGAAGGAAGCCTAACTGATTTTAGAGACAATACACTTCCATATAGTCAGGATTTTCACTTTGAAGCAAGATTGAGGTAGGGCTGCGAATGCCTTGTGAATGGATGGATGGTATTCCTTGTAACAGGATTAGAGATGATCCATCATGTTTGATTAAGTTGTTCAACGTGATTACTTGATTTTAGTATGAGAATGAAATACCAATGGAGGATAAAATTTTCAACATTAAGAAAATAAAAATAAAATGGATACTTCGATAGTTTAGTGCCAAACAATGAAGGTGGCTTTTGAAGGTTAAAAAATATTATAGAATTAAAATTCATGTGCTGCACCGTGGTTAAGCCTTTCCAACTTGAATATATTTGCTGTCAATAGTACAGCTCTTAGGGCATATTTGGTCATGCATTATCTCAGGTTGCCAGCATTTCTAAAAAAGTTGAGTGTGTTTGTCCTTATCCAGAAGTATTCCCTCTTCTAAAAACTATCCTGTCTTTAGTAAAAGCTTGTACACTTGTGGGGAAGCTACTCGTTGATGTTTCCTGTGAACAGCAGCAGGAAGCTTTGGTATGTCGGGCCAAAACAATCCCTTAATCTCTTTGCACACTCTCACTGCATGATTGCTTCTCTTTATCCGTTTGCATGACTGTGGGTTTGGGGCTCTACTACTAAGCCTTCTGCACTTGTTCAATCTTAACACTGCCATTATGTAACTGATTGTCCAGACATTTTTATCTGCTATGCACTTACTGTGCATATATTTTTTCCTTGACCGCAATATGTGCTATCCAGCAAATCTATTTGAATCAATAAATGCAGTTAATCAAAGGTAAAATTATTGTGAATCATCCAATGATTATCTGCTAGCATTTATTTCATCTTTACCAATGTTTATCTGCTATCACTCATTTCATCTTTGAAATCATGTTCTCTTCTCGGATTGCTACAGTCTACTCTCACTATGATTGTGAAGATGGTTACTGCATGATTCCCTACTTTGCTTTCTGTTTGCACAACTGTTTGTGGCTGCCACTAAACCTTCTGTACTTGTTCATCCTTAACTCATGCTGCTGTCTTTAATCTTATTAATCTAGTATCTATCTTACATAAATTGCTAATACACCAGTTCAATCTGGTTTTTACAAATGCTTGACCAGGTTTGACCTGAACTGGTCCCTTGATCGGTTTTTTAACAGGTTCAGTTCTAACGAGGTTGGTTTCACACTAGGCTTAAGGTGCGGAAGAAAAGGAGGCGCATGCATAAATAGCTTAGGGTATTAGAGGGCAGGAGATCTCAGATTAGGAAGGCCTGATTTTGTTCACACAAGTGTGATGGTTCCACACTACGACTTAAGTTTCAACATAATTATTATCACTTTACTATTACTAGTAAATTAATTATTAATGTTTATTAATCCAAGTGTGGGCATCTGTCATGCACTTACTATGTATATGTTTTTCCTTGATTGCACTATATGCTGTTTAGTAAATCTCTTTACATCAACAAATGCAGTTAGTCAGAGCTAAATCTTATTTTCAATCTACCAATGTTTATCTGCATCATTTATTTCATCTTCGAAATGATTTTATCTTCTCAGGTTGCTACGGGCCTTAATTTTACTGTGATTCTCACAAGACAGGGGCATGTGTATACTTGTGGAACCAATGCACATGGGCAGCTTGGTCATGGTGACACGCTAGACAGGCCTATGCCGAAACTCATCGAACCATTTGGTGCTTTTGGTGCTGTAGTTCAGATTGCTGCAGGTGCAAGTTATACCTTAGCTGTGACTGTTGATGGCACAGTTCATTCCTTTGGTTCTGGCTCAAACTTTTGTCTTGGCCATGGGGACCAACATGATGAGTTCCGGCCACGTGCTATCCAGTCATTCAAGAGGAAGAACATTCACATAGTTTGTGTGTCTGCTGGAGATGAGCATTCTGTGGCACTTGATTCTAGTGGATATGTATGTTTAAAACTCTTTGTATGAAGCACTTATTTTAGTCCTGCGTCAGTTTTCAAATTTGATGAATCTTCCATGCCATTGGATTTTTGGACTTAAATTTGATCCCTTTCTATAACATAATGTTGTGCATGGGTAATTATGATCAAGTAGTGTACACATGTAAAAGAAAAACAAGATTATGTCAGAACTAGAGGGGCCCTATTAAAATTCCTTTTGATAGTTTCTGTTTTTCCTTTTGATTCCAAAGATGCCTGCTCGTATTGTTTATATGTTCTAGATTTGAAATTGCCAATTCGGCATAAGCTTTTATGATGTGCTTTATGCAATGAAATGGTGTTTTGCAGGTGTATACTTGGGGAAAAGGCTACTGTGGTGCGTTGGGTCATGGAGATGAGAATGACAAGATAATCCCAGGACTCTTAACAGGCCTCAAGGATCACCTCGCAGTCCAGGTATGTAACAAGTTGGCTCTTCGGGCAATAAAGGAGAATTCTGCAATTTCCCATTGTTGTCATCATGGAATCATCAGGGTTTTTGCAGATAACATGGTTCAGAAAATCCTTATCTTCTCTTCTGCTCTGCATGTTCCTATTTTGATATTTAGAAGTCAAAAGAAAATCTCCTAGTATTCCCTTGTTGCCTTCATCATCTGCTCCATATGTTCAGTTTCTCATTTTAGTTGTTAAAAGTTAAATTTGCAAGAATTGTCTCATTGCCTCCATTCTTGCACTTGTGCACCTTCCCACTTTCTCTTCAGAGTTTTCAACTTGAAAGATTTAAGGGTTCAATTCTGGTCAAATGATTGCTGAGAATATTGATGTAGTTGATGATAGTGTGTATTGTCATTGGGCTTTTCCAATACTCATGCATCACTTGTAATACCAACATTACATCATTAATAGAAAAATGACATTGTATGAAGCTCGAATTTTTGCATTTCCACATTGCCACTGGGCAATGCAAATGCCTTGCATCCATCACTTATATGACCGGTATATCAATAATGTAAAAATGACACTGCATGAAGACTGAATTTTTGTATGTACAAATATTAGCAATGTATTGCCATTATAAAAATCCATGAATAAAAATAATTAGAAAAGAAAAGAAAACAAAGAAAGAAATGAATTTATTATTATTATTTTTAATGAATGCCATTTCATCCAGTCAGTTATAATTTTACATGCATGTTTGTTATATTATCTTTTTTTGGGTACATTTACATCTTACATGAAATCTTATGTTCTAGGATAGCACAATTCAACATGTTGATGTTCTTTGTTGTCTTTCAAGATGTAGTCTTTTGCATTCCATTATGATTGTCTTATAACATATCATGGGATGATTTTGGTTGCTAAAAAGAAACTTGTGGCGGATGGTCTTTTGTTTATACTTTTTCCATTATTTGCCGCTACTTTCAGAGTGACCACCGATGTTATAAATATGGATGATACAATGCAATATCAATGCATCTTTTTCCCACCAGCATTGGCTATTTGAGTCTATATTTTCTTTGATGTTACTGGTTCTACTCTTTAGTTATCGTTTAAGCTGTGTAACCTGAATTTTTGTCTCTTTATTGGCATTTTTTCCATCCTCAACTTTCCACCACATGGAGTGTGGTCAGCCTAAAAGCTACCATGAAAATATTTTGTAGAATGTGGTTAATGCACATATTATTATCATACCACACCCCACATTGCGTTTTTGGTACCATGCTAAGATAAATGATGTTAAATGAAATATAAAATTATATTTACCAATCAAATTGGGCCCAAATGAGGATGGCATAATGAAGACTAAAGTGATACTGGATACCGTTGAAATATTTCCTGTAAAAAATTATATTGATTGGATACTTTGGTGGGCCCTATTAAGTAATCAAAAATCAACTTGAATAAATACAAACCTATAGGATTGCTCTAAAATTTGAAATTACCAATATCCAATCAAGGTTATTTTTCGTATCTTAGTAGGGCCCACCAAAGTATCCAATCATGGTAATTTTTGATATCTTAACTAAATGAGTACCTCTCCTGTGCAGTGATCTGCATCATAATGAACGGTGCATTTAGCTTAAAATGAGCCCTACATGTATTTAAATTTATTGATACTTTATACAATCATTTATCCATATATAAATTTTATAGTAAATGGTTTACATGTTGAGAAAACAACTTTAAAGTTTGTTATTTACATCAAACTATTCTATTACGTTGAATTTGTACCATTTTCAAATAGGGTCCATAGACATCCAATTGGAATGAATTGGTACGGTAATAAAATACATAAATTTAAATACAGTGGGTGGAGTAGATTATAATTTTATGATCATGTGGGGCCCATGTTGAGGTAACTGCACTGTATTTATGGTGTAATGAAGTTGCACTTGAATATTTCTCTAACTAAATTATATTAATAAATATAGTAGGTGGCTTGGATTCATCAAAACTATGATGGTTTACAAAAACCAGAAGGTTCCGCACGTGGAACTTGTTCGATTGAAGTGGAACCCATTATATATTGGAATATGCTTCTATGAAACCTCACTTTTATGTAACCTCATCTATTTTTCTACCTTGATGATTAACGGAAAATCCACCCCATCCATAATGTTTTGTGTCATCTTTATTGTCATGAGGAGCTCGATATTTGTCTCCTATCATTGTTCAGAGACCTTGTCTACGAATGTGTAAAATCCATGCAATAATATGATTCGATGATACATATGAATTTAAAGTCATATTCCAAAATATCAATACTATGTGGATTGATGATTTTGTAAAGTATTGCCATATTCTAATGCATATGTGAATGGATTTAAGCATTTTTCGTAATTTATCCACAAATATATATATATATATTAAAACAAATGTGGCTCATGCACGTCTTTGGTTAGATTAAACTTGGTCTCATACCTTAATAAATGATGCTAATTACAATGGATAAAAAGGTATGGACGGCGTTGTACGTAATCGCTTTTATGTAACCTGATTGCACAGATGCATCGTTGATATTCGTTTAGTGTAATGCCACTTAAAATCATGATCTTCTCAGGACATGATTCAAACTAATTCTTATAGGCCTTCCTGTCTTTTTGACATTTCCTGCATTGTAACTCGAGCAAAACTTTTGTTGAATGCATGATTGTTTAGAGTCATCTTAAAGCATATCTTTGGTTACATCTGTTTCTGTTGATACTAGTGTATGCAGGTTTATAGTATATTGCCAGTAACCATGATATAGGTCGCAATTTAGAATTTTTCACCTGAACATGGCCTGGCAATTTCATTTCACAGAGTATTGGTCTTTTTCCTTTTTCTGTGCAATTGAAGCTCCTAAATGATGGGTATTCCAATCTGTCTATTCCAGACTTGTAAGTATGGATGAACGGAATAGATGATGCGGGGAGAGGAGCATCATAAAAATATGAAACTGAAAACTGATAAATGCAAGTTGCATAACAGTCGAAAGTAGAATAACATGATTTGTGTATGATGTTGGGTTGCACCTTGACTTAATCATTTGTCTGAGTGGCTTTTGTATAGTGGAATATATACTACCAACCCTGCTGACTTTGAAATATTCTACTGTGCTGCTAATTAAAACCCACAGCTCTGTTGATCAGCCAAAACTTTTTTCTAAATTCAAGGTGTGTTTGATGAAAACAAAGACAATCTATATGCCAAGATTTGTGCTAAAAATTTTGGACGAAAAAAAGGGCGATGGATACAGAAACATGTTCGTTCATGTTTTCACTAGAAAAAATTGATAATGCCAATTTAATTGATGGCTCATGCTAGCGTACATCCATCTCTGCCCCTTCTTGATTCGATCAAGCCCAATGAAGTTAATATATCCCTAAACAATGAAAGATATGTAACAGGTGGTTCTGATTATGCCCACTCTTAATAACTAGTGGCGAAGTACATAATCAGTAGGATTCCATCAAGTGGTCTGAGTTTGGTCTATTTATTCTCTCAGTTCTAAAATTTGATGAACAAATTTGGTGGGATAACTTGTTCAGGTCTGTGCAAGGAAGAGGAAAACCTTTGTTCTCATGGATGATGGCTCTGCTTTTGGCTTTGGGTGGATGGGCTTCGGAAGTTTAGGCTTTTCTGATCTGGGCGCTTCAGACAAAGTCACCAAGCCAAGGATTCTGGATAGCTTGAGGGCCCATTGTATATCTCAAATAAGCACAGGTCTTTATCACACGGTTGCTGTCACGAACAGGGGCCTGATTTTTGGTTTTGGAGATAATGAAAGGGGCCAGCTTGGTCATGGTTCTTTGAGAGGCTGTCTGAAGCCTACTGAGATAGTAGTGCAGACGACAGCAGATGAGACAGATATGCCTGTTGAAAGTGGGTAAATCTACATCCAAACACCTTCAAAACAATGTTTTTAGTAGTTCAAGACATACTGTATGAAAGAAAGATGCGGTGTATTGTTTCTGTGGTGTTATCTGCCAATTCTTTTTATGAGTTAGAAAGTCATTTGTATTGGAAACGCAGCAGTGAGAAATGGAGGGTAAAAATATGTTGTAATTTCATATGCTCTCTACCACTCAGAATCGATTGGCACTTTTAACTGTTTTTGCATTCGCTGTTTGTTGCGTGAAGCTCGCGAATGAATTGAGTACTTCCACTATACACCACAATGCATTACAAGTTCTGTCAAGCATGTGGCCATGGCAGATGGGTTCAGAGAACATTCTGAAGAGCAGCACTGTTTCTCTGCTGAATCTGCTAAATCAGGGTTCCTTCACGTGTATGAAGGTGAGGGAAGACGGGCAGGATGCTCACATTTTAGAAGAGCTGGGAAGCAGTTCCCATGGCTGGGAAATTATATTGCTTTTACCCCCCTTTGATGTCATGCTGTGAGGCCAGCGTGCATGACCAATTTGGCAAAATTATACGGCTTTGTAGTGAGGGACGACAAAAACGCTGCTAAGTATTCATGTGGTGGACGGTATGAATTGTAAGACAGGTTTTAGGGAAAGACGAGAAAGGTGGTAAGACGGTTTCCATCCACTTTATATTTTACGTTTTGTATCGAAGAAAAGATAGGACATGTAGTAGGGATCCTATGACATTGGGTCATTCGCGCCTAGGGACTATTGTTGTCGGAACGACCATCAGAAACTGATGGATGTTTGGGGTGTGGGATTCTTGATGTCATATCCTCGCTAAGCTCCACAAAAGCAGGTTGGGCAGACTTCGTGGCTTCCAGCCCAGGTATTTGCAAAAGGCATATTCTAGAATTTACAATATGGAACGTGGTAGATTCTACTAGACACGCTTTCACTGGCATTTGTTGAGGCCGGAGGAGTAGGTTCAAAGAGGTTCCAGAACTTTCGGAAGGAAGAAAGGAGAAGGGAACCTGGATAGCGGTGGTATACAGGGCATTGGGCTGGTTAATTTTTTGAAGAGTGACTTTAAAAACGTAATTTATTATTGTTATTATTATTATTATTATTATTATTTGGAGAGGATTTAACACATTGAAGCAGTTGCTTTGCGATGAAATCATTCGATTTTTATTTTCACTAATTTTTTAAAAGATTCAAGTAATCTATGTTATCTACTTAGTGCATAAAAATTTTTAATCGAATTTGTTTGGTTGGGTGATGAGCCATATAATGCACGGTGGTAGTAATTAATTTATTTGTCAAATCATACCAGGTTAATTCCAAAATGACTACAAGTTATACTCAGTTGCAGTTATGTAATCATAATCAATTACCCAAGATCCGCAAGATATTGGGGAAATTGGGGTGCATTAAACTAACTAGCCATAGACAATTATGGCAATGAAAATAAGCATAAGAGGAAAAAAGGTTTTTGCAGATGGCCTGTAAGGGTTAATCATTATTGCATCCATGTCCTTAAGTTTGCTAAAATTACAAATATGTTTTATAAGATTTGCTTAAAATTGCAACGTGTTCCTTCCATTAAGATGGCCATTTTGGCGTGGAATTGCCGTGGGCTTGGGAACCCTCGAGCAATTCGAAATCTCTTTGACCTTGTTAGGAATCAAGCGCCCAAACTCATATTTTTGTGCGAGACGAAGTGCAATGCAAAGGAGTTGGAGCCGATTAGGCGGAAACTTCGTTTCGATTCGTGTTTTGCTGTCGACTCCGTGGCTAGGAGCGGCGGATTGGCTATATTTTGGAATAACGACCATTCGGTGTCGGTGCGGAGTTTCTCGACTCATCACATAGACGTTGACTTTTTGGGCTGGCGCTTCTCGGGGTTCTATGGTCATCCTGAAGCTCATCGCCGCCATATATCCTAGCACATTCTCAATCAGTTGGCGGGTGGTTCCGACTCTCCTTGGCTCGTTATGGGTGATTTCAACGAAGTGCTCGGACCGTCGGAATATATTAGCTCAAGTACCTAAAATCAAGGCCAAATGGACCTCTTTCGCACTACCATCGATTCACACAACCTATTGGACATCGGTTTTATCGGTTCGCCTATGATGTGGAGCAATAATAGGCGGATATCTCAAAGAGTGGAAGCGAGGCTCGATAGGGGGCTCTCTACACCTTCGTGGAACAACATGTTCCCTCATGCCAGAGTCGTACATTTGTCGGCGGCCACGTCTGACCATTGTCCGCTTCTCTTAACGCTTGATCCCAGGATGGGTCGGAGGAGGCCGCCTAAGGAATTCAGATATGAGCTATTCTGGGCACGTGATGCGGAGGCCACTGAAATCATCAAAAAGGTGTGGAATTCTCATCCTTACCGGGGAACTTCTGCGACAGACTCAATAACCTGGAAAATTGAGAAGGCTGGTAGGGAATTACTCAAATGGAGCAGGTTCAAGAGAGGAAATCTTAGAATGGCTATCATTAGAAAACAGAGACAGCTTTCAGTGTTGTTGGGCCTTGGCCCATCTGATGCTCGTGATGACAATATGAGGAAACTTAAGTCCCAAATCAATCTTCTGTTAGAAGATGAGGAGCGGCTTTGGAGTGTTCAAGCTAAAACCCATTGGCTTTCTGAGGGTGATAGAAACACTACTTTCTTCCATCGGATGGCCTCCAATCGAATACGAGCAAATTCCATCGAGATGCTAAGGGGTAATTGGTAGTTGGGTCAGGGACTAAGATGAGTTGCAGCATATGACGGTCTTACATTTCTCTGAGATCTATTCCTCCTCAAGCCCACAGGCCGCAAACTGGGTATCCAGTCTTATCACAAGGAAAATTTCTGAGATGCAGAAGGGGAACATGGTAAGGCCACTATGCATGGCCGAAGTAGAACAAGCGGTGAAGAGTATGCGCCCGTCTAAAGTGCCGGGGCCGGATGGGATGTCCCCGGGGTTCTTTCAAAGGCATTGGCCTACTGTGGGTCGGGATGTGTTTTAGTGGTGCAAATTTTTTATGGAGGGCAACCATGCCAATGGGGCAAGGCATATCCAGGGGGTTAATGCTACCACCCTGGTTCTGATTCCGAAGACCAAGGGGGCACACGAGCTGTCGCAGTTCATGCCGATTAGTTTATGCAACGTTGTCTACAAGATATTGGCTGCAAATAGGCTCAAGGTCACCCTCAATGAAGTTATTGGGGCGGAACAAAGCGCTTTTGTCCCGGGTCGCCTTATAACTGATAATATGCTTGTGGCATATGAAGCTATCCATTTCCTTAGAAGGCGGAAGGGGGGCAAAAGAAGGGAGGTGGCTATAAAGCTTGATATGTCTAAGGCTTATGATCGGGTGGAGTGGATTTTCTTGGAACAGATCATGGGGGCCATGAACTTTAGTCCAGTGTGGGTCAGTTGGATCATGAACTGCGTATCTACGGTCAGCTTTCGTGTTAAAGTAAATGGTTTCAAATCCAGATCCTTCCAACCCTAGAGAGGATTAAGGCAGGGGGATCCGCTATCTCCTTACCTTTTTTTCCTGTGTGCGGAGGGGCTATCAGCGCTTATTTCTTCGGCGGTTAATCATGGATCATTGCATGGCATTAGGATTAATCCACGGGGTCCTCAGCTTACACATCTATTTTTTGCGGATGATGCTCTCATTTTCCTTAGGGCGGAAGACAGCGATATTAGGAAACTGTTGGAAATCATCAACACTTACTCCGTGTCCTCTGGCCAGATGATCAATGGGGATAAAACTTCGCTGTTCTTCAGCTCCAACATGGATGGTCATGAAAGGGCGGTGCTTGCTCATCGTCTGGGGGCGTCGGGGCAGATCGTCCACCATTACCTGGGTCTCCCAGCGTGGCTGGGGAGATCAAAGGGGGACTTTATTTAGAGGCATCAAGGAGCGTATTTGGCACAAGATTCAAGGGTGGAAGGGGCGGCTTTTGTCTTCGGGTGGGAAAGAGGTTTTAATCAAAGCTGTTGCTCAAGCGATCCCGTCCTATACTATGAGCATTTTTCTGATGCCTCAGTATTTTTGTCAGAGTATCAACAGGATGTTGAGCAGATTCTGGTGGGGGGAAAAAGGAGATAAGCACAAGATGAGTTGGGTGGCTTGGAAGGATATGTGCAGGACTGAAAGGGCGAGAGGAATGGGGTTCCGTGACCTGATGACTTTCAATTATGCCCTTCTAGCCAAACAAGTTTGGAGACTGTCGACCTGCTCTACTTCCTTCTGCTACAGGGTTCTGAAGGCCAAGTATTTTCCCAATTCCGATATCTGGAGCTGCAAGGCGAGACCGTCTGATTCGTACACATGGAAGGGCATTCTCAAGGCGAGGGACATGATTCGGCCGGGATGTCAATGGAGGATTGGTGACGGAAAAAGGGTTCGTTTCTTTATGGATCATTGGCTTGACTCGATGGTGAGCAAGGTGGGCCCTCTCCCTCAGTCAATCCCAGAGGAGGTATTGGTCAGCCAATTCATTGATGAAGATATTTGTGGGTGGAATAGGGATCGGTTTCTGGCTGCTGTGGGGGAGGGGGGATGGCAGACCATCAGCATGGTCCCTCTCCCCTGTTTCCCGGTAGCGGATTCCATCTTTTGGAAGCACGAGGTAAGTGGCTTGTTTTCAGTTAAGTTAGCTCATAGATGGCTCAGGGGGGATTCTGTGGATCCTCTTCTCTCCACATGTTGCCGTGCTATTTGGAGGACAAGGCTTCCGAGCAAGGTTGGGTGGAGGCTCTTTAGGAATGCCCTTCCTACATTATGCAATCTGTCTAATAGGGGCATTGAAGTGGACCCTATCTGCGGGTTTTGTCTAAGAGAGATAAAGGATGCTGATCACCTATTCTTTAAATGTGCTTTTATTGCTAGGTATGCTCGGTTGGCGGTTTCTTGTGGTTCTTCGGCGGGCTCAGTTCAAGGAACTGTCTCTTCCCTGGTGGCAAATGATAGAAGTAACGAGCTAGAGTTCTTTATTGTGTATTGCTGGCGACTTTAGTTTTTGTGGAACAAACAAAAGGCTGAAGGGACCCAGCCTGTGTTCGTCGATTTGTTACAATGGTGTAGGGATTATATCGACAACGTGAGGCGGGTCAAGCTCCTTCACAACGTGAGTGCTTTTGACATTCCTCTGGTTCCTAGATGGACCAGACCACCGGATGGGGTACTTAAGATGAATGTGGATGCCAGATGCGTACATGATAGGGGGGTCGTGGGGCTTGCTGCAATCATTAGGGACTCTCGTGGTTGTTTTGTTGCTGCTAGTGGCTGGAGACGGTTGGGAGTGGGGGAGTCTCTTCTTATGGAAGCAGAAGCGTTCCGGCTTGGCATCATGTGGGCTCTCCAACTTGGGTTCTGCTATGTCCAGATGGAGTCTGATTCTCTTTTTTTGTGCACATTTCTGGCAAACGATAGTCAAATTCTCTCTCCTGTTGGTCATACCATTGCATCACTCAGATCAATCCTCTGTGCGAATCCTCACATTTCGGTTCACCATGTTCTAAGAAATGAGAATACGGTTGCCCATGCTTTAGTTGATATGGTTTCAAATTCTGACGTGGATCATTTGGAATGGTGGGGAAATCCTCCACATGTTATCATTGACAAACTTTGTACAGACAATTTTTTGGCTATGAATTATTCAGATTTCTCTAGTCCGAACCTCTTTCATGAAGTGAGGGGGTCGGCCTAGAGTAATCTTTCATAAAAAAAAGGATGTCTTTAAACTTTTTCATAAAATGACAATAATGCCCTTTAACCTAAGCGATATACTTGCGATTTTTGAAAATGTTGTAAGCATATTTGCAAAAAAAATTTTAAATAATAATATAAGATGCAATATTGGTCCTTATAAACATATTTGTAAAAATTCTTAAAAAATTAATAATGATGACAGGACAATAAGCAGAAACTAAATAACATAACGCCATCGTCTAGTTATAATATCCTCCAAATGAAAAAAATGTCACTTCGGCGTTCAGACTACAACATCTCAGAATATATGTAATTTGTCTGTTCAATATCCAGTGCTTATCTAGGAGGCAGAATGGGCAAAGCACGCAAATAAACTTATTTATTAACAATTTTTTGACTTTTTATATAAAGTTTTAATCAAGATGTATTAACTAATAGGGATCTGGGATGTATTTTTCTTAGCATTAATGCCCCTGCTGCGGCGCTGGTTGGAAATGTAGGCTTCGACCGACAGCCGTAAATGATCATAACTCAATATCATGTACCTTATACAACCATATCATGACAACATTCTCACATTGTGAATGTGCAATGTCATACTTGAAAATGTTGTTATCTCAAATGATCTCTTAACACAAGAGGGGATGATGAATTATATTATTAAAATTTTAATATTTTTGATAAATCCTAACCCCCTTGATTGTGTTGGTCCAAACATATGGCCAAGTGCTTGATAGGGCGGAGGGGATAAATTGAACATTGAAAGTTTTCAGTTGTGTGATGTAAGATAGAAAACACAATGGTAGAAAAAATCATACAGATAAAAAGAAAACACAAGTGTATATGGTTATTCAGCTCAAAAATCCATGCACTACCTACTTTGCTTCCTATGACCATGTGAAAATTGAAGTTAAAAATTAATTGAATTTAATTAAAAATAAACTAAATCTTGATCAGCAATGACACGATGAAATACAAAGAGAAAGAAACCAAAGATGGAGGATTTGGATCATGACTTCCCTCAATGTGCCACTCGGCTTGAAGATCTGTGTATCAAATTGCATATAATCCTAACTTTCTAATATGAATTTCATGCATATCTATTGTAACCAAATTCGATTGCAGCAATACACATAAGCTCTAATTATGACCACCTAAGACTAAAAAGATATACTTCTATCCTATTGACAAAATATACAAAAAGTATGAACATACACTATTTAATAACATGTTTAATCTCATGCTATCTTCATTAAAAATCTTTCAAAATTTTCAAATCAACCTAAAGGATGGTCAATTTATAAAAGTATTAAACATAGACTAAATAAATAACAGAGAATCATGGAAAAATTGAACAGAGAATCATGGAAAAATTGAAAAGAGAATCATGGAAAAATTGAACAGATTATCATTAGTTAGGGATCTAGATTGAGTGTTGTCAAAATCCTAGTAAAGGGTTTAGCTACTCGTAATAAAAAATAAAAACAAGCTAATATCATTGAAATAAAAATCTATCTCAAAAAGCTAAAAACGAGAGAAGAAAAACTAAAGTAGCTATCTCTCTTGAATCTCTCTTAGCAAGCGCTCCCGACTTAAAACTTATAGAGATGAGTTGTTTTTTGTTTAGTACATGCTCTAATAAGCCTTGAATGTTGGGAAAATTGATTAAAACCATAATCATCCCAAGATCCTCCATGTTAAATTATTAAGAAATAAAACACGGAAGTGTACCCGAATCCTTACGAGTGGATGAATTATTGTAAACTTGTCATTTTTAGTCTTCCAAGTTAATCTCCTAGAGTTTTTTAGAGAAGAAGGCTCCCTCTTTTCTAATGATGGGATATTAAAAAAGAAATCCTAAAAGAGCATAACCTAGGGACCGTAACTGTTTATGTAGAAAGTCTATCTTTCTTATTTCTAATTTAGCTTATCACAAAAATAGAAATTGAAAATTAGACAATATAGTTTCTACACATAACAGACTCATACTTTATTAGATGATTTGGGTTTATAAATCTTATAAGATTACTTTATAACTTGGACTATTATTTATGATAGCGCATATATAATTATATGTGTGTGTCGAAAAATTCAACAATTTCTTGCTTGGACTACGTATATATTATTTTGTAATTGTATATAACCTTATGAGTTTTAAACCTTTTGCTATCATGAACATAATCATCTTTGAATAATCTCGCCCATTAGTTATGCCAACATAGGATCAAGGCAGCCTTTGACACATTCATCACAACTAGACTCATCCGTTATCACATATATCAAATATAACCAAATGATATAGATCAAATATGAATATTTATCATGGAAATTATATGTAATTTGATTTAACATGTCTATTTCCGACTGGTCCAACTAATTTGGTGTGATCAAACCAAAACCAAAAATACCGAATAACCAAATACCAAATATTCTATTTCAGCAGAAAAATTTATAACCATAGCAAACGGGTCTAAATAAAAAGATATATAAATATAAAGTCCCACTTAATTATCATATCATTAATGATAAACACCTAATGAGCAGTGCGCTCATGAAAGACCTTAGGGTGTTATCCTTGGTAAGCAAATCCACAATCTTGAATTTTGTTCCAATATACTTTATAGATATTTTATCTTTCTAAATATTTTCCTTAACAATTAGGAACATCGTCGAACTTTTATTGTTATTAGAATATAAGACTAATAATTTATTGTTACAAAATAACTTAAGTGGTCTTTCTATGTTATCCATGTTTAGTAGTCATGCGACAAAATTCCGTAATAATATTCCATAATTGAATGGCTTATAATATACTATAGACTCTACTATCATAGTTGAAAAAGCTATGAGTGTCTGTTTAGCAATCTTAACTGATATAATTTTTACAACAAGTAGATATATATGTTGGTCCCGAGTTGATGGCTAAACCCAAGAGGGGAGGGGTGAATTGGGTTCTTTAAAATCTTTGGTAAATAAAAAACTTCTTAACCCCTTTCAAACTTAATCCCCTTTGTAAAGCGAATAGAGAGCAATGAAGATAAAGCAGTAAAAGTAAATAGAACACAAGATTTATAGTGGTTCGGGCAAACCTTCCCTACTCCACTCTTCCAA
>JAXCLR010000050.1:49337410-49362848 GCA_035584095.1 Annona squamosa | reverse complement strand
TCTCAAATAAGTTCTTGTTAATCATCAAAACTCAAGTTTTGGTCAATTTAAATTATTTTGAACATTGTTTCCAACAATATATACCTTGAAGTAAATCTAAAACTGTATTTGCATCCAATAAAGTTGAAATTTGAATACCGAATAATCTCTAACTTACCGGACTTCATATATGTGAACGTGTAGTGTTTTGTTCTCTAAACATATTCTAAAACCTGTCTAGTTGCTTCTTAATAATCCATTCTTGAATTACTTAGATATCTGCTCAACATTTAAATAATATATGCAATATTCCAATACATACAAACTTGAACATGCATAATATTTTCTACTAATAAATCATAGAAAATCTTATGTATTTACTTAGTTTCAAAATCATTAGTGAGACATTGATTAAGACTAAACTTGTCTCCCTCATCAATGAGGTGTTTCCTAATATGCAATTTTGCATGCCAAATATCTTAAGTACTTTTTCAATACATCTTTTTGTGATAATTTGAGAATACACCAAAAATAATTCCAATGTATTTGAATTCTTAATACAAAAGATATATTTTTAGAATTTTTCATTTTCAATTTCTTTGATAAATATCTTAGTTTTATGTAATAAACTTATATTGATGCTAACACAGAACGTCTGTGTGTTACTTCCACTGAACTCTTGATTACTCTTAATAAACTTATGATATATGCAATAATCAACCAAATTCATTTCAAAATTGAATGAGGTAATAAGTTGATGAAATTTGCAATACCATTAATGAAAAGGCTTGCTTGAGCTTTTTAGACTAAATTTTTTTGTTGCACCTTATAAATCATCTAATCAATGTTACAATTGAGAATATTATCTTTGCATCTATCTAATATAGCTTAAGGTTAAAACCTGGTACTAAAGTCATTTATCTTGAAAGAAAATTTCAATGAAATCGGAGAGAAAGTCTCTTTGTAATCAATGTCTTTTTCTAGTAAAGTCCATTTGAAGATGAGTCATATGCCTTTCCATATTACCTTTTAGAATCCTTCTTGGCTCTAAATATCCATTTACAACCAATGAGTCTTATACCTTCAGGTAATGGGATATATTACCAAATCTTCATTGTCTTTCATGAATTTAATCTCTTATTTATGACATCAATCTACTTTTGAGAATTTTTACTTTATATTTCTTAGTGAAAGTTGATGGGACCTTCCACGAATCCAATGTCATCATGATATTTTCGAGAAATCTAATATAATTATCAAAAACCACATTCTCCTTTTCTAGTATATCTCTTTAATGACATCCATTCTTGAGGGTATTTTTCTTGATCATCAAGAATAACCTATTTACCTTGATTGGAGAGATTTTCAACGATGTTTTATCAGATGTTTCTTTAAACACATAATCCCTAAATTTATCTCCCCCTCAAGCCCAATATCCTCAAAGAATTGACGTTTTTCGTTTCAAAAGAACTAAATGTGGTATTATAGGATTTATATTCTTAAAATTATTCGGCATATTCAATAATATTTGAATTCAAAAAAGACTAAGCTGACTATTTCAAGTGAATAAGAATAACCAAATATACTCAACACAGAAATAGAAACTAAATTTCATCCAAAAATGGTACCATATGTCTTTTTAAAATCCAAATAGTATTGAGTATTTAATAGTAACTTAAATGTCTATATAACCTTAACCATAAATGATTTTTCATCATCTCCATCGATGAATATTTCATCATCATTTGACTTTTGACAACTCAAATAATTTTCCATAAACATATTTTGATAAATAGTAACACCAAATCTATCTACATAATGTCTTAGAACTAAGGCTAAATTATCCTTTGAATGAACTAAGGTGAGAAGTGTACCCTTCTTGATACGTTAAGTATGATATTTGGTGTAATTTTTCTATCTATGTTCATAAGTCTAACAAAAGTAATAATTAAATGTTTTATTTAACTTCTTTTGCTATTTCTTTTGTGTTAGATTGCTTACAATTTTCTTATTACCTTTATAGGTACTTGCTAAATAAGTACTTTTAGTCTTTTCTTGCTTCAACTTATGTTCTTCTTTACACAATAAAGATGAACTCATTCAAAGATCATTTGTCCTTTGATAGTTATAATTAACCTTAACTAATTGAAGTGTGCTTGAAAAGAAATTAAAATTAAATGCATGAGCAAATCCTTATACAACTCTAACTTTAGTATCTTTAGTTTGAAAGCAAGATAATACAAATTTTATGATGTACTCCTTTATATTTATTTTATCCTTATACCTTATTGAAATTAAGTTTGAAAAAACTATACTTATTTCAACTTTAGTATTTTAGCAAAGCACTTTTCAATTTCCTTAATGAAAATTTGGCATTGGTTACCTTTATGGACATGATGCTCTTTAAAGTTTCTGAAATTTTACATTTAATAATCATAAAACTCATGCGACTTAAAAAATTTTACTTCTCAATGTTCCCATTTTTCTCATTGAAATTTTTAACAATAAGAGTAGTGAGTTGTTCAATTCTTAGTGCAAGGTCTAGATTGATAAAGCCAAGAATGATCATAACGTTCTATTTTTCATTACTTAATGTTAGTTTAATTTAACATGAAAATAGAATTAATGTTGACAAATATAATAGAAGCAAATGTATTAGTTAAAAATAGAACAAAATAATATATTCACATATGTTCCATGTAAAACCTTAGAAAAAATTAAATAATGGCAAGGCCCATCATAAAATACCTAGCGCAATATTAATATCGAGTCTTTGTACATAAATATTCACTTGTAAGTAAAACTCTTGTCGTAGTAATCAAATATCGAAAATAAAATTCTGTCGAAGAATAAGTCTTTCTTTGGACCAACTTATTATGCACATAGAAAATCAAATAATTGTCACACATTTATTACCATACTTGTGTATGCAATTCGGTCAAACCTTCCTTTGGGTGGATTAATATCCACATGAATTACTTGTACACAATTATTTTAATATTTCAAAAATAAATTAACCTACATAAGAGAGGCTACTTTGACAGCATATTGTTTTAATTAATTTATTTTAAAACATTAGACATCTACAAGAAATATTTGTACCATTATTTGAATTTAAATTTTCAAAATATCCAAAAATTGAACTTTTGCATGACAATGGGTCAATATGAATTTTAATAAATAGCAACAAATCATAAATGCACGAAAATTATTCGAAAATTTCTTTCTGAATTTTCATAAATTAACTAGATAAATTAATTATACATATAATTCAAAATTTGTATACATATACACAAATTTACAAAAAAAATTATATTTCTAAACCTATTTGGTTCAATCATACCTTTCCATTTGATTTAGAACATCCGAAAACAAAGAAAATCACTATTGGATCGTTTGAATCAGACATAGAAATCACAAAATATAACCTATTTTGGACGATTATTAGGGAGCCACATGTCCGCAAAATAGGGCTGTTGCTAGGAGCTGGGCTAGGATTGGGCCCGCAATCTGGGCATCTAGGAACCTTAGGGGCAGGTTTGGGAGGCTAGGCAAGTCTAGGCCAAGGTTGGGTCCCACCTGGGCCTATTATTTAGGACTTTAGGAGAGGCCTGCTAGCAGGCAGGCTTGATCAAGCCCAAGCCTAGGCATTGAGCAGACATGCTTGGAAGCTCGGGCAAAAACCTGACAAGCCCAAGCCCAGAACAGCAAGGAGGTGCATTTACACTTTTTTTTTTTTTTTTTTTTTTTTGGCTTATTTGCAAATAATTTTCTGCCCAACCGGTTTTTTCCGATTATTGTTATCTTCTTTCCCAAGCAGCAAAACCCTAGTCGCGACCTCCAAGCTGCTGCCACCAGCCATTATCGGCATCACAATGTTGTCCGACCTGCCAGCAACCAGATGGGTTTCCAAGACGATAATGGCAGCAATGGCAGCGGCAATGTCCAGATGGTGGGTTTTTTTATACCATATAATATTTACGGCAAGGGAAAACAAATCCAGATGGTTGTGGAATCCATATATGATGCATCAACTCGAAACATGGAATCCACATAGAAGAATCCTTAAATAAATCATATTCCATGACAATGCATCATATATCTCGGTTCTAGCTATTTAGAGAAACAGTGGGTTTGAAATCCAATATTAAAAAATAAAAATTCAACTTACCATCGATTTAAGATTCCAAATATATACGGCCTATTTAATTTATTCCTCACGCTATTTATGAAATCATCTGGGATGCCTTTGGTTTTTAATACATAAAACGGATCGGAAAATCTTCCTTAATTTATTCTAAATTTGAATATTATTGAAAACCATCCGTTATAACTTGGACGGCAACCAAAAAAAAGCCGGACTGAATCCATGTTAAATCCATACGCATACCAACAAAAATTATTAAAACTTGGACGGAATAAAAAAATCAAACTGACTTCATGTTAAATCCATATGCATACCAACAGAAATTACTGGAATATTGGGGAAAAAATCCTAAAATATTTCTTAATAATTCAACATGAAAATGGCTCAGATTCCACATGTTGAGAAACCTTATTAATTAAAATCATAATCATCCCAGTATCTTCCATTTTAAATCACCATTAAAAATAAACTATAAATGGAAGCTTACTTGAACCCATATAAGCAGATGCGCTGTTGTTAAATCTTACTGTTTTTAGTCTTTCAAGTTAGTATCTTTGGGTCGTATTGAGAAGGAGACTCTCTCTTTTCTAATGATGAGATGTTAGGAAAGAAACTCTAAATAGCATGATGACCACAGCCATTTATATAAAAAGTTTATTTTTTTTATTCTAATTTAGTCTGTCATAAAAATAAAAATTAAAAATTAGGTAATAAAGTTTCTATGCGTAAGAAACTTATACTTTATTAAATGATTTAAGCTCATAAACCTTATACGATAACTTTATAATTTGGCATGCTATCTAATAGTATATATATAATTATACGTATGTGTATCCAAATATCCAAAGTTGGAACCATGGAAAAAAAATACGAAATTGGTTATGTTGCCTTAAGATTAATTCATATGTCCGGCATTTGCTGAACTATGTACATCGAATGATTAAAATATGAATCGTGCATCTGTTTGAGTGGTTTGGGTGAAATTCAGAAATGAGCATATGTTTTGATTTTTTCATCGCCACATCATGTGTATTAATTCACACCTGCCTTAGATTCTTGTTGCCCACGGCTTTGATTGCTCGTGTACTACCTTCTACTTTGCTACTTTGAATCTTGCCTTGATGCAAATTTTGTGGATGATGGACGGTTGAAGATGGAAGCCATCTATATGTCCGGCAGTGGAAAATCTATTTTGCATATGCAATTAGCATGATTGTTATTACGTGTCTTGTATATGCGCATCTTAGTTGAGTGAGTTTATGATTGCTTATGGGCTCGCATGTACGTGAGAATTATAAAGAGATAGTTTATAAGATTTATAAATAGATAGTTTTATCTTAACCTTAACATTTACACATTTTGTGTAAAACACCATGTTTTTAGGGTAAACTTTTCGTATAGGCTCATGTAATCCCATTTAGGGAAATCTTTTTTCATAAATCATTTCATATCCCAGTTTCTGAATTTTTTAACAGCAAAACATATGCAAATGCATTTTTCCCCATCTGATAGTGACACTTACCAAGTGATCATTCTACCTTTTGGAAGAGAATCCATCGTATAACAATACGCTAGCTAGGCGGTCGTTCCTTAAACTTTCTCCTATCTCAGAGAGAGTGCCGCTAACCTTCTGTCTTCCCTTAGCGACTTGGGCATATGTAGAGTGGGCTCCGGTCCATCTATAACCGTCTCTACAATCGACCTATTCATTGTTCTGGTACACCATACATCATCATAAATGTCCACATGCTAACATAATTTTATGAAATTTCATAGACCACAATTCGCATCCTTTCAAACCATCTTGAAAAGTGGGTGCACCCACTTTAACATATTTGAAATCTAGTTTTAGAATAACCATCTTTAAATATTTCTAGAAATATTTAAGTAAAATATTTTGATAAACATTTGTAATATTTGAGAAAACAATCTTTCTAAAAATGTTGCTTGTAATGGATCTTAAAATCATTATGAGAAAGGGATTTCAAAGGATTTCCATATTCATGAAGAGAATCGTTTCTTGCAAACATTTTCTTTATTTCCACTTCAGAGCTTTTCATATACAAAGATATGCAACTACATCATCTTCCTTTATATACCCTAGTATCATATACTAGTTCACACATCATCCTTGTCATTTCTATGTCAAGAAGATCTTGCATATCTCTTTAGATACTATTTTAGAAATCAAAAACTCAATTCGTTTTGTACAGTTAACTTATCGGTTGGTCACCCTTAAACCTTCTTTAGGAACATCCGTTTAAACATTTTCAAAGTATTTTCATATTTAAAGGAAAACAAAACTTTTCCAATAACCATTTCAAATAAATGGACATTTTTTCTAACCATCGTTTATTTTCAAGTGTCATATCAAGAAATACATAATTTCTTTCTATAAATCAAACTTTTTTTTCTTTTCTTTCATAAACACACTCGCTTTTTCACAAATGCTATGAGAGTAATACTTAAAAACTTGTTTACAAATATTTCTTTGTGAAAAGCCTAAAACTCCTTTTTCTTCGTAAAATCCTTTAGAAATAACATCTTAAAGAATATGCTTACTTGTAAGCAATTCTTAAACTCATCAACATAAAGCATTTCCAATAATTGCAATACTTGAAATAAAATCATTATTTTAAGAAGTGTTGTTTGATTGCAATGAAGCAATTTTGGGGCATTTCATTAAAGTCATAATTTTCAAGACTTATTCTTACCTACTTGTAAGAAACTCATAAAAGCATTGACATAAAACACTTTAAATCATTTTAATACCTTGAGATGAAATTAATAATTTCAAAAGTATGCTTGCTTAGTCGTGATAGCTTCAATCACTTTCTTCCACTCTTTTCTTTGCCTCTGTCTAAATAAATGAAAATAATATTTCATTTATATGCATAAAATTTCAAATGCTTGCATCCCTTAGGGTTTTTCAACCTTCATAAATTGACATCAACTTACTTAACCCACTTTTCTTTCAATTTGGGTGTCAACTTTCCCAATTTATACGTTAGTATGACCTATGGTTCACTTATGACCATTCCTTTTATTTTGATAATTCCCTTCATTTTGATACCTTTATTTAGGGTAAGTTTTCAAGCTCATTATAATAATTAAGCTTAGCTCATCATACGGAAGTTTAACACTTTTCACTTATCATTTAACACTCATACTTGCATTTTCATATTATTGCTCATTCAAGGCATCTATTTATGAGTTAGGGCTACTAATTTCAATATCAAAATTTTGAGATTCTATAATTTTATCAAAATAGCCCTATATTTTCTCATTTTGCCATGTTTTCCTTTCATTTTTGCACCTTAACTAATTATATTTGGTTATTTCTCATTTTTGCCATGCATGCCCTTCATGTACACTCTCTTATTCACACATACATTATGTGTTAATCAAGTTTATATAAAACAGCACCTTGCCTTTCATTTTTGCCGAATTTAGACACTTATTTTGCACATAATTTAGTATATATTCATGGAATTAAAACTCATAAATCAAGTTACTCCAAAACATCAAATTTCCCTCTTATGTTCTCCCCTTTGAACGTCCATGTCAACATGTTTATACAAAATAAATTTTTAGCATTTCTTTTCAGCCCTTTTGAACATCCATACCACTCTATATTTATGGTATTTTACCCTCATAATCACTCATTTATTATGTTGTTTAGGTTATGCATCAAGTCTACCTTAATATGAGTAAAATTTGCACCAAGTTGTCAACTCTAAGTTTCACCCTTCCTAGGTCCCTTAAACATGCTTGGTATAACGTACATTAAACATGGGAATTATTCGAATAATCCATTCATAACACAAGCTCAAAACGAAAACTTTAAATTTAAAATAAATTAAAATTTTAGCATGTTGCACTTGTTGAAAACAACTCTAGGTCATGCATATCATTTTCTTGATGCTTGAGTTGAATCTCTCAACTTCTTTAACATTTAATAACTCTATCAAGGATTTCATAAATCATCAATAAATGTTCATTATAATTCAAATTTATGAACCGTTACTTGACCAAGAAAACTTGAAAATTATCAAACCAAACTTAGTTTAAACACTTACTTATTGTTACTAGATTTTGGTAGTTGCTTACCTAGCTTGGTTTCCTCCTTTCTTCCTTTCCTTTTTCCCTTCTTTTCTTCTTCTTTTTTTTCCCTTGTTTCCTTCTTGCTTGGGATGACACCTTGCTGGAATTTTTCCAGCTTTATGCCAATGCCCAAAAATGTCCCAACAACCCCCTTTCTCTCCTTATATAATAGTGGATTACCCCTTAATCCCACCTCATTTTGTACTTAAATAAATCCACACTTATCCCAACATGAGCTGCCATGCTTATACCCTTAAAATTTCCTATTTTTATATATTTAATTTTTACACAAAATTTGCCCAAAATGGACATTGCAAGCTATCCATTTTACCACTTGATCATGTTCCTATGTTGCTCCCCATTTGTCCTTTTGTGGCAAAAAAAATCTACCTAAATGCCATGCATTGAACTTCCCTTGATGTGCATCCCCTTTTTTATGCCTTTTTGCATTTTTAAAAATTACAAAATCTGCTCAAAATTCTCATCACTCGACTCCTCAAGCAAGGCATTAAACACATTGACTTTTCATTAAATGAAAAGCCACTTTTTGGAAGCAAAATTCAAAAGCTTTTGTCCATATGTGATTAAGCATTTTTCCATGTAATTTAGCTTATTCAAATCCATCGATATGGTAGAACACTTTATTATAGTCGTTCATAAAAATGGTGATCTTAAAATGAACATCCTAAATCAAATATGGGCATTTGAAATTTTCTCATGAAAATTCATGAAATTAAATCATTATCATTAAAATCAAATTATGATTAATATAATCCATACCATTCATGAGGTAGAGCGCATCAACTTGTTCTTACTTTTCAAATTTCGCATCAATCTTCCTTATGGGTGTCAAGCTATGAATTTTCAAATAATAACCTAATTTATTTCATCATTATCATCAACTTAATCATAATTAATGAAATTAAAAATTATGTCAAATTATCATTTCCTATACCTCATTTTGTCTCTTTGTACACATTAACCCACATTGGGTAAAGGTGATTAACTTAACCACCTCACATGGTCATATTCCCTAATCCCATTCATCTAATTAGACCATACCATTAACAATAATTACATGCCTAGATTACATGTATGAGTCACACTTATTCTTGGTATCACATCTTCCAAGCAGAGGTAGGCATGGAAATTCCAAAAATCCATTCGTGCATAGGACCCCTTGCCACCAAAATCATCGAGCAACCAATGGCCACGAAAATGTCAACAAAGCAGAAAACCAAAATTCACCAATCTGCACCTATCAGCAACCTAGCAACATAAATTGTCAATTATTGGGCAATTGCAATTAAAAAAATGGCAACGATCCTAAAAAAATTGATGAAGGAAAATCTCCATTTTTGCAGCGGCGTCTCCATCAGCCACATAGCATCTCCAATCGGACCTGCAACCACGATTCAACCATTGATGGGCTGCCTAATGCTTTGCCAAATTCATCACCACCCTTGTGGCCCTGCTTCTTCTATACAATTACTTCTTCTTCGCCATCTCCATGCCAAATTGCCATACGTTTTAGCACTTGGTGTGCCAGAAAACGAATGGAAAAGGCAATCGCAGGGACTTACAGGAATCCCACATTAGTTGGGACAACTCTATACCCCCTCAATGCCCATCTATAAAAGAGGATCCCCTCCCAAGGGTGGGACACACCTTTCCCACATATGTTAAGTGGGTAATGCTCCAAAAGCTTGGATTGCTTTTCAAAGAGTGGTCTTAGAGCAAAATTTGAGATAAATAAATTTTCTTTTAATTGTAGCTTTTAATGTTTTGTAGTTGTATTTTAGATTTGTAGTTTTTAGATTAGGTTTACTACTTTATGTTTTGTAATTTTTAGATTAAATTTACTGCAATTTTCTTTCCTGTTTTCATAGTTTAAATTTTTATTTCTGTATTTTTTTAATTGTTTCCCTAGTTTAGATTTAATTTATACTGTTGTTAATTAGTTGCGCTTTCATTCTGTTTAGTATCCTCTTCTTTCTCTTCTCTCCCCATTTTCTCTTCTTTCTCGCTCTAATTCTTTCCTAATTTTTCTCTCTACCTCTTTTCTATTCTCTCTACCTTTTCCACTTTCTACCCTTTTCTCTCATCTCTCTAGCTTCTCTTTCTGCTTTCTTTGTCCTCTGTCTCTCACCTCTTGTCTTTTCTCTCTCTAATTCCTCTCTTCCTTCTCTCTTTTTCTCTTTCATCTCTTCTCATTGCACATAAATATCAAACAATTCAAAACCATATAGCCTCTCTGTGGATTCAACCCGACTTACCATTATTCTACACTATCACCCATGTAATGGTAACTTTAACGTGTTTCAATTATTTTAAGTAAATTGATTATTATAGTGCTCTTAACAACAAACACTTTGTTCACATCAATTTTTGGATCCGTTACTGAGGAGATATAAAATTTTGAATTATTTTTGTTTAATGATTTGAATTTCTCTTTTTTAAATCTCATCTTATGTTGCTTTATTTCATGTTAAGTATTATGTTGGTAGTTTGACATTATTGCTTTCCTTCAATCATCACTTAGTTTATTTGGTATTTGCTTTCTTCATGCATTTTAAGGAACTTTAAATTGCAAAAAAATATAAATCTTAATTTCTTTAAAATTTTCATTCACTTAATTAGGAGTGAATGATTAAAAGATTAAATTTTATGGCACAACTAAAGGTCGGTGTCTAGGCTAGAGGTAAAAAGGTTAACGCCTGAGTGGATTTGTGGTTATTTAATTATGACCTTGCTAAAGCAAGGAGAGCCTCCGATAATCCCACCTCTTACCTAGCTAACTAAAGAAAATGTTGTAAGATTTAATCATTCAATTGTAAACCCCCAGTTGGTGAATTACTAGTTTTTTTAAAATATAAAAAAAGCAATAAATTATTAACAATATATGCATGGTAGGAGATCTTTAAATCTTAATTTGATATAACCGAACCCTAAAATTGAAAGGCTCCTACATCAATTAAGAAAATCACAAAAACTTATAATGGCTCAAAATCAAATGCCAGAAGTTAATAATCCTAAACTTGATCCTCTTAAACAAATAAAAGAATATTTCATTCCAACAAATTATAATTATGCATCATGTATTCAACTACTTCAAACCCTAGCTAATCAATATGAAATTAAACCAGGAACCATCTAAATGCTTCTATCTTTTTAAAGAAATACTAATAAAGATCCTTATAAACATTTAGATAAATTCTTAGAAATTTACTTCATAGTAAAAATACAAGATTTCTCTGATGACGCTCTTAAATGAAGATTTTTCCCCTTTTCCCTTAAAGATAATGCTAAATATTGGTTAGGTACATTAGCTAGACCTATTATCACTTGGAATATGATGCAACAAGAATTTTTAAAGAAATTCTATCCTATAGGCCGAACCTATACCATGAGAAAAGCAATTACCCAATTTTCCCAAACACCTAGGGAGCAAATTCATGAATCCTAGTAAAGATTAAAAGAGTTATCGAGAAAATATCCACACCACGAGTTATCTAAATGGCAGATTGTCTAAGCTTTCTATGAGAGATTAGCTTATCATTATAAGCAAATGGTAGATGCATCATTTGGGGGAGCCTTTATGAGTAAAAGTGAAGATGAAGCATATGATTTATTTGAAATACTTAGTAAAATTTTTATTAATCATGATTCATTGTCGTTATATAAAAGAAATATGGGATCATCTAAAAAGGTAGGATTGTCTGAAGTTGGAAATTACATAGAACTTAATTCAAGAATAGAAATGAATTTTATTGCATAAAAATTGGATAAATTAAAAAAATGGATGAAATAACACAAAAGGTAAATCAAATGTGGAATAATCAATTTCCAGCTCGTACACATTGTAATTTTCAATTGTCTCAAGAAGTTTGTGTCTTGTGTTCAAGTCTAATACATTCCATAAGTGAATGTCCCACTGTAGCTCAACTCCCACTTTTTCATCCAAGAGCACGTGCAAGTAGCTCAAGATTTTTTCAAACCAAATAATGATTCATACTCTAATACTTATAATCCAAGTTGGAGAAATCATCCTAATTTTTCTTAGAAAAGTCAAACTCAACACCAAGCAGCAAATCCTTCTAATTCACTATTTCAAAACCACCAATACAAAATTACTACCAAACTCAACAATCACAACCTAATTTTCAAACCAGTGTGTACTCAAAAGGACCACAAATTCAGTCACAAGCCAATTATTCATCGTCCTAATCAAACTACTAGCGACCTTCTCCGGCTAATGATGTTGACAAGAAATTTGCAAAATTGAAATAGTTAATCCAACAATCTATGTTTAAGTTAGAAAGTCACATGGGTAATCTATATCTAATTTAGAAAACCAAATAAGTTAGATAGCTTAGGCAAATAAGAGAAGTGAGGTAGGACATCTACCTAGTTAGCCAATTGCTAATCCAAGAAATTATTCTCCAGGTTTTCAAAATAAACTAGGCATATTAAAGAACCCACTGTTTGAAAATGCAAGAGCAATCTCTACTTTAAGAGGTGATAAAACCTTGAAAGACTCATATAAATCTAAAGTCATTAATGAAAACTCTAGTTAAATAAAGCAAGAAGAGATTGCAGAGGATGACAAAGAATTAGTGGAAGCGCAGTTGGGGGAGAAAATAGAGTGAAGAAAATAGATGAAGACCCTAGTAAATATCAACTTGTAGTCCCCTTCCCAAGTGCTTTAAAAGCTAAATCTGCAAGTAAGCAAAAGCTTGCACAAAATGAGGAAATGATGGAATTGTTCAAACAAATTAATATTAGCATTCCTCTTATTGATGCTATCAAACATGTCTCAGCCTATGAGAAATTTTTAAAAGACCTCTACACTCAAAAGAAAAAACCTCATTTCACTCCTCAAAAAATCATACTCCTAGTAGAGGTGAGTGTAGCAATTCTGAACAAACTTGTACAGAAGTTAAAAAATCCTGGTACCCCACTCATTTCTTATGATATAGGAGGAATAACATTTGATAAAACACTTTTGGACTTTGGAGCTAGTGTGAATCTTTTACCTATTTCTATTTATGAAAAATTTAATATTGGAGAATTAAAACTCACTTCAGTCATTCTACAACTTGTAGGTAGATCAGTAAAAACCCCACGAGGACTTATTCAAAAACTTATAATAAAAATTAATGATTGTTATTTTCTAGTGAATTTTCTTATTCTTGACATGACCTTAAACTCGAAAATAAACAATGCACCAATCATTTTAGGGCATAAGTTCTTAGTCATAGGAAAAGCCAATATTAATTGTGAAACTAGTATAATAGATATCTCATTTGGAGGTAAAAAATTTAAAATTAATATTTTTAAAGCTTTTAAGTACCCAAATTGTGATGAAGGGTGTTTTACGGTTGACATCATTAATGATTTGTCAAACTTCGCACTAAATTTTGAACGTGATTCCACAAAAAAGGTAAATGCTTTAAATGATTGCCCTCAATCTTTTAACTATTGAAATAATGTTTAACTTTTACCAATATTTCAATCTCGGCCATCACCACCATCTATTGAGTCTCCACCACAACTTGAGCTTAAATCTCTACCTGTCTCTCTTAAGTACGTATTTTTAGGTCCTAATCAAACACTACCAATAGTAATAGCCTCCAATCTCACCATAACTCAAAAGAAACAACTTGTTGATGTTCTTAGAATGCATAAGAGTGATATAGGTTGGTCAATGTCTGATTTGAAAGGAATTAGTCCAACTATTTTCATGCACCACATATACTTAAAGGAAAATGCTAAAAAAATTAGAGAAATGTAAAAAAGGTTAAACCCCATTATGAAAGAGGTAATGAAAAAGGAATTTATCAAGTGGCCTGATGCAGGAATCATTTACCCAATTTCTAATAGTAAATAGATGATCTCAACTCAAGTAGTACCAAAGTCCGGACTCGCAATAATAAACAATGAAAAAGTGAAGCACTGCTTACTAGGTTGACTATAGGGTAGAGAGTTTGTATTGATTATAAAAAATTAAATTCTATGACTAAGAAAGATCATTGTCCACTCCCATTCATTAATCAAAATTTAAAAAAATTAGCAGGTTAAAACTACTTTTGTTTCCTAAATGTATATTCTGGATACAATCAGATTGTTATTTATCCAGAAAATCAAAAAAATGCCACCTTTACTTGCCCATACGGTACATTTGCATTTAGAAGAATGTCATTCGGACTATGCACTGGCAACCTTTCAAAGGTGCATGATGGAATATTCTTGGATATGGTGGGCGAATTTCTTGAAATCTTTATGGATGTTTTTTCACTTTTTGGTGATTCATTTGACAATTGTTTGGAAAACTTAAAAAAGTATTAAAAAGATGCATAGAAATAAATCTAACATTAAGTTGGGAAAAGAGTCATTTTATGGTTAATGAGGGAATAGTTTTTGGCCATATAGTCTCAAAACGAAGAATAGAGGTAGATAAAGCTAAAATTAATCTAATTACTAATCTACCTCCTCCAATCTCAGTAAGAACAGTTCACTCATTCTTAGGTCATATTGGTTTCTATCGCCGATTTATTCAAGACTTTTCTAAAATCTCTCGACCTTTGACAAGTTTACTATGTAAAGATTCTCTATTCAACCTAGATGAATCTTGCTTGAAGGCATTTGAACTGTTAAAAGAAATATTAACTAAGGCCCCAATTCTTCAAACCCCTGATTGGTCTCTACCATTTGAAATTATGTGTGATGCCTCTGACTTTGCTATTGGAGCCATTTTAGGATAAAGGGTGAATAAGAGGCTAGTTGAGATTTATTATGCAAGTCATACACTTACTAATGCTCAAATGAATTATACCACTATAGAAAAAGAATTGTTTGCAGCTATATTCACCCTTAAAAATTTTCATTATTATCTCTAAGGAGTCAAAGTTATTATTTACTCAGACCATGCTGCCTTGAAATATTTGTTGTCCAAAAAAGAGACAAAACCAAGACTTATTAGGTGAATTCTCTTATTACGAGAATTTGATCTTGAAATTCGAGACAAAAAAGGTTCTCAAAATGTAGTAGTTGATCATCTTTTTCAAATCATCATACCAGAGAAAACATCTATAAATGACTCTTTCCCAGATGAGCATCTTGTAGCCATTACATAAACATCACCCTCATGGTTTGCATATATTGTCAATTACAAAGTAGAGCAAATTCCAAAAGATTGGACAAAGCATGAAAAAGATAGGTTCTTTGCGAACAACAAATATTATATTTGGGAGGATTGGGAACTTTTTAAAATTTGTTCTGACAATATTATTCGTAGATGTGTTTCGAAAAATAAACAACAAAGTATTTTGAATTTTTTCATAATCTTGAATGTGGACAACACTTTTTAGGTAAGAAAACAGCAACCAAGGTGTTGTAAAGTGATTTTTATTGGTCAACTCTTTTTAAGGATGCCTATAACTTCAACTAATCCTGCATTAAATGTCAAAAAATGGAAATATTACAAAAAGAGATATGATGCCTGCGAACCCTATTCTCATAGTTGAAATATTTGATGTATGGGGTATTGATTTTATGTGACCATTTCCACTATCCTATGGACGCGAATACATCTTAGTGGTAATAGACTATGCATCAATGGATTAAGGGTGTAGCAACTAGGACTAATGATCACAAGGTAGTTTTAAAATTGATCCAGAAAAATATTTTTTCTCAATTTGGATTTCTAGGGCCATCGTTAGCGATGGAAGAACGCACTTCACTAACTACTAGTTTAGAGCCCTACTCAAGAAATATGGAATCACCCATAAAATAGTCACAGCTTACCATCCTCAAACTAGTGGACAAGTGAAAGTTTTCAATAGGGAGATTAAAAATATAGTGCAAAAGACTGTTAGGCCTAATCGTAAAGATTGGTCAGACAGATTAGATAATGCATTGTGGACCAATAGAATAGCATTTAAAACTCCCACTGGAATGTCTTTGTTTAGGTTATTATATGGAAAAGCTTGTCATCTTCTTGTGGAATTAAAACATAAAATTTATTGGGCTATCAAGCAATACAATTTGGACTTAAGTACTGCAGGAACACATCGAAAGGTACAATTAAATGAGTTGGAAGAATTATGCAAAGAAGCATATGAAAATTCTCAATTTTATAAAAGCATTTCATGACAAACATATATCTAAAAAAACCTTTGAGCCCAACCAAAAAGTATGGTTATTGAATTCAAAATTACGTCTATTTCCTTAAAAATTAAGATATTGTTAGGATGGACCCTTCATTATAGATGAAATATTTCCCTACAGTACTGTAAAAATTCATGATCCAAAATTAGAAATATTTTTATGGTAAATGGTCAATGACTTAAACTATATATTTAAGGCATCTCTAATAATAAAATTATTGAAAAGGTTGGACTGGTCAACCCACATTGATCTAAACTTTACAATGTTTAGCTGAAGACGTTAAATTTAGCGCTGATTGGGAGGTAACTCGATATTTTTTATGTTTGTTTATTTCTCCTATTGTAGGAAAAGAATATTTGTTTACTATTGCTAGAGAATATTGTTGATAAATCAACAATTACAATGTTCAATCAACCCACTATACCCATTTAACTTGGAGGGCCTAGTTTGTTTAACTTAAAATTTTGACGGAAAAACTTTACAAAATACAAAAATTAACAAAAATTAAAATTAGAAATATAAAAAAATTAATTAAAAATGATAAAAAAAAGCATGAAGATAAAGTGGACTTGCTAAACTTCAAAGTGAGTAAAAAAGCAAATAGTAATTAACTATACTTGTAAAAATATTTTTTGGGCGCACCTAAATTTCGTTAGCATTGATTACATCCGCACTCTAATGAACTTGGTAGACACCATGACAATATAATTTTTTTTTCTTATCCAAGTAATTAACATTCATTATCGTTACAATTGATAGCTATTAGTTTAAAGAAAGTATATATCCCCAAATACCCTGAAATATGGTGAGGAAAAAATAAAATATATATATATATATATTATCCCCAAATATTCTAAAATATGGTGAAGAAAAAACAATCCTCAAATACTCTGAAATATGGTGAGGGGAGGAAAATTTTCTTTAAAAAAAGAAAAAATCCTAAGATATCTATAGTGAGGGGAAGAAAAAAATATATAAAAAACACTAAATACTCTAAAATATGGTGAGGAGAAAAACAAGAAGAAATTTATATAAAAATTTAATTATCACCATCATAGTTTTGATATAAATATCACTTAGATTGGATGAGCTGAAAATAATTTATTTACCTAGTGCTTACTTGTTCATTAGTACACATACGTGCTATATGCCATTATGTGCATCATGAAAATTTTTTTACTTATATAAATTAATAAAATTTACTTCTAAAACTTACCATTATTATTAGCAGTGCACCTAGATTTTTAAACAAATTAGTAGCACACTATAATTTTTAAAAAATATTATATATTAAATTATTTCCATTGCCACGGGACTGGCAATGTTTAAGTTGGGAGTGTGATAAATCTCAAAATTTTAGTATAATTTCATATTAAATTCACATCCTTAAGTATAAAAATGTTAATTAAATAAAGATTTTATATGAAAATTTGTGAAAATTATATTTCTCATAAAACCCTTATTTTTCAATAAAATATGTCATTTTGCAAAATATTTTTGAAAAATATAAAATCTACAAATAATTACACATGCTAAAAGAGATTTGATGGGCTAAACAAATTAATTTTGAAATATGTATTAACCTATTAATATAATGCAGGTAAATTTATAGAATGATTGAATTGGGTAGAGTATATATAATTATAAATATATTTTAAAACATAGATAAAAGTAGACTATTATGTAATCTTAAAATAAAAAAATTAAATAAGAATTATATAAATAAAATTAATTCAAAGAGGGTTGAAAAATGAAATATTTGAAATATTTGTAGCTTGTTAAAAATATAAAAATGTTGTAATATTTTAATTTTGCATGTGCACAGATGTTCTGTGCACTATTGGAGCATGGAAGTGGTATGGTGCTCCACTGACACCATCTTCCTCAAAATCCAAACCAAAGCACCACCAAACATTCACTGTCACCGGTGACCACGATAAAGAACTTTGTTCGCATCATTTGCAATAGATCTTAAAAAACACTTAGATGAATTCAATATGATCATAACACATTTAACTACTTTGGGAGAGAACTTAAAGAAGAGGACAAAGCTTTACTTCTATCTACCTCATTACTTGAGTTATTTGATTATATTGTGACTATGTTATTGTTTGGGAAAGATACTCTAGAGCTTGATGATACTGTTGTTTCTTTATTAGTGAATGAGACTCATAGAAAGAGCAACGATAATGGATGGTTAGGTAAGGAAAGCACTTTGGCTATGATTGGTCGTCGATAAAACAAGTGAAGATTGTCAAATAATCTGAGCAGATCCTAAAGTTCATCCAAACCATATAGAGATATTACTGCTAGGAAAGCTGCAAGAAGGGTCGTATAAAGAGAGTCTATAATAAATGAAAAAAAAATTAAAAGAAAGAGAAAGAAAGAAAAGAAAAAGGGGAAAGAGAAGACGGAATTATCTGATTATTCCTCAGTTGTTGTGGATTCGAATAGTGATGTTGCTTATGACAGAAGCATTTACAGGTAATGATGATTGGATTTTGCACTCTAGATTTCGTTTCACATGTGTGCAGCTGTGAAACTCCGATCTTAGACACGTATATAAAATCCTAAGATTATAAACTCTAGTTAATATATTACGAAAATATACATTCATAAGTATGAAAATATATGAGAATAGAGGTTAAAATAATTAATTATAAAATTCAGATGAATAATGCATGTAAATAGTAACCCTGGGATTAAGACACGTGATTAAGAGTTAATCACTTGGATTAATCTAATCACAAAAAGACGAAAAAAGAGATTTAATTACTGCAGGACAAAATAGCAATATTTTTTAATATTTTAATGAAATTTCAGATTTTAGTGAAAAATTGAAGAAAAATTCATAATTTGCAATCCGGACGTCGGATTGAAGTGAAATTTTTTTATGGATGGTTAAAAATCTATGATGAACATGATGAATGGTGTAAGATGGATGAAAATATGAATTAAGGGTCAAGATGAAACATTGTTTGGAGATCAAAAAGTATCCCACCTTTTTCATTAATTATATTTGACTTTGGGGTTAATTTTAATTAATTAAAAAAATCAAATAATTAATAAAAGCTGCAATGGTTGCTGGAGGCTTGACTTTTAGGCCAAAATTCAATTGTCCAAAATAAATCTTATCAAGAATCAACGATTGAGATTTAATTAGCTTAAAATAATTAATTTTAATAAATCAAAAATCATAAATAAATAGATACAGCTAGGGGGAATGAACAGTAGCTAGGGTGGCTGCACATTGCTCAAGACAAATCATGGAAATTGAAAAAAATATTTAGAATTAAGTACCTCACGCAACGGGGTAAATTATAATTTTATGAAAAATGTCATGCTATAAATAGAGGAGCATGGTGAACGTCCAAAGGCACAAATCCCAGCTCCATTGAGCATTTTCAACCCCCAAAATTCATTTTTGGCCTTTAGAGAAAGAAGGACAGAAGGAAAGAGAGAGAAAGAGTCGAGTGGGAGGGGAGTTCTCCACTTAAGATAAGGAAATTCTTCCCAAATTTCTTTTGGATGTTAAGTAGGATAAAACTATGCTTAAATAATGCCTAATAATGAGAAAATAAGCATAGTTATGCTGCTTACTTGAAATTATGCCAAAACATCAAAAATTTGGAGCGAAGATAGAGCATTCGAGAAGATAACATATAATATATATAAATAATGCTCCAATATTGATAAATGATGATTTGATATGAATTTTTATGATAGTTATGATGTTGAAATGATGATATATTGATCTCATAATTTTTAGATTTAAGGATTATGCTTAAGTGAAATTATATTGAATTTTTACTATATGTAAAAAATGATTTATTTAGTCAAGTTAATAATAATGAATTCAAAAATCATGAATTTTTCCATGATATACTAACTAAGAGCTATGTCATGGTATTTTTTATTTTTGGAAAAAATATCAATTTTTGGAACCCACGAACAGTAACTAATAAGTTGTGAACAAAAATCTCTGATGAACAGTAAACATGAATAGTAATTATGAACAGTGAACAGCGTGATTTTGGAAAAAATTAAGATTTATTTTTATATTTTATAAGGATATATGGATGAAATTTTTAAAAAATTTATGGATAAAAATTTATACAAATGGGTAATGACCAAGTATCTTTATAAGATTAACCTCTATGAGAATAAGGTAATGAATTGTTATAAAGCAAGCATGGAAAGCAATCTAAAATATGGAATAGATGGATAAAATATCTAATTTCGTTGTATAGGAAGAGGAAAGGAGAAGGTTGAGGACACGTACTGAGAAGGTAAGCATGCAAACCTTTTTTGAAAATATATTTTATTCTCAAGTATTTATGAAATGTGTTTAAGGGTGGTCATTCATATAATGTTTTGAAATGATGAATGTTTATGAATTTTTATGAAAAGTCATGCCGGCATATTGATATCATGTGATGTTCATGAACATGTGCACATGTATGATGTATAATGAAGAGACTTTGGTAAAGGTAAAAAGCGGATCAGAGGGTCCCCCTTCACTATTGCCGAGTCGTATGGACTATGTGCCGACGGCATCCTCCCAAGAGGTGGAGGCAAAGAAATGTTATGTGTGAATGAATGCATTGCATTTTCATACATGGATTGAAAAGGAAAGCATGGATTTGAAATGATGTTTTTAAAGAGATTGTGCAAATAATTCTCTACATGAGAATGACAAGTCACCTGATATAAGAGGTATATAATGCCGGAAAAATTAAAAGTCATGCATATAGGAGACTATGTAGGCTTCAAGAGGAAGAGAGGTTACCCTTGATGCAGCCAAGTCGGAGAAAGGCGGCGTATTGGACTATGCTATGTAAGATGTTCCCTGGACTAGCATACCCTCACACGAAGGTTTTTGTTAGGAATGGAAAGGAAACATTTACACATCCAATATTTATGAAATAATTTTTATAAAAAGGTTTCTGTGCATTTGATAGTTAATCACTTAGTAAGTGTCTTCTATTGAATTAAGAGGAATGCATTTAAAATGAAAAATGCTTGCTTATTGAGTTTTGACGTATGTTTTGTTTTTCCAACCTCAGACAGGTGCAGGAAAAGCTAAGAGATGAAGGGCATGTATTGCTAAAGGAAAAGAGAAATTTGCAAAGGTTAGTAGATTTTTGTATGAATAGATTTCCTAATGGGATATGATGAAAATGGATGTAGGTTGTATGAAATTTTGAAGTTATGAATAATATGAGAAGTTGATGATTTATGATAATATGGATAAGTCCATTATGAATGATGATAAGTATATGTTTATGTGATGAAAGAAAAGAAAAAAGAAAAAAATTGGACGAGTTCCAATTAAGAACTCGTCGCGTGATTGGGACAACAATCCTGAGTCACATTTACCAATCGACAAGATCCTAAAGTAAGAACTATGTGAACGCCGCGGTTCGGGGCACCACAGCAGCCTAGGAACAATTCAATTCGTATAAGGAGTGCAATGGTGGTAATATGAGAATAGCAAATAAGACAAAGAGTAGAGTTACTAATGTTGGTGGAATACAGTTTCACATGTTTCAGGGAGTTTGACTAACATGAAACATTATGAACTTTTATAAAAGCCTACTTTTTGATCAGTTTTGATGATGACAAGAATACATGGGTTATGCTATTATTTTAAATATTGTGAAATTAAAAACAATGGTGTGCTTGTGGAATTATTATTTTTGTGTTTATATAGTAATTGTGATCTAATTAAACTTGAAACAAAGAAATATCTTAAAAATGAAATATGCTGGTTGATATGCATGGAATCATCTTGGAATATGTTAAATTGGTTAACTTTGATTAGAATGATAATGGAATATGCTTTTGGAGTTTTGGTTAATCTTAAATCAAGATTAATTCATTTTAAGCGAATTAATTCACTTTGAAGTAGGACTTTTTCCCTAAAATTCGGATTCTAAAAAATAGGGAAAAAGGTTGAGCTTTTTCATGCAAAAACCACTCTGTCTCAACAGTAGTAGCAAAAGGTCGTCCTAAATATCAACTTTTTTAGAGCACCAAAATTTCAAATTTTGAAGTGATTGAGTATGCATGGAGATCTATTGGGCTATCTTCTAAGGCATCTTTCTAGTAATTAAAAAGATATAAAAAGGAGGACCTAGGAGAGGTGGAAGATCAGGGGGACGTTTGGTAATCAGTGTTTACATCGGAACATGGTATTCCATGGAATAGTGGGAATGGCGTGGTAGCTGGGTATGGCTGACAGTATCTACTGTGTACTGTCAATGTTAGCATTTATTACATGCAGTGGGAACTAGCAAACAGCTGGACGTGCGGACACGCAACGGAGAGGATGAGAAGAACCACCGATCCGAAAGCACGTGCAACGAATGTGGGCACAACATGTCAACTTGCTGTTATCAAAAAATAATTAATAGCTGCCAGTCCAAAAATCACGTTCGGTTGCTATAGATTTTTAAATATTAAATATCTAATTTACATATATTAAATATTATCAAAAAAATTTCATATATTAAGGAACCGTAGGTGCAATGTACATTGAATCCATGACTAGTTGTCACAAAATTTAGATAATTAATTCAATAATAAAATTAGGTAATTCAATTGAGAAAGATGATTTATATATTATTGGCACTTCTTAAATGTTATGCTTTTTTGCCATAGGCATTAACTACCAAAGACAAAATCTACCATTCTTTCGTCAACGCAGGGCACACGATATTTTCAATTATAGGTTTTGAGTAAGATTTGTAATAAAATTATAATTTTCAAATATAATATAAAATTATTTTAAATATATGATTTGGAATTGAAATAAAAAATGACTGATTTTATAAAAAAATAGAATATGGTAAGCTTAAAAAAGACTCAACATAAAATAGGTTAAGGGGGGAGTTTTTGACAATAATATAAAAGCAAAATTAATTTTGAACAAAAACTATCTTAGCTAAATTGCATGTTAACTACACAGTTTAGGCAGATCACTTCCATTGTAGGCATGCTAACATGCATTAGAAATTTTATTAAGATAATAAAAACGACTTCATGAATAAGTTTAGGTGAGAATTTTGAGATGCGTTTGAGATTGTGGTTATGTTGTTTTGCATCGGGGATGGGATAAGATGAGACAATAACTTCTATTTTTTTTCAAAATAATGTTCCCAATTTAGAAAAATAGTACTATATATTTTGCATTTTTAATATAATTTTTCTTGATTCAAATGCATTTTTTTTACATTTCTAATGCATAGTATTACCTCTCATATCCACATCCCAAGCTCTTCAGCTCAGTCAAGCACGTGAAGCCCATGAGCCAGCCAACGTGAATCAATAACATTGCATGCCACATTTTTTCTGTTCAAACGAAATCTGCTATTCGTTCGTCAGCAGTATTCCATGGAATAGTGGGAACAGCGCGGTAGCTGGGTATGGCTGGTAGCGTCTCCTATTTACTTTCAGTTGTCAGCATTTATTACATGCTGTGGGAACGGTGCAACGGCTGGACGCACGGACGCGCAATGGAGAAGCTCGCTCAAAAGTGCAATAGCTGGAGATGCTTTAGGAATTGAAAAGCATGGATTTTGCATGTACGCCAGGGAAAGGGCGGAGCCGATGCTGTGAGCAGATGAGTTGCGTGATAAGATAGGAAGGTACGAAAGAAAATCGGCGAAGAGAAATGGGAAGAACAGCGCTCAAAGAGAAAAACACCGGCTCCTACCATAGCTACGTGGGACTCCCATTGATGTGGTGCCCTTTGGCAAAGAGAAGGATCCTGCCGGCAAGAAGAAGCGCTCTCCATGCTCGAAGAAGTTGGGGAGGATACTGACGACCACTAAAATTTTCTGCCGTCAACATAGAAGACATTACCTCTTTCGGCTCGTCACAGTAGTCTCTACTGTTGCTACTCCGGATAATCTCACCACAAGATCGATGCTCCCAAACTCGTCAGGCAGGTATTCTCTTTGAAACTCATTCCAAAATGTCATCTACCCATTATTTGTGCAATCCTGTAATCTGTGCTAGAATTTTTTCTCTTCCCATTATCTGTGTGCTCTATTTTTTCCCTATGCTTCTGTCGGAACTGGTTGTCTCCTACTTACACCTCACCCAACTTTTTGTAGGCTAACAGTGACATATTAGGCAGATTGCTTGAATAGACAATAAGAAAAAACATTAGCGAACCTAAACTTTTGAAAAATGGTTGTGGCCACTCTTGCAGTCGGTTTGACTGCATCTTTATCTATACTTCCAAAACTCTAAGAATCTCGCTGGGGAGTCCATGATCTTGCTCCTCCCCGGTGATTTTCTCCACATTTATAAACTTCTGATTAGGCATCATCTCCTCTCAAGAACACTTCGGTTTCATCAATGCATGGTTGGTATTTGGTTGTCTCAAGCTAGTCAACTTTGATTCGCTTGCGGTAGGTAGCGTAGTTTACTTAGGAGTGAGTTGGATATCACTTTCTAACTAGAAAATTGGATCTTTTCGAAGATATCAGCCTTCCAAAAATCCTCCTCCCTCCGAGTCTTAATTTTCATCTTCCTTACCAGCCTATAAGCTTATCTCACCGTGATTCTCAAGGGGGTTTTAAACTAATGAGTAAAACACCCATAAAAATGTCAATAATTTTAACTCACGAGTAATGATCCAATACTTGCATTAAGCATGTAGTTTTCATGCATACGGTTGGTTTTTTAATTTTAATTTTTTTAACATTTAAAGAATTTATCATATTTAACACTTCTTATTTTATTATACTATAAAAAATACTACTTAGTAAGCATAAAAGCTTCATGCTTACCCTTTATCATTTATTTTTTAATTTTAAATTATTTTCTGAGAATCCAAAACATATATCATGGTTAATACATTTTTCTTTTATCATGCTACAAGAAATAATTTTCATTGAAACCTTTTGTAATGAAAAGAACTTATTTTCAAAAATAATTATTTGAAAAGAAAGGGTGTGTTTGGTTGGAGGTAAAACTTTTGATGAAAAGTTTTTGGAGTAGAAGTTATCAAATCAATAGAAAATGATG
>JAXCLR010000050.1:49298644-49311048 GCA_035584095.1 Annona squamosa | reverse complement strand
CTCAAATTAGTTCTTGTTAATCATCAAAACTCAAGCTTTGTTCAATTTGTTTTGTTTTGAAACATTGTTTCCAACAAGCTTACCATACAATGGTCGATTTTTTAATTTAACTTTATTTTTTTCATAAATATGTTTTCTTAAGTGTATTGAATTTGTATACTACGTTTTGCTATTTTATATTATTTTTGCATCTTTATTTTTTATTTTTAAAAATTAGGGGATATAAGTCATTTTTATCCCTTAAAGCACGTGTTTTAAAAAAATTAAAATAAATATGTAAAAGTATTATAAAATGGCAAAACTTAGTAATGAATTCAATACACTTAAGAAAACATGTTTAAGAAGAAAAAGAAAAATAAAAAAATAAAAAAAAATGAACATTATACAGTAAGCTAATATACAATATATTATATATTATCATGACTCTTAGTTGAAAAGATTAACAACACAATTTTCCAACCTCCCTGTCACTGACCTTACCTTGCTGTCGTGAAATGATTGATTTGGTCACTTGCCACTTTAAGTATTTATTTGGATAAAATAAAAAAAATTCAAACAAAAATTTTTTATTCAATTTTTTTAACTTTTTGTAACTATCCTATTTTTAATTATTTTGTATATTTTCCTTTATAACTATCATACTTTTTAATTATTTTGCATAATTACCCATACAACTAATCTATCTATTTTAAGTTTATTTTCTTTACTTCTTATTATTATCTTTATCATATCACATCACTTTACATTATTTTAAAAAATTTTACATCAAAAACTTTTTTAGGAGGGATCTTCTTAGTCTAAGTTAAGCAAATGTTCTACTTGGCTCACCTTAAAAAACTCATTTAGAATAATTTTTTTTAACTTTTTCTTCATAGTCTTGTTTAGCGAAGTGTACTTAATGTATAAAACAAGTTTTACTATTTTTGAATATATTTATATATATTTTTTAGATTTTTAAACATTTATATGTATATATGTATTTAAAATACTCTTATCATTAAAATTTTTAAAAATATATATAAACGCATATCCAATACTAGTAAAACTCGATTTATATATTAAATACACTTAAATAAACAAATATATGAAGAAAAATGTAAAAAAAATTATTGTAAATAGATTTTTTGAGATAGGCTACCTATCCCATACTACAGGATCATTTCACAAACTTTTTATCCAAAAGTTTATCAATAACCAAACACATATATAATTTTGATAATTTTTCTTGCCATATATATGCACCTTCCATATTGATTTTCAATCATTGATTTTATGGTACGACGTGGATCATGTAATTTAAGTCAATTGTCTCTTGTACCATAAAATTCTTAATTTATTACTGTAAAAATCTTAATTTCTGAAAAACATCTCTAAAAACATGTCTTATATTGTATCAATAGATTCCTTATTGATTTCTCAACATTGTGGTGGAGTTTCACAACTAAACTCAATTATTGAAAAGAGATTAATTTTTCTAAATTTAAGCCCCAATACCCAAATTGCATTTTCAAATGCCTCGGATAATAAAATATATATATTCTATTTATTTTATATTCTTAACGTATGTCTCTGACGTAGAAAACACATATCCCATAGGGTCCTTGTACACAATTTTCTTATGTTCATTGCACATTCTAAAATACTGTACATGTGTTTTATCCAAGTGCGGGTGTTATAGCATGTGAGGAGACATACAGAATTTATGTTTATAAAAAAAAATATAGGATTTAGTTTAATATCTCAAGAGTCAACATAAAAGCATGTTGTGGAATGAACATGGGGTTAAGCACCCTGGTGCATTTAACCCTTTTTTTTTAATTATTTTGAAATCTTTTTATACTATTAATCTAAGTGTATTTAAGATATGTATCAATTTTTACCATTTTTAGAGTATTTTAGATTTTTATTTTTTATTTTTAAAAATCAGTGGCATTTTAGTAATTTTAAATAAAAATTACCTAAAATACCGTTGATTTTCAAAAATAAAAAATAAATATCTAACATACTACAAAAATGGTAAAAATTGATACACGTGTTAAATAGACCTAGATTAACAGTTGTATAAAAAATTTCAAAAAAAATAAAAAAAAGTGTTAAAGCACTTGGGTCCATGAATATCATGCATTAAAGTCATGACATTGAAAAATATAAAAGTATGTGTTTAGAATATGTTGTTTACATATTATTTGAATATCATATAAATGATGATGGAATGGAAGGATTAAAGGCTTTGTAGCTAATTAAATATAAGTATTTTTAAGCCTAAATACTAGTTTTAGATATTGAAAACAATAAATAATCTAAAAAGTGGGAAACTGATTCTTCGAATTTCACCCAGACAATTTATGAGCATGATGAAAGCTTGTGTAATTTTTCTAATTCGATGGCTGTCGTAATAGTTAAAAACATACTCTATGGTTTTTCTAAAAAAATACTCTGTGTTATAATCATTTGATTTAGAACACCAAATTCCAAGATTGGATTCAATATTCAATTTTCATATTTGGATGGTTACAATTTTATACAAGCGTGGTCGTGATTTATAATTTTACCAATGATATATGCATATTTGCAATTGTAATCAAACTTAAATTACCTACGCTTTACCCTCCACCCTTTAAATTTATCCTCTCACTAATGGTTACAAAATAATTTATGATATATAAAAGTTAAAAAAAAAATGATTTAGTTAGCTCGAGCTAAGTAAATGTCTTCTTTAGCCCATATTAAAAAATTCATTTATAACTTTTTTTTAAAAAAAAATTTCCGTACACTTGTTTATCTAAATGTATTTAATATATAACTAAGTTTTACTATTTTGGACATGTGTATATATTTTTTAGTTAAAAATTTTAATATATATATGTATATTCAAAAATAGTAAAACTTAGTTTATATATTAAATAAAGTCGGATAAACAAATATAGAAAAAAGTAAAAAATATTATAAATAAATTTTTTAAGATCAGCTGAGCAAGACTTTTTCTTTGTCCTGGCTCATGATATCACTTCTCTTAGAAAAAATTACTGACTTTTTAACGACGTCATTAAATTTTGTATAACCTATAAATATTTTAGGCAGATGTTTAAGGTAAAAGTGCAAATACTTGGTAGTTCTATTGCGAGAATAATTGCATTGTTAATTAAACAAAGAATTTTGGGCATAATCCGTGAATAGAATCTAATAAAACATTTAGTAGGGCATTAAACTATGAGATTCCTCCGAGATTTCCAATGACCGGTTCCGTGAACTTCTGCCTTTGTTTTGTTCGTATTTTCTTCTTCTTCTTATTTTCTTTTTTTTTTTCGTTGGGATTGCCGGATTGCCGTCTTGTCCGTCGCATGTCAGCTGGGGCCCCTTGTACCACGTGGAGCCAACTTGAAGAAGAATCTGGCCCCATGCGGGAATATGAGGATAACGTATACCTACGCACGAAATGTATTTGATAGCTCAGGGTACTGATCACTGCTTGACGCGATTTGACCATTCACATTATTTATTATGCGTTGCCAGCCCAGTGGAGAAGATAAGGAACGCCTCGTATCATTTTTTTTTTTTTTTTTTTAGCTTCTTCTTTTATGTCATGTGATGGCACCTGTGCTGCTATGAGTCTATAACACACATGCTAATTTGAGAGGCTAAGGAGCCCAAAGCTTTATGCGCGATACAAATTTGAAATTTGAAATTTATTTGGCAAATCTTCCTCCTGCCCTCTGAATTCTTGTACAATTTATTCATTTTCAAACTTCACAATAAAAATATCAAATAAATTTTTTAAATTATTAAGTTTTAAAAAGAGAGAAATATAAATAGATTTCTAAGGGCACCGAGTGCACTGAGTGCAGTAAGTGCACTTAGCCTCGGTACACCTGGGTGTTTTAATCCATTTTTTTATTTTTTTGAAACTTTTTTTTACAAAATTGTTAATCTAAGTATATTTAATACGTGTTTCAATTTTTACTATTTTTGGAGTATTTTAAATATTTATTTTTAATTTTTGAAAATCAGTGGCATTTTAGGTAATTTTAAATGTCACTGATTTTGAAAAATTAAAAATAAATATATAAAATACTCCAAAAATGTTAAATTGATACACATGTTAAATACACTTATATTAACAGTTTTATAAAAAAATTTTAAAAAATAAAAAAATAGGGTAAGTGCACCGTGGTGCATTTAGCCCCAACCGGATTTCTAACCCTTTCCATTTTTTAAATATTGATAATTAATACAAAATTTAATTCATTTATTGTATTTAACATTATTTATTTAACTAAGAGATTAAGTTTTATTCAAATTTAATACGCATATAGGTCATATTTTCTCAAAAAATAAATATATTTATGTGTAACTGATTATATAGAAGCGTAGCTATTTAAATATATGTATAAGGAGACGTTTGGTAATGCATAAAATTATAGGATTGTGGGAAATAGTGGGAAATGAAAAAAAGAATATTTTGATAAATGTGTGATTGATATGAAACGATAAATGTATAGTTGAAATAAATAAGTTTATTGTATGTAATTGGTAGGGAAAATGATTGGAAAAAAGGGGTAAAAGTGGGAAAAATATTGTGATTAATGGAGTAATAATTAATCTTGAAAAACTAAATACCATAGGAAAACCATGGTTATCATACTCATATGTTAACAAACGTCCCCTAAGTTTTCCTATGGAATGCAAGCTACATGTGGCCAGCCGGATCATTCTCCATGTATAAATAGATGGATATTTATTCAATATGATGGCTCTGTGGAGTCTCCATGCGGCCTCTTGGTTTCTTTATTTTAACATATTTATTTAAGTCTAAATCATTTATAATGTTTATTAATTTATGAGTCTAAAACTTAAATATTTTAAGACTTTTTTATGTTATGTATAACTTACATTTTTTGTATATCCACTTTTCAAAGATGTTAAATTTTATAGATTTTTTTAAACCATGCCTATTATAAAATTGCATCAATACGAACACACTATGGGTGTGTTTGGCAATTTACAAAAGTTGTCAAGTTAAAATTTTTCAATCTAAAACTTTTTACTCTTTATAACTACTCTTTTTTCAAATTATTTTTTACATATCTTTCTATACAACAACTATACTTTTCAATCATTTCCACACAACTATCAATATAACTAACATATTTATTTTAAATTTATGCTCTTCACTCCTCATCATTACCCCTACAGTATCACATTATTTGATAACTTTTATTTTTCAAAAGTTTTTATTAAAGTTTTATTTATTGCCAAACACATCCGATGAATGAAATTGAAAGCGCGTCCCGGGGACTGCCTAGCAGTCACCAAGTAATCTTAGCTAGCAGGGGATGAAAAGACAATATTACCTTTCTGCTATTGGATCATTTTGGGCGTGAATTTGGTGGGCTGATGGGGTTGCAAAATCTAGCCAAATTTGTTGCCACCGCCGATTTCTGATGAGTTTCTTATTGGCGGAGAAGATGGCTTCAACGTGCAGCAGTGGATGTCGATCATGCTAGAGGTGGAGGAGAACGGGAGCAGGGGTGCTGTTGGATCTGCATGGCAGCTTTCGGCGGATTAAGGGGCTGTTGTTGGAACAGAGAAGATAAAATTGGCAGCTTTACTAGGGCTGTGACAGTACGGGTTAGAGGGGATGTAGCATAATTCTAATTCTAATTGTTTAAAATATTTCAATCTAAATTCGTTGATTAATCTATTTAAAAATTTTCAATTTTAATCCATTTATAACTTATTTAATAAATTAGTTGGTGGGTTAATAACGCGTTGTACAGCAGACAACCTGAAAATTTAAATTCTAATAAACGATAATTTGGCACACAGAAGCTAGATGGTGTTTTCGGTATAGAAAAAATGAAAATAGAGAATTAACAAAAAAAATGGAATTAGGACAATAATAGAAAAATGAAAATTAAGTGATTGAACGAGAAAAAATAACCGAGGAGTTTACATTTATATATATATAAAAACTTTAATAGGTTAAATGAATTACTTAATGAGTTGATGAGTTATAAAATTTTAATCATAATCTGTTTATTTAATTAAATAATTAAATGGCTGATGAATAATAACTTATTTATTTAAAAATTCCAGCTCAAACTCAGTTATAAATGGATTTGACAAGTGAGCTGATGACCATTAACTATCACGAGAGTGAACGTCTTCGAAATAGCTGCCTCGTAAGGAAGCTTAGGGGACGTTTGGATAGGTGTAAACATGGGAACCATGGTTTTTCCATGGTATTTTGTTTCCCAATACTAATTATTATTCTATCAATCATACTATTTTTTCCATTTTTACCTATACATTCCAATCATTTTCCCTACTAACTACATACAACAAACCTATTTATTCCAACTATACATCTATCATTTCCTATCAATCACACATTTTTCAAAAAATTCTCTTTTTCATTTTCTACCATTTCCCACAATCCCATCATTTTACACCTATCCAAACATCCCCTTAGTTGGTAAGATGATGTACTAGTATAGTGCTTTGAAGGTGCGCATCAAGAATGTATACATGAGACCATGATTGTAGTGTTGCTAACAATTTCCAAGTGGTAACATGTGTGTAAGGACTCAATCTTCAAAACATTGCATTATTTGGAATTGCTTTAATATTCATTCTTTAACCTTTCGTGAAGGTGTTTTTGGAAAGTGATAAAATTAGAAGAAAAATTTTTTATATATTTAAATTTTTAAAATAGAAGAAAATAATATAATAGAGTAGGAATAATGACTAAAAATAGAGTTGTTATATGAAAATTATGAAGAAATCATTACAAATGGGATAATTGTATAAAAAATGTAATAAAATGATAGAAAAAGTCAGTCAATTGTGAAAAATGAATGGTTTTAGGTGAATTTTTTTTTTTGATAAAAAAGGTGAAAAAATTTTAAGTTGAAAAGTTTCATGTGTAAACAAACACACTCTAGCTAGGTTCTTTTTCAAGAATGTAAAATTGAGATAAAAATAAATAAAATAGCTTCAATAACATAGTTGCAACATCATCTACCAGAATATGATCCAATATCAATGTTAATGAAGTTATACAATTTGGATGCAATTTTCTCAAAAGTTGCGACACCCTTGCAATTTTGATAAAATCATGCTGATATAAATGCAAAATATCATTTTAAATAAAATATAAGTTAATGTAGTTTATATAAAGAAAAAAATTTTAAAAGGGAGAAATGATGTGATATTTCAGAGATAATAATGAAGAGAAAAAAAATAAAGTTAAAATATATATGATAATTGTATAAATAATTATGGAGAAATGATTGAAAAAAGGGAATTGACCGAGAAGATGTAAAAAAATAATTACAGTTAGTGACAGAGGGTCCAAATTTTAGATGCGAATAAATAAATGATTTTGGCCTTTGGAAAAAATGTTAAAATAGAAAAGGAACGGGTTGGATGAACTCCAGGCATCCGACTTTCCAGCTTTATTGAATTAATCTATTGCTACCTTTGTGACGTTTTATGATGGGCTCTAATGTAGTGCCGTGATATTGCAAAGCCGGACGTACGGTAGCAGCCATTTTTACAGGGAAAATAATAATTTTAGACTGGTCTCATTTCAGAACCATCCTAAAGACATATTTTTTAATTTTTTAAATTTTTATAAAATTTATTAGTATAATATATTTAATCTATAACTAAGTTTTACTATTTTTCGAGATGTGTATATATTTATTTTTAATTTTTTAATTATTATTTTTAGATATATTTTACAATTTAAAATGACTAAAATACCTCAGTATTTAAAAATTCAAAATAAATATATTTCTAAAAACGATAAAATTTGATTTGTAGATTAAATATATCCATATTAATAATTTCAAACTTTTGAAAAAATAAAAAATACATTTTTTGGACTGGTCAAACTAACTGTTGAGCTCTTTTTTAAAACGTGTTAAATTCTAGTAATTTAAACAGTCAAAATATTCTTAGATTAAAATTTTAAATATATATACCTCCAAAAATAGTGAACTTGTTATATGGATTAAATATATTCATAATAATAAATTTATGAAAAGAAAATAAAAATTAAAAACAAATACATTTTTAGGTCGAATACATGTTGCTGCATACATCCACGTGTAAGAATTATCCCTCTCTGATCTAATATAAAATAAAATAAAATAAAATAAGCATCCACCCCTTTATTTTTAAAATTTAAAATTTACAAAATCTAAAATATTTATCATATTTAGTCATGTATATTTATTTATAGTTCTAAAAATTACATATATTGTAAACCTTCACGTGTTTTATTTTGTATGGTAAAGGTGCTTCATTAAAAAACCATCCCGCCTCAAAATCCAATGGACCTATATTTATATTACATATTTTAAAACACTTTTAATGATTATATATTCACTATAAGAGAATGTAATTTTTTACTAAATATAGGTTTTCGATGAAAGTTATTTTTGACAACACGATTAAAGAAGATGTGTTAAAAATATATTTTAAAATTAGATAACAAACCGTAATTATGAGGTTTCTATATGTTAAGTATTTGATAACTAACCATAAAATTAACTTATTTTAGAAATCATAAGTGATGATTGGCTTAATGATGTCGCTCAGTTTGGGCCTGTTTGATAATCAAATCAATATTAAATCCACTCATTTTGTTTAATATAAATTGTTATATCCTTGTACCAAAATTTATTTTAATAAAAGTTTTAAGTAGGTTATATCTTCTTAATATATATATGTATATATATCTACATATGTGTAAACTACGTAAAATATATAAATTTATTCATATTTACGTTAGAGTCATTAATTTTTATAAAATCTTTTATGCACTTAGGAATATTATTTTAGATAATTTTGAGGTTGAATAATAAATTTAAAATTGAGATATAATTAAGTAATCATTTTATTATGTCGATTCAAAACTTTGTTATATGAGACCATTCATATTTTTACTTTGCATAGAACATAATTTCTTCCTAATCAACTAAGAAATTTTTAAATACAATTGGGGAATTTTGATTTGATCGTCAATAGCCAAAAATGGGGTTGATCACTATGTCATGCATAAATATGTATATGGCAGTGATCTTATAAGGTCATCGGGCCATTTATAAGTGACTGAAATAGTTTTTTATTTTTTATAAATACATGTGTTCTACCTAGATTTTCCAATCTGTCAAATTTTATAATTTTTTTTGCATATTTTTGGTATTTTGTTCTGATTTGGAAATAAAAAATTAGAATATGTATATATGAGTCAAGCACTGTATTCATGCGACCGTATAACATGTTAAGATCGCAACACATAAATATATGGATTTATCTACCCTCGTACCTACTGCATTTATATAAATTGCGATCATGACAGCGAGGCAAAACTTACGGCAAACTTACGAAAATTAAAAATAATGAGTACGTACTTCCCTGTGTTTTGGAATGAAAGAACCGGTAGCCGTATTAGGTACTCTTTTGGATTATTTTTTGATTGGTGTATATCATATTACATTCAAAGTTTTGCAATTTTTCCTAAAGAAGACAACAAGCTTCTTAATATCAACTGGGAGACCACTAGCTCCCCCCACTATAAAGGGAGACTACACACATGCCCTTACCCAAAGTCTGTTCGAACTCCCACAGTGGAGTCGAACACGCACGAGCCGCTGAACGAGAATTCCGTTCCCGTTCTCGTGACCAAACGAGGCGCTCGTTTGGTCTCTTTTGGATTATTCAAGTGAACGCAATGGAAAAAACATGCATGAGAGATCCTATCCTTTGCACCCGGATTCACTGAAGTCATTTTAATCTATTTTTTATATTTTTTTTTTGAAATTTTTTTATACAAGTGTTAATTTAAGTATATTTAACATGTGTATTAATTTTTACTATATTTTCAAAAATCAAATAAATATCTAAAATACTCAAAAAATGATAAAAATTGATATACATGTTAAATACACTTAGATTAATATTTGTATAAAAAAATTTTAAAAAATTAAAAAAATAGCTTAATGCACCTGGGTGCACAAAAGTTAAGTGCACCTGGGTGCACAGGATCAGAATCAATGGATGAGGAGATTTATTGAAAAATGGTTATTTCAAAATTAAAAATTATAGTGAGAATTAAAAAAGTCAATTTTTTATGTATTGGAAATGACAAATTATATTTTTTAAAAAAGAAAAATTATAAATAAAAAATGTCGTTGTTTTCCTTCCAATTGAACGACCATAAGCAATACTTTTGCATGTGGACGGGGAACAGACAAGACAAAGAAAATGTTATTTTTTTTTATAGGGAATTATAGGGGACATTTGGTAACATATGAGTATGAGAACTATGGTTTTCCCATGGTATTTGGTTTTTCAAGACTAATCATTACTCCATCAATTATGCTATTTTTCCCACTTTTATCTCTATTTTCTAATCATTTTTCCTATCAACTACATACAACAAACCTATTTCTTTCAACTATACATCTATCATTTCCTATCAATCACACATTTATCAAAATATTCTCTTTTTTATTTTTCACAATTTTCCACAATCCTACAATTTTACTTATTACCAAACATCCCTATACAATGTGATAATTAACCCCCACAACACAACATGAAGGGTATTTTTTCTACAATCCTTTACACTAGGGAAGAAACCCCATATTGGGGAATTGATGTTTAAAACTATCCCTTACAATAGAGAGAGGTTTGAACCTGTGACTCTCCCTATGAAGGGCAACAAATTTTACCAAGATGACGTAAAATTATAGTGAAAAATAGTTTCTAGAGAAATACTCTAACATAATGGAATGTAATGTGCAATTAGTCTATTTTTATTATTCATAGTTGGATATTTTATTTTTTATTTGAGTCATTCATCACATTTTACTCTATTAATATTGAAATACAATCCTATTAGCAGATCCTAAGTAACGACTTAATTAACTTGGGCAAAAGAATATATTTGATGACTTTTTTGTTTTTATATAAATTTGTTAGTTTAGGTATATTAAATATATAAACCACATTTTATGATTATATATTTTTAAAAGCTCTATTTCGATATAATCAGGTTATATAGAAATGGTCTTATGTAAACCTCAAATTTTAAAATGTTGATGATTAATATAAAATCTAATCTATTAATTATATTTAACATTATTCATTTAGCTAAAAAACCAAGTTTCATCCAAATCAAATATTTATGTAGGCTATATTTACTCAAAAATATATATATTCACATGTAAATTATCAAAAATATTTAGATCTATTTGTATATGTATTAGAATATAATAATACTTTGCAGAATTATTTATCAACATAGTTCTGATATTTTTATATAGTTTAGATGTTGAAAAAATTATTTTAAAATTGATAGTTTAACATTAAACTATTTTATTATGTTAATTTACATGTTTATAGATGAGATCAATTTGTGGATGTTATGAGATTTCTTTTCTATGTAACCTTCTTTATTTTTAATATCTAGATGGGTGATTAAAAATCCATTCAATCCATTGTCTTTAGAATCACTTATATTATAATGAAAACTATTTCATTTGTCTAATGTCATTGCATATAGTTTCATATACAAACATGTAAAATCAACATAATAAAATAATCTAATGCTAAATGCTAATTTTTAATTAGTATTTTCAGTATCTAAACTATCTAAAATATCACTACTATATGGATAAATGATTATATAAAAAATTACAGCATTCTAATACATATGTGAATAGATTTAAATACATTTCTTAATTTACACATGAAAGTACATTTTTTTAAGAAAATCTAGCCGCTGTACATATTGAATTCGGATGAAACTTGAACTCTTAGTTAAACAGATAGTGTCACATATAATTAATAGGTTGAATTAAAATTTGATAAGGTTAAATAGAACTACTTTTACGAGACCTAGTTGCATACAAGCGTCCTAAGAATTCATAGGGTTTTTATGATAATATAAATAATGCTAAATACAGTGGATGAAATGAATTTTATATTTACCATTTAGAAGTTAAAAATGAAGGAATCAGATGGAAAAAAGTTTCATAAAAGCTAAATAAATAATTTAAACATATTAAATGAATTGAATGTGAAATAAAAATAAAGTAGCCCTAAAAGAATTTTTTAAAAATGAGAAATTTATCATAATCTCAAACATATTCTACATCAGGAACGACTTAGGTCGCCCGTACATCTCTCCGTGGAACGGCTCAACCGTCAGCCCTGGCTGCTCCAAAGGCTCAATCCAATCGGCGCCAGCAACTCAGGGGTGGTGGTGGGCCCCACCGTCAATTGTTTCCAATCAAAAAAATCGTGGTGGGGGCCACCACGTGGCACGGTGGCCGAATTAATGAATGTTATCTTGAGGGGCCCACCTTCTGCGTCGTGCATGTGTTTGT
>JAXCLR010000050.1:49263201-49294658 GCA_035584095.1 Annona squamosa | reverse complement strand
TAATTAAACTGGTGATCACAGTGCTCTTAACGACAAGCACGTGGTGCGCATCAAGTTTTTGGCGCCGTTGCCGGGGATCATCAGGCATCCCCACAAAACTTTTTCACCCTTCTTACTTGCACGACATACTTTTTAAGGGTTCAAGCCACCTGATTATCACTTCTCCAAAAGTGCTTAAAAGACAAGTAGTAAAAAAGATACGCAAGTCTTTCAACCTCCTCAATCATAATCTTCAAATTTGAGATAATAGATTCTTTTCCTATGAGAGTACTGATTAGAACTAAAGAATCATCCTCAACTTCTACTTTCTCAAAACCACACACCACCACCCTTTTAGACCCAACATGTTGGCCTTTGCCTCCAACCTAGAGGCTCAAGAATCCCCTTATTTGGCTAGCATTTTGCCCCTTCAAAATTTCTTTTCTAGTCCCTCAAAATAGCTTCAAGTCTTAGTACATTATCTCTTTCACACCAACCTACATCAACATCCAATTTAAATATACCTCATGCTTGTTTTCTCTGTCTGACAGAACTCTCTTCTAGCCTTAAGCGACCATTATAGGTAATGTTTTATGATTCAAACTCATAAAGAAAACCTTTGTTCCAACTAACCACATTGTTTAATTCAAAATTGTTGCCATCCACCACACATTTGTTTTAATAGTACCATATTCATTGACAAATTGTGATGAGAAGAGTAAGGAGATAGTAATCTCTATCTCTAAGCAGTTTATGAACAATCTCCTTAGAGTTTCTTATATTTGCATTTCTCAGATGAGCAAAAAAAGAGCAGATTAGAAGGGGTACTAGCCTACTGCACTCCTTAAAAAAGTGAAAAATATCTTTATTGGCATCATGCCTTTAGCATAAGGAACATTGCAGATCGATTAATATACCTTATGTAGCAAGCTTGATCTTTATGGGTAGAGATTCTATTAATAGTCCCACCCAAACAAAATATATTTTCTTGGGAGTGTTGATTCTCTATTGCTCTAAGAATCTCCCCATCTTCTAGCTCTATAACCTTCACAGTTGCATCATCCTTCAATTCCCCCATCTTCCTAATTAGCATATATGATGTTTTGACTATAAATACTCCATTTAGCTCCTTTTAGTACAATCAGTCCTAGTCACTAGTTTCTTTAATTCTTAGCCAACCTTCCTTGCAAGAAATCATTTTGATAATTTTTTTTCTTTCAATAGTTGTACTCCTCATTAATAAATTTGTCTGCTGTCAATTCTTAATTAAAGCATCTTGGTAGTAGGCCAATCGTCCTTATCCTTATCTCTTCTATAGTCGATCTATTATTAAAAATTCTAACCTTTCACCCATTGCCAATGCATAATTTACTGAGGATAAGATTCCTTGTCTTCATTAGGCATTGCAACATGTAGGAGAGCCTATAATTATTCCTTCCTTGCTAAAAATTTTCTTCTTAGAAGTATCTAGCTTTGAGTACCTTCCAACAAAATGATGTCACATTCATTAGGATCCTCTAAGCTTTATTTGCAACTAAAGAGAGGTTAGAATCATATAAATCCCTAAAGCTCAGACCTCCTCTAGCTTTTGAAGTACATAATTTCCTCCACATAATCCAACAAAATTCCTTTTCCCCTTTTCCTCCACCAAAATCTAATAATTATTGAATCAAGCCCTTCACATACCATCTTTGGAAGAAGAAACAGATTCATTGTATATGTTAGAACAACTTTGGACACTGCTTGATAATTTACTTCTTTTCTTTGTGCATGAAATTATCTTGTTTTTGACTCCTCAATTCTATTCCACATCTTCTTCTTTAAGCATTGAAATATTCTAGATTTATTTCTTCCAACCCATACTGGAAGTCCCAAATAAACATTTAAGATCTGCTTTCTTGACTCCCATCTCACCCTCCACAAAATGATGCATTTGGGCTCTCTTGACTCCCTTCTCACTTTCCACCAAATGTAACATTCATGATGCATCATGATGCATCATGATGCATGTAAAAGAGTAAAGCACTTGTATTGTATATGTGAGATAATTAAAAAGTAAATACTACATAATTGAATTGTTTTCATTTTATTCAAGCTAAGTAACATTTATATGAAAGTTATGATAGTGATAGTTATATATATTTTTATAATTTTTTCTTTTTTCCTTACCATATTGTAGAGTATCTAGGGATTTTTTTAGTATATTTTTATTCTTTTCCTTACCATATTTTAGGCTATTTGAGGATTTTTATATATTTTTTTTATTTCTTCTTTTATATATTTTTGGATGAATTCCTTATATACCTATGAATTCTACCTCTAATTCCACTTATGATTATGGATTCTTAAAAATTTCTCTCGTACCTATAAATTTTCATTTTAATTTCACTTATGTCTACATTGTTAAGAATCTATTAAAAGAGCCTTTAATTCTTTGAATAATGAATATTTCCGTCCCTAATTATGATTTTACAATTAAAAATTCTTATTATAATAAACTTATAGTAATTCTACAACTATAAAATCATATATTATTTGAATAAGAATATTTAACTTTAAGCAAAACAAACTTAAATTATATTAGAGCTTGGTATATCATCATTTTATTGGTTGGGGGGGTGGGGGGGGGGGGCTAACGACCTATTTAGCAGAACCTTAATGACACAAGTATAAGTAGAAGTAAAATAAAAATTCATGTGTATGAGAGAAATTTTTGAAAGTTCATTAGTATAAGTTGATTAGAGGTAAAATTTGTTGGTATACATGAAATCTGCCCTATATATTTTCTATATTTATTTATTTTTAACTAACTACTATCAACCATAATGATAGCTAAAATGACTTGGATCATGTCATCTTTGTGCTCACTAGCTTCATTAGCATGCAAGTGCAATTAGTGCTAACAATAGATGCACTAAGAAAATATTTTTACAAATATAACTAACTATTGTTCGCTCTTTCACTCACTACCAAGCATAGTAGGTGCACTTTAATTTTGATATTTTTTAAAATCTCTTCTTTTTTTAAATATATATTTTTACCATTTTAAAAATTTTCCATATACTTTTTATTCTTTTTAAAAATTTTACTTTTATTTTATTATTTTATGTTTTTATTCTCTTTTTTATTTTTTAGGTTTTTGAAAAAAAATTAAGTTAAACAAACCAAGCCTCAGCTTAAATACTAATATTTCTAGTACACATGCACAAAATATAAATTTATAAAGTAGCATGAAAAAAGACAACCTCGGGTATAGTGATCTGTTTTAAGCTTTAATAAATTGCTGTAAATTAAACCTACAATAAAATAAGTAAAATAAACACAAAAAATAAAATAAAAATATTAGGTTACTTTCTAGTTACTACTAAGTTTTACATCTTTAGCTAGACGTAATGAACTCATTTTATCCAACTCATACTTTGTCAAATATTTTAACATCAAGTAGATCATTTAATTCCTTCATATGAATTTGCTCAAGAGTTATATTAGAAATTACTAAATAATCAAAGATGTCCAGTATATAGCATTCTTCATTTTAGTTTAAATTATTCAAATTTATTAGATTGTCACTAATTGAGAGCATCATTTTATCAGGAGTAAAACAAGGTTCTTTCTGCATACACAATGCTTTAAAAAATTGATTATAATTTGGAATATACTTAATGACATTAGAGAGTGAAATTTTAATGTAAACTTGTTCAAATATTTGAATCATTTCTTCCTTTTGAATTAGTTCTTCTACGCTAATGGGCCGATCATTTAAAATACCTAAAAAGGATATTGAATTTCTTAAAACTTTCATTGGTCATTTCTTTTCTAAATTGATCTTCCACTTAGTTATCCTCAACATGCTTTTTATCACTCACCTCAATATCATTTTCATTTTCATTTTGATTTTTATCATTCACTTGAAACTTAACCACGACATATCTATTATCACTCTTCTCAATATTTTCTTAATCCTTTTCCCCACCCACATATTTTTAAGCATTTCTTCATTTTCCAATAATATCTTCTTGAATTTAAGAAAGAAAGTCTCAGCATTTTTATGATCCAAAAAGTTATTGATACATAATGTTGAAATTATTGTGAAATTTTCAAGTTGTGAATTTTCTCATGGTTGAGTTTGATTATCAAAATGATTTGTTGGAGTAATAATAGATTCAATAGATTCTTATTCGTACAAATTATCTTTGAAATTTTTGTAATTAATTGTCTCAATAATTTTTCTATCATTTCCCTCAAATTGTTCTTGATCATTGTTACCTCCCCTTTGCTTAACCTCAATCAATTCTTCTTTATCGTCCATATTATTTTTTGAATTTGATTTGAAGAATTCTTATTGTCTACCTTGGAGGTATATGGATCTTTTATAACTTTATCATTTCCTAACATTGAGATTATTTTATTATTTAAAAAGAGATCTTTGAGTTGGTACCTATTTGGATCATGATAGGTCTCTTTTTCTTTTTCAAAATTTCCAAATTCAATCTTAGTATCTCTTCAACCTTTTCTCCACCAAGCACAATCTCAATTAATTTTTGTTCATTTTTAGTGTCATCATTTTGAGTCTGAATAAAGAAACTTTTATTAATTTTTCATCACTTCGTATTATTATACTATGAAGTTTCTTGTGGAATAGATATGTTAGTTCTGAGTTCATGGAAAAATTTAAGAGAAGAGCGGTGAATTGAGTTCTTTAAAATCTTTAATATTTTAAACCTTTAACTCTTTGTGAATTTAGTCCCCTTGAACGAAAACGTGAAGAGTAAGATAGAGAGTTGAAGAGAGATGAGAAATATTATACACAAAATTATAGTGGTTTGGGACAACCCTCCTTACTCCACTCTTTCAAGATCATAATCCTTTATGTCTTTGGTTCTACTTTTTAATAAGAATATAACGAGAGCTTTTACACTCTTTTAGATTATAGCTCTAGAGGGCCTTTACAGTAATAGCATAACTGGACGTCGAGTTTTACTTTAATTATACACTACATGTCATAACTTGGCTTTGGTTGCTAAAGCCAAGTCAAGTATCACAATATAATATAACAATTGAGAAAATGAAATCTACACTTTACAGATTGTGTAGAGCAGTTTCAGCACTTGAGAAGACTCTTGAGACTTGAAATGTGTTGAAAGTTTCAGCAGTTACAGTGAAAATGATAGTCCCTCATTGTAGAGCACTTAATGTACACTTAAATGCTTATAAACAGGAAGATGAAGGCTCAATGAATGCTTTTGTTAACCCTCATAATTTCTCTTGACGTCCCTTAAATAGGTGTGTAGTTATTTGAACATTAGAGGATATGTGGTAAATATTTAATGCGCCAACGTTCGAATTTTTTCAACCGTTACAGTGCAAGTCGTAACTAGGGTCAACTTTTAGTGTGACTTTATCCAAGTTGCATATTGAGGTCAACTTGGCCACAGACTTAACTTAAGTTGCTAGTGAAGTCAACTTGAGCATGCGACTTCACTAAACGTTGTAGCCTTGGAACTTTATATCTTTACTCTTCAGCTTCTTTTCATCTTAAGTCTTAAACTTGAGTTGAATTAGCTTCAGACTTGACCCAAGTCACATTGTAGAGTTGACTTCAAGAGCAACTTTGTGTGTTTTAATTTAGTCAGTGGAAATATGCAACTTTGTTCTTCCGTTAAAGATAACTTGACTTTAGAACTTGACCTAAGTCACAAGTGAAGTCAACTAGGGCATGTGACTTTACTAGTTATTTAAATCTTTAAACCACATAAATACATCTTCTAAGCTTTAAAACCTTAAGTTTTATAGTTGAGTTGACTTGGTTTGAAACATATACCAAGTTGCAAGCAAAGTCGAGCTAGGAGCGTGATTTCATTTCTAACACTTGTTGAAGAAATCAGCTTGAAGGGCTTCAAAAACCCAAGTCAGCGTTAGGGGTCAACTTGGTCTTCAACTTCGCTCAAGTCTCAAAGTGGAGTTAACTTGGGGCGCAACTTCACTTGCAACTGAACTAGTGAATGAAAATATGTAACCTTTGAAATCAACTTGGCTATCGACTTCATCCAAGTTGCAGTCTAACTTGACTTGGGGATGTGGCTTTATTTGTCTGCACTTTAAAACTTAATTTCTTTGATTACTAGTTTCTTTCTGAGATCGACTTCATTATAGATTTGACCTAAGTCAATTACTTGGGTCGACTTGGATTTGCAACTTGATCGATTTGGTTTTAGTGCTTGAAAGATCTAATTTAAAACCATTGCACTAAGTATGTTAGTATCTTTAAATTCTCAAATTTGGATTGTTAATCATCAAAACATGGATAACTCTTGATTTGCTAATTGAGTTCACAACAATTTGAATCTTTACGCATTAGAATTTTGCTACTTTGCAAAAATACAATTGTTACATTATCTTCATTCCCAAAATGTGACTTTTTTTGTACTAATGCTTTTGATTGAATTCAAAAATCCAAATGATCTTGAGAAAATTGTTGATAATTTGCCTAAAGTAATGATTAAATTTTTCGTGACTGCATTGTTGGCCATGTATTTGCATAAAAGTTAGGTTGATATGGATAATTTGAAATTTGACTTTTAGTTTAAAAAAATTAGGCCATTATGAAGGATCGATTGCTTTAATTCTTTAAATTTCTCATTAAAGTTATAGGTTTGAGGAGATGGTGGGTTATAAGGTTGAGGTGATGAAAATTTTTTTAGGATACATTGGCGGTCCATATTATTTTTATAAAAAATAGATTGACATTGATAATTTGAAATTTCACTATGCATAAGTGGCTACTAGGATTATGAATATGGAGGATCAATTACATATGATTGCATTTGCTATATAGTTTGAGAGATATAACAAGCATATCATTACTACCAATGAAGAAATTGCATTCATCACTACATGGTTTGCTTGTAATTACTAACATATTACTCCCATTAAGGGCATGATAACATGCATTAAATTTTTTATTAAAATAATAAAATGATCATGTGAATATATATTTTTTAAAGGTAATTCTATTATAATATTGAAAAATTAAACAATGATTTATAGTAGAAAATTCCAAAATCTAAATTCACATAGAATTAATCTAGATGTCTATTTTTAGAAGTAAATCTGTTTATTTTAAAGTATTTTCTTATAATTTTTATTCATGATGTGTTTGGTAATTCAGGAAAAATGTTCAAAAGTTGTTGCAAAGAACAATTTTGAAAAGGTGGGTGGTATTGTAATGAGATAAAGATAATGACGATGAGTGAAGAATAATTGTACATAAGAATGTGTAAAAAATGATTAGAAAATAAGATAATTGTATAAAAATATTGTATAATTGATTGAAAAGTAGAATAATTCTATAAAAAAGTATAAAAAAAACCATGTGAGTAAATATTTTCTTTTTAGAATATTAAACTCAAATGAAAAATATATTTGTTTAATAATTTTATATTGATTATTTAAATATTTATTGCATATTTTATTATTTAATTATATTTCATAATTAAATATTGTCAAGTTCTAATTAAACTAAATTTTTTGTTACAAGATTGTAACTAGACCAGCTATGTTTTATAATACACAAAACATTAGACAATCAAAGAACAATATGTACGTAAACTAAATTTAGCAGAAATGAGAATGCTAAGATAAGTGAGTAGTAAAACAAATAATATAAAATTAAATATGAAGTAGCTTGAGATAATCTAAAAATGAAGTAAATATGTGATAAAATGAGAAAAATAAATAAAGTAGTTTGATCATGTTAAATGAAGGCTTAAAATAATACTTGTTGAGAGGGTTGAGTTTATTCAAATAGAATAAAAAAAGGATAATAATAATTAAAAAAGATATAAAAACTTATATATTACTAAAAAATTAATTTCTAATCATAAAAAATGGCACAACAGAATCTATATAGGTTAACTCACTTAGGTAGAATGACTTATGATGATGATTATATACATTTTTAAGCAAAAAAAATTAGTGATAGAAATTAGGACGAGTCGTATTGAGTTAAAGTTTACTCGACCTGTTTTGAAAACCTTTTTTCTAACACTATTTTATACTAAGCTCACTTGCCCTAACCTCACTTCAAGAGGTCTTATGTAAGACATCATATTAGTCTCAAATTGGTGACCGAGGATTGAAAATACATATAAGATGGACTTCGGCTATATGCTCCCAGGAGCATGCACTTATTTTTTTTAAAATTTTTTCATAAAATTGTTGGCCCATGTGTATTTAATGTATGTGTCAATTTTTACCATTTTTAGAGATTTTTAGAGATTTACTTTTGAAAAAAATAAACATCTAAAATACTCTAAAAATGATAAAAATTTACGTTTAAATTAAATTCACTTGGGCTAACAATTTTATGAAAAAATTTTCAAAAAAAATAAAAAAACCGAAGTCCATATAAGATATATTAATTTTAAAGATTTATATATGAATATAAAGTTATATCGCTAAATTTATAGGTTGAATGCTTTAACACATTACTAATTAATGAGAGTAAATTATTGGCTATCATAGAAGCATTTTTAAAATGTGATAGTATAACAAATCTATTGAAATAATTTGACCAAGTATGCTTAATTGAAAATTCCATTTGCATCACGAACAAGTAATTTGGGTCGAAAATTTAAATATTGATTAAAAATTTCGTTTATATTAATTACAAACATTAATTCTTATAAGCTATAAATTTAAAAGTTAAATTAGAATGTAATTAACCATACAAAATGTAAAATTTTTGAAAGAAAATGAAAGTAAGATGACAAGTATGCTTATCATTTTTAATAAATAAACATGTGGAGTGCGTTGGGTCATGGTCCACCAGCCCCAACCATATTTTTTTAGTGGGTGTGTGGTGAATACAAAAACTTTTTCATCTAAAACTTTTCAATCTCTATAACTATCATTTTTTAAAATTATTTTTTTATATTTTCCCATACAACTACTGTATTTTTCAATCATTTTTACCCAAACACTCATACAACTAATTTATCTATTTTAACTTTAATTTTTTTACTCATCATTATTGCCCATATCATGTAATACCATTTTTTACCAATTCAAAAACTTTTACGTCAAAAACTTTTTATGAGAAGTTTTACCACTTTTCAAATGCTCCCGTCTCAAGATATAAAAAAAATTTCAACCACTCCTATTTGAAGATATAAAAATACTAGTTTAACTGGATGAGAATGAGGTCGAGTTGCAGGTAAAAAATACGACCTATGGAAATATAATTACTATGATAAAACAAATTATGATAAGCAATGTGATCTGTTCATCGTCAAGGTGACCCTACCCAAGAGGTGAGAGCCGGACCCATTTATAATTTAGAAGAAATTACATAGGCTATTTTGCAAAAAATTTCGAGAAATTCAAGGGTCAAGCGTTTGTTTTAGTGCATCTTAATCATAAAATTCAGGCATGGTGTACGAATACGCTGTAGTGCCAAAATATTGATCTGATTTGAAATTTTGTACGATTTATGGCTTCATCTAAGGCTAAAAATATCAGCCTTTACAAGAACAGAAAGCGGATCGGTACTATCAAACGCAACATGAAGACGAAACAACCGCCCCAACTTCGCTTCAAATTCAAATGTCTTACTTGCGATGCCGTGAAGATTCTTCAAAAGCACATATTCAGGCAGACCGCTCCGCACGGAAGTGTAAAACCTTTCTTTTTCCCGTATTCATATTGAAGTAGCAAAAGTTACATGCAACCCAGTTGGGACTGATTATCTTTTATGGATATCTTATTAATTTTCTTTTGACCACCAACACATATCTTGTCATTGAATATACTAATATCTGATCAAGGTGCACTATAGCTGTTTGAATTATATTTCCATTGTAAGCCTATTAATACGTTATAGAAGTGTTTGAAAAATGATAAAATTTTGGATAAAAACTTTTTATTGTAAATTTTTTTGAAATTGTAAAAAATAATATAATACGATAGGAATAATAATAAAGAGTAAAAAAAATGAAGTTAAAATAAATAAGTTTATTATATAAGTAGTTATGTATAAATAATTAGAGAGCGAAATAGTTGCATATGAAAATATGCATAAATATTTTAAAAATAGAATAAATGGGGAGATTGAAAAGCTTTAGGTATAACAAACGCACCCTAAGTAAGCTATTATATAAGCTATCCACAACATCATCATTCCAAGATGAATAAATGATTCTACGCAGTGTAAAATTATAATATATTTGTGAATGAGTCTAAGGATTTTTTTTATAATTTATAAATGGTTATATGTAATTTTCTTCAATTACGATTGAGCTTAGTTTTAGTGCCATCACAAAACAAATGATATTTTTTCGATTAGTATTTTACATCTCGACATCCTGATATTACACCGTGGCACATTTACGTCCCTCACACTATATGTAAGAAAATTATTTATATAAACCATACAGAGGGGAAATCTTGTAAAAAACTCTGGAGAAATTGTAAAACCCCACATCAGGGGGACTATTTTGCAAAAAATGCCTCCATGCATGGGATGGGACTTGAATATGGGCATTTAGGCCTGCCGTCCCTATCCATGATCACAGCACCACAACACCGCCTGCACCGTGACTAAAACCAAGGGTATTAAATCATGTAACCAGCTGAATTTTGATTTCATCAACACTGTACCTCAATTAGTGTATAAGGTCGTGCACCCTAGCATATCCTTTTATCGTCATTATTACATAATTTAATCATAGAAGTGATCTTATATACCCGATCTAAGAAAAAATGTCTCATTTAGCCCACATAAAAAAATTCATTTACAATACTTTTTTACTTTTTTTTTTTCATATACTTGTTATAATAAAATTTAGTTTATATGTTAAATACACTTATATAAACAAGTGTATAAACAAAAAAGTAAAAAAATGTTGTAAATGAATTTTTCGAGATAAACTAAACGAGACATTTGCTTAGCTCGAACTAATAAAATTTTTCTCTTTAATCATCATCATTTATATTTTCACTTCAAAAATCTATTAATTTAATTTAATTTAATTCTTTGAATTGTTACTTTATCAGCTCTATGATCATTTGAGTAGACATCTTCTACAAACATCATGTAGGATATATATTGTTTACATTTCTCCCGACTATAAAATTATGTTTATTTAATAGAAAAGAAAAAGAAAAAAATAAAAAAGGGGAGAAACCACAAAATCTGGAGATATTCTAATTAAATTGGATGGATGGAAATGACAACGATGGATGATGGGTCCACCCTCACATCATGTGAGAAAATAATCAATGGCACTTTCCCAACACATGCAATCACTCGATGGCAATTAATGCTTTAGTTTGCATAATGGTCCCAACAGACCGAGGCCAAATGTAATTGCAGTTTTGATGTAAATGTCCGGGTTATCTTCTTTTGGGTCATTGGCGTTTTCTGAAGGCCATCACGGAAATAACATCAACTGATCAATCGAATTGCCTGCCGATCTCATATTATTGATTAAAATGCATGACGATATGCATGGTTTCACATCTCAGGTACAGGATTTAATTTTTAGGTAGTGCGGTCACGTTCCAGCAAAGGTTAGATCAGTTCAAATGGCCCCATTTGCCCTAGGAATCTATTCAGTTCATTATATATTTAAAATAGGGTTTAATACCTATTCAATAGATCCATTCTAAATCAAAATCCAACCAGTTTTATTATTTAACACCATTTATTTTTCTATGATATCAAAAGTAATTTTAATTAGAATCTTGAACGAGTACAACCAACTTAAAAATAAAAGGGACTTTCGCATCCGTACTTCCAAAACTTGGGCGAAATTGCAGCTGTGTCATAATCTTTATAAAATTTGCATTTATACTAAAAAAATTACCTAAAACTTGAGGTGTATCTACAAACCCTAAATCATTTTTGAAAATGATGAAAATATTTTCCCAAACAGTAAAATGAAAATATAAGAAAATCTTTTTTAAATACCAAAAAATTTACAAACCTTGTGGTGGGCTCATCATTTCACTGCTCAAACTTTACCTCTTTAGGTTTTTAAAATATTTTTAATTTCAAAAATCAAAAAATTCTGAAAACATGAAATTTGAGTAGTGATGGAACCTTGCTTGGGCCCACAACCCAGAAGTATTTGGGTGTGTTTGTTTCAAGATTAATTTTTTATTTAAAATTTTTTAATCTAAAATTTTTTATTCTTTACAATTATCATATTTTTTAATTATTTCTTCATATATTCCTATACAAACTATTATACTTTTCAGTTATTTCTATAAAACTATATATACAACAAATCAATCTATTTTAACATCATTCTCTTTATTTCTCACAATTACTCATATCATATTATATTATTTTTTCTCATTTAAAAAACTTTTACACCATTAACTTAATTTTTGTTTAAAAATTTTATTACTTCTCAAACATATCCAAAAAATAAAAAAGTATTGAGTGGCCTTTAAATATTCCAGGCTCGTGTGTGCAAATTAGCAATTACTCTGTGTGACGGTCGAGCAAGCACTGAAAGCTACTCCCCTAGAACCCACTGTTATGAATAAGTGGTACCCCGACAAAATAAGAAATTAATGAGCTATATCAAAAGGCTCATGTACGACACGCGTGCAATAGAAATGTTTTTTTTCGACGCCCATAACACCATTAATTTCTAGGGAGGGAAGGTCCCAGCTAGACATTCAAGTCCATTCAAAGAAGTGGGCAGTTTCCTTCTCTCTCCTCGCTTTTCAAGATTTGGTTGAAATCTTAATTTCACATCAAGTTGAAGAATTGGTGGGATGTGGTCATCTACTGCCCTTAAACCTGGATTCCTACCTCCATCAAATTGTCAATTCGATTCCAAATCCTTCTTCCTCCACCACAAACAAGCCCTTCATTAATAAAAAAGCAAGTTAACTTTTTTTTAAACTAGGTGTACACTATTACACCTAACTCTTAATTATTTGCAGGAAAGACAATAAACTTCTGCCTATATACATGGGAGAGACCTACCACAATTCAAAATCCCATGAGGGGGGAGTTTAATGCAGATCGCTGGCACATTTGCCATCATCCTGGACCAACCACAATGACGCCTGATTGGTAGCAAGTTAATTGTTACAAGTTAGCTTTTAGGAAAGAGCTTTATACTTTATTATTAAAAGATTTTTTTTTCGTTTTACTACAACCCTTTTCAATGAAGTGACATCAATAAATATATACTTATAAATGAGTTTATACCTAAAATTTATTGCAAAATATTCTTAGTAAAAACAAAAAAAAATTTGCTAAAGAACATAGTTCACTAACAATTAGCAAGCATTAGCAAGAAAGTAGAATTTCTTTGCTAAAAGTTATATTTTACAAGGTATTATATTTTTTTCTCAACACAATTCCTACCCCATCAACTTCTAAATACTTGCTTATAATGTTGAGCAATCGTAGTTACTTTTCTTTTATATCCTCAGGTTGGATGAACAGATGTTTGAGGAATGTTCACTCCAAAGGATGAATAAACAAGACAAATGTCTCAACTCAACTTCTAACCTTGACCTCCAATCCACATGTATTCTACACATTTATGTTAGTCACTTAGTCATCTAAGTAGCAACATGGTCATAGTTAAGTTAGCTAGACCTAAATATGAGGAAAACAATCTTGTTACAGTAATAACTTACGGATCTGATCTAAGTGGAGCTGTGATCAATGATCATTTATGACTGGCTGCAATTTGCAGGAATAGGTTCTGACTAGATAAAATGTTTTTTTTTTTAAAAAAAATTTGACAAATTTTATGCATATGTGAGCCCCATTTAAATATTTCTTTTAATGAAATTTAACAATTTAAAAAATTTGTTTAGTATTTTATGTGCCAACATATGAATAAAAAATTTTGAAAGATTAAAAAATATGTTCTTGCTGCGTGCTATAAATGACCACGTGGCATCTAAATTACTTCTGTTATCGATACTTTATTATTATTATTATTGTGCCATCACTTTTGATGAGCAGATAATTGATAGCTGTGTTTTTATTCATCTTCAAACTGTAGACCTCCTTCCTTACACACCGGCAAACACACGTGAATTATTTTCTCATCCAAGTTGCAATTCTGTTTTGGATGCTTGGGATTGGAATTTGAGTCTCCGTCCATCGAATTCCGTTATCCAAATCCATTACAACACAAAATTTTCTTATAATTACTTAAAATTTCATTTTTAGCTATTTTACTTTAACCCATATGGGACCGATAAAATGGAAAAAAAGTGCACCTGTTCTCATTCATGTAACAGAGCATAGTTTTTATACAACCGATTCTTTTTTTTTTTTTTTATGAGTATTCATACAATACAATCTTAAATTCTGAGACAATCTTAAATTCTGAGGTTTTTATACTACTTCTAAACTTTCCCACCGGTGGACGGCTTCTACAAACTTGAGGAGACTTGCAACGTCACCACTTCAGAAATGCTGCGGGGAGATTTGAACCCAGGACCACCTACTTGTGAGGCCATGTCCTGCACCACTGAAGCACAACCTCAGTGGCTACAACCGATTCTTAATATCATATATATGGTGGCCTCCATTTCCCGTTCTATCGCCCACCACCTTGAAATTCCACAAACTTAGCAACTAGCTCCAACAACTGCAAGTCTACAACCTTGACACTAACCCAGCAGCTAGCCTCAACAACAGCTGGCAATAAGCCTGTAACTAGGGGCGTAAATAGTATCGGTCTAAACTCAAACCTAGTTAACATAACTCAATTTATAATAGAGTTTTTTTTTATATGAAAGAGGAGCCCCAACCTAACCCAAACCGCTCTCAATTTGAAGAGTGGTTTGGGAAGATTGGACACCAAAATGCAATTCCAAAAAATAAGTTATAATAGGGTTAAATTAGGCATTTTATAAAAAAATAAGTTATATAATCCTGTTTGATTGGACCTGATTTTAAAACTGGTTGGTTTGAGTTAGATGATTGTCAACCCAATGTTACCTGATGTCATATATTAATGTAAAATATATTAGATTATTAAAAATAAAATTTACATTAGCATATAATATATATGAATTAACCGGACATCATTGCTTTGAAATAAAATTATTAAGCAACTATATTATTGTATAAGCCATAAATTAGAAGGTATCCCTATAAAAGGATTAATTTTTATTTTTCTTATAAATTTATATTTTAAAATAGTTTAATTAAGAAAAATATTTTAAATATTATATATTTATTAACTTGATTTTTAATTCGAATTGAACCGATCTTTATAGAGCTAAAATAGGATTGAGTTAAATTGTAAAAAATAAGGTTTTAAAAAAAGTCGGATTGAAATTTTACAAGATAAATTAAGGTTATGTTTATCCCAACTAGAGTTAATTTGAACCGATTTACACGGCTAACTGTAACTATCCTTATCCTCATTCCACTAACCCAGCAGCTAGCCCCGATAACTGCTTAATTTGCGGTTGGATGGAAATTTTAATGGGACCCATAAACGTAAAAATCAAAATACCCAACGGTCTGCAGAATCATATTAAAAAATAATGATAATAATAAAACACCCAACATTATTTTGTCACTAGCCTGACCAGCGGTTCATTTAACTTTCACGCATGCCAAGCTGTGACAGAGTTCTGGTGGGGCCATAGCATGTGAAACCAAGGAAGATTTCATTATTCCTTATATGTAGATGACCTGGATGTACATTGACTAGTGTGTGAACTATGATTGCCATGACCGAGAGGACTTTCTTTCTAGTACTTAATACATACTCCTGAACAGCCACATGCATACAATTTGCATGCAGAGGTGTTTAAATTATTTAATTACTTTTGAGTGATTCAGTGAATTAATAGCTTCTATATATGCATCTCAACTTATAACACGGGGGAACATGGGTTTCATTATTTGATTAGTTTATGGGATTATTTAATTAATTTTTAACAAAGGTTGATTGGAAAGTCAGGTGTTCACATGTGAGAATGAGTCAGGCCTAGCACACTAGTATCGATACCACAGAGGGTTTCACGTTTCATCATTGTTCTTGCATTAAACATTAACACAGAGTTGTTAACAATTTGATGATCAACAACTCTTATTGAAAAATATTACAGAAGACACTAATGGCATTTAAGTTGCGTTGGTTCACAACTTCATTCAAAAATTCATCAAATAACTGCATGACAAGAGCAAAAGGTGTTCACGTTGGTCCAGCATAAGCCATGGGACAAGTGTAAGGAATCAAGTGTTGATAGTTGGAACCAAAGAAATAATGAATGGAAGAACATTCAAGTGCAAACATGTGAAGTCAACTATTCCATAAGTGACTTCATTAACGTAGTGTAGTAAGGGTGTAAATCGGGTTGGATTGAGTTAGGTTGGGATAAACATAATCTTAACTCACTTTGTAAAATCTCAGTCTAATGCTATTTTCAACTTTATTTTTCACACCTTAATTTAATCTTATTTTAACCCTATAAAAATTGATTAGGTTTGGGTTAGAAATCAAGTTAATAAATATAATATTTAAAAGTATTTTACTTAATTAAATCTATTTTAAAATAATTAAATCTATTTTAAAGAATAATTTTAAAAAATAAAAGTAAATCCTTTTGATAGCAACACTTTCCAATCTATGACTTATACAATAATATCATTGTAAAATAATTTTATTTAAAAGCAATGTTGTCTAGCTAATTTTTACATATTATCTACTAATATACGACTATTTTTTAATAGTCACTAATATTTTACACTTACATGTAAAATCAGGTTGGGTTGAAAAGCATTTAAACCAAAACTAATCTACTTTTGAAATCAAGTTGATTTAAATCTAGTTATATAATTTATCTTTTTTCAAAATGCCAAACCTAGCCTTATTATAAATCGGATTAGGTTAGTTGGGTTTAGGTGAGGGCTTATCCTATTTACACCCCTATTATATAGATACCCATATAGAAAAAGTTAGCTTTTTCCATATTTTTATTTTTGTTCGTTACATCTTTTGGACCCACCTTAAAAAGAAAAGGACTTTAGTTGTCCAAGCCCATCATGGAATTCTACTACACAATCCCCCTAGAAAATCATATTGGGCCTTGCACTTCTTTGTGCCAACGAAAATAATAGTTCCCCATCGAGCTAATCACCAAGATGATGAGGATGCAAGATCAAGATTGAAGAATTAAGATTTTTTTTTTATCCATCCAAGCGGTCCAAGATCCATAACATGAATGAATTGGATTGAAAAGGTGGACAACGAATTATCATTTTATGGATCCATCAAGAGCGGTGCTAAAGGGGCACCTACAAGATATTCACAACCTTCAAAATCAAGATGAAGAACACCAATATGCCACCGGTAAAGATGCAATCCAAGGTGATGAATGGCGTTAGACGACTCAACCAAGCAGGCCCAATTCAAAAATCAAGGCTAGCAAGTGATGATCAAGGTATAACATGAAATAAAAGATCGATGGTTGAGAGAAAATCGACAATTAGCCAAGCAAAACTACGGGTTAAAGTGGTATTCCCAAAATCGCTCTACCCATTTTACCCTCTAATACCCACCTAGATTTTACTTCACATAATTGAATATTGCAAATAATCATAATTTACAATACGGTTATGTAATTTCCCAAAGTTACTAACCTGTTAAAAAGCCAACTCCCACCACTGGGAGGCCTTCCCTAATAAAAAAATCCTCCATAATCCACGTGTCGGCACACCCTCCCAAACATCACCTGCATGCAGTTAACCTGTGCAAGAAACCATCCGAATTCCATTGCCCATTATCCATCTATGCATCATATGCCTATGCATGAATCCCCTGCACGTGGCACATGATCGTTTGCATATATTTTTATTTTTTTTGAATTTTTATACAACTATTAATATATTTATTTAATCTATAAATCAAGTTTATCATATTTGAAAGTGTGTATATAATTATTTATATTTTTAAACACGAGAATATTTTCATCATTTTAAATAACCATTGCTAGTCCATTCCAGCACGTGGATTCATGCGTGGAATTCTTCAAGAAAGCTATTGGCGCGATGGTATTGGGCTACTCCATGATTCTAACCAGATCTTGTATAGGAACCCATCATCATACCACTCCCTACTCTGGCCTCTTCATCACTCCAAGCCAAAAAGAAAAAAATCGTCCTTTTATCCAGCCTATTATACTGTCCACTCGCCTGCTCATCTTTATTCCAACGATACAACTTATGAGCCCATTGACATTACGCTAATCAAACCAACCATCATTGACATTGCGCTGTTCAGTATTTTCACTTTGTAAGCGCGTTTAGATCGGATGATTCGGCAAGTTTTTTATTTTCTTATTTTTTTAATTTCTTTTTACAACATATTTTTTTTTGTCACAATGTATGCCCTATTCACTTTATAATTTTCATCTTACATATGAGTCATTTGATTTAAACTTTACTTAAATATATATTTGTGAATAGATTCCTTATGCATAGAATCACTCAACGTATTTGCTTATTAACCTTAAAGTAATCTACTCAAAATTTTAATGCGATCATTGTACTAAATTGGAACTAATCACTGTATTAATTGTTGCTAACTTATTTTTAAATTTTATTTCTTATTGCATCATCTAACTAATCATTAACTCATGCACCATGTTCACTGTTAAAATTGCATCATGCTGTTACTAACATTACATCATATTGACTACCAACTTGAATCATTGTAACCAACTAACCCATTAAATCGCATTTCTTATATAATTTCTGCTCTCACATGTGCAAGTATCACGATTAATTTGAGTACTTGCGTCATGTTTAGTTTACTATTACGTAAGAATTACACGTTTATTTTCCATAATTTGCATCTTCTTATCTTTTATTTTATCTATCTATAAGCTAATAGGTTGGTGCATTAGGCGCTACAGATCTCTACCCAAGGCAACTCCACAAGTAATTTCGGTGATTTCACAATTTATAAATACAAATTTTCCAATCTTGGTCATATAAAAGTTGATATCCAAGGCAATCTTTAAAAGAACTTTAGCAAAGTCGCCACTCGAGGTGACTCAAAAGATGATTTTAAGGTTTCCAAACAATCAAATAACATCAACTTCAAATCTAGTCAATATTAGACTTGCAAACTTGTTACCTTTAGGTAGCCTCACACCTCAACAAGCAAGTTTGTAATTAAAGATTGGATTTTTTGAGCTTTTAATACAATTATTAGATCTCCACCAACACTATATAAGGCAATAAGTTTGCTTGAGAAAGATATACAAGCACAAAATTTTAATCTACTAAGCGCTTGAGTTTTAAAAACATCTAAAGGGGTTCTGAAAGTGCAAAAGCTTTCAATTTCATTCATTTCTCCCAAAAATTGCTTCTACTACACTTCATTTATTACATAATTGCACTTATATTATCCTCTCTCAAATATAAAATGTGCCACAAAATGAAGAATGTAAAGAATTGTTGGGCTTCTAACTAATATGAGACGATCTTGATGCCCTTGCACTATAGTCATGTAACTCAGTCAAATTTCTCCACGCATTCTCATGAATATAACATGATTTTGTAAACAACTTGGAAAACCAAAGACTCCATTAAAAGCTTCCAAAGAAAGTTCACGATCTGCCTCCATGCATTTAAACTTGATGGAATTGTATTTTGATGACTAACTAATAAATTTCAAATAGCATCCACTTCAAATCTAGTAAATATTAGACTTGCAAAGTTGATTCCTTTAGGTAGCCTCACACCTCAACAAGCAAGTTTATAATGTAAAGATTGGATTTTTTGAGACTTTAAGGTTTCCAAACAATCAATAGCATCAACTTCAAATCTAGTCAATACTAGACTTGCAAAGTTGATACATTTAGGTAGCCTCACACCTCAACAAACAAGTTTGTAATGTAAAGATTGGATTTTTTGAGCTTTTAATACAATTATTAGATCTCCTCCAACACTATATAAGGCAATAAGTTTGCTTGAGAAAGATATATACAAGCATAAAATTTTTATCTACTAAGCGCTTGATTTTTAAAAACATCTAAATGGGTTTTGAAAGTGCAAAAGCTTTCAATTTCATTCATTTCTCCCAAAAATTGCTTCTACTACACTTCATTTATTGCATAATTGCACTTATATTATCCTCTCTCAAATATAAAATGTGCCACAAAATGAAGAATGTAAAGAATTGTTGGGCTTCTAACTAATATGAGACGATCTTGATGCACTTGCATTATAGTCATGCAACTCGGTCAAATTTCTCCACTCATGCTCATGAATATAACATGATTTTGTAAACAACTTGGAAAACCAAAGATTCTATTAAAAGCTTCCAAAGAAAGTTCACGATTTGCCTTCATGCATTTAAACTTGATGGAATTGTATTTTGATGACTAAATGATAAATTTCATGCTTCAAACTATTAAGAAATTCAAGGACGATCTCTTTGAAAGTGGATAAATGTTAGTATACAAATTTATTCTATCGAAGGTTGACAATTAAGAAGGGTGGACACTTCTCCATCGAATTCTAAATGCTCTAATGTGTAATCATTCATGTAACAGTTACAGAAAAGATCTCTATCATTTTAAATGTTAAACTCATAGCTTTCTTGAGCTTTTAATGACAAAGTTAGAGGTAGTGGCAATGTACTCTTTTAGATCTCAAAGTTGAGGTTGATGTGGATGCCCCTTTTGAACCTCTCTTCTTAAGGTTAAGTGCCATCGCTAGAAGGCACGGTGAATGGAAAGGAAGATTGAAAGGTTTTGAGCCTAAGATTAACTAAAGACTTTTATCAAATACTAATGCTAGTTGTGAGGTTTTAGTTATGCTTTGAATTGAGATTTAGGTGATATAGGTTTAAGGATAGATGGGTTAAGGACTAAGTTGGTTCGATTTAGTTTTGAGAAAGAGAATTTTGTTGAGGCATTTCAAAAAACACTTAATACATGTTAGTTTAGATTGTGAAGTTATAAAGCTTATAGATGTTAGGAATGGAGGAAAGATCGTAATGAACTTATCTTTTTATGTTCTATAATTAAGGGTGTAAAAATTAGTCTTAGAGTATGTTTATGTAAGCGTTCAACACCAAATGGCTAGAAACACTAGATGTAAATTTCGTGTAGGTGACTTGATTACTATTATTGCCGATTCATTTAGGTTTGTCCTTGAGATTGGGGTGCACACTCGATAGAGTAAATGATAAGGTTGATCCTAACGCACTAGTCTATACATAAGTCTGGAAGTATGAGGGTAGTGATCAATATTATCTTCTTAATATATTTGAAAATATTATCCTCAAACAAAGAGTATGAAGGATTGGAAATAAATTTCATAAGAAAACTAATGAGGATAATGATTTTTATAATATCTAAGGTCTCTAAGATTGTGAACTCATGTGGTGACTTATGCAAACTAAGGTAAATTTGAAATTTGGGTTAATAGTAATTTAAACATAGATTTTTGGAAAATGACCTAGTTATGATTTGAGATTAATTCTGAGTAGGGTGCAACTCAAGTTGGGTTGTACTGGGTTTAGGTGAACCCTTACCCTAAGCTTATCAAGTTTACATGAACCAAAAACCTAACTTTAATATTGGAATCCGAGTTCAAGTCTGGTTCAGACTCGGTTTTTGTTGGTTTTGATATTAGTTTCAGATTGAAATTGGGATTAATTTCAAATACATAAAACTTGAAATCTATTGATAAAAATAGTGAACTCTTTAAAGATTATAATATCCATAACAACTAGTTCTAAAATATACTTTTGATTGCGGTAACTTCTTTATTAATAATTTAATGTATATATTCATATAACCTATGATATCTTCAATTTTGATGAAAGTTGGTCTTGTAATTAAAAGATGACGGTGATTACAATCAACGTAATGAATTTATTATCAATAGTCAAGGTAAGAAAAATAAATAAGATTCCATGAAACTACAATTTAAACAAGTTTAATAAAAGTAAGACTTATATATTTGATAGTTAATTGATATATGTAATAACTTTACAGAGTTAATGTTGTTCTTGAATAGATCGTTTTACCTAGGAGGAAAGGTGAGTTGGGTATATTAAAATTTCTTTCTATTTAAAAATTAACTCCTTGTAGATTAATTTCTCTTGAATGAAATGTAAAGAGCTGAGATAAGAGAACAAAGTCAAGACTATCAAATGCATAACAAGGACATTGAGAATTTTCGTAGTAGTTTGTGCAACTTTCCTACACCACTATTCCAAGCATACAACCTTTGTATCTTGGGTTTCACTAGTTACATTTTAAATATAACTTAGAGTCTCTCTTCTCTTCTAGATTGTAGCTCTAGGGAGCCTTTTACAGAACAACACAAGTAGTTGGTGAGTACCACTCCAACCAGACTTTTATTTGTTTGAACAACTTGACCTCGGTGTTCAACACCCAGTCAAATATCAGTTCAGGTGTTGCAACACAGTAAGCTCTTTGAGAAGAAGAAGAAGTAAGTTGAACTTTGAGGCTTTTGCAGCAAACTTGAGAGCTTGTCTTGAATGCTTTTGAATAGAGTTTTGAATGTTAGTAGATGACCAGTTGAGAGCACAATAAATTCTCTAGCAAACTTCATTTACTTCTCTTCACGGGTTATTTATAATCTTGAGAAGTATTTGAAATGGCAAGTGAGATGCACCAATGTTTAAAATTTTTATAACCGCTATGATCGAAATGGCAAGTAAGGTTGACTTGACTTGTGACCTTACCTAACTCACATTTAAAGTCAACTTGTGTATCGACTTTATCTTGTATTTTTGTCTAGCAAGACCATCTTTCATGTACTCCCTTCAAGTCGCTATTGAAATCGACTTAGGGTGTGACTTCATCTAAGTCACATGTAAAATCGATTTTCCTTTCAACTTCAACAGTCATTTTCTTCATATCAACTTTCCTCTTTTTGAGTTCTCTCAAGTGTAACTTCATCTAAGTCACAACTAGGGGTGCAATTTGGGCTAATAAAACTTGGGTTCACCTCAACCCTAATCCTAACCTTATTTATAAAACATGAATCCTAATTCTAACATTATTTGTAAAACTTAAATCCTAACCCTCTTTTTGAAAAATCGAGTTCGTATTTAGTTTCAGGTTGAATTTTATATTGATGAATTTACATTTTATTTAAGAGTAATAAGTTTAAAATTTCATATAAACATATAATAATAACATATCGTGTAAACATAATAACATATAGAGAAATTACAAATTTTTTTAAAAATAGCAATATAAAGAATGTTTCTAGAAAAATTTAACAAAAGATAAAGAAATAAAATTAATGGATGTAAAAATAAATGATAGAAATAAAGATAAATAAAAATAAAAATAATAGATTCTATTTATCATATAATTATCATATGTCAAAGACGTACTCAAATATAAATAACATAAATATACAAAATATAGAGAAATATTGTTTAAATATTATGCATATAGAAAATTTTATAATAAACACAAAATGAGAAATTAAGATTGGGTTCTTTAGGTTTGGGTTAGGAAAAAGTAAGTTCAAACATGTTGGAAATTGAGTTTAACGGACCGAGTTCGAGCTCAACCCCACCCAAGTTGCACCCCTAGTCACAACTAAGGTTGATTTCGGGTGTGACTTTAACCAAGTCACATTTGAGGTTGAATTTAGCTTTGACTTCAAATGTCTTTTTTCTTGTAAGATTCTTTATCATGAGTTGATTCTCTAAGTCACACATAAGGTCAACTTCGAGTGCAACTTCACCTAGGTTGCATCTCGTCTGTGAATTTTTCCTTTTGATTTTCTATCTCCAAATCCTCACTTAAGGTTGCTTTTGAAGTTGACTTGAATTATGAATTGATGCAAAGTCGCACATGGAATTGATTTGGAGTACGACTTCAATTGTTTGCACTTTATTTAAAGTTTTTATCTTGCATAAGTAGTCTCAAGTCATTTCAATTTGATTGTTAATTGATAACTCGTATTTTTACGAGTTGTCATGACCCATTTTAGACTTAATTTGTGTATTAGTTCAAGAGATTAGGCTTAGTTCACACTTTTTTAGCTTAATTTTCATCCGCTTTGCATTTTAGGAGTATTAATTAGTTTTTAGGCAATTTTAGCATTATTTAGGCATTTTTTAGTTTATTCATTTAGTTTTTCCATCTTTCGCAGGAAGGATCGGATGTACGTTGGCAGAGTGGACGAGTTGAATGCCAGCTGAGGCATCCAGAGGCAGATGGATGGCGCCTAAGCGCCACCCTACACGCCTTGATCATTTACAGCACACACAACTGACATGAAGGAACAGTCCAGAGAGTTAGCGCTCATGCGCCACCAAGGGGCGCCCAGGCGCCAATACTTTATAGCAAACTCAAGTCAAGAACCACAAATCACATGATGCAGTCTAGGGAGTTGGCGCCTAGGCGCCAGTGCAGAAATTCCGAGGGTTTCCAGAATGTGTCAAGGCAGCTTAGTACACAGAGAGTTGACGCCTAGGCGCCAATACACATCTAAATGTGAATATTGCAAAAATTGCAAGCCATTGGTAATCTAGAAGTAGACCTCAAAGTATGTAATGGTTCAAAAGTTGGTCTTCTAGTCTACATAATATTTTTTTTTAGGCTTGTAGATAGGTGCAGTTTTAGTTTGATTTTTTCAAAGTATTGGCACATTCGATTTGCCACTTTCTCTTTGCTCAAATATGGAATATCCGAGACCTCTTTTATTTGTTTGAGGGGTCATGTTCAGAAACATCTTTACATTTTCTCCTGGATTAGAGAACTTTGCTAATGATTCATTTAAGGATTCATTTTCCTTTTTCAGTTTCTCTACTTCTTTCAAAAGCAATTTATTTTCATGTTTCGATTTTGATGATCTTTTAGCTAGTTTTCCATTTACAATAATGATGGAGTTACATTGTTGTCTCTTCAATGACAACTTGTTTCCTAGCTTTTTAATTTTCTCATATAATAAATCATATGCAAGTTGTATTTCTTCAAATTTAGCACATTTGAGGCATTCTTGAAAAGAAGAATAACTAGATTGAAAATAAAAAAGTTTAGAAGTTACCTTTTCATTACTTGTGCACTTTGTTGAGATGATTTGTTCTTCCAAAACTTCCGTTGTGTTCAAACACAACAGATTTTCTTCATGCAGCATATTCTTGCACAATTTGTTGCTTTAAAGTTGTCGGTTGAGGAGCTGCTTGTTGATGAAGTTTCTTCATTCACGTACATTCCTCTTCCTTTTGATCTTTGAAATTTTCTGCCTTCATGTCCTTCCTTCCTCTCTTGATAATCCTTTGTTTTTCTTCCGGTGTAGGACATTGAGCTTGCATGTCCCATACCCCGCATCTATAGCATTTTGTAGCCTCCTTTTTCTTCTTTCTTCGTGGTCTTTCTTTGAAGTTCTTTTCCTTTCTCACAAATTTTCGAAATTTGCGAGTGAGTAGTGCAATATCTTCATCATCATTGTGAGACGAGCAGGTAGACTCTTCTGAGTTATGTGCCGCTTTCAACGCAATGGTTTTCTTGCCTTTATGTTGATCCTCATTTATTTTCTTGATTAGCTCATGTGACATTAATGAGCTAATAAGATCTTCTAGCTTTAGTGTATTGAGGTCTTTGGCTTCTTCTATCGTAGTAATCTTTGGAGTCCAAGATTTCGGTAGAGCTCTTAGGATTTTCATGACCTGTTCAGATTCGAAGATAGCCTTTCCAAGACCTTTCAAAGCGTTAGTAATTTTAAAAAATCTTGCAAACATCTTAGAAATATTTTCTGTTTCTAACATTTTGAAGCTTTTCAATTCTCCTATCAAAATATTTCTCCTTGTCCCTTGGACTTGAGAAGTTCTTTCATAAATAAATGTTAAAGTATCCCATATTTCTTTTGCGGTTAAACAAGAGGATACTCTATCATATTCGGAAGCCGTAAGAGCATAAAATAAAGAATTCATGGCCTTAGCATTGCTCTTGACAGTTCTTACTTCCTATTCGGTCCATTTGGAAGCTCTTTCATCAATCGGTAAGGTTACACCGTCTCGGATTGCAATCCAAGAATCCATATCTGTAGCCATGATGAGTTGCTTCATGTGAAGTTTTCAATAGCTGAAATTGTTCCCATCAAATAATGGTGGCCTAATAAATGATTGGCTCTCGGCAAATGTGGGAACGAAAGTTGATTGGGATGTCATATCAATAGATTTCTTTGGTTTAACTCGAAGACTTGCTTTGATACCACTTGTTGGTCCCGAGTTAATGACAATTACCCAAGAGGGGAGGGGTGAATTGGGTATTTAAAAATTTATAACTTAAACAGAAACTTTACCCCGGATTAATATAGTCCCCTTTATGAAGAAACAAGATGGAAAGCAATATAATGTAGAGAGCAGAAATATAAATCAACACACAAGATTTTATAGTGGTTCAGGCAACCTCCCTACTCCACTCTTCCAAGCTCACACCTCTTGTGACTTGAGTTCCACTATTGTATTTTACAAATACAAGTAGAGCCACTGCTCTCTTCTAGATTCTAGCTCTAGGGGGCATCAACAAATCACAGCAGAAGTAGGTGATGAGTTCCACTCCAATTACACACTACATTGCTTTCACTTGATCTTAGTTACCCTAACTAAATCAAGTTTAATACAGCAATAAGAACAAGAGAAAGATTCTACACATTACTATTGTGTAGATACAGTTTTGACGCAGAGAGGAACTTGTAATGTTGGCTTTGAAGAATCAGCAGTTGAGCTCTTGTAGTTTGAAGCAAAGTTCTTCTTCTAAGGATTAGCTTGATCACTTGAAGCTCTTTAGAGGTAGGAGTTATGAATAGTTAATGAATCTCAGCTACCCTCTTCGTTCATATTGAATGCCTTTTATAATTGTGGAAGGAATCCGAACGTTTGAAAGTAGGTGGCGCTCATTTAATGCGTCAACGTTCGAATATTTTCTGACCATTGCGACCCAAGTCGCAGATGGAGTCGACTTCGGGTGCGACTTCGCCTGTCCACAACAACTTCATGTTCCTAACTGGGTCGACTTGGTCCTCGACTTGACCCAAGTCGCAGGTGGAGTCGACTTCAGATGCGACTTCACCTTGGCAGGTTGCTTGACGAACTTGAAATCTTCAGAGATGCTCTCCTTGCTTGTACTTCTTTATGTTTGTTGTCCTTTTGCATTTTTCATCTTTTGGACTTCAGTATATTTATTCTTGCTTGAAGTGCTTCATCTTCATATCTTGAAATCTTGAATACTTGGATCTTAGGGTGTCTAATGATTGTCAAGTGTATGTTCTTTAATCTAACATAATGGATCCATGCAACCCTTCTTTCTTTGATCTTCATTTGATCTTCATGTGTTCCAATTTGAATTATCTAATACGAATTGCTCTTCAACTTTACTTGGTTCTGTCTTGAAATCTATTTAAACCTGATTTGTCTTCTGAAGTTCTTTCTCTGTCCGATTGAAGTCGATGCTGGAGTCGACTTGGTCTGCGACTTCGCCCAAGTCGCATGCTGAGTCGACTTGGGATGCGACTTTGGCAACCCCTGTTCTTGGTTTCAACTCTGGACAGAAAACGACGCCTCCAAGTCACTACCGGAGTCGAACTGGTCTGCGACTTCACCTCAAGTCACAAGTGGAGTCAACTTGGGGTGCGACTTTAGCACTTCGTAGTCTTGACTTCAACTCTGGAAGGATTTGTCATTTCGAAGTCGATGCTGGAGTCGACTTGGTCTGCGACTTCACCCAAGTCGCATGCGGAGTCGACTTCGTTTGCGACTTCGGCAGCTGTGCTCCTCGTTTTCAACTCTGGAAGGAAGCGACGCCTCGAAGTCGATGCTGGAGTCGACTTGGAAATCGACTTGACTTGCCATGCTTTATATTCTTCAATTTTATAACTTTTAATCATTGTCACAAATATGTTAGTAACCAAGACTTACTCAAATTAATTTGTTAATCATTAAAATATAGATTTAGCTTATTTTCTCATATTTTCAACACACACAACACTATAAAGCTCGAGTTAGGGTTCTAAATCCTAACCCAAGCCTCGACGCTGACCCCTATTCCTTCATTTTCCCTTCCAATCAATCTTCCTTTGATTCCAAGCCTTTCTAACTCGAATCCAATTGAAATTCATCACGGATTCATTCTCTCATTTCATCCATTCCAACCGTTCCATTTTTCTCTCTTTTCTCTTGTACCTAGATCCATTCAAATCCACCTCAAACTTCGATTTTTCTTCACCAAATCACAAGCAATACCCCCACATTGAGGTTCCCATCATTTTCCCCTTGGATTTGGCTCTATTTTGAGCCCCCCATTATCTTTTCATCATCCAGCACCGAAGAATAGCTGACAGCAAGTTGGCGCCCCGGTGCCGCTACCTCCGTGCCCCGGTGCCAGTGCAGCAGCAATGCAACTTCGAATTCTTTGGTGGAAACTTCTATGGGTAATAATTTCTTCATCTTTGGTGTCTTCTCATTACTTTGAAGTGTGGTGGTAATTATTTGAGTGAAAAAACTGCATAAAGTGGTTGATCTTTGTGGATTAATCGCCGGTTTGGAGACCGAGTTGGGTGGTTGATTTCTTGAAATTTGTGACTGGTTTGCGGATTGAATAGTAACTGGAGTTCAACTTGTGGATTGATTTGTGGATTGAGTTATTTGGAATTGGTTTGTGCTTATTTGGCATTGGTTGCAAGGTGCTTGCTTCAGGGGCATTTGGGAGTTTTATTTATTATCTTGTTAGACTGTTCGCTAGATTACTGGATTGTTTGGGTGTATATTGATTTGTTGGATTGCTTGGTTGTGTTGGATTTTTGTTTGCAGGGGTTGTTTGAAACTGCTTGGGTGTAAGATGGCTTCATCATCATCTGCCAAGAGAAAGAAAGTTCAGGAGCTAGTCAAATTTGACGCCAACAGGTTTGTGTCCGCTGAGGCGTTCAAAAGGTACACGGACTCGCTTCAGAAGCGGCACCTAATTCCTGAGCGAGGAATAAAAATTACTTCTTTCTTCGATAACTTTATCAACACACTGAATGCTCGAGGTTGGTAGAAATTCCTTACACAGCCTGATTCTGCAATAGTGCAAGTGGTAAAGGAGTCTACGCCAATGCTATAGAACATGAGTAGGGCAGGGTAAAGGTCCGGGGCAAACTGGTCCCGTTTCATGCTGAAGCGATCAATTCCTACTATGGATTGGGTTCTTTTATCTATCCGGACCAGTATGAGGAGTTTCTAGAAGGGAAAGGTCGGGATATCAACACTATCACCAATCATATCTGCCAACGGCCTCCGACATGGAAGTCCACGGGAGGCCAACTCACATTATTCAAGCGCAGCGAGATGATTTAAGACGGGCGAATGTTTTTTCATTTTATCTCATACTGAACCAGCCCCAGGTCCGTACAGCCACCACGCGCCCCAGAGTGGCCCAGTTTGTAGTAGGACCATCTTCACTGCCACTATCTACAGTTGAGCGGCTGACTAACCTAGAGAATCTGGTTGCCGCTCAAGCCAGATACTAGTGGCAGCATGATTAGGTGATCGAGGCTTTCCTATGGCGGATCGCAGAGGACCGCCGGATCGATATCTCCACCCTCTCGCCTTTTCCACCGATGCTGCCAGAGATTCGAGCTTGCTTTGGCCAATCATCATAGCCCCAACCCGACGACGAGGACGATGAAGACGAGACAGAGTCCGATTCTTGAGAGAGTCTCAGTCCTTTCTTTTGTTTTTCGTTTCTTTTTTTTACTTTTCATTGTATTTTCATTTTTAGTTCATTTTAGGGTAATGCATTGAGGACAATGCATCTCTCAAGTTTGGGGGGTGTATTCTCAACTATAGATTAGTTTTGCATTTTAATTTTCATGCCTTAGTTTATGTTGCATGCATTTCAATTTCAGCTAATGAAAGTTGTCTTTGTTTTAATTCTTCTGATTATGAAAATGTGCAAGGCTGTGATTAATTCTGATTTGGAATGAAATTCATGAAAGAATGGGCAATTCAGATTGAAACCAAGTATAAGCAGGTTGAAATTAATATGTGAATGAATCTAAAGGAATTTCAGAATACATGGTTCTAATTCAATAACAGATATATTTCAGATCGAGATGATGAATACTGAACTAAATAAATGCTAACCAAGTACGTTAACGGGTTCAGAAATGGTATTATTTTACAGAAATTATTCAAACATGTTCAATATCCCCAAAAAGCATGAGAAAAAGATAAAAAGGGGGTGGTTGACCTAAGCTGAGTAACCCGGACTTGGCATCGACAAATGGCGAGGTTCGCATAAAAAAGCAAAGAAAAATCACAGTAACAACACTTTAAAGTATATATAAAAAAAGGATCTCCAGATATCCTAAAATATGGAGAGGAGAATTTTTGCAATAAGTTTGGGGGAAAAAAGAATGTGTAGTTGTTAGAAACTGAATTCAGTGACTTGATACCATTTGCTATAACCAGTGTATTCAGTTTAATCATTGGTTTGTTTGAATTCATTGATTTCCTAACCAGTTTCCTGATCGAATGAAAGATTTACGTATTGAAATATGACTTTGCAATGCGAAATTCTAGCACCTACATGTAACTTGGTTTGGAAAGAAAAATCTATGCCCTGTTTGTATAATGATGGATTCTTTCAGGTTGAATTAATCATGACCTTGTGAAATGGCTAAGTGGATTGATCAATGCATGACCGAAAGCAAAAAGAGTTGATTTTTGTTTTTCTACATACATTCATTTATTTATTCTGTTTGCATGTGATGCTCGATGACTAGCAACATTTAAGTTTAGAGGTATGATAACTCATATTTTACAAGTTATCATGACCCATTTTGGACTTAATTTGTGTGTTAGTTCAAGAGATTAGGCTTAGTTTCCACTCTTTTAGCTTAATTTTTATCTGCTTTGCATTTTAGGAGCATTAATTAGACATTTTTTAGTTTATTCGTTTAGTTTTTTCATTTTTTGCAGGAAGGACGGGACGTATGTCGGCAGAGTGGACAAGTTGAATGCCAGCTGAGGCATCTAGAGGCAGATAGATGGCGCCCAGGCGCCACCCTATTTGCCTTGATCATTTGCATCACACATAGCTAACATGAAGGAACAGTCTAGAGAGGCGCCAATACTCTACAGCAAACTCAAGTTAAGAATCACAAATCACATGATGCAGTCCAGGGAGTTGGCACCTAGCCGCCAGTGTAAAAATTCCAAGTGTTTCCAGAATGTGTCCAGGCGGCTTAGCACATAGACAGTTGGTGCCTAGGCGCCAATCAGGAGCACTCAGGCGCCAATACGCATCCTAATGCGAGTATTCCAGTACGTAAGCTGCGCAATAGGAGACTTTATATATAGATCCTAGGGGTTCGTGCGCGAGAAGAGATGAGAGGGGGAGAACGAACTTGTGAAACCCCGACCGTATACACGTCATTTCGACCGTATACGCGTCATTTCAATATCTGTAATTTTGTAATTATT
>JAXCLR010000050.1:49247818-49263101 GCA_035584095.1 Annona squamosa | reverse complement strand
TGTATGAATAGATTCCCTAATGGGATATGATGAAAAAGGACATAGGTTGTATGAAATTATGAAACTATGAATAAAATAAGAAGTTGATGATTCATGATGATATATGAATGATGATGAGTATATGTTTATATGATGAAAGAAAAAGAAAAGGAAAAAAAAAAAATTAGACGAGATCCAATTAAAAACCCGCCGCGTGATCAGGGCAACAATCCTGAGTCACGTTTACCAGTCGACAAGATCTTGGAGTAAGGACAAATGTGACGCCTCGGTTCGGGGCGCCACAAGTATCGACTTCGACTCGTCATTTCTGTCTAGAGTTGAAACCGAGAACAAGAGCTGCCGAAGTCGCATCCCAAGACGACTCTGCATGCGACTTGGGTGAAGTCACGGATCAAGTTGACTTCGACTTCGACTTCAATACGGAAACATGTAGATCAAGATAACTCAATGATAGATTCAAGAGATTCAAAAGAACATGAAGGTCAAAGACAACTCAAACACTCAAATGAAGAGCAAATGAGGATCAAGTGAAGACCAAAGCAAAGCTGCATATTTCTCATGGAGAATCAAGATCATACATTTGGACATCTCTTATGCACTCCAATACTCAAAGACTCAAGACTCAAGACATGGAGTCAAATGTTTTTAAGATAGAAGAATTATAAAGAGTCTTAAAGGAAGAACAACCAAACATGAAGGAATTCAAGCAAGAAAATGATTTCAAGATTCAAGTACTCAAGAACTCAAGAAAATGATTCAAAGATTCAAGTACTCAAGAATTCAAGAAAATGATTCCAAAATTCAAGTACTCAAAGAACTCAAGAAAAGGAATCCAAAAGTTCTCTATGTAAATGATCACACAGTGTTCCAAAGAGATATAAATCAAGGGAGAACAATCAATATGAAGAAAATCAAGTAATCAAAGACATCTTTGAAGATTTCAAATTCATCAAGTAAGCTGCCAAGGTGAAGTCACACCCGAAGTCGACTCCACTTGCGACTTGGGTCAAGCGACGACCAAATTGACCCTGACTGGAACTTGAAGCAGTTGCAAATAGGCGAAGTCGCACCCGAAGTCGACTCCATCTGAGACTTGGGCGAAGTCGCACCCGAAGTCGACTCCACCTGCGACTTGGGTCGCAACGGTCGGAAAAATTTCAAACGTTGGTGCATTAAATGCGCTCCACCTACCTCCAAATGTTCAGATTCCCTCCACAATTATAAAAGGCATTCAATATGAACGATGAGGGTAGCTGAGAATCATTGAATGAGCATAACTCCCATATTTAAGAGCTATAAGTGATTTAGCCAACATCTAGAAGAAGAACTTTGCTTCCAAACTACCAAAAGCTATTTGCTGAATCATTATCATTGTTGTACAAGTTCTTCTTTGCGCCGAATCTGCATCTACACAACAGTAACGTGTAGAAACTTTCTTTTGTTATTTCTTGTTGTATTAAACTTGATTTAGTTTGGGTAACTAAGATCAAGTGTAAGTAAAGTAGTGTGTGACTGGAGTGGAACTCGTCACCTACTTGTGCTGTGAATTGTTGATGCCCCCTAGAGCTGGAATCTAGAAGAGAGCAGTGACTCTAGTTGTATTTTGTGAAATACATAGTGGAACCCAAATCACAAAGGGTGTGAGCTTGGAAGAGTGGAGTAGAGAGGTTGCCCGAACTACTATAAAATCTTGTGTGTTGATTTTTGTTTATGCTCTCTACACTATTGCTTTTTTTTTTGTTTCTTCATAAAGGGGACTAGATCAATCCGGCATAAAGTTTCTGTTTAAGTTGTAAATTTTTAATTACCCAATTCACCCATCCCCTCTTGGGTATTTGCCATTAACTCGGGACCAACAAACGATACTCTACTCACTCTTTATTACTTGACACGGCACGTATACTTGCGTAAATAACGAGCAATTTAATAGACATATACGCAGCTCATCATTAATCATCAAAATTCAACATTGAATTTGTAATTTTAATAGTTGAGTTCACGATTGGTATATTTGTAATTATTAATAAATTAAGTGGATGTAAATGTAATATGTTCAACTTTTATGGATAAATGAAAATGATATTTATGTTTTATAATAAATATTTTACAATTTAATTAGGTTATGATTATATTGAGAAATTTTTATTTTAATTATAGTTAAAATACTCAATGCATAATCCGATATAATTCCTTTAAATTTAAGGAGGATATCAGATTTGGACAAGATTAGGTTTTGGTTCTAGATTGATATAAACTCAATATTGGTTTTAGTTATCCTTGGATAAGGTTGAAATCAAGTCTATTTTTTTAAAAAAATTTCAAAAATAAACCTCAATTTTAGTTTTGAAATTGGGTCAAGTCTGACAGGTTTAGACCGATTCGGCACCAAGCAGCACCCCTAACTTTGGAATATTTTAATTTGTGAAGTGTTTAAGCCATTCGTTTGACTAGATTGCATTCATAGGAGATTTATATTATGAATGTGGATTTTATGTTAGAAAAGAAATAAAGAGGTCAAATTTTAAGCTAAATTGATCTCAAGATATTTATGGGCATGAGTAAGATTCAATCATGATTAAACTATATTAAGATGATTTTAGAGCAGATTTGAAATATGTAGTGGGCAAATTAAGGGAATAAGCACAGTGATAGAGATTTTGCCTCAAAATAATTGAGAGTCGAAAGAGTAATAACCCATGATGGAAGCCAACATATGTAAGAGAGTGACTCTTTTCGTGATTAAAATATGTTGGTGAATCATTGAGTTGAACTTGAGAGTTTAATTTTTTGATTTAAAATAATAGGACTGCAATGCTGTGATTCGATGAGCCAAATCTTGCGAGACTTAGTGATTTTAGGCATGGATAAGATTTAGATATGAATGTAATATCTGGAAACTAATTTTTGATGATAATAGAGGTGATTACTGTAATTTGAGTCAATAGGATTTATTTTAGAGGTTAAATAATTAAAGAGCTGAGTTGGCAAGTCAAATTTTATAAGATTCATGTTCTAACCAAATAAATGTGATAAATATGATGTTAGAATGATTAGATTGGTATAGAGATGATTTGTATATATTATAGCCACTTAAGTTGTAAATAGATGAAAACTATTGACAAAGATGTATAGTAAAATTTGTATCATAAATAATAGTTTTAGGGTGTATTTGGTAACTAGTAAAAATTATCAAGTTAAAACTTTTCAATCTAAAACTTTTCAGTCTATACAATGATACTATTTTTTAATCATTTCTTCACATTTTTCTATATAACTAACCTGCTTTTCAATCATTTCTACACAACTACCAACACAACTAACCTATTTATTTCAACTTTATCTTATTTACTCATCATCATTACCCCTATCACATCACATCATTTTACAACTTCTACTTTCTACAACCTTTTATCCAAAATTTTATCCATTCCTAAACACACCCTTAGAATTGTAAGCTAAACATATGTAAAAGGATAGTATTTTAAGTTAGAAATTCAATAAAAAAGTCATCTCAATTAGAATTATGCAGACAAAGTTATAAGCAAAACAACTAAAGTTAGTAAAATATCATGGGGGAGTGTTTTTCTCCAGAAAAGCATGAGCCATGTTTTTCTAAAGGGGCAACGTGGGCAAAAAATAATATGGCCTCATGTTATAAACACAAGCTTTGTTTCTTTTTGGGCATTTGTAAAAGGGGTGTAGTTTTATTCCATTTGAACCTCATTCATTCTCATTTCTTCTCCCTTTCTTCTCCTATTTTTCCTATCTTTAAGTGTTCTTATAAGACCTTCTAAACTACCTTGTTTTCATCTTAAAATCATCAAAGAGCAAAGATTTCATAGATTAAAGCAATAGTCTAGAAGAAAAATGGGAGTTTCACCTTTGATTTTTTCTTATGAATTTTGTTTAGAAATCATGTGTTGAACCTTGCATACACATGTCATGCATTGAAATGAGAGATTTGAGACATTTCTGAAGGAAACCTAGAGATGAATATTATAAGATTCATGGATTTTTAATGGAAATGTATGTTTTTGATGATTGGGAATTAAATTTCTTTGTCTTAGCTATATATTGTGTGAAGTCTTACCAATTTTATGTGACTGTTCAATGTTTTCTAAATAATGCATGCAATGTGTTTGATGAAATACCTAAATAAATGCTAATATGTCAAGTCTAAATAGAAATAGGGTGAATCCCTATGGATGGTATGTAGGTTAGAGTCCCTAAGAATTAGAAAAAATTAGATGCTTTGATGGCAGTCTCATATGATACAAAGAATAACTTTTATGCTTGGATTGATAATTTGCATGGGTGATTGGTGTAAATCATGGGATTAAGATAACAATGAGGTGTTGAACATGCCCTTTGATTCATTGGCTTCATGTTAAGAGAAGATTAATAAATAGATGAGGCTAGAAGGATTTTGAGTTGACCTTGAGTGCTATAGAGTATCATTCAGGAGTGTTGATGTTTGGGGTATGATAAGAGGATTTTGTAAGAAACTTGATAATATTGAAGATCTTAGAATTGGCTTGAATTATATATTATGCTTTTGATTAAGGGATGACTCTTTAAAGGAATTTTTTTCCTCTTTGTTTCGTAAAGCACATGTAGTGCTTTCATTGAGTACTATATATTATGTTTTATGAGTTAGCTAATTTTTTTTATGACAAAGAGATTTTAAGTATAACATGTTCCCTAGTCTCACTGCAAGTGTATAGATTGTAGATTGCAGTATATAAATTATCGTTCTAACAAAGAATTAAGGACTATAGACTTTATTTTAAATGCCTTTATATCGAATATTAAGAGAATAATATGGAATAGAAAATATCAAAGGAGAAATAAGAAAGAAAATATAATTTAAAATGTAGAACTAAATATTAGAAGTAGGGGTGCGAGTACCTAGGATCTAAGGTCTCACATGCGAACTTTGCAACAGATACATATTATAATTATTTAATCTGAATATTGTATGTTAAATGAGAACAAATTCTAAATTATTTTTGTGCATTTTCTCGAAACCTACAAGCTGTAACCCTAATCTATTTTTAACCACTTATTTTCATGAGATTAAGTCAATTATGATTCATTAAATTCCGTGACCATTCATAGATTCCTTAAGGTCATCATGTTTATTCTCATGGCCCAAGAATTTCATATTTAATATCTTGGTTATTGTATATTAAACTTCTACCTCTTGGTTCCATAATCTCATATATATAAAATCATTTCCAAAGTGGGAGTTCAAACACTAAGCAAGAGTTGAAAATACAAGATATTAAATTAACAACAATATCCATCATAAAAAAATTAAAACTACACACCTTGTTATATTGTATGCATGTTATATCTAAATCTTAGATTTAGGACTTAATTGAGTATGTTTAATTTCAAAATTAAAATCCGTCTCAAACAAGACAATTAAAATAAAAAAAGAAGAGAGAAAAAGTTATCGGTCGGAAGCTTCAATTGTGTATCGATCACTCTACGCAACTCGCCACTTTGTCTCTTGTCCCTTGCTCTTTACCTCCTCTCAAACCTTGTGCTCTCTAACTTCTACTCAATTTTCTGTCTCTTAATTTTTGTACTTTCGAATTCTTTGCTCATCCAGCCAATTTATAATGTTGCAATTGCGCGGATGCCTCTCGGGAATTGCTAGCCACTGTTGATCTTACGTTGTATAAATCCTCAATTTTTGATTTTGTTTCAACCTGCGCAATTTCTATTATTGCTTACTGAGTCCCATGCGTCATGGATAATTTGAATTGCGTTATAAAATAATTCGACGGTTGTAGTTGGAAAATTTCATGGCCAGGACGCTTAATATTTTGCATGAATTTGGACGACTACGTTGCATGAATTATTTGGCTTGGATGGATAGGAATTTTTGGTTGGACAGATTGTGTATGTGTGGCTTGGACATTAGTCATGGTCGATACAGAATTATGCATGGAATGGAAATATCTGGATGGTTAAATGGGCAGAGATTACAAAGCATTTGGTCTTGTATTAATTGCATGGATTGCTGCTTGTTCACAGTTTAGATCGGCATGATCTTCTGATGGATTTAAAAAGCTTTGACGGTGCTGATCTTTGTTGCAGAATTTCTGGATGTACAAGTTGGCTTGAAAACCAGAGAGATTTGCATACAATTAATGGATAAAATTTTCTTGCATGCTGATCATGTGATCTACATGGTTGCCTTGCTGATTTCTAGACGCAAGGATTTGATGAATGGTCCGGTTGCTAAGCGCGGTGAAATAAATCAATAATGCATGGTTGGACGGTGCATTAAAATGGATGGATGGTTTTGAGATGCTGCTAATCTGTAAAAAAATCTGGTGGGCCGCACATTTGGAGACTTGCATGATCTAGATGTGAATTGCATGGGTGGGCCCTACATCCGAAATTTGTTAATCTACAAAATATAATTAAATTATTTATTAATAAACATGTGGTCAATTTATTAAAATAATTTGAAACCCAATTATTGCAATAATTATTTTTAACAAATGTATCAAACACACTCGATTTTATGGAAACAAATAAAAATATAACTTCAAGCCAAATGATCACAAAAACTATTTAAATAACTTGAAATTAATATTTAATACCCAAATATTGTAAATACACATTTTAAAACAATTTTCTCATTCAACTCCGTTAGAAAAATACCCACAGAATATATTATTATTTGTTTATTATCAAATACCCCCACTCTTGAACTTTTGCTTATCGTCGAGTAAATACAAAAGAATTCAAGAATGAATTGCAAAATTTAAAATTGGTCTTTCAACAATTTTAAGCAAAAAAATGTAAATTAGAGATTTGTGAGAAGTGTTAAATTAAAAATTTTGAACAAGGAACTTCATTAGAAACCCTAGTTAAAAATCCTTTCTTACTCGACTAATATTGTGCACATTATCATTTATTCTACTTTCAATCATTAAGAGTTCAAAAACTTTGGTAACAAACTCCTAATTATCAAGTATCTTCCCCTTTTTATCTGATTTTTTTAATACAAACATTCGACAATTCAATTAATGGTAGTAATTCAGAAAAATGTCAATCAAATTACCTTGTATACATCTCTCCGAATTCTTGCATCTAAATTTTCTTTGCCAACTCAACCAACCGATTCATAGGATTATAAGAACATTGTAGGATAATGGTTAGTTCAATAGAAGAAATAAATTTTTAAAAATTTAACTATAGACAAATTTATTTGAGGTTCATTTTTGCAGTAGAAAATAAAATGACCCTCACACTCAGTGCTTTTAATATATTTTTTCAGCTTGCTCTTATCCTTAGTTTAACACACTCTTTTTTTAACCGAGTTTGGCAATAATTTTTCTCACGGTATTTCGAGGCATCTAGGAAATTGCTTTCACAAACTTCCCTCACCATATTTCAAGATATTTAGGAAGTCATTTTTATTATTTGCACAAGCCAAATGGTCAAATCTTATTCTTGTTATACTTTTTAGCTCAAAATTCATATTCAAAGTTAGTTCAATTAGGTGAGAATTAAGGTTTAGAGAAGAAAATTTTAAATTTAGGCGTACTAGAGGTAAATAACACTTGTGCTCTCAAAGATAAGCTTATCAAAAATATGAATGCCTTAATCATGTTCATAAATAGGTTAAATTAAGTTTTAGCTTTGGAAATCTTGTAACAAAAATAAGATTTTCGTGTATATGGAAAAAACTACATTTCTTAAATAACCAATTGTGTGTATTAAAAATGACCTTTGATAAATTAAAGAGGCTCACTTTGATTTTGAAAGAAAACAGAATTAGTTCCTAGGTTATCAATTTCATGAAGTTATTTAGGATAAAAATCAAAGTATTTTCAATTGGTACATGTTCAAAACAAATTTAACATCTTACTGAGGTTCGATTAATATTTCCAACTCAAAGATTTTAAAATTCTAAGTTTGGTTTGCTTATAAGTCTTACAAGGGTTCAAAGTGAGGTCTCAATCAATTTAGTGTCAAGATTTTTGTAAGAATTACCAAAAAGTTAATTAAAAAAACAATGTAATCATCTAAATAGTGAAAGAAATAGTTAGATAAAAAACATGTAATGCATTCACCCTTATTCTTGAAACTTTTATTGTTCTTAATGTAAATCATTCAATCAAAAAATATGTCAAAATTAGATAAGAGTAAGAGATGTTAACTTCTTTTTTTTGATGAGTTGAACCAAATCTTCATCTTGTGTTGCTTCCTGTCCATGATAGGCTTTGTGAAGTAACCAATAAAGCTTCAAATTAATATATTAAAATTCTAAACAAAAGAAACTAAAAGGAAAAGAAAACTAAAACTCTCCTAAAAGAAAAAGAAAAAGCTCATGTTGCCTCCTGGAAAGCACTTAACTTAACATCATTAGCCCAACGTTAGTTTGATCCCCTTGAATCAACCGATTCCAGCTTTCGTATTGCTTTGATTCTTTTGCTTGCCTCCAAATTTTCTCACATTCGTCGTCCTTTGAACTGGCCTTCATGTTTGCTTAAAGATTTTCCCTTCAAAGAACTAGTACAATTATTTTTACAAGAACAACTAGAAAGAGAATGGTTTGTTACCAGTTTGTTATCTTTGCTCTTTTGTCTGTCAGATTTTATGTACGTCTTTAATAGTTTATCCTTTACTTATGTATGTCTCAATTGGTTTGCCTGAAATCCCTTTGTTTATTACCTTGTTGATCACGTCAATTCATATATAAGAATTTTGAAGAGGGGAGTTATCTGACTTTAAGGTTAAGTTGAACTCGTCTCCAACTCTTAATGTAAGCTTTCCATGCTTCACATCTATGATGGAACTAGCTATTGCTAAGAATAGCCTTGCTAGTATGATTGGGATTTGATAATCCTCTTCTATGTCAAGTACAATAAAATCCACTAGAATGAAATTTTTTTTACCATTACTAGCATCTCTTTTATGATGCCCACAGGATATTTGACAGAGTAGTGTACAAGTTGCAATATCATGGTAATCGACTTATGGTTGCCATCTTCAATTTTTCACAAATGGAGAAGAAGGATTAGATTAATACTAGCTCCAAGGTCACATAAAGCTTTATCTAGCACATCACCAAGAAGATAAGGGATACAAAAACTTCCTAAATCCTTACTAATACCTGGAAAATTTTTTTGCAATACAACACTATACTCTTCAGTAAGTGCCACTGTCCCATGCTCCTTGAGTTTACACTTATTTAGCAAGATTTCTTTCAAGCAGTTAGTGTACGTTGGCATCTATGACAGCATGTCGATGAATAGAACATTGATGGACAAGTTTTCTGATGCATAGATGAACTTTTCACATTACTTCTGTAGTTTGGCCTGTATTTGTCTTTGTGAGAAGGGTAAAGGAAGCTTATATGGTGGTAGCGAGCACACTGCTTCTCCACCACTTGTTTAGATCGGAACTACTTTTCTTCCTTTTGTTCTTGCTCAATTCTTTATTGGCGCCTTTTTCTTCAGTTCGAATTGACTCTGTTGCTTACTACTCCTAAGAGTGATTACCATGATTTGTCCATTTGGATTGACTTCTGGTTGACTAAAGAGTTAACCTTGGTTTCTTCAAGAGGTGATTGTGTCTTGTTGGGCAATTTATTTTTCTAGTAGTTTAATGTGAGTGTACATTTGATCCATCCTCTCATCTCTCTTCTTCCCAAGATGGGGCCATTGGTTTGTGTTAAGTTTGGTGCAGACAATGTTGATTGAAGTGGGTATGAAGCAAAATTTGGTCGTTGTCTCGAAAAACTAGGTGGTTTATTAGCAAGTGCATTTGACTAGTTTAACCAAAAAAGTTAAGGTGGTTACGCCATCTAAGGTTATAGGTGTTGGAATAGGGAGTACCAGAGGTGAGAATGTTGTGTCGGTTGTTTATTACATGTATTGCTCACCTAACGTCTCCTGAGTAATGATCTTGAATTCATTTGTATAATGAGATGTCCTATAGAGCTCCCAAGAGGCAGGTTGAGAGGGAGTTGCACCTAGTATATGGCTTATTTTTCTTCTGTCGTAGCAGTGTTTGGTTCCTCTTGGCATGTAAAGAGTTGAGGGACTTAATGTCATGTGCATCCTCATGTTAAGAGGGGCCTCCGATGTCGTCGTACTGGAAGTCATAAAGGGCTAAGTCTTCGAGAAGTGTAAGTGTCTTCTCCTTAGTAAGTTGCATGAATCGACTATTAGCGGCTAAATTGATGATGTTTTTCATCGGTCTATCGAGCTCATTGAAGAAGTTTTCAATTATATTGCCTTGTCGAATGTTGTGCTGCAAGCACTTGCTTTGCAAGTCTTTTATTCTCTCCCACATATCATAGAGAGTTTTGTCATCTTTCTGAACAAACTAATTGATTTTGTCATTGATCTTCTTGATTTTTGTAGGCGGCAAATATTTTTCTAAGAAGGCTGTAGAAAGCTCAGTCCCATGTAGTGAAGGGGTTGGGTGGCATAGAGAAGAACCATTCGCTTGCCCTATCACGAAGAGAAAATGGGAAGAGTTGAAGACAAATTTCCTCTCTTGGGATTCCTTATACCTTGATTGTATTGCACAACTATAAGAATTTTATGATGTGTGCCTGGGCTTCTCAGAAGGTGATCCTGCAAATTAGTCCTGCTAAACCATCTGGATAAGTTCTGGTTTAAGTTCAAAATTCCTTGCCTCGATCTCTGAGTTCCACGATGTAAGATCGAAAACCTCCAGAGTTGGATGTTCTTCTTTCTTGTGTTGTGGCTATTCGGGATTGTTTCGATCCCCCCATTATTAATCATTCGCCTAAAGTCTATCCTCATAAAAGTTGTTCTTTGTATTTATAAATCTTTCGCTTGAAAGTTTGTTCAATTTTAGGATCAGCCTCAAAGAGTTTATCAGTGACAAGTTTTGAAAAAATTTGGGTAAATGACTGCATACAATTATAGAAGATGAAAATAAAAGTCAAGCACCACACGTAGATGTATAAGTAAACCAAGAAAGAAAATAATAGAAAAGAAAAGGAGAGTAGAGAGAGAAAAAGCAGAAAAAAATAACATAAGAAGAAAGGAAGCGGATAGAGAGAGAATAGATAAAAAGAAAAGAAAAGAGAGTGTCTAAAATCAAATTTTAAAGTAATGCTGAATTTCCTGACACAGACATTAAAGTACTTGTTATCTAATCTCACTACAAGTGCATGAGTCATACATTACAATATATAAATTATCGTTCACATATAGAATTCGGGACTATGGGCTTTATTTTAGATGCTTTCATATTGAATATTAAGAAAATAATGTGGAATAGAAAATAGCAAAGAGAAAAGTGAAAATAGAATTAAAAATGCAGAATTAAATATTAAAAAGCAGGGATGTAAGTACCTAGGTTTAGAGTTTCACATACGACGGATACGTATTATGATTATTCAATCTAGATATTGTATGTTAAAGGAAATAAATCCTAAATTATCTTTGCATATTCTCTTAAAATATACAAGACATAACCCTAATATATTCTTAACCACTTATTCTCATGGGATTAAATCAATTAGGATTTATTAAGTTCTGTAGCCTTTTATGGATTCCTCAAGATATCATGTCTATTCTTATGCCAAAACAGGAGTTAAAGCACTAAGCAAGCATTGAAGAAACAAGATATTGAATTAACAATAATATCCATCATAAATAAATTAAAACCATACACCTCGCTATATTGCATGTATGCTACATCATAAAGCCCGGATTTAGGGTTTAGCCGAGCATGTTTAAGTTCAAAATAAAATTCAAATTCAAATTCATCTTAAACAAGACAATTAAAATAAAATAAAAAGAAAAAACTTATTTGCTAGAAGCTCTGATGGTGTCTCAACTGCTCCATGCAATTTGTACCTTTGCCTTTTACCCCTCGTGCTCTCTGCCTCCTCTCAAACCCAGTGCTCTCTAACTTTTGCCCAATGTTCTATCTCTTGATTTTTCTGCTACTCGAATTCTCTGCTTGTCCAGCTAATTTATAATGGGGCAATTGCATGGATGCCCCCCCGGAATTGCTTGCCACTGCTAATATTACGTTTTACGAGTCCTCATTAACTTTTGATTCTGTTTCAATAGTTCCCTGGGCAATTTCTATTATTGCTTGCTGCGTCTCCATGCATCATGCGCAATTTGAATTGCATTATGAAATAATTGTACGGTTGCAGTGGGAAATTTTCATGGCTGGGAGCTTAATATTTTGCATGAATTTGAACGGCTGAGATGTATGAATTGTTTGGCATAGACAGATAGGAATTTCTGGTCGGATAGGTTACGTACATGTGGCCTGGACATTACTCATGGTCGGTACCGGATTATGCATGGAATGGAAATATCTAGATGGTTTGATGGTTTAAGATTAAAAAGATGATGGTTGAATGAATGCATGGTTTGGAATTTTAGATTGGACTCCTTGGATTAAATTGGACGCATACATTAATTGAATTTTTACATGATTTCTGAAGATGTAATTTCAGGCGGTTGAATTTTGAGCATCTGGTATTCGGTTAATTGCATAGATGGCTGCTTGTTCATGGTCTGGATCTGCATGATCTTCTAATGGATTTAAAAAGCTTAGACAGTGGTGATCTTTGTTGTTGAATTTTTGGACGTACATGTTAGCTTTGAAAACTGGATAGATTTGCATAGAATTGAACGGCTGAGATTTGCTTGCATGCTAATCACGTGATCCGCATGGTTATTTTGCTGATTTCTAAACGCATGGATTTGATAAACAGCCTGAATGCTAAGTGTGGTGAAATAAGTCAATAATGCATGGTTGGACGGTGCATTAAAATGGGTGGAAAGTTCTAAGATGTTGTTGATTTGTAAAAATCTGGTGGGCCACACATTTGGAGACTTGCATGATCTGGATGTGAATTACATGACCAGTTACAAGGTGGGCCCCCCGTCTAGAATTTATTTATCTACAAAATATAATTAAATTATTAATTAATAAGCATGTGGTCAATATATTAAAATAATTTGAAACCCAATTATTGAAATAATTATTTTTAACAAATGTATCAAACACATTTGATTTTACGGAAATAAATAAAAATATAATTTCAACCCAAAAGATCACAAAAACTATTTAAATAACTTGAAATGAATATTTAATACCAAAATATTGCAAACACACTTTTTAAAATAATTTTCTCATTCAACTTAAATAATTACCCACAAAATTGGCGCAAAATACCCATAGAATATATTATTATTTATCAATTATCATAACACCTCGTAAGCCATAACCTTCTTGTCTAGCTGAAGACCGTTAACTCAACTAGGATCGCATGCAAGAGGGAATGCATATTCACCTATGTGTACTAATTATAACATCAAACACAATAATAGGATAACAATGGAAATAATTGAATTCAATTGTATCAAATTGAACACTCCATCTAAATTTAAAAAATAAATCCCTTAATTAAATCCTTACTACAATGTAGTCTCTCTCAAAAGAAATCTCTAAATATTGTGGTCTAATCGTTATCTTCTTGTTAAGCATCCCTACCATCCCCAATGCACGCAATATATCCACCATGGTTTGTTCTATTATCTAGCAAAGTGATTGATAATAACAGGGTGAGCCTGGGCAAACTTAGTAAGTAGAAAAATAGTAAAAAAAATCAAATGAAATCCTCAATATTGAAAAAAACTCATAATACTGAAATAAACACATGCTGGAACTCAAGATCATAAAAAAACATTTATATATTGCATAATATTGTGTGGCTTGCACACACACATACATTATAAGAATCACATCCACGTAGCCCTTTCATAGCATAACTCCTATGTGACCCTTCAGCACATACCATCATCACCATGTGACCTGTAGGTCGTCCACAAACTAAATACAGCCTAATAAGTCTTAACATTTTTTATATTTTTATAGCAAATTCACACCTTTAATTATGAAAATGCTAATTAAATGCAGGTTTTGTGTAGAATTTTAGAAAAATTATATTTTCAATGAAATCTATAATTTTTATAAAAAAGTCGTTTTGCATTATTTTGAAAATATAATATAGGCAGATGAATTAAATATGTTAAAAAATAATTAAACTAACTTTGAATGTGTATTAGCCTATTATTATAATTTGGCAAATTTATAGAGTGGTTTAATTGGGTAAATCATACACATATACATTATTATAATTATATTTTAAAATATGGGTATAAAACGGATTATCATGTTTTGAGATAAAATGAATTACTCTCAAGTAAAACAAAATTACATAAATTACATAGCCTTGAAATAATTGAAAATATTTATGAGTCCATTAAAGATAACTTTATATAATATTTTAATACGTTAAATTAACATGAGTATATGGAGCACAAAAGGAATCATCAAACATTAATTTTTTAAACTATAAAAAGATATAATTTATTATAAAATACATAAAATTCTTAAAATGAAATTAGTTTAAATTATTTTGGATATTTAAATATTTCTTCAATCATTAGAAAATTAAAAATAGAGCTTAATTAATATGCCGATGGCTTAAAACTTTAAATATATATTTTGATGGCTTTGATTTGTTCCCAAGGTGCTGCATGTGCATCAATCAAAATACACTGTCAAAGCAGCAAGGAATGGTGCTCCACCATTACCAATTAGGGGTAGCTTGGCTAACCTTCTTCCTTGGGACGTCATCGTATGCTCCCGCGAGCATTGAGCTCTCAATGCTCCCCGGTGCAAACACCCTTTTTTTAAGTTTTTTTTCAAAATTTTTTTACAAGATTGTTAATCTAGATGTATTTAATATGTGTATAAATTTTTTCCATTTTTGTAGTATTTTAGATATTTATTTTTTATTTTTGAAAATCAGTGGCATTTTAGGTAATTAGGTAATTTTAAATTACCTAAAGTGCCACTGATTTTCAAAAATCAAAAATAAATATCTAAAATACTCTAAAAGTAGTAAAAATTAATATATATATATATATATTAAATACACTTAGATTAACAGGTTTATAAAAAAATTTCAAAAAAAATAAAAAAGAATGGGTGTATGCACTTAGGAGAGCTCAATGCTACCAGGAGCATACGACCAAGTCCCTTCTTCCTCATCTCCTGGCATCTTCAATCACAAACTAATTGAAAGCACCAACGAGTCAAGCTTTGTTGCAACACATTAATTTCGGTAGCCATAAAAACACGACCTTCTTCTTCACTATCCAACTGTTGGAAACAATGACTCAAAACAAAATAAATTGACCAAAGTGTAAGTTTTGATGATTAACAAGAACTAATTTGA
>JAXCLR010000050.1:49210767-49239938 GCA_035584095.1 Annona squamosa | reverse complement strand
TTTGATTTACCAAAGATTTTTAAAGAACCCAATTCACCCCTCCCCTCTTGGGTTTAGCCATCAACTCGGGACCAACACCAACAACATTCAAACATTAGCATATCATTGCCCCTTCATCTTCATTCTTTCAGCGATCATTATGGTAGCTCTTCAAGCTTTCCACTGGCAACATAGTAGCCATGTGAGCTTTCTAGTTACGACCTACTAGAAACCAGCCCTCTTCTTAAGCTTCTAACACAATAACAAACCACCAACAAACAACACTCCAATATGCCATTACCAACCATGAAATGGCTGTACAAATCAATCAAAGCTACCGACCTAGCAAAATCTCTGTTCAATTTCTCCGGTCATAAGGCAACCAATCATGGTAACACCACCATTGAAATTCATCTTCACAATAGTCGCCCATCACATTGAGATTTTCAAAATTATAATAAGTATAATATAATTTAATAGATTAATAACAAAAGCCAAGTAGCTGAAGTTGTAATAACTTTGTCAATTGTTTACCATGTCTTAGGTTTGAATCCATATTTGATAATTTTTGAGTTTTTCAAACTTTCAATCGATAATACATATGCATGAAACAACAATGGATGATGTGACAAGATTTTAGGGATGCATAATGTAGTCCTTCAGACACATCTTCCTTGCGTTCTTCAAGACATTGTATTGTCTCATCTAGATATTCTCATATCTTGTCTTCATTCAGATAAATCAAGTGTTACAAATTTGGCAAATTATTTTGAAAATTTCTTTGTTTAACTAAAATACTGTCTTCAATTGTTCATTTTTCTAGAAAGGAGATGCTTCCTACTCTAGTTCAGGTTTCACTTTGTATCCTGAGGGCAACTACAAAATTACCCAAAGCAGCAAATAGGGTAGAAAAATTGCCATAAAAAAGTGACATCATAACACGCCTAAAGTGAAACTTAGTTCTTTTTTGTACTTTGACCACCTTTTTATTTTTATTTTTTATTTTTATATTTCACCCCAACAATCTTAAGGCAAATTTTCTCAATATTGCAAGTGCCCTCTCAATCATCCATTCTACCCACGAAGTTTAATGTCCTAAGATTAGACTACTATGTGGGTATGAATGTTAAAAGATGAAAATAGTAACATCATCTTTTTTTAATTTGACTTGGAGTTGTATGCGTCTTCACCATGCTGAGATTTGAAGAAAAGGAAGATGAAATACTACAAGATCAACACCAAAGAGCAAAGTAGGATATGGACAAACTATATCTACAAAGGGCATATCATCGAAGCATTGTTTGACTTGTTGTTTACAATGTATTAAGATGTGAATACAACTAAAGAAATTTGAAATTCGCTTCGGCACAAACACAGTTGCAACACCCATAATTTTTTAATTGCAACCTTAAGCATATAATATATATATATGTAAATTTTGGGCCATGAAATTTATGAAATTGAATATAAATTAACGGCCTAAAATTATAAAGTAAGAAAAGAGGTAATTAATAAATAAATAACAATGAGTTAAGATGCACTTATCAAAAAATAGAAAAGTATATTAACTAATCTTAGATTAATTAATTGCAATTGAGTAGATCTATTTAGATACTTAATTAGTTTAATTTATTTTAAATAAATGAACGACCATGATTTAATGACTTAAATGCATATGGTTGGCATAAGTTATAAAATTTAAAACTTTATGATTCATGATATGCAAATATATTTGGACATATATAAAAATAAATAAAATAACACATAAAGTGTAGCCATGCATATGTATGTGCGGACTACACAAGTGGTGGGCCGCATAAGGGGCAACCCGTTCGTGGTAAGGAAAAATGGAAAGAGGAAAGAGGAGAAAAAAAAAAGACAAGGACCAGAGAATAAAGAGGAGTGAGAAGAGGGGCCGACAACATGACCTCCACATTGTCTATCCATGATGCCAACACTATCTTCATCGCCAATGCTGATGATTGGAGGAAAGGGTGAAAGAAAGATAGAGGGAAACTAAAGGAAAAGGTAAGCAAGTCCTTCAATATTTTGTTTCAAAAGAATTTTATATGCGAAAAATCGGTTCTTGTCTTTTCATTTTATGAAATGATATTTACCAACGAATGATTAATTTATTTTATTTTATATGTTAAACTGTGCACTTTGAAATGAAATTTTTAGTTTATTTTATGATGTCATGCATATTTTCTCTTAACGATCATGATTCATGATATACTTGTATGCAGTAAGTACTCTGTAGAGATCAGACAGGAGGTGATGCTTGTGAGAAAACTGAGCCCAATCACCTGACCTTGGGTCTTCAGGGTGGCGCCAGAGGCATTTCAAGTTCCCTCTAGAGTTAAGCAAGATGTATATGATTCATGCATTGCATTGTTAAAATGTAAGATTTTAAAGTGGCAATCCTATAAGATCAAAAAAGTTATTAGGGGTGGATGATCACTTAGTAAGTATCATCTGTCGAACGAGGAACAAATCATGATGTATGTATGCACTCATTTCATTTTAACACATGAATAAAAAGAATTTAAGAATTTTATATTTCCAACTAATACAATGAGTTTTGGAACTTATTTACTTCTAAATGCTTGCTTATTGAATATTTTATACTCATTATGTTCAAATGACTGGTGAATGCAAATGATGCAGGGTTAATAGAAGAGCATTTACTGCTAATATGGCAATGAAGATATGACATCTAGTACTTTTGAGGTTATTAAAATTGTATATAAAATTTAAATGTGTTATGTTGAGGTTGATTGATGTAATATATAGCTTCTCATGTGAAGTATGATTATATAAGAGATGTAATAGACCAATTGAAGTAGATGTAAAAAATTTAGTAGAGAATGTTGAATTATATAATGATTATCAAGTTTTGTCTCATTAAATATTCTAAAAACAGATGACATAGTGCTGGATTTTAGTTAAGGGAATGGAATTGAAATAGGTTCTAAAACAAAAGGAAAAAAAACTCAGACTAATTTTTCTTACGCATTAGAAAAGTTCCCGCTTGCATAAGAATAAAATTTTAGTTTCATTTACAAGTTTCACTACTTAAATATCTGTGGAGCAAGGTTTTACCCTGTGGTGTGCTCGTGGGTTAGGGCGCTACAATAGTATTCATGACGCAAATGTCAAACGGTTTTTGGTAAGTAATTTTTTAATTATACCACGACAAATGATAAACTAATCCTTGATCAAGTTAATGAGATTGAACATATTATAATTAACTTGGGTCAGAGGATAGTAAGATAGATGAATCTGATGAATTTATTCTTATTGATGTGGTTATTGAGAAATTGTCATCTAGTTTGAATAATCACTGCAAAAGTCTAAAACAAATAAAATGATCTATGAATTTAGATGATCTTGCTCTTAATTTTTGTACTAAAGAAAAATCTAAGAAAATCGAAAAGAAAGAATAGCAAGTTCATGCTAAGGCTAAAGTAGATGAAGTTTAAAATCAAGTAATAAATGTCAATAATTAACCTTCTAAGAGATCTAAATTAAATACCAAAAGGGCCATTACTAATAAGAAGAAGAAGAATAAGGGACCTTGCTTTATTATGAGAAAACGAATCTTTTGAAAAGCGAGTGTAGACTTCTTAAAAAGAAAAACAACACTAAGTCTAGATCTTATCAAAAAAAAAAGCCCAAAGACCCATTCAACTAAGGAACATTTCGCAGCCATGATTCTGAAATTTATATAATGAGTGATGACTAGAGTTGTAGCTTAAATTTTGAGCCACTAGACATGTTTGGAAAAACAGAAGTATATTTAAAACCTATGAAACTAATCAAAATAAAAATAAGTTATTCATAGGTAATTCTTTTATTGCTAAGGTGAAATTTTATTAACAACTTGTCATATTTTTAATAAAATTTCACACAAGAAAACTAAAGTTACTTCCTATGAATTATAAAAAACAAAATAACTAAGCTTAAAGATCTAAGAGTATAGAGTTATAGAACCTTAGCAAGATTACTTGATACTCAAAGACCAAAATTAGGATGAAAAGGAATATAATGTATATTTATAGGTTATGCAATGAATAATAAAACTTATAGATTTGTGATAGAAGAATCTAAGAGTCCAATTTAACAAAGTACCATTATTAAATCTCGATATGCTAATTTTTGTGAAAGTACTTATAAGTCAATACATAAACTTAATTAAAGTAGTGAAATTTTATGAAAATACTTATAAGTCAATACCTAAACTTAATCAAAGTAGTGAAGCTTTTTCTTAATCATTAAATAAATTTGTCGATGATAATTCTATATTCATGGAAAAACTATAGAAGATGATAATGTAAGAACAAGTAAATGAGTTAGAAAATATGACTATAATAATTTTGGATCCAATTTTCAATTATACCTTGTAGAATGATTCAGAGATAAAGTGAAGAATACATAATTGTATTTCATACCGAAAGAGATTCATCTACTTATGAAGAAACCATAAAATCCCCAGATGCATCATACTAGAAGAAGTCATCCAAGTTGAAATAGATTCAATAGTGGAAAATTGTACATAAAAATTAGTTAATTTACTACCTGGGTGTAAACCTATATGCTACAAATGGATATTTAAGAAAAAATTAAAAGTTGATGAATCTATTGATAAATTTAAAACAAGATTAGTAGCTAAGGGATATAGACAAAAGGAAGATGTTGATTTCTTTGACTCTTATGCTCTAGTAGCTAGAATTTTAACCATTAGGTTATTGATGACTTTAGCATCCATTTATCATCTTGAAATTCATGAAATAGATGTAAAAAATATTTTTCCAAATGGAGATTTAGTTAAAAAAAATTTATATAAAACAACCTAAAGGTTTTGAATTATCTAAACAAGAAAAGAAAGTTTATAAATTAATAAAATCTTTTATATGGCTTAAAGTTTATAAATTAATAAGATTTATATGGCTTAAAGTAAGAACCTAAGCAATGACATAAATTTTTTTATCAAGTTATGTTAACAAATGGTTTTAAATTAAATAAGTTAGATAAATGTGTTTATAGTAAATTTGTTGTTAATAAAAGTGTTATTATTTGCCTATACATGGATGATATGCTCATATTAGGTACTGGCCTTCAAATTATTGTAGAAATAAAAAATTTTCTATTAGTTAACTTGGATACGAAAGATATGGTAAGGCATATGTCATTCTTGATATCAAAATTATAAGAGATGATAATGTATTTTTTCTTTCTCAAGCTCACTACATTGAAAAGATACGTATGAATTTAATCATTTTGATGCTAGTATGACCTCAACCTCTTTCGATCCTAGTATTGAGTTGTGTAAAAACAATGGTAGATCCGTAGATCAGCTTAAGTATGTTAAAGCGATAGGAAGTTTAATGTATGTTATGTATTGTATTAGATCAGATATTGCTTTCACTGTAAGTGTATTGAGTAAGTTCACTAGTAATCGAAGATATATGCATTAGAATGTAATTTATAGAATTTTGAAATATTTGAAAAAAACCATTAACTATGGATTGCATTTCAGTAGTGAATCCACTGTATTAAACGGGTACAGTAATGCAAGTTGAATTTCTAATACTAAGGAATTTATATCTACTGGTGGTTAGATTTTTACCATTAGAGGAGCTGTTATTTCATGAGCTTCCAAAAAGTAAACATGCTTTACATATTCAAACATGAAGTTTGAGTTTCTTGCTTTGGAAGTAGCAAGGAAAGAGGCAGAGTAACTTAAAAAGTTGCTACTTAAGATTCCTATTTTGCTTAAACTAATGTTGTGAAGACCAAATATTTTATTTTATTTTTATTATAACTCTTCCCTGTCCATGAGGTAATTTATGAATATACTACTAAGAATTAATGATATTAGTGAGATGCACAACATATATGTACATGACATCTAGAGGACGTATAATGGATACATGCATGTATTATGATATTAGCATATTGGGTTTTGTGAGACACCATTTACAAGCATATTAGACATGAGTATGAGTTGTACATTAATAGGTTTCTATAGCCGTGTCATTTAGTTATGACATAATTTATTATGTATTTTTGGGCACTATGACTATCTTTCACTACGCGTAATAGGTACATGATTCGACTTACTCGATTAGGTCATGAGGGTCAAGGGGGTAGCACCCCCGGAGAAATTTTTAATTTAGAAGAAGGGCCCATGCTAGGGCTTCATTAATGCCCAACTGTCTTTGTGAAAATCCGATCTTAGACACGTATATGAAACCCTAGGGCTGTGAACCTTAGGTAATATATTAATAAAATATATATTCATGAGTATGAAAATATGTAGGAATAGAAGTTAAAATAATTAATTATGAAATTTAGATGAATAGTGAAACGTGAATAGTGAATGTGGGATTAAGGAATATGTTAAGTTAATCATTTTAGATTAACTTAATCATAAAAGACGAAAAAGGAAGCTTCCCACTAAAGGACAAAAGTGCTTTTTGGATTAAAATAATAATTTTCGGATTTTTATGGATTTTTGTGAAGAAAAATTCATATCTTGCAATCTGGATGTCGGATTGAGATGAAATTTTTTATAGATAGCCAAAATATGATGATGAACATGATGAGTGGTCCAAGATTGATCAAAAATCATAAATCAAGAGTCAAAATTAAATATCATTTGAAGATCAAAAAGTAGCTTTACTTTTTAATTAATTAGAATTTGACTTTGGATTAATTTTAATTAATTAAATAGATAAATAATAAATGAAAAATCAGCACAAGGCTCAAGGAGTGCAGGGGCTGTGGAAAAAGGGAGCCAAATTAAATGGCTCAAATTTATCCTCATCAAAGATCAATGGATGAGATTGAATTAGCTTAAAAATTAATTTTAATAAAATAAAAAACATAAATAAATAGGGCTGCCATAGGGGGCGTGAACAGTATCTAGGGGGCTGCACATGGCTCCATGCACCTTTTGAAAATTAGAAAAAAAATATTTATAATTTAATACTTCAAGCAGGGGGTAAATTCCAATTTCATGAAAAATCAAACTCTATAAATAGGGCCAAGGGGTGAATGACCAAGGCACACAATTCTCAGATCCAAGCTTGAAAAATTCAAGCATTCCCTCCCCCAAACATGTTTTTGGCCTTTAGAGAAAGAAAGAAAGAAGGAAAGAGAGAGAAAGAGCGGAGTAGGAGGAGAGTTCTCCATTTGAGATAAGGGAATTCTTTTCAAATTTTTTTTGGATATTAAGTAGGGTAAAACCATGCTTAGATAATTCCTAAGCATGAAAAAATAAGTATAGTTATAATGTTTAATCAGAATTATGCCAAACTATCAAAAATTTAGAGCAAAGATGGAGCATTCGGGAAGATAGCATATGATATGTGTAAATAATGCTCTAAATTTGATAAATGATGATTTGAGATGAATGAATATGAAAAATATGACTTTGGAATGATGATATATTAATTTCATGATTTTTAAAAATAAGGATTATGCTTAAGTAAAATTATGTTGATTTTTAGTATATGGAGAAAATGATTTATTTGGCCAAGTTAATGATGATAAATTCAAAATTCATGAATTTTTTCATGATATGCTAAACATAAGCTATGTCATAGTATTTTTTATTTTTGAAAAAAATGTCAATTTTTGGAGTCGATAAATAGTAACACACGTTGCTGTGAACAGTAACCTCGGGTGAACAATCCCATAAACAGTGATCGTGAACAGTAATTTGCTAGAGTAACATGAACAGTAACTATGAACAGTAAACAACGTGATTTTGGAAAAAATTGAGATTTATTTTTATATTTTTCTGAGAATATATGAATGAAATTTTTTAAAAATTTATGGATAAAAAAATTCATATAAAAAGGTAATGACCAAGTATCTTTATAAGATAAACCTCTATAAAAATAAGGTAATGAACGATTATAAAGCATTCATGGGAAGCAATCTAAGACATGGAATGATATAGATAAATATCATTTTTCCTTGTATAAGAAAATGAAAGGAAAAGGTGGAGGAGTCAGACTAAGGAGGTAAGCAAGTAAACCATTTTGAAAAAATATGGTTTATTTTCAAATATTTATGAAATGTGTTTAAGGGTGGTCATTCCTATAATGTTTTGAAATGACGAATGTTTATGAGTTTTTATAAAAAGTCATGCCGGCATATTGATATTATATGATGTTCATGGACATGTGCATATGTATGATATATAATTGAGAGGCTTTGGTGGAGGCAGAAAGCGGATCAGAGGGTCTTCCTTCACTACTGCCGAGTCATATGGGCTATATACCGACGGCGTTCTCCCTAGAGGTGGAGGCAAAGGAATGTTATGTGTGAATGAATGCATTGCATTTTTATACATGGATTGAAAAGGAAAGCATGAATTTGAAATAATATTTTTAAGGGATGATGCAAATAATTCTCTACATGAGAATGACAAATCACATAGTGTAAGACGTATATAATGCCAGAGAAATCAAAAGTCATGCATATAGAAGACTATGTAGGCGTTAAGAGGAAGAGAGGTTCCCCTTGATGAGGCCGAGTCGGAGACAACTGCTGTATTGGACCATGCTATGTGAGATGTTCCCTGGGCTAGCATACTCGCACATGAAGGTTTATGTCAGGAATGGAAAGGAAGCATTTGCATATCCAATATTTATGAAATGATTTCTATTCCGTTGGTAGTTGATCACTTAGTAAGTGTCTTCTATCAAATGAAAAGATGCATTTAAATAGAAGAAAAATACTTGCTTATTGAGTTTCAACTCATGTTTTGTTTTCCCAAACTCAGACAGGTATAGAGAAAGCCAAGAGATGAAGGACATGTGTTGCTAAAGGAAAAAATGAATCTACAAAGGTTAGTAGATTTTTGTATGAATAAATGCCCTAGTCGGATATGGTGAAAAAGACATAGGTTGTATGAAATTATGAAGTGATGAATAATATGAGAAGTTGATGATTTATGATAATATGGATAAGTCCATTATAAATAATGATGAGTATATGTTTATATGATGAAAGAAAAGAAAAAGAAAAAAAATTGGACGAGATCCAATTAAGAACCCGTTGCGTGATCAGGGCAACAATCCTGATTCATATTTACCAATCGAAATGATCCCGAAGTAAGGACTATGTGGACACCTTGGTTTGGGGTGCCACAGTCTTCCCCTTCTTCTCCTTTCATTTTTTGCTTCTTCTTTCCTTTTTTCCTTCTTTTCAATTTGATCTAGCCCTAAATCTTATTAAAGACCCTTCCAAACTACTTTGAAGATCGTCGATTAACATAAAATAGCTCAAAATCCCATAGATTTAAGTCTAAGGTTGCTATGTTTGAGCAAAATCACGATCGAAGTAAGTAGATGTCGTTTCTTCTTGAATAGTGATGAAAAATCATCTTAACATAATATAAGATTGGTGGGAGGGGGCAGTGTTCAATAATTTCATGGTTTGGAGCATTAGGATTTGTAATGGTTTGTGGTTAGCAAGGTTTATAAGAAAATTGGGTATTACTAAGTGACCTTTTGTAAAATAGATGACTCGTGAGTAGTTTATATCATTAAAACACATTACTTGAGTTGGTTGAACAAATAGGAGAAATTGGAGATTTCTTCTTTAGTGCCTATCATGTGTTCCATGAAATACTTGTGTGGCAATTGATATGTTAGATTTAAAGTAGATCTTCTTAGTTTTGTAAATACTATATGTATCATTTGTAACATTCGTTCTTGTGTATTATGAAAGATACATTATTTAAGATGGGTGGTTATAAATAGTTGTTCATGACCCTTGATTGACATAAGGAGAAGGTAGTTTATGACCCTTGATTGATATGAGGAGAGAATTGTTCATGTCCCTTAGTTGACATGAGGAGAGGATTGTTTATGGCCTTTCTGCTTCCATGCAGTTATATTATATCTTCTTATGTATGGGTGAATCATCTCTTTATAATATTGTCATGGCATGTGCATTCAGGATCTTATTTATTTACAGTTTCTGTTAACTACTATCTATTTATTAAGTCTATTTAGACTCACAAGATTTGTTGTTCTGCCTTAAAATCACAGGCTAGGTGAGGAACCTCGAAATGGGATAAGGGGAGGACATAATACTGAAGACCATTAGATTAACATTTTCGTTCCTAGTTATTTTGGATTTTATCTTTCATTTTGATACTAATGCTTATAACTAATTACTTATTTAGATCCAATTATGACAAATATATTGCTCTAGGGTATTTTGAGTTGGATTACAATCTATGTGGACACATGTGTATGATCTTTTGGATTACTTATTGTGTAATGATGAATTATAATGATTTCTTAATATATAAATTTATAGTATGAGAATGCAAATGTATAAATATTGAGAGTTAAATGCTATATGATAGAATGAAATTAAGATGCTTATGAATAATAGACCTTGTATTTGATACCACCCTAATATATTATGAGGAAAAGCTCTCGAATTTTTTCTAGGTCATATGACATTCATTGACTAGTCATTGAGAATGTTTAGGCAATGAGACATGAAAAATGCCTTTCATTTATTTAAATTATGATAGCGAAACAACTTTGCTTAGAGTATACAATACAACTTACAATGGTAAGTCATGATATATTGCATTAAGACATAATTATATAATGCTGTTTCTCCAAAATCAAGTGGTTAATACTGATGTTATAAGATCAAGTGAAAACTTGGGAGACCTGCTTACAAAAGGCCATACTAAGGAAGTGTTCTGAAAAAATCAAGATGGATGAAACTAAAATCCACATTTAAGAGTTGCAATAATTGAAATTCAACTCTATTCTTGTAGCCCAAGTCTAGAAGTTTAATGAATAAAGTAAGTTATTTTCGCAACTTATAAGCATTGGTTATATCTATATTTTTGCATCCCTGAGGCAGTGATTAGATCATGTAACATATTTATGATGTTGAGTGTTTTATACTTTTAATGGATTTAAAATCATTGTGTTTGAGTATTTAATTATATGGTACTCTAAATAGATCTACTTATATGAGTGTTAGAAGTGATGCCACTTCTGATTACAGAGCATAGGATTCACTTTAAGTTTCTTATGAAACTAGGATACTGATAAATGACCATAATATATTTCCTTTTGAAACATTTTATATATTTTGAAATCTTGTATGTGAGATATGTCCGGTTTATCAAATGGGGTCAATGGTTCAAAGCTCTAGCTATTGTACATGTCGGTAATTCTTGATATATTTTCACTTAGTAAAGGTTCAAGTCTACCAAATACTTTTATTTATGTATGAGATTTCCTTGGTTGAATGAAGTTGATTTATAATTTAGAAAATGGCGGGAAATGTTGAGATTTTTAAAATTATAATAAGTATAATATAATTTCATTGATTAACAACAAAAGCAAAGTAGCTAAAGTGGTAATAGCTTTGCCAATAATTTCACAGGTCTTGGGTTCAAATCCATTATCTAAAACTTTTGAAGTTGTCCATTTGTACTAAAAGATGCATCAATTGAGTTTGAAATTCAAACTTCTAATCAATAATACATATGCATGAAACGACAATAGATGATTGACAAGATTCTAAGGATGCAATGAAATAAAGTTAGAATGTGTCTGTTAAATGAATTGCTGCATAATGCAACCTCCCAAAATCTAGGGTTGCAAAATCGACCAAAGCATTCAACTCAATTGCTCTCCTATCTCCTTTAGACACATCTTCCTTGCCTCCTCCAAGACATTGTATTGTCTTTGTCTAGACATCCTCATAGCTTGTTTTAATTCAAACACAAATTTTGCAATTTTTCCATATTGTTTTGAAATTTTCTCTGTTTAACCAAAATTCTGTCTTCAAGTATTTGTGTGCCTAGAAGAGGTGCTGCTATTTGTTCTAAAAACAATTTTCTTTGTTAAACCAAAATTTTGTCTTCAAGTATTTGTGTGCCTAGAAGAGGTGCCACTATTTGTTCTAATTTAGGTTTCAATTTTTGTATCCTGAAGACAATTGCAAAATTACTCTAAGTGGCAAAAAGGGTAGCAAAATTGCTTTAAAGAAAGTGACATTATAATACGCCTAAAGTGAAACTTTGTTTTTATTTTCATTTTTACCACTTTCCTTATTTTCTCTTTTTTTATATTTTACGCCAACACATCATCCTCAAATTCGGCCAAAATAAATCCTAAATGGCAGTAACCCAATTTTAATACAAAAATTCTGCTATCTCTATTGAAGATATGTCGTTAAGAATCCATACACAGTGGCAGTTGACAATAATAAAATTGGAAATTTCAACATAGCCAATCAAAGCACAAAACCACCTTCTCCTACCAAATACAAAGCATCGAGACAGCATAAACCACATCATGAAATTTAAGAGCAGCCAACGTTAAACAAATCATCTCTAATGGCCACCATTAACTTTGGCATTATGACTATTCTAGCCATCCCAACTGCTAATTCATTTGCCAAAATCGCCTCCCGCCACATATCAGCTGACTCGCTTGGTCACAAGATTGCACCACAGGAAATCTAGCAGACCAGTTATAAAAAAATCTACTAGCAACCTTTGTAAATTTGGCAATTACAGTAGCAAGTAGTCAAAAATCCCAATTATTGAATCTAAGCAGTGCTAACAACAGCATAACGTAAATGGCAAAATGAAATGAACAATTACACAAGTAGAAATGACATGGGCAAGCAATTCGAGCAAAGCCATGAAAGCAAGTGAGAAATGTAAAGAAAGAGGCAGTGAATTGAATTCTGCATCGTTAGGAAAGCTTTCCAAAGGTGCCCCCCTCTACCCTTGTGGGACACACAACACACCTCTACCCCTCTCAATTGGTGTCTATAGCCAACTGAAGGGCCTTATGATTGAGACTTATTCTTTACTTTGGGTGTTGTAATTTTTATTTTGCAGTTTATTTTCAATGTTTTGTAGTTGTTAATATTGCAATTTTAATTTTTAGTTTAGATTCGTTGCTTTCTTTATTTCTTTATTGCCTGCTTTATAATATTTTATATTAAATTTAATCTATTTTCATTTACTGCTTTTGTAGATTAAATTTTATTTCTGCAATCATTTAATTATTTTCTTAGTTAAGATTTACTTTACATTATTGTCAATTAATTACGCTTTCTTCTTCTTTTTTCCCATCTCCGCTTTCTTATAGCATATTAATCTCAAATAATTCAAAACTTTATCACATCTCTACAGATTTGACCAAACTCAACATAATTCTATATTGTCTTCCGCATAGTGTTAGCTTAATATATTTAATTTAATTTAATTTAATTGGTGATCATATTGCTCTTAACGATAAGCAGTATTTGGTCTGCATTATTGTGGCCCTTTTGATTACACAATTGTCACCACATGACTCATAATTCAACCATAAAAGCACAGCTCAAGTGTGACCCTTCTGTGCACATCACCATCATTGCATGTCCTACAGGTCATCCATAACTATATATGTAGAAAATACATACAAACTAGTGATTAGGGCTGTTAACGAACCAGGTTGAATAGGTTAGAACCCAATCCTAATCCTAACCCATTTAAAAGATTTCAATCATAATTTGTTTATTAACCTATTTCAAAAAATTCAACCTGAACTCATTTATAACCCATTTAATAAATGGGTTCATGGGTTATTAACTATGGTGACCCGAGCTTGGGATGCCTAACCCTACTCTAGAATCATTTAATTGGTAAATTGTTATCAAGATTGTGGACCTGCTCATGCGGTGAAATCTTCAATTTAATATCATTTTAATTTACAAGAATTCACACACTTATAATTAACATCACATAGTATTTTTCAAATATTAAAATATATATTTATATCATCACTCTTTGTAACCTGATACTTGTATAATATTGTATCCTTATGGTGTATTTACACATACATAGTACATGAGGATAGTATAACCTCAAAAGTTTCAAAATTGAGATATCCTTTTTGAACTTTGTTTGTCTAAGGTTGGAAAAACAACATTGAGTACTAAGCTCAGTAAGCAAGTATTTTCATTTAAGTAACCAATTTCAAGCCAAAGTTTAGCATTTCATAGTAAATACATATGCAAATGCATATTCTACAATTATACTTTACACCTTCATTGGATGGTACACTAGCCAAGAGATCATCAACAAGTCTATTCCCTATTTTAAGAAGTGCGCTGCCGGCCTTTGTGCATATATTAGCGACTTGGTCGCATTAGATGGAGACATTGGTCCACTTATACATCTAAAATGGACCTCTATCTTTATACACCATGCATCATATACATGCTAGGATAATTTTTAAGAAATAACCACATTCTTCATTGTACTTTCTTTTTAGTTTGAGAAAATGTCGAACCATCATTTAAACACAAAAATAATAATAACAAATGTATTGTCTAAATCATAGTATAGGGGTGGTCATCCTTAAATAAATTAAAAAAACATCATAATGAAAGAAATTGTAAGACATTTCAATATTTTAAAAATAAATGATTTCAAAAGCATCACATGCTTACCTTAAAACATTAGTTTCCTTCCTCAGCCATCTCTTTGTTTTTTCTAAACAAATGAAAATGCTAGTTTAGGAAAGATCATATATATTTCTCATACTTTCATGCATGTTCTTTCATATTTTACATTCTTCTATTTTATATAATTTAAATCCATATTTTGTCCTCATATTTTTGGGTTTAAATGATTATTTGACACTATCTTGATATATTAACCCCAAGTTGTTAATTTAAAAGCCTAAGTTTAATAATATTTTATTTTTCTAATTATCTTCCTTATTTATTTTACAGTATTTCTTTATTTCTAAAAAATTACAGAAACAACCTTACTTTCTAATATTTATGTGGTACCCCACCTTTTGAAAGTGAATTCCAATTCATTCCAAATCATGGGAAATCATTAATATTATATAATTAAGCAAGTTGAAACATATACGTGTTAAAATGAATACATCCAATTGCATTAAACCCAAAATTTCAGTTTATGCACTTCAAATTTCATGTATCTACAAAATTCATGAAATTTAGAGGACTTATAGACCAAACATGGGACTATATATCTACAAAATTCATTAGAATTTAACATAGTTTAGTAGGTTAAACTGTGAGCTTAATTTCTGTTCAAATTGGAATTTCTTCCTTGCATGTTCCAACAACCCTATTTTGGGCCAAGTGGCTCCTATCTGTGAATGAATTTTAAAAAAAACATATTTGCCCTTTCAAAGTAGATATATCCGACTTCTAACTCTGAAGTTTCATAAGTTTTGGATATCATTTACCTATTCAATCAAAATCATCAAAACTACGTTGACTAGAACACATAATTAAATTGTAGTGAGGTTCTTTTAACATTTTCTCAAACATTTTCCATATAAGTCAATACAAGAACTTATATGACGTCAATATATACGTTGATTTATATCCCTGCCCATTTATAGGATTTTTAGGGCATTTTATATGCTCAAGTTCCCAAAATACTAAAACTACTGCCTACAAAGTGCAGTCTAGTAATATAATGGTTAGAATTTATTCTTGGATCATTGTAGTATATAACTGCAAATTTTCATGCGATTTAAAAATCGTTTGATGGGTCATTCACATCCTTAAACAAGGGTACTTGAAAATATATTGGTTATTCCAACATGGATTGTTAGAAATCAACTTGTTGGAATCAGCTCTTTATTTTCAATTTAATGCCACAAAAGGCTTAAATTAGCTGTATATAGCATCAAAAATTAATATTTTGAATAGTTCTTATAAAATTTTTATTTTATAAAAGTATTTAACAATATGTTCTAAAGAAAACTTGATTTAAATATCCCTTTGATTAGTAGATTGACTTCTTAAAAATGTATATCATGAGGTTTGATTCTTAAAAACTAATAATAAGGATACATACCACACGTATTAGGCCAAAGTTAACCTAATTTTCAGGTTAAATCATAGCCATTTAATCACTCAAAATTAGAGCACGATTATAAGTAGCATGGTTGTAACACATATAAGAATTGTATTTGATGTCTTCATATATTATGCAATCTATGCCATATACAGCCCATGAATTACATTATATATTAGGTTTATAACATATTCATACATTTCCCATCATTGTATTATCATTATCAAGGAATTTATTCAACAAATCATTACCTTCTTCAACATCTAAGTTTCAATAGAAATTTAGGTGAGAATAGGGCCAGTTTGCAATGCATATTTGATCATTTAAACATCTTTTTTAGGCCCAATATGCAATATAACAATTGTAGATTTCATTCACCTATTAAATTTTTAGTATTTGATAATCAATTATAGTTTCCATTTGAGAGAGATAATATTATTTTACTAAATTGTCTCCAAAATTCCTTTTTCAAATTTCAGTTTGTAGACCTAAGAAAGATCTACTTAGATGTCCTTGATCTCCTATTCTTCTTCATGATCCAACTCATAGATCTGAAAGAAACTTAAATATATATAAGAAAATACTATTACTTACTTATTTAAGTTACAAATTTTGCTTGATCCAGCCTCTCCTTCTTTTCCCCAATTCTTGCACTTTTGCTAAACTCTCTCTGCTGATGGCCCACTTCACAAGATTAAATCCCTCACTCTATGTGTTGATCACGATGCTTTGCTGCCTTAGAAACCTCTATCAACCTTAAATAATGCCCTTGCACTATTTTTTTCCAAAATTTTCTAGAACTAGACAGTGATTTATAGAGATTTTGGTCCAATTGGATTCTAACAGAGCATCACCTATAGCTTGCTCTAGAAGCCTCTCTTCTGCTCTTCACATGATTTTATTAATGAAACGTATGCATGATCTTATCCATCCATCATAAAATTTGATATGTTTAAAGTCTAAAAACTAAAATTCAATTGTTGATCACATTCTCTTGCTTCCACATGTGTGGATGACTAATTACCTTGAATCCCTTAATGAAATTGGTGGTTCTGAATTTATTTCACCAATATTTTCCAATAACCTATAATGTGTTATATACCAATGGATTTCTAATAAAATTATCTATATTCTTTAAAAATTACAATTTAAAATTTAATTATTTAATAATTTTTTTCATTTTTTTCATAATTTTCTTTCTTTTCCATTATTTTTGTGTTTTTGGACAATAGTCCCCTAAATTGTTTATATCTTTATCATTTTAAATTGGATTGATGTGATTCTTTTTTTTATTCTTGACTTCAATGTCTTCAATTTGACATATTATGCACCTTAAAATGAATTTTTCAAAATTTTCTATGATTTTTCAAAGTTACAGTTAGTGCATAAAATACATAGGTATAGATTTCAAAAGCATCAATTTCATATATTATAAGCCTCATAACTCAATCGTTAAGTAATCATAAAACAAATCTTAAAATATTTCTGTTATCTTTAGACAATTTTTCAAACTCCATTCACTTTAACTAACACATGTTATATCTTAATTACAAAATTGTTAAAATTTTCAACTAATAATATGCATCATACCAATTTAAATAATATAATTTGCAATAGCTTATGAGCTAATCTTATACTAGGTTCTAATATGGTCTAAGTAACATATTAAATATGTCATAAACAAGTCAAAATCAAGCTAATTTAAGTCGAGTGTGTTTCTTATAATTGTCATGACAAATTGATCTATAACGATAAGATATATAGCATGTTCAAATCTTTATCGAAAGATGAGTGTATATGTAACACCTCAACATGAAGAAGGACGATAAGTTGGTATGATAGAGAAAGAATAGAGAGGGAGAAATAGTAATAGAGTTGGAGAGGGGAACGATCATAGATGGAGAGGCAAAGATGGAGGGAAGGAGAGAAAGGTAGAAATAAGGAGAGAGATGAAGAGGGAAGGAGGGAAGGAGGAAGGGAGGGAGGGGAGAGGGAAAGTGAGAGGGAGAGAGATGAGAGAGTGAAACAGAGATCGCAAATGCCAATGGGGACGATGATGGCAATGCTACAACATCACAATAAAGAAGACGCTGTAGAATTATGAACAAATGGAGGAAAACAAAAAATCAAAATGAGAGAAATAAATTTAGAGTTTAAAATATGCATACACCACTCTTAAAAATATATATAATATTCAAATTAAATAAGCATAACATGCATTTGTTGTAAAAGTCACATGTGAAACCCTAGATTCTAGATGTTCTTATCTTTTAACTCTTAAAATCTTGTCCAACACTCTTAAGATTCATCTTTCATTCCTTCCTTTCTACTTTAATCTTATTTCTCTCTCAGTATTTGTTTTGAATTGCATAAATTAATGTCTATATTCCCAAATTTTTAATGGATCAATCTTATAAAAAAAACTATAGCTTAGAACCCTTGCACTTATGGAGAGAAACACGAACATAAATTTTCTGTCGACTATCTAAATGTTAAAAATGAAGAGGTTTCCATTGTCAAAAATGGAAGGGTTTCCATGTCCCATACCAGCATCTCCAAAAATATTATATGATTAACTGAATCTACATATATGATTTTTTATATCTTACTTTATTTGATGCACCATCTGCCTTAACCTACCCTTATAGCTTAAAATTTTTCTAAATTACATAAATTAATGAATTAAAATAATAATAGCAATAAGAATAATATATTACTATAAACATGTATAATTTACATGCACATGTGACTTGTAGTATAGTTCCATGTGTAGTTTTATCTATTACAAAATTTTCTTTTTTTTCAAATCTATTATATTATTAAAAGCGCCCTAAGTAACACTGTGGGCATAATTTTATGTGTTAGTATCCATGGAATTATTAGTAGGTTTAATATATATTTTAAAAATCTATGTATTAACTCACCATACCTTTTAATATATTAAAATATATTTAAAATAGACGTCTATGCTAGATGTCCATATAGAAATTTTTTATTTTGTTGAAATCAAACATTCATGCTAGAGTCTATATAATTCATTATATTAAAATTTTTTGTTTTTCTTTGCTAGGACGTCCTTGCATAGTTATATATATATATTTCTATTAGAATGGACATTCAAATGGCAGTCTATATAGTCCTTTATACTAACTATATATAAAAATTAAGCAGTATATTATTATACCTACCTTTGGGCACTCTCTTCCTCTAAGCCTCCTTACCTCTTGAACATAGTTCCTTAAACTCCAACTTTGATTGCCTAAGGTTGCCGTAGCTACATTTATATAGGCTTTATTTAGGTTTAATTTTACGCAATTCCACCCCTTTTTGGTTACTTGGTTTAAAAGGAAGCTCTAACAATTATGTAATCCTAGTTCTTTAGTTTAATTATCCAATAAGTAACCTCTTGTCCTATAATTTTTATTATTATAAATTTGCTGCTTTGTGTATACACTTTATAAATTTGCAATTTAACCTCCTTGCTCATACTTCTTCTAAATTTGCAATTTAAATCTTTTATCTCTATTCTTTCCAAAATTACAATTCAATGATTTGCTTTCTAAAATTTGCAAATTAAACCTATTCTTTCTAAAATTGCCAATTAACCTCTTTCTAAGCAACTTTTATTAATTATAATATCACTTTTTCTTTCAAATTTACTACTTAGATTTAGGTTTCTATTTATCTCTAATTTATCAAATTTTTAATAATTAATTTATTTTATAGGCTTTCCATCTATTACTCTCTAGTACAAAAGATAAAATAAACTATAAAGCTTGAGATTTCATAGTAAGTTGTTAGAGTCAAGAGCTCTAAGGTTTGTATTAGTTGTGATGTCCTGAGTTGGTTAAGAGAAATAGAGGCTCTTGGTTGAGATTTGTTGTTTGGCAAGAGTGTCAATTATTGAAGTCATGGGCTCATGCATGTTGCATTATGTGATGCATTTGTACATGAGATGATTGCATAACATGAGTGTGTGCTTGGCGTAGATCACAAGATGGGAATTTTTAGATTGTTTTGGATGCCGAATTTTGGTTGATCTACACCATCTACATGAGGAGTGTGTACTCATTCAAAAATGCATAGCAAGTGGTATGCACATAGTTTAGGATGACTGATTAATTCAAGGAATTGCACAATTTGATTTGGATGGAGTTGCACCGACACATTGCTTGCTTGATGAATGTGGCACAACATGATGCATTTAATGTGTGGGGCTAGTGTTGAGCCAAAGGACATGAGTATATTGTTACATAAGGTGTATTTGGACTCATGTGGGTGTGAAGAATCATGCATTAGTCAAGTTGTATGGTCTTTGAGATAGCCATAACTTGAGTCTTGTTGAGTATGTGGCCAAATGGGCCTTGGTAGCTTTAGTAGGTGAAATGTCTATGGCTTAGGATAAATCACCTTCATTAGTTGTGTAACATGGGTTTGATTTTTCAATGACTTGTTTTTAATGGGTTTGTTGCTTGAGTTTTGATAAAGGTTTGATTGTTGCAGAACAATCCTATTGATGTATTTTGATTATACCTTGTTCCTAGTTGACTAACCTACATATTGAGTTTTGCATAGATTCATGTATTTTATCATTGTGTTTTTTGTAAGACAATTGTTCATGGATACTAGCTTTGGACTAGGATTGTTGGGAAAACTATATTGATTAAATCCACAATCAACCAGGATCCTCCATGCTAAATTGCTAAGAAAATAAGAACCATAAGCAGAAGTGTACCTGAATCCATGGATGCAATTGTTCTTGAATCCTGAGGTTTCTAGGTCTTCCAAGTTAATACCCTAGGATTTTCTGGAGAAGGTGGCTCCACTTTTCAACTGATGAAATGTTAGAACAGAACCCTGATAGGTGCATAACCTAGGAACCATAACCCTTTATATAGGAAACCTATCTTTCATATTTCTAATTTAGCCCATCATAAAAATATAAATTGAAAATTAGGTTGTAGGGTTTCTACGCATAGGAGACCTATACTTTATTAGATGATTTAGGCCCATAAAATCTTATAGGATCACTTTTAAAATTTGGACCACTATTTATGATAGCATATATATGATTAATATATATGTGTATCGAAAATTCCAACAATCTCCCACTTGGACTACATATATTTTATAATTATATATAATCTTATGAGCTCAAAACCTGTTGCTATCATACCAAAATTATTTCTGAACAATCTCGACTATTAGTTATGCCAACATAAAAGTAAGATGACCTTTGTCACATTTATCGTAACTAGACTCATTCATAATCACATATATCAAATATAACCAAAAGACATAAATCAAGTATGGATGTTGAGCATAGACATTATATATAATGTGATCTAGCATACCTATTGTCAACTAGTCTGACTTATTTGGTCAGATCAAACCAAAATCAAAAATACTGAATAACCAAAATACCGAATACTTTATTTCTGCAGAAAATATCCATAAACATAGTAAAGTGTCTAAACCAGAAAAGCAAACAAATACAAACTCCTACTTAACTAGTATATCATTAAATGATACAACGCCTGTATGAGCAGTATGCTCATGAAAGACCATAAGGTGTTACCCTTAGTAAGGGGATCCGCAACCTTGGAGTTCGTCACAATACGTTTTATAGACACTTTATTTTCTTGAATCCTTCGCTTAACAACCAGGAACATTACCAAACTCCTATTGTTGTTAAAATATTAGAATACTAATTTATTATCATAAAATAACTTAAGTGGTCTTTTAATATTATCTATATTTTTCAGCCACGTGACAAAATTCTGTAATCATATTCCATAATTGGATGCTTCGTAATATGCTATAAACTCTATTATCATTGTTGAAAAGCTATAAGTGTTTGCTTAGAATTTTTTCTTGATATAGCCTTTTCAACAAGCGGATAAATATAGCCTAAAGTGGATCTAAACTGTATTTGCATCTATTAAAGTCAAAGTCTGAATACCACATAATCTCTAACTTATCTGACTTTTTGTATGTGAATATATAATATTTTGTTTTCTAAAAAATGCTTTAAAAAAACTATTTGTCTACTTCTTAAGGATCCGTTCCTGAATTACTTAAATATATGCCCAACATCTCAATAATATAAGCAGTAACCGAATGCATACAACCTGAGATTCAAAACCTGTGCATAAATCAAACTTTTCATTGCTAAAGATAGGGAGTCTTTTGCATTTTTTTTAAATTTAAAATCATTATTGGGATACCAATTTAGACAAAATTAATTTTATCTCATTTATTAATGAGGTATTTCTTAATTTGCAATCATGCACATCAAGTATCATAAGTATTTTCTTAATATAGATCTTTTGTGATGATCTAAGAATACATCTAGAATAATTCTGATATATCTGAATTCCTAATATAAAAGACATATTTGTAAGATATTTTGTTTCAAAATTCTTTGACAAAAATATCTTAATTTTATGCAATAAACTTATATTGATGATGGAAAATAGTATATTTGTGTGTTACTCTTATTGAACCTATAATTACTCCCACCGAACTTATAGTATATGCAATCGTCAATCGAATTCATTTCAAAATCGAATAAAATGATAATTTGATGAATTTCGCAATACCATTATTACAAAATTTGCTTGAGCTCATAAATGGATTTTTATTTTAAAAACTAAAAGTCTATCAGAGATGTTATCCTTATATTCATTTACTATTGCTCAAGGTCAAAACCCATTACTAAAGTCATTTATCTTGAAAGAAACTTTTAATAAAACAAAAGAGAAAATTTCTTTGTAATTTATGTCTTCCTTTTGAGTAAAGTTCATTGCGACAAGACAAGCCTTATGCCTTTCCACATTACCTTCCTTCTTGGTTTTAAATATCCATTTATAACTAATCAGCTGTATACCTTTGGGTAATAGAACAAGTTACCAAATCGTCATTGTCTTTTACGAACTTAATCACATATTTATGACATCAATCTACGAATTTACTTTACATTGCTTGTTGAAATCACCTTCCGTCATTCAAATGTCATCCTAACGTATTGGAGAAATCTGATGCAATCATCAGAAACTGCATTCTCCTTTCTCTAGTAGATCTCTTCAATGGCATCCATTATTGAGAGCGTTGAGCTTGATTATCAGGAATAACCTGTTTATCAACAATATCTTAAAGATTTCTCTTTAAAGACATAGTCCCTAACTATATCTCCCCCTCAAGCTCAATATCCTCAAAAAATTGACATTTTTGGTCTTAAAAGAACTGAATGTGGGATCATAGAATTTATATCTTGAGATTTTTCACATATCTAATAATATTTGAATTTAAAAAAAGACTAAATTAACTATTTCAAAATGAATAAGAATGACAAAATTTATTCAATATAGAAATAGAAATTAAATTTCATTAAAAATGGTATCATATGTCCTTTTTCAAATTCAAATAAAACTGAGTTTTTAATAATAACAACTTAAATATTCATATAGCCTTAATAGTATTTGATGTGTACCAAGTGTTTATCATTAAGAGCATTATGATCATCAATTTAATTAAAATTAACCGAAACATATTAAAGCTACCACTATACGGGCGATAGTGTAAAATAACGGTGAGTTAGGTCGAATTCACAGAGAAGCTATATAATTTTGAATTATTTTAAGTAGAAATGAAAGAGAAGAGTGAGAAAGGGTATAAGAAGAGAGAGAAAGATATCAGAGAGAAAGGAAAGAAAATTAGAAAGGGAGAAAGAAAGGAAAAGGATTTGGAAAGAAAGAGAAACAAGAGGGAGAAGGCAAATAAAGAAAAGAGAAAACAGAGACAGAGAAATGAGAGAAGAAATTTCAATTGATAACAACTAAATTAAATCTAAACTAGGAAAGCAATTAAAAAATTACAACAATAAAATTTAATCTACGAATGCAAGGATGAAAATTGCATTAAACTTAATTTTAAAATTATAAAACATAAAGCAGTAAATCTAAAAAATTACAACTACAAAACACTAAAGAAAAACTACAATTAAAAGAAAATTTATTTACTCCAAATTTTGCTCAAAGACCGGTCCTTTTAGGAGTAATTCAGGCCTTTGGAGCATTCCCCACTTAGCAAGGGTCCCATAAGAAGAGGGTCACACTTCAAGGGAGAGGAGTGTGTTGTGTGTGTTAGGATGTGTGGAGGGACCCTCCTTAGATAGAGTGTGGGGGCACCCCTAGGAAAGCTGTCCAGCAATGTGGGATTCCATGCTTTGAACAACACCGTAGTTGCCTTTGTTGCTTCTCCACTTGTTGTGCGAACTTGGTCGGTTTGATTTTTCTTTGCTTGAAGCTTTGGAATGGCAATGCATTGACTACTGAAATTAAGCTTGCTACTACCGGGTGAATGGAGACCAAGTTCTGAAATCAAGTTGCTTGCACGGTGGTGGATTTTTATAGGAGAGAAGGTCAATTGTTGTTGTTCAGTTCCATCTTTGGCTGCATGATGTGGCTAGATTTTGGAGTTGATGCCATGTATGTTGAAAGCAAAGAGAGGTGAGGATTAAGGAAAAGGGAGGTCCAGTCAATGGGTGAATGAGGTAAGCCGCAACAGAGGGCAGTCGAAGATGGAGATCTTAGGGGCTTGATCACGGGTAGAGGATGGGCTAAAAGCTGGAGAATCGAGGGGGAAAGAATCAGGGAGAGCTTGAGCAAGATAAGGTAGGAGGGAGGGAAGCAGAAAGCTATAGTGCTAAAGTTTTCCTGTGCCAGATTTGGGATTTTGGGGAAAAATCGATTTGTGTCGGATCGCTGGGCGGTAAACATTTTAGGTTTCTTTTTTCAAACTTAAAGCAGGCATGGATCGGCCGGAGAAATGGCCGCCAGATGATGTGCTGGATGGCTAATTTTCTCTATTTGGTTAAACGGTGGTAAGGGGTTAATGGGCTACCCTGCTGCTCGAATCAGGCGAGAGGGTTGCATTGTTGCTGTCGAAAGGATGACATAGATGGATGAACGCCATGGCAACCGTTCATTTACTTAGGTTGTGCAGACGGCTATGGTTAGACAAATATGAAAATTTTACTGTCGTAATAGTGGGAACAGAGATGTTGGCCGATGTGTTTAATCACTAACTCATGCCATGGTTGGAGAAGACAGGCTGGGACGATGGATTGTTCCGCCGGTGGGTTGCTACAAATAGGAGAGACGATAAAGGAGGTCAGGTGTGGACAACTAGCTTAATCTGCTCGTTGGTTGGTTTTTGCAAGGCTAGATTTGGCCGATAGTTGAATCATTTGCTACTTAACCGAATTTATGACTTGATCGGTGAAATGAGGGTTGCTCTGGTGGGTGTTACTGGCTACCTGGAAGATGAAGCGGACAGCTACCAATACTTGAGTTTGGCAATTCGGTTGAGAGTGATTTGTAGTTTACGTTGTGCTCGTTGATTTCTTTAGTGAAGCCATGGATTCTCCTGCTAGATAGAGAAGATGGGCGTTAGGTTTTTCTAGCAACTGGATTTTGTGAGACAGAGCATTGAGTGGTCCATGGCTGAATCGTAGCTAGAATTTGGAGTAGGCTCCCATTGAGAGCTCACAAGTACAGGCCAGAAAAAATGGGTTCCTTAGACGCCGGAAGAGCGAGCAGGCATTTAGGAAAGATGGAGCATTAGAATATGGTGCTCTAGTAGTGTACGATCGCCTGTACTCATGCCCCGTATTTAAATATTAATTCTTTGATAAATAATTTCAATAATCTCGTATATCTTCTTAGTTTTATCCTTTAATTTATTTTATCTAAATATAATAATTTACTTTGTTCCCCATATTTTAAAATATAATTGTAGTCATATATGTATGATTTTTCCAATTTAAATTAATAGATTTCTACATATTTCAAAGTTAACCTATTTAATCTCTTTAAACATGTGTAATTATTTTTATAATTTTATATTTTCAAAATATATTGCAAAATGACCCATTTCATAGCAAAATTAAAGATTTTATGAAAAATATAATTTTCACAAAATTTCGCTTAAAACATGTACTTAATTAACATTTTAATACCAATAAAAAAATTAACATTTTAATATTTAATGGTGTGAATTTTATAGAAAATTAAATGAAAATTTTGAGAATTATTAGTATCTAATTTGTTATCGCCTCTATTGATGAATCTTTCATCATCATTTGGCCTTTTTGCAACTCAAGCAACCCCGCATGGACATCCTTACACGAATAGCAACACCAAATCTATTCATAAAAATGTGTCTTAGGTCTAAGGTTAAATTAACCATTGAATAAACTAAAATTAAAAATGTAGCCTTCTCAATACAATTCTCCTTTATTTGTCCAAGAGTATATCAAAAGTAATAGCCAAATTTCTTATTTGATTTCTTTTGTATTGGACCACCCGTAGTTTTTTTTATCATTTTTCATGTCCTCATAGGTACTTGCCAAGTGAGTACTTTTAGTCTATTCTTACTTCAACTTATTCTCCTTTTGCACAAAATAAAAATAAGCTCATTAAGAGATCATTTATCCTTTTGTCAGTCATAAATAACTTTAAACTGACCAAATTGTGTTTAGGAGAATCAAAACTAAATACACAAGAAAATTTACTTTAATCTTAGTGCCTTTAGTTTCAAAGTAAAAGAGAAAAGTACTCCCTTATATTTCATTTAACCTTACACCTTATTGAAATCAAGTTTGACCGAATCGTGCTTGTTTCATCTTTATTACTTTTAGCAATACTTTAGAATTTTCTTAATATAAATTTTTACATTAGTGACCTTTTTGGACATGATACACTTTTGAAAGTTTTCAAAATTTTGTACTTTATAATCATGAAACTTATGCAATTTGAACAATCTTGCTTTTCAAAGTTCCAGTTTTTCCCCATTTGAACTTTTAACCGCAAGAGTAATGAATTGTTCAATCCTTACTGCAAGGTTTAGATTCATAATGCCAAGAATGACCATAATATTTTATTTTCATTACTTCAACATGAAAATAAAATACATGTTGGCAAATATAGTAGAAGAAGATAAATTAACCAAAATTAAACAAAACAATATATTCGCATAAGTTTTATATAGAACTTTAGCAATTCAAATAATGATAGGGTCCATTAGAAGATATCTAGTACAATATTAATACTTAGTCTTTGAAAAAAAGTATTAATTTGTAAGTGGTACTCTTAGTGTAGTAATCAAATATTGATAATAAAGTCCTGTCAAACAATAAACCTTTCTTTGGACCGACTATTGTTCAAATGGAATGCCTAATAATTATCACATATTTATCACCATATGTGTCGATGTAATCTAGCCAAATATTAACCTTCATTTGGGTCAATCAATATCCGTATTAATTACATATCCACAATATTTTGGTTTAGTAATCAAGTATTAACAATAAAATTCTATTAAACAATAAGCCTTTCTTTGGACCCACTTGTTATTCATATTGAGTACCAAATAATTGTTACATATTTATTACCACAAGTGTGTACGCAATTCGGCCAAATATTAATCTTCTTTTGGGCCGATGAATATTCGCAAGAATTACATACACACAATTATCTTAATGTCTTAAAAATAAATTAATATACACAAGAGAGGCTACTTTGGTAGCATGTTGTTTCAATCAATTTATTTTAAAACATTAGGCATATATAAAATACTTATACTATTATTTGAATTCAATAAAAAGTCCAAAATATTGAACTTATTTCTGAATTCCAAACATAAAACTTTAGCATAATAATGGGTTAATTTGAATTTAAACATCCAAAGAATTCAAAATTGAATTTTGCGCAACAATAGATTAATTTAAGATTTTAATAGAAAGCAACAAATCATGAACACATGAGATTAGACATAATTTGTTTTCTAAATATTCATAAACTAACCACATGAATTAATTGCACATATAAATAAAAATTGCATGTATATATATAAATTTTATAAAAATTAATATTTCTGAACCTATTTGGCTTAATCAGACTCTTCCATTCAATTTAGAATGTCCAAAAATATAGAAAACCACTACTGGATCGTCCAAATCGGATAACGGGGTCATAAAATATGATCAATTCAATTTGGACGATTATTAGGCTGCCACATGTCCACTATTGTATGGGCCAAATTGCAGCTTGGCCATAGGTTCGGACAAAAAACTGGACTGTTGGGTTTGGGCTTAAACTTGAGTGGGCTGAAAATGGGCTGAACTGAATGGGCTTATCAACTTGAAGTTGAGTGAGCTGCTTTTGCTTAGGCCTGTGAAACAGGCCTACCCAAGGGTAAGTGGTTTGGTCTTGGCCTGCTGAACTAGGCTGGGTAGATGGCTTTGCTTCTTGAGCCTAATACCACTAAAATGAGGTAGGCCTAAGGGAGCCCAAGCCCAGGCGGTAGGTTATGAGCCTACTTGATCCTAAGCCCGCAATTATCCTAAGCCCAAGTCTACATGAAAATAGGGGCCCATATGCAAAATGAAATATGGCTTATGTGAAAAATACATTTTGGTCATAGGTTCTTTATGCAACTTTCATGGCCAGGGGGTCTAATGCAAATAGTTCTGGTCATGAGGAGGTTTTTTGTAATTTTAAATTTATCTTATTCCCAAAGAAAACCCTAGCTGAAAACCCTAGCCGCCCATAACCCATCACCCATGCTGCTGCCTGGCATGTCGCTGCCCCTGCCACAGCCACCTACCGTCGCTCACCATGATGTCGCTACCCCATTGCCGCACCACCGCTCGCCACACGCCATCATTGTTGGAAATAATGTTTAAAACAAAACAAAATTGACCAAAGCATGAGTTTTGATGATTAACAAAGTTAAAATTGAGTATAAGGTGATTGTAATGATTTTGCTTTGTGATTTAAGGAATGAATTAGCCAAGTCGATATCCAAGTCAACTTGGACTTCGACTTAGGGTGAAGTCGATTCTAAAGTCGATTCTAAAGTCGACCTCATAATCAACTTGAAATTGAACCTCACAGCCAAATTCAAAATGGAAGGAAAAGCAGGTGAAGTCGTAGGCCAAGTCGACTCCACTTGTGACTTGGGAAGCCAAGTTGCAAACGAAGTCGACTCCAGCATCGACTTCAAACGGAAAAAACACTCCAGAGCTGATTTTGGGGCACAAAAATGCCAAAGTCGCAGACGAAGTTGACTCCAGTTGCGACTTGGGTGAAATCGCAAACGAAGTCGACCCTAAGTTCGACTTGAGTTCTTAAAAGTTCAAAACACAGATCCAAGCTCATTTTCAAGATCAACTTGAGATTTCTCAAATCCAAATCAAGGGTACAAGCTCACTATCAACCTA
>JAXCLR010000050.1:49163566-49180455 GCA_035584095.1 Annona squamosa | reverse complement strand
ATAGTTTTGAATTGTTTTTAAGAGAAAGAGAAGGTATAGAGAAGAGATAGAAAGAAGTTAGAGAAAAAGAAATTAGAAAGAAAGGACAGAGGAGAGAGAAAGAGAGTTTAGAGAGAAAAGAAGAGAGAAAAGAGAAGAAATTAAAGAGATAAGAGAGAAGAAAGAGAAAGAGACATTAGAGAGAGAAGAGAGAGAGAGAGAAGTCAGAGAAAAAGGAAAGAAATTAGAGGAATAAGAGAGAGGAAAGAGAAAGAGATGTTAGGGAGAGAAGAGAGAGAAAGAAATCGGAGAAAAATTAAAAGAATAAGAGAGGAGAGAAAGAAAAAAATAGAAGAAATTAGAGAGAGAGAAAGGGAAAGAAATTAGAAGGAGAGAGAGAAGAGGGAAAAGATTAGAAGAGTTTGAGATAAAAGAAAGGGAGACAAGAAGCTAAAATAGAAGAAATTATAATTCCCTAACAACTGAATTAAAGTTATTCTAAGAAAGCAATTAAAGCTATGAAATTTAACTATTAAAATAGGAAAGAGAATTATATTAAATTTAATCTAACAATTACAGAGCGAAAAATAAAACAGTAAATCTAATCTAAAAATTAAAACTACAAATTAAAGATTGCCAACTACAAAGCGCTACAAACCATAAAGCAAAAAATAAAATTTACATCACCCAAATTGAAGAGCAAAGCTCCACGTAATGAAAATTTTATTGTTTGGCCCCACCTCCTTGCTAAGGGTCCCACCAAATGGGTCTCACCCAAGGGAGAAAAGAGGAGTGTGTTGTGTGTGGGGGGGTGTATCTCTCTTGGGATGAGTGGAGGCCCTTTCATAGTTGTGGGAGGGGCCCTCCCTCCATTTTGGCTTCCGATGTGGGATTCTCAGTTTGAACGGCACTGTAGCTGCCATTTGCCTTGGATATCTTCTGCTTTGGCTGGTATGTTTTCCATCTTCCTTCATCAACAAGCCACCTCGCCACGTGCTAGTGTCTTCCGTCCGCACGATTTCCTCGTAATGTGTTGGAAGACGCAGCTTCAAATCATTCTTTCTTGCGATCCCAATCCCATCTCCACAATCACCCGTCTGCCAATCCAGGACTCGACACCATCAATTCAAACCACATCCAGGCCGTTGGATCGTCATCGCTTCTCCTTTTTCTGTCCCTGCTCTCTGTTTCTCCCCTTGTTGGGATTTTTCGATGGTTCCTCCGCCCATGATGCCATCCCCGCAAGGTGCCAATATGTGCAGCAGTTCCTTAGCAACGTCCTCTCACAATGGGGCCCATCCGCCCTCCCTATCTTCCGTAGGGAAGGAGAATGAAATTCAGTTCCCGTCCATCGAAAGAAAGAAATTTGAAGCAGGAGAAACCCAACTCCAAAAACATGAAAAGGAGGAGGAGGAAGCAAAAGAAATCGTGGTGCAGCCTACTGCAGAGGAAGAGAAAGAGGAGAACACATTAGAAGATGAAAGAGTAGAGGAAACGAGGAGAAGCAGTTGTTCTTCTGCATCATCCGTACGGATAGCTAGGGGTGAAGAAGATGAGGGGATATCTGTATCAGATGAGCAATAAGACAAGAAGCTGGAAGAAGTCGCTATAGTAGCCGCAACTGAGAAGGAGGTGGTGGAGGAAGTGAAGAGAAGAAATGAGAAAAGTCGCTGCAGCTTCCGCAATGCTTGCTGCTGATGATGTGCGAGCCCAAGCTATCCATGGAGGTCTCCAGGGAGACGTGGGTATGCAGTGAGGATTTCCTTATATGCTGGCCGGACCGTCCACTCGGGCCCACCCCGCCGAACCGGGCAAGCAAAAAGAAACCGCAGCAGCATCGACAGCTCCCGCCAACGAGCCGAAGCGTACTAGCACGGATTCCATCCCTGCGCACCCACCTCCTGGTAATCCTACACAGGCCCAGCCGCCCTCCCTGTTGCAATAATAGTTTATGGGTTTGGAGGGATTGATGAAGTTGCTCCAGCTCCTTCACAAAATCAATAGTACCACCAACAATGGAAGCTTGGTCGCCCCTTTACGCGTAGGAATCAGGCATCAATGACCGCAACGAAGAAAGGTGCTCGTTCATGATCCTCCGGCGGTTTCTCTCCACAAGTATATGTGTTATCCTTTGGGCCTCTGCTTCTTCTTTTTTTTTCAATGTTTCTGGCCTTCAATGAATCTGTTGGGATGATTGGTGAGTGCAAATTGTGATTTTTGGGCATGGCTTGTTGGAGGTGAACAAAAAGGCAACCATGGCTATCTTAGGTGGCTTGCCGCTTTAATTGAAAAGGGGAAAATCAGTGGCTTTGAATTTGTGGCTGATTGGATGGGTTTGGTAGTTGCTAGAGATCGAGACGGAGAAGAGGGGAGACCTATCGATTTTTTCGGTGATGGGTTTCTGTTGCCATTGGATTTTCAGGTTGGGGCAATTTGTGGTCGGAATCGATGGGGAGAATGTTGAAGTTGTCGGCTACTGGGATACGCCAGTGCCAAGCTCGTCACTCGCCGGATTTAGAGAATGAATTAGAAGGCAGCTGCTGCCGGTGGCTTGTTTAATTCGGCTGGCCAAAGCTGCCGATTGGAGGGTTGTCACTGATTCGTGCTGGTTGGCCGATCGACAATGGCTTGCCATTTCTTGTCGGTGAAGCTTGGAATGGATTTTTAATGGCTGCTTGAAATCAACCAAGTGCAGGGGCTGGATTCTTCTTTGACCGAAGCTTCGAAATGGCTTGAGTGGGTTCTTGCTGTCAGCGAAGAGGAAGTGCTGCCGTGGTTGGAGAAGATGGTGAGCTTCTGCTTTCCGTTGCCGAAGTTTGCTGGTTTATTGATGTTCCGTTTTTACCGAGAAATGGCACAGTTGAATTTTTGCAGGTGGGTTTTGGGTGAGTATGGGCGGTATTTGGAAATAAAGGCTGGGATTTAGGAAGATGGAGGTCGAGCTGAATTTTAGGGGCAGCTAGTTGCAATTCAAAACACGATCTGTGTTGCAATTTTGCTGTTGGTTTGTTGCTACCGAATTTGGGGAAGATGGAGATATTATCCTTTCTCACAATAAGTGCATCAAGTAACAACTGTGAAAGTGAGATGGGGCTTCTGTTTACTTGTCAAATGGCAGTTGTCTCATCTAGATTAACCACACTTTGTCCCCCACTGTCAGGAAAGATGTAATGGGCTACCAACAATCGGATGACCCTCACCTATGGAGGCATGTCCATGTAGTGTACAAATTTGGTGCCCTCACCATATTTGTTGCTTTGGGTCAACTCATTGTACATCATAAGTTTAAATCCTCTGGAAGCTTATTCTTGTCATTTGGAATATGCAGAATTTGTTCAGTGGCCTCTACTGCTATATTCTATAGTTTCCCAATTTGATGTCAACATCCTTAAAAAATGTAAAAAAATTAGTCATACTCCATGCATAATAGAACTGTCAGGTTAGGTTGGGATATATTCTACCTTCCTCTTCTAATATCCTCGTCCAACCTTGAAAATCTAGTAATTCCTCAATATAAACTTATAATTTCTCAAGAATTCACCATCTATGATTTTTGGTGGACATATCTCCTTCTCATAAAAATGACTATAGTACCTCTGATGCTGTTGAGGAGTTACAAAATAATGAATAGGCATTTTTCTCACTTGATCTTTTGGAATGACTGTACCCTTTTTGCTAGTTCTAATTTCTTCCTTACTACTCAAAGATTCATTTCTAGGGAGGTTTGAGGTTTGATTACCTTCTTGAAACTAGACTTTTCCTTTAGTGGAAGTAGTAGCCTCATCACGAAGTCATTTGAAAGGGGTCCTTTACCACTGGGTACCTCTCCTTCTATGTGGGATTGCGAGGTGCGTGAGATGGAAGCGTAAAGAGCTTGCTTGACATCATTTTGGGTTTCATTACGAAAATGGGATGAAAATGGAAAGAGATTGCGAAAGATTTGAGGTGGATGAGAGGTGAAGTTGTGAAATCATGAGTTTAGAACTTGGAAGATGATTTTGGAGGTTTGGAATGGGTTTTCAAACATTTAGGAGCGAAGAAATGAAGAGAAAATGAATTTTTGCACCCAAATAGTTGAACCAATGCTCCCGCGAGCTCAATTTCAAACCCTAAAAGTCGAGTTCGAAGTTGATTTTGGCTTTTGAGAAGTCAACTTGGGCTAAGTGGAGTCAACTTGACTCCTCTGTCCCAAGTCAAAATGCAATTTCTACATACACTTTCTACCCTAATCATGTCAATAGTTCTTATAAACATTCTAAAGCATATATCCAACATTGATAGTAAGTTTCAACAAATTAACAAAATTAAAAATGTTTAAAGCATCAGTTTACTCATTTTCATTTCTTTTCTAATCTATAAAATGATTCTATGTTTAAAGGTTTGATAAATATATCCACAATTTGGTCCTAAAATTTAGTATATTTCACACTAATATTATAATTCTCAACATGTTATCTGATGAAATAATATCTAAATCTTTATGTTTAGTTCTAGAATGCATTACTGAATTCTTTATTAGACAAATGACACTAGTATTATCATATCCAATTGGTATATCTTTACATTCTAAGTCAATTCATCAATTATTATCTCATCCATAAAAGTTGGACACAATAATTACTAGCTGCAATATATTCAACTTCTACAATAGATAAAGTAACACTAATTTATTTTCTTAAAAATTACGATAACATTAACAAGTACCACTAGTACTTTTTTATTCACTTTATAATTGGCAAAGTTTTCATCTGAATATCCAATTAAATCAAATGTTGAAGCCTTAGAATACCATAGTTCTGGGTTTGTTGTATCAATTAAATATTTGAACATTCTTTTAACAGCTATCATATGTGATTCTTTAGGATTTGATTGAAGTTTAGAGCATATGCATACACCGAATAATCTATCAAGTCTAGAATTAGAAAAATACAACAAAGAACCAATCATGCTTTTATATAAATGTTGATTTACTTGTTTTTCTTTCTCATCCTTATGTATTTTGATTGAAGAACTTATGAGTGTATTGGCTTCTTTGCTATTTTCCATTCTAAATTTCTTGATCACTTCCTTGATATACTTGAACTGATTGATAAAAAAAATTTCTCTTTGTTACTTAATTTGCAGTCCAAGAAAGAAATTAAGTTCACCCATCACGCTTGTCTTCAATTCATTATGCATCAACTTAGAAAATGTTTAGCACAAGGATTCACAAATAACACTAAAAATAATATCATCTACATATATTGCACTATTAAGATGTCATTTTTTTGTACTTAATGAATACAATAGTGTCGAGTTCTCCTATTTTGAACTTATGATCAATAAGGAATTTAACTAAGCATTTTATGCAAAATTCTAAGATCTTTTTTCAAACTATACAGGGCCTTGGTTAGCCTATACACATATTTTGATTAATCATTTTCCTTAAAGCCTGAATATTGTTCAACATACACTTCGTCATTAAGATAACTATTCAAAAATGCACTTTTAACATCCATTTAAAATAGTTTGAAGCCCATATGTGATGCAAAAGCAAACAGAATGCATATGGCTTCTAATCTAGATATAGGAGCATAAGATTTTTCAAAATCAATACCTTTTTCTTGTGAGTACCCTTTAACTAATGTCTAGTTTATGTTTTGCAAATAAACCACATTCATGTAATTTGCTCATAAATATCCATTTAGTATGATTCTTAGGTCCAGGAATATGTTGTCATACTTTATTTTTTGAATTAATTTAGCTCTTCTTGCATTGTAATAATCTAATTTTCATAATTTAGAGCTTGGTCAATCATGTTTGGCTCAATTTTTTATATAAGGGCAAAGCGTCCACATTTATTTTGTCTTGAGCCTCTTATCTTTACACCATTATATGTCTCCTGCAACTTGTTTAGTTGAATGGTCATTTTTGAATTTAAGATCCTTTGAGGGTTTATAGAGAACATTACTTTCTTACCTCTTGGTCTAATTTTTGATCTTCCATATGTTGTTTAAGATCTTCTCTTCCTTTCTTTTTTACTTGTAGCTTCTCAAACTCCTTTGATAAATTTTTTACATTACTAAATTCATCCCCTTTATTTGGAGTTGGGTTAAATTCATCAAAAATAACATAGATAAGCTATTCTACTACTAGAGTTCTTTTGTTCAATACTATATATGTTTTGTTATTAAAAAATAACCAAGATATATAACTTCATCACTTTTGATATCTAATTTTTTAAGATTGTCCTTACCATTATTCAACACAGCATACACAACCAAAACCATGAAAATATGATATGTTTAGTTTTGTAACTTTTCATAACTCATATAGAGTCCTTTTTCAAAATAGTTCTAATAGTACTCGGTTTAATACATGGCAACATATATTTACAACTTTACTCCAAAAGTTCTTCGATAATTTACTTTCATTTAATATTGTTCTGACCATCTCTTATGTAGTTCAATTCTTTCATTCTACTACTTCATCTTTGAGGAGCTCTTGGTACTGAAAATGTGTGATGAATTCCTTTTTCATCATAAATTTTATGAAATGTTTATTCTCAAATTCACTCCCATAGTCATTTCTTAGGTATATAATTTTGTTTTGTTTTTTATTTTTCATCAATTTAGAGAAACTATTAAATATAAAGAATGTTTCATCCTTACTAACTAATGCTAGTTAATATTATTATCTAAGTGAATCTTAAAAAATCATTAATTGTAACATATACATATTTCTTACCGCCGAGGCTCAATGTTGGATGGTCCATAAATATTCATATATAATAACTCAAGTGATCTAGAAGTTAAGAATTCATTCTTTAGCCAAAAAGATATTTTAGACTACTTGGATATTTTATAGGCTTTGCAAATTTTATCTTTGTCATACTTGAGTTTTGGTAAGCCTTCTATCAATCTCTTCTTCCATAGTCTTGATATTTGACATATTTTTGCGTCCAAGTCTCTTGTATTATACCCATAGATCATTATTAACTGCTATTAAACTTTTTCCATCTAGTTCAAGGCATGCCAAATATATATTTTTATTCTTTTGCTACTAAAGGCTATATGTTCTCCATCTAATACGTTAAAGAATTTTATCAATTATTCATTCAAAACTGCATTCTTCTTTCTTAATTTCTCAATTTTAGTAGATAAAATATTTTTTGTTTTCTTGACTACAGACTTGACTCTTTGAGCTAATTTTCCATTTATAATTATTATAGAGTTACATTATCTCTTCTTTTCAGTATATTTAAGTCCAAGCTTTTTTATTTTCTCAAATAATGAATTCTTGTTATAATTCCTCTAACATATCACATTTGAGACATTCATTTGTATAGGAGTAATTTGATTACCTCATCATTACTTGAGTAGTTTGTCAAAGTTGCATTACTTTGGATCATCTCTGTAGTGGTAAAACAGTTGAAAGTCATCCTCTTCAATTCTTGCCACACAACAGATCCTTGTGTTGGAACTCAAGCAAATTAAGCATAATCCCCATTTTGATGATTAATAACTCAATTTGAGAATCATTGAATTACTAATGTGATTGTTAAGTGATGACAAGGTTCAAATAATCAAAGTTCAGAAGGATAGCAAGTCAAGTCACATGCCAAGTCGACTCAAGCATCCACTTAGGTCAAGTCCATATCCAACTCGACTCTAGGATCGACTTCAAGCGCCCTAAACTTAACACCACTGAAATTGAGACTCCGAGACAAGCGAAGTCGCAATCGAAGTAGACTCCACTTGCGACTTAAGTGAAGTTACAATGCCAAGTCGACTCCACCTACGACTTGGGTGAGCCTCGACTACAAAATTTGAAAATGTCAGAGTTGAAATACACATCAAGTCGACTCCATTATACGACTTAGGTAAAGTCGCATCTCAAGTCGACACCATGCAACTTGGGTGAAGTTGCACTCCAAGTCGAATCAAGCTTACAACTTAAGTATAAATCAACATCAAATTGTTTCAAAACTCTTTATTAGAAAATGGAAGTCAAAATCAAGAGGCAATGACTACCATGAGTCAAGGCCACTAAAGAGAATTTCTATCAAGAGACCAAGATATTCTATAATCCAAGCATTGTGATACACATCAAGGACTATAATATCAAATGAAGATCCAAGCATTTGAAAAGAGAAGAAAGAAAGGCCAAACATACAAGTAGATCACAAACAAAGTTTAAAGTTCCAAAAAAGCATGTGAATGGTGAAGTTGCACCTAAAGTCGACTTCACCTGCGACTTGGACAAATCTAAGACTTGATCGACCTGAGTATGGAACTTGAGTTGAAAACTATAGGTCGAAGTCGCATTCGATGTCGAGTCTAGTTTGCAACTTGGGTGAAGTCGTACCCGAAATCGACTCCACCCTGCGACTTGGATAAAGTCTCATCCCAGGTTGACTCCAAGTGTGACTAAGCTCACAACGGTCGGAAAAATTTGAACGTTGGTGCATTAAATGCGTGTCACTTACCACCAAACATTCGAATTTACTTCCCTCTATTTAAGGGACTTCAAGTGAACGAGGGAAGGAGTTGAATGAACATTGATTGAATTCACCTTCCACTTCCTCTAGCATTTAAGTGATCTACAAGAAGCTTTTCAAGAAGAACACTACATACAACTACTAAAAGCTGAACTGTCTCACCTTCAACTACTTCTACAAGTTCTTCTCTGCACTTGAATCTGCCTATATATTTGTAAAGTGTAGAATTCTTGTTTATTATTTGATGATTTATTTTTCTACTTAGTTTAGTATCAAAGACTAAGACCAAGTGAAGGCAAAGTAGCATGTGATTGGAGTGAACGTCATTTGCTTGTGCTAAGATTGTATAAGGCCCCCTAGAGCTAGAATCTAGAAGAGAGAAAATGCTCTAAATTGTATTGGATATACAATAATGGAACCCAAGATACAACAGATGTGTACTTGGAAGAGTAGAGTATGAAAGATTGCTCGAACCACTATAGATTATTGTCTCTTGTGTGGTTTGAGTGCTTGCATTTTATATTTCAATTGCACCCTCTATTCTATCTCACTGCATGTTTTATCAAGGACATTAAACTAACAAGGGGCTAAGCTTCTAATTACGAAAAAATTTTAAGAACCTAATTCACCCCTCCCCTCTTAGGTTTTGACATAAACTCGAGACCAACACCTTGCACAGTTTGCAAAATCTTGATCTTCACTTGATGAGTTGCTTAATGAGGATGGATCTTCATTTATGTATATTCCTCTACCCTTAAGCTTTAAAAATTCTCTTCAACTTCTCTTCTCTTTCCTCTCTTGTCTCTCCTTAGGCTGGTTTTCATTAGATGTGAGATATTATGCTTGTATGTGTCCTATTCCATCACACTTGTAACATTTGAGAACATTTTTCTTTCTTTTTTTTAGTTTCTTTCATTGTAGGTCTTAGCAGAACCTACATTCTTTCATTTCCTCACAAATTTTCTAAATTTTCTTGTGAAAAAGGTGATCTCTTTTCCTTCATTTTGGAATGATGATGTAGACTTGTCTGAGTTTTGACATGTAGTATGCAATGGGAGTCTTCTTTTCTTTATTGTGTTCTTCATTTTTCTTTTTTATTAACTCATATAACATCAATGAGATAATAAGATCTTCAAGCTTTAGGGTGTTCAGATCCTTTACCTCTTTGATGGCAACAATTTTTGGCATTCACGACTCCCGTAATGCTCATAGGATCTTCATTACCTGCTCGGATTAAAAAATAGCCTTTCCTAAGTCTTTGAGAAAATTAGTAATTTTTTAGAATCTAACAAATATTTTAGAAATATTTTTAGTTTCAAGTATCTTAAAACTTTTTAATTCTCTAATGAAAGTATTCTTTTTGGTCCCTTGGACTTGAGAAGTGCCCTCATATATAGAAGTTAGAGTGTCCCAAATTTCTTTAGCAGTCAAGCATGATGACACTCGATCATACTCTACGGCAATTAAAGCACAAAATAAAGAGCTCATGACCTTCGTATTACTGTTAACTATTCTTACATCATCCTCGATCCAATCGAAGGCTCTTTCGCACATAAATAGAGTAACTCTATCTTGGACAGCAATCCAAGAGTCTACATCAGTGGTTATTATCAATTATTTCTTCTCAACTTTCAATAACCGAAGTTATTTCTGTCAAATAAATGTGATCTTATAAATTATTGGCCCTCAACAAAAGCAGGGATGGAAGTTGATTGGTTTGTCATGTCTAATAGACCTCTTTGGTAAAAACTTAAAGACTTGCTCTAATTTTACTTATTAGTCTCAATTTCATAACAAAACTCAAGAGAGGAAGGTGAATTGTGTTCTTGAAATTTTCTCTAGTAATTTAAAAAATTAACCCATTGTGAGTTTAATCCTCTTAAATGAAACATAAACGGCAAAAGAGGAAAATAAAGGAATAAAGATAATTAATCATAAGAAATATAGAAATATATAGTGGTTCGGACAACCTTTCCTACTTCACATTTTCAATCGCACACACTTTTGTGTTTTGGGTCCCACATTTTAATAAGATTATAATTAGAGTCATCGCTCTCTTTTAAATTATAGCTCTAAGGGACCTTTATAATAGTTGCACAAGTGGTCAGCGAATTCCATTCCAACCACACATTACTTATCTCAACTCATCTTAGTTTAAAATACCAAGCAAAATATTGTAATATGACACGAGTGAGTTAAACAAAGAATTCTACACGTTGCAGTTGAAGCACTTGAGAAGACTCTTGAGAAGCCTGAGAAAGTGAAAAGGTTGCAACTCTTTGGAATAGAAGTCAAAGTCTCTCTTATAGAATAATTAATGCACACTTAATCGCTTGAAGATGGAAAGTGAAGGCTCAATCAATGTTCTTTTAAACCATCTAAACTAGTTGTGAGAGTTATTTGAATATTAGAGAGTTGATGGTGCATTTTTTTTGATAAAAAAAATATTTGAATATTAGAGAGTTGATGGTGCATATTAAATGTACCAACATTTGAATATTCCTGACCGTTATGACATTAATCGCATCTAAAGTCGACTTCAGATGCGACTATATCCAAGTCACAGACAAAAGTTGACTATGTGTGTGACTTCAGTCGCCCATGTAAGAAATAAGTGAAGTTGACTTAGGTATGCGACTTCACTTATTGTTGTAAGCTTGGAACTTTAAGCTTCAACTCTTAAGCTTCCTTAATCTCAAGTTTTAGACTTGAGAAAAATTAATTTGGTCTTAGACTTGACCCAAGCCTTAATGCGAAGTTGACTTTATACTCAACTTTACATGCTCTAAATAAGTCTGCGAAAATATGCAACATTGATTCCTTGCTAAAGTCGACTTGGGGTGTCACCTTGCTTGCACCAAAATGAGTCAACAAAAATATGTAACCTCGTTTCCTTATTAAAGTCGAAGTAGGTTACGACTTTAACCAAGTCACAAGCTGAGTTGACTTCGAATTGCGGCTTCATTTGTCTGAACTTCAATTCTTTGCTTGTTTCATTCCAAGTTGATTTCTTAGGTTAACTTACACATAAACTTGACCCAAGTCAATGATGGGGTCAACTTCGTAATGCGACTTGACTTATTTCAATTTAATTTTGAAATTCTATCTTCAAACATTAAGCCAAATATATTAGTATATTCAATATTCTCAAATTTAGTTGTTAATAATCAAAACATAGGTGAATCTTGATTTGCAAATTATTCAATTCGGTTCACATTTTAACATCTAAAATATCATAAATATGTGCACAAATGATTCTATAAAGTATTATTATATTTTAATACATACAAGAATATATCTAAGTATTTTTTCTAATTTACACACGAATGTACCTATTTTTAAACAAATTTGGCCTATTAGTATATTGAAGTTGGATGAAATTTAATCTTCTAGCTAAATAAATAATGTTAGATATAATAAATGGATTAGAATTTTTATTAAATATCGAAATTTTCAAAATAGATGGGTTATATGAAACCAATTTTGTGTAACCTGGGTACATAGAAATGGGTCTATATGTATAATCCATATGTGTCGGTTCCAAGTACCCAATATATCTATCCTACTCATACTCTATTTGGGGGCAAGTAATGATTTGTACTATACTAATACTCATGGATAATATTTTGTATACTACCTAAATTAGGGTGAAGTTGGTGGATACCCTACCCAAGTTGCACTCTTACTTTATTATGATTTTCTTCTTCACATAGAAAGCAATGCACTCTTCAACGCCTATGTTTTTCATATGTTTCTTATATTTCATTAATTCCTTTTATCTACTTAATCTTTGGAAGCCTTTTACAACTAGGAGTACAAGTGTTCATAGGCTATTATTTATGAAAGATATTAAAAATACTGAATGCAATAGTTAGTTCCTGCAAGAGTTAAGTGTTTTCATGCTTTTAAAAGTGATTAAATTATAATTTCAAGAGATTTAATGCCAAAATTAGCTCAATTTAGGGTAAGTGCTTACTTTCAAGTGTTATTTGCGCAAACAGGTAAATTAAGCATAAAATCGGCAAGAAGTTTTGAAAATTGAGAGGATTTATGACATAAACAAGGAGAATTTAGGGAGCGTAATAAAATTAAAATAGATATTAAAATGGCTTAAAATGTTTCTAGGAAGTTCTAACACGGTTTGAAGTGTGTCCTATGCAAAACTAATAAGAATCAAAGCAAAACTACAAGGTTTTGTGGCTGACATGGTTTGAATTGTGTCAACCTGTGGCCAAAATGATTTAAACTACATTAGTGTAAGGGGAGTTCAATTCATTTAAAATTTTATGGTTTTGCACAATTTTAAATGGAACACTATATAAGCACTAATTAGACACAAATTAAGGCATCTAAGAACATGGTTTTGAACAACGATTAGTGGCTAGAATTAGAGAAAAAAGAGAGCCAAGGAGAGAAGAAGGAAGAGGCAATTTGACAAGAGTTATTTAAGACATCATTAAACTTTCTTTTGTTATTTTTTTTGCTATATTGTCTTGGGATTGATGGATTCTCACAATAATCTTGTATTGTTGTTTGGATTAATTAAAGTCAGGCTTTGCTAAGTTTAGATTATAGGGTTTAAGAGGTAGCATGTCATAGTATGTTATGGTGATTGGTTTCTACTTGTTTATGAAGGATATTTATGTTAATTCGGTATCTTGTAGTCTTAATGCTTACTAAGGTTTGAGCTCAAGCTTTTGTATTATTTTATTTATTAAATAAAGAAACTAAGAGGTAAAACTCTAATATATGATAATCAAAATATTAAACTAGAGAGTCTAGACCATAATAGAATTATATTCAACACGTATATAAATTCTAAAAAATGATGGCTTTCTAAAAACAAAACCTCCCCTAGAATATAGAACAGGTCCAAAGTTTGGTATAAAAGATAGTCATTTTGTATAAATTCATTGCAAAAATTAGCCAACAAGTGCCTTCAATTCTTTCAAACTTTGAAAAAAATCAAGAACAATTGAACAATGCTTATACAAATGCTTTTCATGTTATGAAAGAATACTTGCAAAGGTCACCGTTACTCAAAAAAACCCCTAGAAGAAACACTACTCTTATTTTTGGTTGTCTCTACATCAATAGTCAGGTTTATCTTGGTCGACGAAAGAGCACACGATTAAAATCTACTCATAAAACCCAACCTGCTAACTCGATTATCCAACTCGTTTGACCATCTACTCATAAAACCTAGTAGTAACCCATAAATAATTGATATTTTTTACAATTATTTTACAAGTTGATATTTTACATCTATCAACAATATAATCAATATTTTACTTAATAATATTTATGAAAGTTGATGTGTTAAGCTTAATTAGATTATTAGTATTATAAGCATTTGTTGAAGATGTAGAATTGTATGTAAAATAGTTTATTATTTTATTTTTTTTGTTATTTAACTTGTATCATCTGCTCTTTACCTACCTATAACCCAATCTGTATATTATATATAAGTATTAGGGTCAAGGTTGAGATTTTTATAAATGGGTTAGAAACATATTAGATTTGAAGTTTCATAAATGGGTAAGGATAAGTATTAACCTCTAATCTGAATCACCAAATTTGATGACACCTTACTCTTAGATAGACATTTTACAAGCCCAAAACTATAAGATGACAAAAGAAGTGAGCAACAGAGCTAGGATAATTTCTCATATACCATGTGAGGTGAATACTCATAAAAATGTAAGCTCGAGCAGATTTCTTCGCAGAATTCACCAAAGAATACCAAAGCATACTAAATCTGTAATAGATCATCTATACCAACGTTATTAGAACTAATAGGTAGTTGAATTGGTAAACAGACTGTTTTGGTTCGAACTAGTTAGATTATTTAATTAAACCAATTTGAACAATATTACTTATACTATTATTTTTTATCATGTATATCATAATATTATTAATATATTAAATTTTATGTAAATATTACAAAATCTAAAAGCCCAAAATTTATGTAGCATAATTGATGTATGAAATTTCTAAAGTCCGAATCTAGCAAATGTCAAATATAGGTTATGTTTAGGAAAAGGTAAAATTTTTGGATAAAAAATATTTTGTGTAAAAGTTTTTAAAATAAGATAAAATAATAATGGAGATAATGATAAGAGTAAAAAAATAATTAAAAACAAGGTAGTTGTACAAGAATACGAGAAAAAATAATTAACCAATAATGTTACAAAATATGAAGCCTTGATTAATGGACCGAGGCTTGTCAAACATCTGAGTGGAAAAAGCTGCTAATACACATTAACTTTGCCTTAGTGGCTAAACAGATTGTGACAGAATACGAGATAAAAAAAAGTAATCGCTTTATACCCATCTCTCTCAAAAGATCATAAAAGACCTAGAAGAGTTTAAAGGCATTCATTTTTTAAGAAACGACAATGTCGAAGCCAACATACTATCAAAGCTACCATCCATAAATATATCCACCTCAAAAGACACTATACCCATAGGAGCCACTTGGATAGTCCTGATTATAAATTACATACGCAATGGAATCCTCCTCGAATCAAAGGAAAACACATGAGCCTTGCAAAAATAAAGCATATAATATGCTCTAATTAAGGAGAAGTTGTAACCACGGTCTCCCACTCACTTGTATCAATGTTGCTTAACCCTAAACAAGCCCAAATGATGATGATATAAATCGACAATGGAGCTAATTGTGAAAACCACTTAGGTTGAAAAACCTAGTACAATAGTATCTACAAATGGGATACAACCCAAAGTAAGCAATGAAGCACAATATTGAATTCAAAGTTGTCATGAATACCAACTACATATGTCAATACCACAATTCTTGCCTAATAGGCTTCTACTCTAATAACACTTGACTCTTCACTTAGTGGGGCTCTAATCTCTTCAAATCATTATTGTTGGTGTAAAAAATGAAGTTTCTACATATAACGATTAATTATTTATCAAAACATGCAAAAACCAAGTTGTTTGCTAAAATCGAGACACATAGCATCATCACCTTTTTAAGAAAAAATATTTTATGCAAATTTGAAGTATCTCACTTCATGGTCACTAGCAACAACACACAACTCACTACCTACAACTTCAAGTCTTTTTGTAATATGTATGCGATTTACCACAAACTGGTCTCAGACACCCGTAGGGGTGTTAATGGTCATGGTCAAGGTCAACCCGTCAACCCGCTCATCCAACCCATTAATAAATGAGTTTGGGTTGAGATTTTTAAATAAATTAGTTATAATTTGTCAACCTGTTTAACCATTTAATTAAATAAACGGATTAGAGTTTAGGCTTTGCAACCCGTCTAACCCATTATTTAACCCATCCAACCCGTTTAACCCGTATAACTCATTTAATATATTATATATATAATATTTGAAAATTATTTCGGCCCTACCTTTCCTTCTCGTGCCCTTACCCTGCCTCCGTGTGGGCCATGGCAGCAAAACCTAATCCCGATTCCCGCATTTTTGGCTTCCCGCAATCCTACTGCCCGCTGGTGCCCCCATGGAGGAAAAGGAAGATCTACTTTCGGTAGCGCTCCCACGAGAGCAACTTGGGCAGATTCCAATCTCGAGATGAAACTCATATCATAATTTTTTTTCAAATCCGCTGCAGCAGAGCAGAGCTGGACTGGAGTAAAGGGATTCCATCGCTGATTGCTACGTATCCCATATTTTATATTTTTTTCAAATCCACGAGTGCGACTTGGGCGGATTCCATCGTTGATTGCTGCGCATCCCATATTTTATATTTTTTTCGAATCCACGAGCGCAACTTGGGTGGATTCCATCGCTGATTGTTGTGTATCCGGGGTAAAATTCTCAACTTCCTATCCTAGAAAACAAGATGGATGTTGTGATTGTTAATGGTGTTGCCTCAGGTGTGCTTCCATGGCTGCTATGATTGGATGGATGTAGCCGAATATGTGCAACTTTCATGGGTGCCATGGTGTTTTTAGATTTTAAAGGGGCGACACCACTGGATTTAGGATAGAGTTGATGCTGGTATGATAAATTTGAAGCTAGCTGCAACATTCCACATGGATTCTTTTGATCTGTTGGTGGGGTTGCTAGAGCCAGCTTTGTCGACATTGCCTATCACCACAATTGGGGAAGATAAAGAGGGCAACTGTTGAAGAGGAAAAGGGTGAATAGGGATAGCCCAAAGCCCATGTGGGTTTCCATCCATTGCCAAAAGTTTGAAGAAGAAAAGCGGCAAAATCTAGTAAGTTCAAAGAATACGAGCAAAGAGCGTGTGGCATGAAGGATTGAGGCATTCGTTGACGGGAAAAGCAGGATTACTTTTATCACTTTCTAAATAAGCTCATGAAATTTTCTCCCATAGTTGGATCTTAATTGAGGTAATAATAAAAATTTAGACAGCTTATATAGTTCTTTAATCTTTTACAAATTAGTTTTATATGTTCAATGGA
>JAXCLR010000050.1:49129101-49163466 GCA_035584095.1 Annona squamosa | reverse complement strand
TCTCAAATGTATGTTTATGAGTTCCATATTTATAGCGTTGATTGAATTGTTTGATAGAAATAAAATATGTTGTATTTCGAAACAGAAATTGGCATTAAAGGGATTACTTGAGATTGAAGCTGATGTTTTCAAGTCAAAATAAATTAAATTCAGGTTAGCTTCAAATTATTTAATTTATTTAAATTTATAGCCTTTATTGAAGGTTTTTAGCATGAAAATTAGTAACAAACACAACTCGTTAATAACCCGTTAACTCATTTATTAAATGAGTTGTAAACGGGTTAGGGTTGAAATTTTTAAAATATGTTAATAAACGGATTAGGATTAAGATATATTAAATGGGTTAGGATTAGGATTAGACTCTAACCCATTCAACTTGTTCCGTTAACACCCCTAGTCACCCATCCATAAATAAATGGCCAAGTGGCAATCACTGATCAAACCTTACTAGAGTTTATAAGAAAACAAGCACCAATGGCCAAAGTTTGTACCCCAATACTTCAGACATACAACATGATACCATGAACCCTAGTGGAAGAAACTCCTTTCTCCCTACGTCATGACTTAAAGGTAAAAGCCACATTATGGTAGTTGGTATTTAATCACGAATATAATGACTTTGAACTCATATAGATTTGGTTGAAGAACTCAAAGAGAAGGCCATGATAGAAATATATGATACCAACATAAAAGTTTATAAATTGATATGTACTTTATTTATCTTATGACACTGAGATCTATAAGAGAACTATAGAAGGTAAAAGAGCCTGATATAATAGAATCCCACATCAAAAAAAGAGAGTGAATGATGATTTAAATATAATCTAAGGATAAATAAGATGTGACACATTTTAAAATTTTACAACTGAACTATCCCAAGTTATTCCCCAATTTACTTTGGGGGAATGGTTTGTATGAAATTAAAGCCTCTTTTAATATACTTTAATCAAATTAGGACATGTTCAACAAATATAAAAAGTTGTCAATCTAAAATTTTCAATCTCCATAATTATCTTATTTTTAAATCATTTTCATATCTTATTATAAACCTATCGTACTTCTTTATTTTTTCATAACTATTTATATAATTATCTTATTTATTTCAATTTTATTTTCTTTACTTCTTGTTTTTACCTTTATCATATCATATTATTTTTTCTTATTTTAAAAAATGTTACAATAAATTTTTTTCAAAAATTTTATCTATTCCCAAACATACCTTTAGGAACAAAATATATTCACCAAGGAAACATATTTTAATTGAAATAGATAGAATAGTTTTATACAAGATATGAAAAATAGAAACTTTGAGTTATTACCCAATTCACTTTAGTGTAATAAGCAGCATTAAATTAGAGCACCCATCCTAGAAGAATCATATAAGACATTTAACAAGAGTAAAGAAAATAACCTAATCTATTTTACGTTTAGTAGGAAATTATTAAGAAATATACTTTAGTGACATTTTATGGTTGAAACATTTTTATTTGCCATTACCATTTTATGTCCATCTTGATGATAAATGAAAATCCATCTTACTCAATGTAATTAGAATTATTTTTCTAAAGAAACTATATTTCATGAAATTAAAGATGTACACAGCCTATATGAAAGAAGATGTCTGATTATATGTAATATATTGTATATATGTTCAATGTATAATATTCACGTTTTAAAATTTATTTTTATTTTTTATTTTTCTTCACAAACAAGTTTTCCTGAATATATTTGATCCGTATATTAAGTTTTGTCATTTTACAATACTTTTACATATGTACTTTTTATTTTTGAAAAATTTGTATACTTATATTTCTGTCACGATATTGTTAGCCTTACCAAAGTAATAAACTACTTGGCCCAGGCCAAAAAATTTAATTTTTAATTTTTAATTTTTTACAAGCCTATTTATCTAGATTATTTAATGTATAAACTAATTTTATTATTTTTAAAAATACATATGTATTTTGAAATTAGTAAACATAGGGATATTTCAGTCATTTTAACTATTAAAAATGTAAAATACCCTTATTTCAAAAATGTAAAAAAATGTTTCCAAATATGACAAAACTTGATTTATATATTAAATATATTTAGATTAATAAACTTATATGAAAAGGAGAAAAAAATATAAAAATAAGTTTTTTAGCCCAGGCTAAGTAATCCATAACTTAGCCTAGACTCTCTTTATATTTTATCAGTGTTTTTAGTGTATCCTCACTATAAATTGTTGTCATTATTTCATTGAGATATAAAATTGATGAAAATATTATTCTCTTCTAAGCTTAGTTCACGAAATGCAATTATTATTCCAAATATACTCATTTGGTTTCAAAGATTTCAGATATACCAATCAAGTTTACATGAAATGTCAATATGCCCACTAGCTATTAGGTAATTTAATGATGGTTTGGTTAATTATTGGTTAAATTTTTATAAATGCCAAAAATGCTCCTTGTGCAGGAAAATAAAATATGAATACAATAGCAACAACAATTGATTCTAATAGAAATAAAATGAGAAATTTAATTTGGGAAAAAAGTGTATCTAGGTATGGTACTTTTAATAGTTCATAAAATCTGTACTCATGTTGCCCATCTATTACTGATTAACACCAATGATTCAGCTTATTACTTTTAATATTTATTTCATAATGCATGCAAGATATTTTGAAATCAAATAAACATTGTGGTGTAACTATAGTAAGATAGATGAGTATAGGTAGTTCGGTGGACATAATAGTTTAGATTATAAAAAAGATTACAATCTTATGGATCCAAGTATATAAATCATTCTATTAAGAATTAAAATTTAATATAAAATATCAAATTTAATTAATGGTTGAAACTATATATAACCAAACTTGCGTGAGTACAATCTTTAATGCACCTCTGGCGCAACAAACTAAAACTATATCTTCCTCATTGTAACCATGACTTTCGGCCTACAGTCAATGACAATGTGCTTAATGTTGATAATATCCTTAAGAAATGGCCATCTCCAAGTAAACCATTCATCCTAATATTTAGCCCCACATTCTCTCTCTTCATTAAGAATAGAGTGGGGCATCTATTTTCATTAAATATAGGGAAAACTCATCTTCTCCATGTTGGATGTAGAAAGGAAAATGAATGGAAAGGGAATAGAATGAAAGGAGAATAAGAGAGGCAACCCCCTATCGGTGGTGGCTTTAACGGCAGTCATAGACAAATTAAGGAGAGGAACAAATTTAGGATACAAATTAAGGTGGTGAGTTGTTTGGAAATCATGATTCATTGGTAAGATTTAGCCTTAAATTTGTAGGGCATATGATTAAATTCATAAGTTAGTTAATGTTGGTTATTACGTCCACTCAAAATTGGCATATTTTGGATTATTAATAAACATAGTAGATACATTCAAAAATTTTAAAATGTAATGAGTATATTTAGAAAAGGGCATTTTCTCATAAGCAATGCACTACATTGGAACCTGGATATAGTGAGAAATAGGTATGGGTTGCTAAAATATTTCTTTGAAAGTGATGTTTCATTACAACTTTTGGTTGTGGTGAGAAGTAGACAAAAGTTTTCATACCTTTATAGACGTAGTTTAGAGAAAAATATAGTAGCTAAACATAAAGTACATTTTGTTTTATTGAATGCTAGGACTCTTTTAGGAAAAAAAAAGTATAAAAATAATAGATATTATGAGAAAGAGAAGAATTAAAGTAATCTGTCTTCAATAGACAAAAATGGAAAGCAGAGAAGGCTAGAGAAGTTAATGAATTTAAATTATAGTATATAAAAAATGATGAAAATAGAAATAACATGAGGATAATAATGGAAAATAAATTCATAGATAAAGTTATAAACGTTGATAAAGTCATTGACAAAATTATTCAAGTAAAGAAGCATATGCTAGGTGTAAAGGTCATAAATGCGATTAACGCTTATGCACCATAAGTAAGATTAAATTATAGAGCCAAAAATTTTTTTGAGATGACTTAGATAGTATGATGCAGAGGTTACATGACCAAGAAAAAATTATAATAAGAAGATATTTAAATGGATATGTAGGACAAGAGTATAATAAATATGAGAGAATTCATGAAGGGTTTAGCCTTAGAATAAGGAATAAAATAGGGAATGTTATTTTAGTATATGACAAATACCTTATTTAAAAAAGAGATAAAAATTTGATAACTTTTAAAAGTAAGACTAATTCTAGTCAAATAGATTTTTTTCTTATAAAAAATTGATAAATCCCTCTGCAATAAATGTAAGGTTATCTAAGGTAAGAATTTAACAATGCAACATAGTGATAGTAATGGATATATATACACAAAAAAAGTTGATAAAAACTAAAGATAATATAACTTCAAAAATTAAATCATGGAATTTAAAGGATAACAACATTAAACTTTTTAATAAAAAAATGATAGTAGAAGGAAAATTGGACATATAAGAAAATGAAATAGAATTAATGTAGGATGAAATTATAGCTAACATATAAGAAGTTGGACAAAATACTATAAGAATACATAAAAATGACAAATCATTACATTAGGAAACTTAGTGGTGGAATAAAGATATTTAAAAAACTATAAATAATAAATAAGAAAAATTTTAAAATAACAGACTAACAAAAATGATACTGATATCTAACAATACGAAACTTCCAGAAAATTATTGGAGATACTAATACAAAAATTTATATGATAAATTAAGAACTAGACTAAGAGAAAAGGAAATATTTAAGTTGGAAAAATTAAAAGAAAATAAGATAAAGATTTAGTGCAGTTAAATGCATTGAAAGCGAGGGCTAAAGAGTTTTAATTAAAGATAATAAAATTAAAGAAAGATGAACAACTTATTTCTACAATCTATTAAATAATATCCTACCATGGCATTTAACATTAGATGTCAGGTAAAATGTAGAAAAAGGTAAGAATATTAGTTATTTTGCAAAAATTCGAACACCTGAAGTAAAAGAAGTTCTAAAATATGAAAATAGGAAAATTTTTACCCCTATATGGTACATCGATTGTGGTATTGAAGTGATGTGAAATGTAAGTATAACATGATTAATAAATTTATTTAATAAGATTATAAAAATAAAGTTAATATCAAGTGAATAGAGAAAACTATAATCTTAATTTATAAAAAAACAAAAAATATTCAAAATTACACAAATTATCATGGAATAAAACTAATGAATTATATTATAAAATTATGGAAAAGAGTAATTGAATAAAAACTAAGATGAAAGATTAATGTCTCTGAAAATAAGTTTATTTTTATGTCAGAAAGATAAACTACTAAAGTCATTTTCTTGTTTAGATAATTAGTTAAGAAGTATAAGGAGAAGGAAAAAGAACTTATATATGATTTTTGTTGATTTAAAAAAAGCGTACGAATCAGTTTTAAGAAAATTAATATGTTAAATGATGAAAAGAAAGGAATTAATGACAAATATATTGATGTTATTAGAGACATATATGAGAAGGTTGTAACAAAAATGAAAACCATGAATAAAAATATTAATATTTTTTTCAATTAAAATAGATTTACGTTAAGAATTAGCCTTAAGTTTTTACATTTTTACTTTGGTGATAGATGAAATTACTAACATTTATAAGAAGAAGTATTTAAGTGAATGTATTTGTAGAGGACATTGTCCTAATTGATGAAACTAGAAAATAAGTAAATTTAAAATTAAATAAGTGGAAAGATGCCTTAAAATCTAATAGTTTTAAAATTAGTCGCATAAAAAACTATGTTTATGAAATGCAATTTTAATAATAGTGAACATCTATATGAGAAATTAATTAAGATCTCAAATCAAATAATAACAAGCACTAATTACTTCTGGAATCTAGGTAGTTCAAAAAAAAGAGAAATTAAAAAATATATAATGCAAAAAATGCAAGTAAGATAGAAGAAATGGTAAAGTGTTTTAGGAATCTTATGTGATTATAGAGTTTTAATTAAATTGTAAAAAAAATTTATAATACTGCAATTCGACTAGCTATGCTTTACAGGGTAAAACATTAGACAGTTACAGAATAAATATATAGAATAATTGTAACATAAATGAGAATATTAAAGTGAATGAATGAGAATATAAGAAAAGATAATTAAAAATAAAGTAATTTGAGAATATTTCAAAATGAGACTAATAGATGATAAAATAAGAAAAAACTGATTAAGATTGTTTAATCATATTAAATGGAAGCTCGAAATAGCATCAGTTAGAAAGAAAGAGTTTATTAAAATAAAATATGATAAGAGAACGAGAGAAAGATCCAAAAAAAAATAAGGATAGAAGTAATTAAACAAAATATAAAATATTAAAAATACTAAAAATTTAGTTTCAAATCGTCAAAAATTGTGCAATAGGATCTATGTAACCAACCCCACTTAAGTTGAAAATGATTTGTGATGATGATGATGATGATAATGGTGATAAGTGAGTATATTTAAAATGGGCTCCACTTCAATGAAACCCTTCTTTTATATAATTTTTTAATTTTTAATATCTTGATGATTAATGAAAAGTTCATTCAATCTATTATATTCAGTATCATTTATATTATTATGGAAACTTTTTCATTTATTTAGTAACACTACATATGAGCCTCACCTATAAATGTATGAAATTAATATAATAATATGATTTAATATTAAAAATCAAAATTTAAGTAGATTTTCAACATCCAAATTATTTCAAATATTATTACTACGTAGATAAGTGATTCTATAAATTATTATTATTTCATAATATATATGTGAATAAATTTAAATATTTTTGTAATTTATACATAAATATATATATTTTTGAGTAATGTGATGTATGCATATATTTGATTTGAATGAAATTTAATCTCTTTACTAAATAAATCATATTAAATACAAAGAATGGATTGAATTTTACATTAATTGTTAACATCTTAAAAATAAAAAAGTTATACGAAATTGCTTTTGTACAACCCAATTACACACAAGTGAAATTCATTTAAAATTATAGTACGATGACGTGGGTATAAACCCAAGTGCAATCGGTACTAGTACCCCATTGTGGGTTCAAAACTCCTTTCTAGTTTTGTGTAAATGGGAGCATTTGTCTCCCAGATTTTGGAGCTTTAGTCTTCTTTTTTTAAAAAAAAATTATAGAACTTTAGTTTTCTTCTTAATATTATAAGATAATTTATAAGAATTTGTTGGGTTAGTTTGTTAAGAAGTATAATTTTGCAGGCTTGATTTATGACAAGCAGATGAAAAATGAAATATTGTAAAAGTTTGATTCCATAATGGAACAATAAAAAAAAATTATCATTTTATATTAGTTCGAAAATAATTTTTTAATATTAAAATTCCTTTTGAAGTGGTTAATCTAATTATGTTTAATTTATAAACCATTTTGGAGATGTATATGCATATTTTTTAGATTTTTAAATATGTGAGTATCCTAGTCATGTTTCAATAATTTAGAAGGATTAAAATATCCTAGGTTTAAAAATCTAAAATAAATGTATACGTATGTTCAAAATTGATAAAATTTATTTATAAATAAAATATAACTAGATTATAAAATTTGTAAATAAATTTGAAAAAAATATGTGTTTTAGGTAGGACCGGTCTCACATGATCGGGCTTCAAAGAAAAAAAAAAACAAAACGAGGTGCGTATATTTTTGGGACTAAAACATGAAGAACTGTTTATCTGGCACACCTGTACACTTGCTGAAAAATAAGATGGCGGCGGCAGCGAGTTCAGCTGCAATACTCTTTCCCGAGTCTCACTGACCCATGATACAAGAGCCAAAAGAAGGGATTTGCTTCTCCAACCAACTCTCGCTGCTGGCAATTGTGCTTGCCGATTTTTACGCCGCCATTTCTGTTTTCCTTTCCCTGACTTAGCGCGACTAGCGGCCGGATTAGGGTTAGGCTGGCTCTTGGAAATCGAACCGCGCGGTAGATTAGATAGATGTCTGGTTACGAAGGTCGATGCGAGGAGGGCTACGCCGATAGGAGCTCTTTGGCGCTCGCCCAAGCTGTTGGTGGAGGCAGGGAAGACAATGGCCGAGGATCTTCCACATACAATGCTTCCGAAGATCGAGATTCACAGCGGCATGTGCGTTTGATTTCAGTTTTGAATTGATCCACTTTCTATTCGCTATCGGGTTGTATTTTCTTGGATGCTTCTGTCGTAGCATTTCTTGCTATCTGCTGTTTGAATGGAGTATGCGGGAGGGAGTAGTGTCAGATGAAGTAATTTTTTGAAGTATTTTGGGTTTCTTGTATTTTGAAATGTTGCTGAAACGTAGCCAATGTTACATTTTAAATGTGCAAAGATTATGTCTGATGGCTTTCATTAGCAACTTTCAGAGAGAGCTAGTTCACTGGTTGAATTAGGAGGATACTCTGTTTTGATTGTTTAATATCCATTCCTTGCACGATTAATGCTGAGGGAGGCGAAGATCAATAGAAATTCATTAAACGATTTAGTGTCAGGATTGGCCCCTCAGGTTGGCCTTGCTACCTTCCTGGAGCATGCCCTTGTCTCTTAGAAACTTTGAAAGAATTTTGACTTCCTTTTCTATATTTGGAATTGAAATACTTACTGCCTACAGATGAACACGGGGATATTTGCATACTTCACTAACCATGACCCTATATGCTTGGTGCACTTAACAAAAATCCGCTCTATGTTGCAAAAACATCTAGACCTACTACCCTGCCATTTGGGAGTAACACTAATCTTACTAATGAACGACTAGTGGACTCCTTAAGAGCATGGGTGGATTGAATTGGAGCTACCTGAGGGTTGGAAATTGCCCTCCTCAAGCTTTAATGAAAAATTTAATTCCCTTAATCTTTTAAAAAAATATTTGAAAGTACAATTGATCATTTTACATACCCCGCTGCTTAAGAGGGCAGCAATTATCTCGGACAACGGGCTGTTCAGCATTCCTTTCCTTTGTAGTGTTACCTCGAAGTGCATGGGGAATCTGGAAAATTAGCCTGCAACTCATGCTGTGCTTACCAAGTAGCTTTAGTGGCTGGTAATATTTATCATTGCATTAGCAGCTCAGGTGATCCCTATGCTTACTAGTAGTAAGTACTTTGTTCAGCATTTAGCAGAATGGTAGCTTTACTTTTGTCGACATGTACGTGGCAGGTTTAACGTTTTTCATCCACCCAGTTGCTGTTTCAGACATGGCACATAAATGACTCGGTTGATCTTGAGATTGGGAGTCTGGAAATCTTCATGATAGGCAACTGGCCAACATTTTCTTGATCTTTAATGGCTCATGTGACCTGGCAAAACTTCTAACTCATTTGAATGGCAAGAGTAGTCTCCTCTTGTTTTTTAAATCTGTCTGAAGAAGATCATGATATTTTCCTTTGGATATGTGCTTTCGAGTTTTCAGCAAGTGACCTTGTTTTCTGTAGTCGCTGAATCACAAGCAGGTTGTGCCATTCCAATCAATTTAACAAGAGGGCCAAAAAATGATTGGAACTCACTCTTAGCAAAAAAACAGGCGTATTTGGAGATATGCACTTGTGATTGTGTTTAAATTGTAAAAGATCTTCTTCTGTCTCCACTCTTGCTGATCGAGCATGGGTCACGACATGTGCCTGACTGTAGATTTCCTTGAACATGCCAGGTCATCCTTATCCTTACTTTTAGGTTCCATGCTTCTAATAGAAAGAGCATAGACAAGTCTTTAACATGCTAGAAATAAAGTCAAGTCTTTAATTATCACAACCTTCTTTTGGACTATGACATACTATGAGTGTTCTATATTATAGCTTTGTTAAGGTGGAATTAAGAAATTTTGACCTTTCAATGGTTTGGCATATTGTTCAGTTGGAAGTAACTTTCACTTTTTATTATCCTGCTGGTTAAATCCCCTTTACTGAAAGTTGGAGTATCCAATATTGGGTGGACTACTTGCTCCTTTTGATATATCTTGTCCCTAACACCTAGTAGGGCTTGTCTTATATGGAGAGGGGGACGTTACTTTTTATTTTTGGTAATAACTCTTCAAATTGTGTGAAGTGAGCTTCTAACTCATTCCATAGTTGTTAAGCACAACCAGGCATGTGCCTATGCTCAAAGCTCATTGAGGCATGTGCTTTACTCCTTGTGATGTGCAATGCTTGATTGAACTTGTTCAAAAAATATAAAAGCCATTACCATTCAAATATAGTTTTAACCTTAATAATTTCACCTTTCTTTCCAACTTTTTACTAGGGTTAATGTGTCCTTCATTCTCTCCAATGTTTATTTTCTTAATTACAATTGTTGTGTTAAATACAGATATTATTGAATTTATTTGATTTTGCACAATGGATGCCTTCTTTAGTTAGACATGCACTTCTCACCTAGGCCTCGGAGCCCTTTGTGAGTGTGCCTTTAAATTTAGCATGTGTCTAAGCCAGTTTCAGGCTCTAGAATTTATATTTTTGTTTATTGATCTAGAAACTCTAATGTTGGATTAGATGCATAATTGTGGATTACAGGCGAACTGTGCATTCAATTGATAGAGATTGTCTGAGTTTGTTTTCCATATTGGAAATTCCCATTCTTGCCGTACTCTTTCTTCATTACTACATAGGATAAAAGAATAAAACAGGTTTTGACTCACAGATTCATTTCTTGTTTGCTTCTTTATTTTTAAAACAAATTGGGCATTAGCTAAGTACCTATTTTTCATAGGGTTAACAATTGTATAACCAGAGCCTTTCAACTTTGGTTCAATGACTACTTCATGATTGTTTCATATAAACTTTATTGTTGTTGATCCCCTTCAGGATCATCTCCATGACTGACCTTTTCCTGCCATTGAGATAATTTTTGTAAAAGAGTACATGTTAATGTGGTCTTTGCTGGTTTTGTTTAAGATGGGTTTGGTCAACTTAGCTCTTTGGGCCTTGTACTAGGTGCAGGGATCCAAACATAGCACTTTGACCAATGATTACCAAAGAGGTTAGATAATTGACTTTAAACTAGTGATGTTTTGTTCAAACCTTAACTTGTTTAGTTGTCCAAAAGAGGAACAAGCTCAGCAACTTTTTGGTTTACTATTTGAAATCAACTTGTAGTTAATGATCTAAGTCAATGGATTGTTTCTGACCCATTTAATGGTTGCATTCATCTAATTATTGCCATAGTGTCAACGGTCATTTGTGCTTGGCCTTGTAGTTGATAGGGCAGAGGCGAGGTTAGTATTTAATGGGAGTGGATAATACCTAAATGCTGCATGTGTCAGCCTTAGCCCTCATGATATTCTGAAGCCAAGAGTGGAAGTAGGGACTTGAAACCTCAACCTTAGATTTGGCAAGTCATAGTAGCCCATTTCTTGCTCATAGCAATGCCGATTCCCTTACCTATCCCTTTGGTTGAATGTCCTATGCTATGGCCTGCCCTCCTCTATGTGAATGAATCACTATTATTTTATGTAGATGTGAATGGATCCTTTATTTTTCTTATTTACTCGAGACGCACAACATGGCCTTCAAGCCATAGAATTCAATAAATTATATAAATCTGAGGCTTTGTAGAATCTAGTACTTCAATCAAGTTTGAACTATGTAAGGAGCGCATCTGAGATTTAAGAATAATTATTTAGGGTGTGTTCGGATGCACTTAAAACTTTTAAACAAAAACTTTTCATTTAAAAATTTTTTACTCTCTATAGTTATCCTATTTTTTATTCATTTCTTTACATTTTTCAATACAACTACCTTACTTTTTAATCATTTCTACAAAACTATGTATACAATTAACTATTTATTTTAATTTAATTTTCTTTATCCTTATCATTACCCCTGTCACATTTAATCATTTTTTCTCATTTCAAAAATTTTTATACCAATAAATTTTCTTACAAAAGTTTTATCATTTCCTAAAGACACCCTTATATTCATTAAAACATCTCATCTAAGTGAGAAATATGCAATGGATTATTTAGATATGTAAGTCACACTTTATGAATGACAACGGGTTTTTTGCATTTACCTTGTAGCTTTTCAAGTTTGCTAAATTTTCCTAAAATTCATCATCATCATCATTATCATTATAAGCCATTTCCCACCTAGATGAGGTCGGCTGGATGGATTCTGTTGCGCAATTCTTGGCGGTTAGAGACTAAATTTTTAGTAATTTGTAATATTTTCAAATCTTGTTTAATTACTTCCATCCATGTTTTTTTGGGTCTTCATTTCATTCTCCTATATCGTTCTACTTGGATAGACTCTGCTCTCCTAATCGGTACTATTTCAGGCTTCCATTTAGCATGACCGAGCCTTCTTAATCTATTTTCCCTTATTTTATTACTTATTGGTCTCAGTTTTAGATTTTCTCGAATTATTTCATTCCTAATTTTATCTTTTCTTGTTTTACTACTCATCCACCTTAACATTTTCATTTCCACTACGTTCATTTTATGGGTCTAATCGTAGTCTTATAGAATTTTCCTTTTAGTTTAATTGAGACTTGACGATTACATAAAATTCTTGATACACTTCGCCATTTATTCCATCTAAAATTCTTGACACACTTCGCCATTTCTTCCATCTTGCTTGAATTCTATGTATTATATCTTTTTCAATTTTCCCGTTTTTTTGAACCATTGATCCCAAGTATCGGAAGTGATTAGTTTTTGTCAGTAGATCTAAATTCTTAATTGGTCCTCATCTAAGTTCTCATTATTATTAAATTGCATTTCATATATTCAGTTTTTGTGCGACTAATTCTAAAACCATTAGATTTTAAGACATCTATCCACCTATTCAATTTCAAATTTAGTCTTTTTCAAAAATTTTCCAAAATTCATAATTTAGCAAAATGTCCCGATTTATGAATTTTGGTTACAAAAATTCCTTCAACTTAATGTTTGACTAGTTAAATTTTGATTGACCAACTTTGACCGAGTTTCATGGCTCAGCAAGACATGATTAAAACTATTTGATTGTACTCTTCGATCTTTCCCTCCCTCCATTATTATAGTTAAGGTTCAAGTGATGGACATGGTTCCAAAAATTGGAGAATTACTGGGATGAGATTTTTTTAATTAATTTAGTATATCTTCAGTTTTCGGGATTCTAATTTATCATTTAACGCATTGGCCATCAAAATCAACATTACTTGTCTCAAATCATATCTATATGGGTCATAAAATCTAGTGAAAGGTAGTCCGTCAAACATTAACACAAACTAACTTCATAAACGCGGATGTTCTACAAAATTAGAATCTTAGGAGAATTTGCAAAATTGAAAAGTTTTGGGGATGAAAATGCAAAAATCTCTACTATAAATAACTGTGCAGTTTCTAATGGATCATATCAGTGTTTTCCTTATTTTGGCCCATGTAATTTATAGAATCGGATGACTTTCCGTATTTAAGCATAAGACAAGATACTGTATTTAATGAAAGGGATCATTTATATAAACTCTAATTTATGCTTATTGCACTTTGACTTAGAGTAAGGTTGACCCTATAGAAATAATTTCTTAAATATATGATATAGTTTTTGTTTATTCTTTTGAATATTTCAGCGAAGTTCTCGTGGATCAGATTATGAGAGGTCTAGGGCTCGAGAAAGGGACAGAGAGAGGGAAAGAGATCAAAATCACCACCACAGGGACCATTATAAAGACAGAAGTACGAGGGATGAAAGAGGAAGAGATAAGTCAGATGATTATGATCGCCATCGAAGCCATGATTATCACAGCAGGTAACATGAATACATGAGTTCAAATTAGGGATGTCTGATTTGATTATCATGCGTTATGTAAATATATGAGGTTTGGTATTCAAATAAGCTTTTGCAGGTCCTTCTCAGTCCAGGATTAAGCCAAGCCTTATAATTTCTTATAAAACTTGGTGGCATTTGCAAATGTTCCTTCACCTTTTACTCATAAGTTTGAAATATTTATGAAAATACCTGTGTTTATTGAAGGCGAGTTGTAGATATGCCCAAGAGTGCATTTGGCAATTTGTAAAAGTGAGAAAAAGCTTCCCCATTCTCTCAGCATTCTTTTTGTACTTTGATTTGACATTTTAACTACTTAACTACCCTAGTTTCTCTATTATACTTCAGTTTCCCAATCATTTTCTTGCACAACTACCCTCTCTATTCCTACTTTGCCCCTATAATCTCACTTTTACAGTTTTACACATTACCAAACCTACCCTTAGTTTGACTGATATTGCATTTGAGTCCCTTAGTATGACAAAATTGATTAACAGATTTTGCAAATTAGGGATTCAGTGTGTCTCTGTTAAAGTATTAAAAAATCACGAAAATATCCCTATTCATCTTTTTCTCCAACCGAACCCATAGGTTATCTTTTTTTCCTGTGGCTGCCCTACCCGTCAAATCACTACTGCCTGTCAGTGAATCTACTCTTGTCCAACAGAGATACCGTTGTGCCAATCAAGTTTCCAAGCAGTAGCCACAGCATCCAAGCTCAAAGATGCCATTTTTGAGACCTCCTTAAATGGCTGGCCTCTAGTTATAGCTGCTGCAGAATCCCCTCATTTTTTTGTTGTAATGAACACATTCCAGCAGTTCCCATCTATTCTATGCATCTCAAGGGAATCATTTCAATCATACCATTATTCTCTTGGCTCAAAAAAATGGCTTTACCATTATTTCAATCAACACTGGCTGTGGTGTTTGCTGGCATTGTGTCCTCGATTGAAGTGAATGCAGCAGCTAGCGCTGTGGTGAGGTTGGGCTTGGTGGAGATGACTGTAGTGCTTGCCTCTGTCACTGATGGGGCCGAAGGGAGCCAACAATATGGTGGACAGCTTGGGCGGAAGGAACATAGTCTGCCCAAGAAGTTGAGGGGAGACCGCGGGCAGCAGAAGTGGGAAGTCGAGGTAGTGGCTGGTGGCAGCTTGCTGAAAATGCATGGGGTTCAGCTTCTAAGGGTTTGGTTGGGGAAGAAGACGGTGAGACTATTTTGGTAGATTTTAAAAAATTTTAACAGAGTAGGATGAAAGGTAATGATTCAATATAGCCAGGCTGCACAGAGCCTCCATGCATTCCCTAGTTCTTTTAATTTAAAAATATTTTTTCCAAATCTAAAACATTTATCATGTTTATCCATGTGCATTTATATGATTCCAAAAATCACATGGAATGAAAACTTTTATATGTTGCTATACATTTTTCAAAAAATTTAATCACGTATTCAATCTCAAAAAAGATGTTTTTTCTTTGACAAAATATGAGTTTCCAATAAAAAATATTTTTGGTAGCATGATAAAACAAGATGTGTTAAACAAAATAAATGGTTTAGATTTAGAAAAAAAGTTTAAAATATAACCCAGCTATGTTCAGTCATTGCTGTAGGAGGAAACCTTAATGCTGACCATATTTGCAAAATTTGTTAAATTATGTAGGTGCATCTCCAAATTGGCTGTTTATTAAAATATTTCTGAACATGCCTACTGTTCAAGGGGCATGGGCAATATTTTGAAAATTAGTGATTTTTTTGACCCTTCTTTAACACACACACACACACACACACACATACATATATGTATACGGATTTTGAGCAAGTGCAGAATTATGGTGCAGTCTGCTACAAATGGGCTCTATTTGATCATGAAATCAATATCTATCTCACCCATTGCATTTAGAATTATTTACTTCAATAGCTTACTAATTTTCATCTAAATCAAGCATTTGTATGGACCCCATCTTAAATGGTACAAAATTAAAGTAATAAAATAGTTTAATGTAAATATTAATTTTAAAATTGTATTTTCAACATCTAAATTGTCAAAAGTATGTTTCTTTAATGTAGATAAATGATTATATAAAGTACTATTATATTTTAATATCCTACTTCTATGAAATTCCTTTTCTATGTAATCTCCTCCTCTCCATCTATTGTATTTACCATCATTTATAGTATCTTAGAAATTTTTTTATTTATCTAATATCATTATGCATGGGCCCATTGAAAATCAACATAATAAAATAGTTTAATGTTAAATATTCATTTTAAAGTTATATTTTTAACATCCAAACCATCTAAAGTATCATTTCTACGTAGATAAATGATTTTATAAAATATTATTATATTTTACCATATGTGTAAGTGGATTTAAGCGTTTTTTCATAATTTATACATGAATATATATTTTTCAACAAACGCGGCCCATAAAAATACTCGATCGGGATGAAATTTAGTTTATTAGATAAACAAATATTGTTAAATACAATAAATGGATTGGATCTTTCATCAAGAATCAAATCTTAAATTTTGAAAGGGTTACATTATTTTTCTTGTACAGGTGTGTTTGACAATTGATAAAAAATGTCAAGTTAAAACTTTTCAATTTAAAACTTTTCACTCTCTACAGCTATTATATTTTTTAATCATTTTTTCATATTTTCCTATACAACTATCCTACTTTTCAATCATTTCTGTACAACTATCCACATAACTAACCTATCTATTTTAATTTTTTCCTATTTACTACTTATCATTACCCCTATCATATCACATCATTCGACAACTTTTACCCTTCAAAACTTTTGAGCAAAAGTTCTATTCATTACCAAACACACCTTATGTAACCTGATTAAATAGAAGCCGAGCCCGTATATATACATACGGTCCCTCCCACTTTTATGAAACCCTTTTCTATGTAACTCTATCCCTTTTTAGTATCTTGATGGTTGATGGAAAATTCACTTCATTTATTGTGTTTAACATAATTTATAGTGTCTTAGAAATCCTTTTTTTTTGGTCTAATATCACTGTGCATGGGCTCCATTGAAAATTAATATAATAAAATGGTTTAATGTTAAATATCAATTTTAAAGTTCTATTTTTAACATTTAAATAGTCTAAAATATCATATCTACATGGATGAATGATTCTATAAAGTGTTACTATATTTCAATACATGTATAAATGGGTCTAAACGTTTTTTCATAACTTACACATGAATGCATATATTTTTCGATAAATGTGGGGTCATAAACGTACTTGATTGGAATTAAACTTGGTCTCTTAGATAAATAAAATTGTTAAATACTATAAATGGATTGGATTTTCTATCAAAGATCAAAATCTAAAAAATTGAGGGGGTTATATGGCTTCAATTCTATGTAACCAGGTTACATAGAAGTCCCATATACACATATATGTGCAAACTTTCCTAAAAGGCAACTCGATGCATAGAGCAACCACACATTATGGGGGTTTGAGGATGGGTGTCCATGAGTGCATAACCTTTACTTTCTTAAAAAAGGACTGTTTTGATAATAAAAAAAAGGGACTCCTTTCTTGTGATTTGAACCATTACCTCTAGTTGCAAAGGTACTACCCTGCCATCATATATGCAAATGGTCCTAACTTTTAATTATCTTGATTATGGTTTTTCTCTTCAGAGATGAATTATGGGTTACCTTGATGGTGCACTTGATATTTGCAAATATAATCCTCCTCATCTGTGAACAGTTGGAGGGAATATTATGTAGAATTGTGAAAGTGTAATCTTCATGTAAGCTTTGTCCCAACCAGTTGGGCTCTAGTACTTCAAATCTTAATTGCTAGTACTGCTTTATTATAGATGTGTCCTTAGATTATCTGCTGGTCCTAACTAGTAATGATTTCATGATGAAATATGGGACTTCTATTGGAAAATCATATTCTTTTGGTCATCGTTGAGTATTTCTTATATGAGAAATCAAAGAAGTCTTTCATTTCTTCAAATGCCTGTTTGGATGCCCTTAATTTGCTATAGTTCCTATTGGATTTTATGGACTTGTAATTCATACGCAAGTCGGTGTGTGTTTACACAAGAAATAGTTTGTTTGGCCTATGTTTATTCCATCCACTTCTTTTATATATTCATTTTGCTTATTATTATAATATCAAAACATCTGTGGGCTAAATATGATTTCCTATACGCATAATCTTAGGCGGATTTTCTGTTGCATCATGTTTCTGTTTGTAGGCACCGAGATAATGACCAAGACAGAGAAAGGAGACAGAGACATCAATCGCGTTCTCATTCTAGGGATGACTCTGGTAGGAATCGGTCCAGATCACGTTCTAGTTCTCAGTCAAGAAGGTAGTCTACTTTTAACAACAAAGAGTACTATCTTAATCCTTTTTGTTCCTATGATATGAATTTCAACAACCAAATTATCTGAATAATTTCAGTATCTGAAAATCTTCTTGTGAGGCTAAAGTTTATTCTCCAGGGTGTGTTTGAGAATGAATAAAACTTTTGGAAAAAAGAAGTTTCGTTGTAAAAGTTTTTGAAATGAGAGCATATGATGTGATATAATAGGGGGTAATGATGAGGAATAAAGATAATAAAGTTAAAATTGAAGGGGTAGTTTTTTGGGTGGTTGTGGAGAATTGATTGAAAAGTAGAATAGTTGTATACGAAGATGTGAAAAATGATTAGAAAACAGGGTTGTTGTGGAAAGTGAAAAGTTTTAGATTATCAACTTCTTGTTATTGCCAAAGTCCTTTTTTTATTTTTTAAAAAAAGAGCCAAACACACTCTTAGGGTGTGTTTGGAAATGGATAAAATTTTTGATGAAAAGTTGTAGAGAATACAAGTTGTTAAATGATGTGATATAATAGGGGTAATGATGAAGAGTAAATAGGATAAAGTTAAAATATATAGGTTAGTTGTGCAGGTAGTTGTGTAGAAATGATTGAAAAGTAGGATAGTTGTATAGAAAAATGTGAAGAAATGATTAAAAAATAGGATAGTTGTGAAGAGTGAAAAGTTTTAACTTGACAATTTTTACTCATTAACAAACACACCCTTAATATGCTTGGTTCATTGTATTATTGTTCCTTCCGAATGTCATCCTGAACCCGGATTGGCATCAAACGAGGCCTGACCAAAGACAGATAGAAATACCAACCTTAGCCTGAAAGGGAGAAGCATTTTCTATGTGCAGTTTTCTCCAAAGTCTGAATTGTTTGACATTCATGGCTTCAGTTGGAAGCTAACATAGGGCCCAACTGATTGCGACAGCCCCATACAGTATTTGGAAATTAATAAGATATTTGTTAGAGCTTTGGATATGCTGGTCCTATTTCTATTTGTTACCATTCATTTCTGTATTTTCTCGTCCCTGCAGTAAACGGACAAGCGGTTTTGACATGGCACCCCCTGCTCCTGCTGTTGCAGGTATGTGTGAAGCTCTCTTGCATTATTTTTGTGCTTTTTAAATGTGCACATTGCTGCTTTCTTTTTGTCGACTGACTTTCTGCATTGTTGCATCTTGTTTATAATTAAATTTCCAGAATTTGTTTTGAGTCCTTACTTAGTGTACCCGTGTGCGTAATCCTTTTCTTTAATTTTTTTTTTAAATTTTTGGAAATTCATGTGGGCCCAAGCATGAATGTGCCATATGGGACATTTTCCAATGCACCGGGTGCATCTAGGTGTATTTAACCCATTTTCTTTTTTTTTTTTTTGAAAATTTTTTTATACAACCATTAAGCTAGGTGTGTATTTAGCAAGTGTATCAATTTTTACCAAATTTGGATATTTTTAGATTTTTTTGGATTTTTTAAAATCAGGGGCAGTTTCGTAATTCACAAATTACAACACTGCCACCAATTTTAAAAAATAAAAAAATCTAAAAAATTCAAAAATGGTAAAAATTGATACACATGCTAAATACTTACCTAGATTAACGGTTGTATAAAAAGATTTTTTCAACAAAAATATAAAAAGTAGGTCTTTGCACCCAGTTGCACTAGCATGACAAATGGTTATATTCGAAATAAAATATTTAAAAGTATAAAAAAATAAAAACTATATATAGGAGACATTCATGCTTGGGCGCACATAAAAATATGAAAGAATTTTAAAAAATAAAAATAAATCGTGTATCCATTTGTTTCACTGTTTACTGGTTTCTGTTTATGATTAGTTTCATTCTGGAATTGAGGATCCTTGCTTTGCTGTTGTCTGCTGTCTTGGGTTTGTTTGTGCTTATGTTTTTCATTTCAGTTAACAAGGTAATGTTACGCCTTGTCCTGCTGTTCTACAGATAGTTTTGATTCTGTGATCTGCAGTTAGTTGTTTTTTTCAACTCAATGGGACCCAATGTACTGTTTGCTGGATCTTGTTTGCCTTCCAACTGTCAGACAATTTGTGTTTGGTTGGCTTACAAGTATTTTCGCAACATCTACAGTGGTGGATTTTGTGTAGCGCTCTACTTGGCTTGTACCCACCACATGGTTGCTACATATACAAAAAATTGACCATGAGATCCTCTAGATGAGAAGGGTGAGGAACCCATGCACTGGAAACCTGACCATAACAGTAATAAACATGCATTGAGGAAAGATAAACTCAATGAGTGAACAATGAAGATTAGTGAAAATTCATATTGTATCAAATATCAAAATAAAATGTTACTCTTTAGCGACATGTAAATTATACAATCATCCATCCCAAAATATACATGTATCTTCAATGTATAACATCAAAATGAAACCCAAAATAAACTGTATGTAATAGATATGCCCCTTGATCAAAGACAACTTGGGATTTGGTTCCCACGTCGGTCCATCTTGAGCTCCAACTCCCTATCGGATTTTTTTCAATTATCCTTTGAACTAAAATATGATACAACATTTTATCAAAAAAAAAAAAAAATGATACAACATAAAAAAAATTGATATAACAGAACTCATTAAAAAAAAATGATATAACAATGTGAGTTTGGGCAAACATGGTAAACAAGATAAACAATTGCCATCATCATTATCATAAGTTGTTTCCTAGCGACATGGAGTTAGTTGCATGGATCCTATTGTGCCATTCTTTACGATGATGGACTATGTTTTCAATAATCTCTAACGTCTTGATATCTTACTAATTGCTTATATCTGCATGTTTTTGGATCTTCCTCTCATTATCTAGGCTTGTTCAGGATTGGGATGAGATGAGAATAAGATAGAATTTTTATTTTCAAAAAACAATTTTCTCATTCTCAATGCATAACAACCAACTTTTCCCAATGATGTTTCGCATTTCTAATATACTTTTATCAAATTTATCAAATTCCAATACACAACAACACTTCTTATCCGAGATAAGTGATCTTGTTAGCCCGGGTTAAGTAAGTCATTACTTAGCTCACCTTATAAAACTTATTAAAATTATTTTTTAAAACTCTTTTTCCTATAAACTTATTAATATAAATGTATTTAACATATAAACTAAGTTTCACAATTTTTGGATGTGTATATATTTTTTGAAGATTTTTAAACACGGGTATTTTAGCCATTTTCAGTTTGGATGTGTATATATTTTTTGAAGATTATCCAAATTGAAAATGGCTAAAATGTCTTTGTGTTTAAAAATTTTCAAAAAATATATACACATATTCAAAATTGGTAAAACTTGGCTTATATATCAAATAAACTTTAGATAAACAAGTATATGAAAATCAAAAGAAATTTTTTTTTTTTCAATGAGTTTTTTGAAGTGGGCTAAGTAAGCCATTACTTAGCCTGAACTAACAAGATCATTTCTCTTTATCCCATCTCCTCCTCCTACTACCATCCCATTCCACCACTCTACATAGTTGCTTTCAATTTGAATAAACTTAGCTCTCGTAATAGGTGTTATTTTAGTCCTTTCTTTAACATGCTTAGACAACTTTAGTTTGCTCTCTTATTTTACTACCTATTGGCTGCTAGACTTGTACCTATCCCATAGTTTTTTATTTTCAAAAATCAAAATTAAACACCAAATAAATTCAAAAAATTGTGAAATTTCAGTGTTAAAAATCTAGATGGGGCCTCCATAAGTATAATTTTTTTTTTTATAAAGAATAAAAAGTATTTTTTTTGGTTGTTTGTGAATTGCCCTATTTATGGGTTACAGATAAGATGGCTGGGCTATGTTCAAAATCTATAATGCACTCCAATATAACACATTACAATAATTCAAGCGTGGATAAGAATAATGTAACTAAAATCTTTGGGCCTCAAAACGTGTGAATGGCCAATTCCATTTATCAGATACAAAACAAGCACAGATCCTTCAAGGCTACTTTCAACATATACGTCAAAATGTATAGTTTGGGAACTTTTGGTATTACAATTTATTTCTTTTTCGTACTTCTCTTAGTGTAGGACCTATAGGTAATGTTGTATTAAGTATCATACAACTCTAAAGATTTGAAGGTGCAATCAATTCATTGTGCTACTTGAGCCTGTGGCAACGCATTCCAATATTGTGTTTTAACATTTCTTGTTTTATTACTTTCTTTTCCTTTTTGTTTCCATCTTTACGAGCTATTTTGATTTTCAGGGCAACAAATGCTTGGCACTCCTCAACCCATGCCTGGAATGTTTCCTAACATGTTTCCCTTTGGGATGCCTCAGGTATGCTTAAGGAATCTTGTTTGTGAGAATAATTCTTTTGCTTGATTTTTGTCAATATTTGGGAAATATGTGAACTTTCTAAGGTATTCTAACATCTGATATAGTTTGGTACCCTACCATTGATGCCAGCACAAGCAATGACTCAACAGGTATTTTGTTCAGAGATTTTCCTTACTCATTTTTCTTGCATCCTATAGGCTTTTGTTTGAAATGTTTTTCATTTCATGCTTTTCACTACTTTTTGTTTAAATTGTTATTCACAGGCAACAAGGCATGCTCGCCGTGTGTATGTTGGAGGTCTTCCTCCCTCAGCAAATGAGCAGGTGATGTTACAAGCCTAGTTGCCAATTTTTTCGTGGAGTTACTACCAATTTTATCTGATCTGAAACCTGATTGCAGAAAACTCCTTTTTCTTTTTTTTTTTTTATCAAAATTGAAACTTTTCGGTCAGATGAATTTGAGCATTTTCAACAACCTTCCAGTCTGGTAGAACAAATTTATTATTGTATTATGAATGAATTCTGTGACCTGTAGCTGTCTTTCGATCTTTATGACTGAAAATCTACAATGTGCATTTCTATCTCAAAATTTCTAGCTCCTTGATATGTGTGTTCCCCCATATTACTGTTTTATTCAGCTCAGGTTGATGTTTTATTCTACAAGAAATATGCATTGCTATTATTTCCTGCTTTGAGTTGATAGTTTTCGAAAGTACAAGATTCTGTGATTAAATTGCATTCTGTTAATTTGTATATGTGCATCTTTGCTTTCTGCATGTCATTGTAGATTTGAGAGATCTGAAACCAAAGGAATGATGCAGTACAATGGGTGCAAGTGGGTTGAGTTGGCAACCCAACCCAATTTCAACCCATTCTCATTCAACCTAACCCAATTCAATAACCCAATTCAATTCAATCCAATTTCTAAAACCCTCTAGCCTAGCACAAACATAACACAACCCAACCCAACCCAACTAGGAACTTACTTTTCCACCCAACATTGCATATTTACAAATGTGCTCAAAATTTTTTTTCCAACCCAACTTTATTACAGTGGTCCATTTGATCAATATATATTTGTGAATTAATTCTAAAACATAGTTATAAATTATAATTTCTTTGCCTATACATACCAAAAACAGTTTCAATAAAATTGATGAAAGACTTTCTTTTTTTAAACTAATGTGCCACTTTTTTTTGCCAACTATTACTCTCTCTTTTTTTTTCACAGATACAAAGTTAGAATCTCATTTTTAAAATTTTAGCAAAGAAAAATAAACTGTAGCAAAATGAACGGCTTGTGTAAGATTAAAAAATATTGTGTCACATCTACCAGTAATTGGGTTACATAAAAGCGATTTCATATAACTCTCTATTTTAAAAATGTTGATGGTTTATATAAAATTCAATCTTATTGTATTTAACATAATTTGTTCAGCTAGGAGACCAAGTTTCACCCAAATCAAATATGTCCATGGGTTATATTTGGTCAAACATTTGGTCAAAAATAGATATATTCATGTGTAAATTAGGAAAAAATGCTTAAATCCATTTACATATATATTAGAATTAATAATATTTAATAGAATAATTTGTCTATATAGTTGCTATATTTTAGATGGTTTAGATGTTGAAACCTACTTGAAAATTGATATTTAGTATTAAATCATTTTATTGCATCAATTTTACACATTTATGGATGGGGCCCATATACACTGATAATAAACAAATGAAATGATTTCTATATTTATATAAATGACGCTAAATGCAATAGGTGGAGTGGATTTTCTGTCAATCATCAAAAAATTAAAAATGGAGGAGGTTACATAAAAGTGGGGTTTTCTAGAAGCGGAGCCCGTATGTAAAATTGTAAGTAAGATAACAAAGAAGAAAAAATGCATGTAATTTCTTATAAAAAATAAACATGTCAACAAGTCCTAATAGAACTTGAACCAAACATTTAATAAATTGAAGAACTGGTAAAATCAGAACTGTTCACAGCCATAGAACAATCTTTTTTAATATTCTTGGCAAGTCTAAATAAATCATGTCCGTAACAAAAAACAAAGTATTTTGTGTTGTTTTCTTTTTTCTCATGCCAAATATCTCCAATATTGAAATATATGAAAATTCAATTATTAAAATACAATTAAAAATTAAATGTTGTTGCCCAATTTCCATGTTATCAAACTACTCTTCACATTTTGACAAATTACATTCCCATTTCAAATAAAAGTTATTCCCTTTCATCTATTTTTTTTTTTGAAATTTATCCCCTTGGAATTTTGAAAATATTCTAAATATATTTCTCAATTCATGTAACATTGCTCTGCTGTTGCTCCATCAAAATTAATCAACGATTTGGATCGAAACATGGGCTGCACAAGAACTAGTTTTGGTATGCCCCCAGTGCACCTGAACAAATCTATGATCTTCCCCAGCAAGCCAACAGTTGCTGCCACCTCACGGCAGCCTACTTAAGACCACCTAGCCACTGATCAGTCTTGTCTGATTGCTTACCCTTGCCATGCTGACCACGATACAGCTAGTGCAGCACCCGATATCTCTTCCAACTATCTAAAATCTCAAAAAAGAATGTTGCCCTTTTCTTCTGCAGTTCTTGCTAGTGCTAGATCTGTGCCACCACTGTCGGGATCTGCATTGATTCTTGCTCCTATCAACTCCGGCGAAAAGCCAACTCTGACGAAGTATCATGTCCATTCCTTTTCTGGCTAGAAAACCATCTGCCAATGCTGCTAATGGTAAAACCAAACTCCCTTGTCACCTTATCTGGTGCTGACAAATTGCCGTGGCTACTCATCCTCATCAAATTTGGTGAAAACCCATTTTGTCATTTCTTCTGTTGCAAAGGTGAAACTCATCTCTTCCTTTGCCTACTACATTGGCATTATGAATCTGTCCTTTGTCGACAACCTTTGGTTGCCATTGGGATGGTGCTGGCTTGGAGTAGCACTGGAGGATTCTGGCTGCTTTGTGGGGTTGAGATTGATATTGGCATTAGTCATAGGACAATAGATGTGGGGATGTGGATTTGTGAAGACAAAAGGTCGGTCATTGGATAAAATGGGTTGACACAACCCGACTTTCCTAACCCAAAACCAACCTGATTTAAAAGTGGGTTAAACTCACCTTTTTTTTTTTTCAGCTCATCTTCAGCTCAACCATAACTAGTTTACATGAGTTGGATTCAACAGGTCATGGTTTGAACCCTACTTACTTGCATCTTTAGTAATCACATGGTTGCATGTTTGTAATCTCGGCACATGCTATTAAATTGCATTATGGATTATGCACTTGCTTTCACAATTGATGGGTGCATCAAGTCACCAATATGTATAGAATAACTTGATGGTTGGTTTGGATTATAGATTTATTTGCTTATTTTGGTTTTATTTATATGCAATATGTTAAAGTTATGCTGGAGTTTTGTGTTACTTTTTATTAGTTGGGTACTTTTTGTACAGGCTTCAACTATGAGTTTGTCCATGAATCATTGAATTGAAATTCTGCTTATCTTTTTCCCATTTGGCTTCTATTCCTCAATTAATCTAATAATCTTCCCTTTTCTCATCGACATTCTTTGGTATTCTTTTCCTTTTTCTCAAAAGTTTTCACCCTTTGTGTTGATTTATCCTCCAATTTGGCATCAGATCATTGCCCGTGTTTCCTGTTAGTTGAATATCATAACTCTAGTTTCTTCACAAAACAACAACAACAGTAATAAAAATCATTGCTTTTTCATATCTTTTCTATAAGCAGCTTCTGAAACTATGACCATTTGAGTAGCCAGATTTTGCCAGCAGCCCATTTCTTCCTCTGATCACACGTTTTCCAGTGCCAACATCTCGTTTATTTCTCCTAGGTTTCAGAATCATTAGAATGCTTTAAATTGGCTTTTATAGGCTGCATCTCCAGTGAATTCCTAATGCAAAAGTTAAAATCACAAAGTGCTTTTGAAATGCAGTGGCGCACACCACCCCCCCTCCTCTTCTCCTTAAATCATGAAAAATTTTGTTGGCTTATTCGAATGGGCCATAGCTTTCTCGACGGTATCAGATGTATAATTTTTGGTCCATGTGAACGGGCTATTGCATGGGTTTTATTTAACACTTTTTTCCTGCAACCCAAAGTTTCCCAAGAAGAAAAGTGAAAAATTATTCTGGAAACATATTCTAAGATCCATATCTATATCTTGAACTAAATTCCTTAAGACTGACCATTAACTTGTGATTAGATAATTGGGCTTTACCATGGCTTTCCTGTGATCATGATGATTTGAAATGTCATCAAGCTGGGTTTATTCCTTTTGCTGGTATTCATGGTTTGAAACCCAAGTAGCCAGTTCTTTGAAACCACTTACTACATTGGTGCTTGAAATTTGAGCCTTTTTTTTAGTGTTTTTTCTCGAGTTAGTTAAGATTTTATTTTTGAAACTTGGAAAGGAATAAAATAAATAGAATAAAAGTTAACCATTCTGTCATTTCTGTTCTATGACAGACAATTGCAACATTTTTTAGCCAGGTAATGGCTGCCATTGGAGGAAATACTGCTGGTCCAGGTAATTTTCTGGTACCTGCATTATCTTTTCTTTACTCATTCCTGAAGTTTTATGTTCTTCTTGTGTTGTTTAAATAACTGCGTTTTTTTCTTGTTTCTCCTTAAAAAACGTCTCTTTTGTATGAGAAGATCACTTAGTAAACTTAATTTTTTTTTTCTTTTTCCTTTTGTAGGTGATGCAGTGGTGAATGTATACATCAACCATGAAAAGAAGTTTGCTTTTGTCGAAATGAGAACAGTTGAAGAAACAAGTAATGCAATGGCACTGGATGGAATAATTTTTGAGGTACATGTTCCAGTTTTGTGGCTCAATTTTGTGTTGAAATGCACATAAAAAATGCCATTAACTAAGCATTAGTATTATGTAACCTGTTTGGAAATCGTTGGTTGGTCTAGTTTGATGCTTCAACATGTCAGCGATGTTATCGACTACAAAAATTCCCTTTTGCTCTACCGAAAGAAAAGGAGTGCAGCCTTGCCACAAAAAAGTAATCAAAGAAAATCAAAATTTTTGGCAACAGCAGTTGTGTTGTTTTTTTTGAATTGAAATACATCGATGCTTTTTGGAGCATTTTCTTTAGCTAGCTGAGGTAAGACTGAAAATTACGTGATATTATGGCAAGAAATTGTATCAAATAGAAAATTTAAAGGGAAAGCAAAATACCACCACATCATCTATGCGCAATATGTATGTAAAGCCTGGTGGATGTTTCAACCTTAAACATCCAATATTTTGCTACAACCAGCTTGATCACATGACGGTTACAGTTGATGAGTTCCATATCCTTTCCCTTGAGCCAAGTTCCATGGGCCCAACATTCCATGCCAATTATAATTCCAGCTAGGATCTCAGCATTACATCAAATAGTTAACCAAGAATTGTTAGTGCAATGGATATGTATAAATATTGCCCATTCATGTTGATTACTTTCTGTCCCTCGAATTATAAATTTGGGGATTTTATTCTTTCTTCTTGGAAATAAAAAATTTAGCACCATAAATGAACGTCTTACTTTTGCAGAGATGGCATTTAATCTTGTTTATTGCTATTCTATGTCTAGAATCTAGACGCCTGGACATTCCAGTCTGGTTAGTCAGCCTTGAATATCGTAACATTTGGAGGCTATTTAATCTCATATCTAAGACACTAGAAAAATTTCTCTCTTTGAGCAAGCAAGACAATGCAGCTACGGAATTGTTCGCAGCCAGCTATAAGTTACCAGGAAATTCATCATCAATGATTCATCCCTTCACCATGTTTGTGCTAACAATTGAATCCTGTGGCTATCTCTAATCTATAATTTAAATTTAATCATGCATTGATCAATAGATTGTTGTGGATAACTTTCTATCCAAAATTTTGCTACATTAGATTCCCTTGATTGCTTCACGTATCCTAGCCACTCACTGAGTAAATCTTACACATTGGAAATCAGAAAACTCTTACCCCTGCCCTATTTCCAAGAACTTGGGTTGGGTAAGTTCGGTTTGGGGTCAACACTACCCATACCATAATCTCAAAAACTCATATCTTACCCTATTTTAGGTTGGTTTAGTTCTAAGCATTGCTATATCTTATTTTTAAGGTCGGCTGGTTCAGGCTTCAGTTCTAAATTGGTTATTTAAAAGTTTTTATATTATATTTGAAAACTATAATTTTATTGTAAGTCTTACTTAAAAACCTAAAATGAATGTAATAGTAATATAAATTTTGAAATACATTTATTAAATTTGCTAAATAATTGATAAATTAAAGAAGTTTTTATATTTTAAACAATATATTTATGTCTTTCACTGTAAAAGATATTTTATGAAATCTATAGTAAATATATATTAATAATTTGTGTTGGTTCCGGGTATTGGACCTTAGAACCCGCCTTACCCTAATTGAATCGAGCATTTTTTCCTTGGAACCCACCTTACTGTATGGGTATAAAAATAGGAACCTATCCTACCCATTTTAGGATCCCCAGTGGGTTGACCCACGTATACCTTACTCAAGTTGCACCTTTATTTTCCAATATGATTGTAACCGACTTTATACCATTATCCGAATGTGATGCCACGAACAAGGCTTATTTGCTATAAATCTGTCCTGAATATTTCCTATACATGCATAACTCTGCCTAGGCATCTAAGAGGTGACATAGCACAAATCAGAAAGCTGGATAAAATTTTATTAATAAGGCTGATTTAATCCTTTATTCCAAGTCAAGTTGATGTAGGATAGGTAGAAAAGAAAGAAGAAATAGGTAAGAACCTCCATAGATGAGAAGAGAAGAAAAAGGTAGAAAGAATAGAAGAATAAGGAGAGAGGAATAAGAACAAGTAGAAGAAGAATTAGAGAACGCTTTTATAGATCTCAAAAACTGATGCTCCTTAGATCTTACAAGGGCTGTATTTATAGGTGAACATGCTACCTAATCTTAGCAATATTATTAAAGATGAAATCTTCTTAAAAAAGGAAAATGTATATTTTAAGTAAATTTCTTAAGGAAGTAGACTTAAAATAGATACATGCTTATTATAAATAGATTCTAAAATATCCTAGGAAATCTTCTAATATCTTCCGAAAATAGAATAAAATCTTTTTAAAATATCTTAGGATTATTTCTCTTTCGCATGATTCTTGCGCCTAGAATAGACAGATTTGAAATATTTCCTTCTATTTTCATCAATTCTCTTTGGCTTCAAAAAATTCACCATTAGAGAGTTCTGACTTTGATATTGCTTTAGAATACGTGGATCAAAGTGGCGTAGTTTATCTTCAGTAATCCATGTATCATCAGAATCAAGCTTGTTCTTCCACTTGAAAAGAAATCTTTATATAATGCCAGATCAAGTAGTGACAAACTCATTTTGTAGGATATTCTCCTTCAAATCTAAAGTAGTAAACGATACTTATGGAAGTATAGACACATGATGATGTTGAATTGTTATCTGTTGAAATTTCTACAGACAAACTTGGAGGCTCAAAAGTACCTCGGTAAGGAAACAAATCCTCTATATCAGAAGTGGAACTAATCCCTATATCTGAAAGCAAATCAAGTTCATATGCATTGGACGTGAATTTTCTTAAAACACGAAAGGGACCATTGGCTCATGCACGCAACTTTTTAAAAGAATTTTTAGGATATTTTTCTGGTTGTACACGAACCATAACATAATCCCCAACATTAAACTCTTTTCTTCTACGAACATCTGCGACAAGCTTATAATTTTCATTACTTAAAGTAATCTTTCTTTTAATATTAACATGAATATTTCGAATGTGTTGAACAAAAGATTCAGCAGTAGCAGATGAACGGGTATCAATGGGTAAAGGAATTAAATCGATGGGAGCTCGAGGAATATAACCATAGACAATTTAAAAAGGAGATTTCCCAGTAGAGTGATTGACTGAATTGTTGTATGCAAATTCGGCAATGGATAATACAGAATCCCAAGTTCCAATATATTCTCCTACTAAAGTCGTAAGCAAATTTACCAAACTTCGATTGATTACCTCAATTTGGTTATCAGTTTGTGAATGAAAAACATATGAAAATTTCAATTTGGTACCCGAGAGTTTTCATATTGTTTTTCAAAAATAGCTTACAAATTTAACATTCCGATCAGAAATAATGGAAGTTGGTAAACAAGAAAGCTTAACAATTTTTCTAAAAAATAATTTTGCAATATATGGAGCATCAGTAGATTTAGTACATGGGATAAAATGAGTCATTTTTGAAAATCTATCAACTACCACAAGAATTGAATCAAATTCTCGAGAGGTTTTAGGGAATCCAAGAATAAAGTCCATACTAATATCTTGCCAAGGAATATGTGGTACAGATAGAGGAGTGTATAATCTAGTGTTTCTCTTTTGAGCTTTACCAAGTTGACATGCGCAATATTGTGAAACAACTCTTGACACCTCTCTTTTCAATGTGGGCTAATAAAATCTATCTTCAACTAATGAAATGCTTTTATCCCTACCAAAATGACCAACAATACCTCCAACATGTAATTCCCAAATTAAAAAAATTTCAAAGTGATGTGTTGGGAATACATAGCTTTATTCCTTCAAATAAGTACCCATCATGAATCACATAATCATTGTGATTTTTATTTTGTGTTTCATGGAAAATAATTCCAAAATCAGTAGGTGATGAATAGTCATTTTTCAACCTATCAATTCTAACAACTTTAACATCCATAGTATGAAAAATGATTGCAACATGACTGAGAGCATCTTTTGTTCTCAATTCCAGCCTGATGTTTGAGCAAATGTGTACTGTCACAAAAACTCATTTCACTTCGCATGTCTAGCACTTAATTGTTTTTGTGATTGCAAATATATCAAAGCCATATGATCTGAATACGATACGACTTCATGAGGTAGCAAATAATGCCTCCAAAATTTAAGTGCTTGCACAACAGCATAAAATTCTCTATTATATGTTGAATATTTTTGCTTGACTTCATTGAGTTTTTAAGAAAAGTACGCAATTGGATGTCCTTCTTAGCTCAAAACACCCCCAATCCTAATTCCTAATGCATCACAAGCAATTTTAAAAACTTTGGTAAAATCAGGAAGTTGTAATATATGTATCTTAGTCATTTCTCTTTTTAATTTCCTTAAATGCTCTAGATGCAGAAGTTGACCATTGAAATTCTTTATTTTTCAAACAATCCGTCATAGGTGTCATGATTGTGATAAATCCTTTAAGGAAGTGCCTATAAAATGCAGGTAAATAATGAAAACTTCGCACCTCAGAAATTGATGTAGGTTTTGGCCATTCCTTAATGACTTTTACCTTTGAGGGATCCATAGAAATTCTATTAGCTGATACCACAGATACTAAAAAAATCACTTAATTTGTCAAAAAATCACATTTCTTAAGGTTTACAAAAAACTTTTTAGATCAAAGTGTCTCAAGAACAATTTTTAAATGTTGCAAGTGTTCTTACTTAGAATGACTATAAATGAGTATATCATCAAAATAAACTACCACAAACCTTTCAATGAAAGGTTGAAATAATCAGTTCATGATTCTCATAAATGTACTTGGGGCATTCGATAGTCCAAAAGACATAACCAACCATTTAAACAATTCTTCTTGAGTTTGAAAGGCAATTTTCCATTTGTCTCCCATTCTAATTTGAATTTGATGGTATATACTTCTAAGATCTATCTTAGAGAACCATTGTGCTCCAGTCATAAGATTTAACATATCATCAAGTCTTGGTATAGGAAATCTATACTTTACGAAAATTTTATTGATCGTACGACTGTCAACACATATTCTCCGAGATCCATTTTCTTAGGGGTTGATGGAGTTGGTATAACATATGGGCTAAGACTTTTACGAATAGTTATTTGCTTTTTTAGTTTAGCACGCTCATTAGGATTCATACGAAAGCGAGGCAAATTTGGTAATTGAGATCCTGGTATAAGATCAATAGCGTGATGAATATCCTGTTCTAATTAGAATTTGATGATATCCGCTTCTAAGATCTATCTTAGAGAACCATTGTGCTCTAGTCATAAGATTTAACATATTATCAAGTCTTGGTATGGGAAATTTATACTTTATGGTAATTTTGTTGATCGTACGACTGTCAACACATTCTCTTAGATCCATTTTTTTAGGGATTAATGGAGTTGGTATAACACATGGGCTAAGACTTTTACGAATAAACCCCTTATCAGGTAGTTCGGTTATCTACTTTTTTAGTTCAGCACGCTCATTAGGATTCATACGAAAGTGAGGCAAATTTAGTAATTGAGATCTTGGTATAAAATCAATAGCATGTTGAATATCCTGCATAGGTGGAAGCTCATTTGGTAATTTATCAGGAATCATATCTTTGTATTCTTTCATTAATGCTTGGATTTCAGGTAATGCTTCATTAGTCTCATGAAGAATTGCATTTGTTTTCTTTTTGGCTACTATAGATAGAATAAGTCATGAATCTTGTCCTTCTTTTTCAAATTGTTTTCCTGTAAGAATATGCAAAGGTCGTTTTTCAGATGAATCAATTGGAGACTCCTAGTGGGATCTATAACTTTCTTTAGGTTTAGCAGACTTTAAAAGGATAGATTTTTCATTATGCTTGATAATATAGGTATTTGGTTGCCCATAATGGATTACTTTTAAGTCATATAGTCATTGGCGATCAAGAAGAATATGAGCCACATCCATGGGTAACACATCACACCCAATATGATCAGAATAATCACCAATCCATATAGGAACCAAACATCTTTCATTAACAAGAAGTGTAATTTTGTTTACCCATGCTACACAATATGGATGAGGATGTGGTTCGGTTTTCAAAATTCAATTTGACTATAGTTGATTTAGCAATCACAGTCATGGAACTACCTCCATCTATAACAATCCTGCACATTGTATTCCCACATTTAAAAAATCGATGGAATACATTTGTATGTTTCTAATCATTATTTGAAGTAGTTGAAATGCAACACACAACATTTAGTTGCGGGTCCTCATTATAACTATAGTCTCCACCAAGTTCACAATTCGATAGTTCCTCAAAAGTTTCAGCAATTTGATCAATGGTTACATGTTCTTGATCTTTATATGATTGATTGTGAGTGTGTTCTGAGGACATTGTAATGTAATATGACCTTCATCCCCACAACGAAAACATGGACCATTAACTCGTTTACCAGTGATATCAAATCGAGAAACTAGATTACTTTTTTCTGTACTTGTGTTTTGTTCAAACAATGGTTTAGTTATTCCTGAAAAAGATGTTAGATTAGAATTTAATTTGGATACCCTTGTCTTTCTAATTTGTGGAATCAACCGTTTGCTAGTGAAAGATTTTTAAAAATTCTCCACTTATAGAGCTTTATAATATGCATATTCCATAGAAATAACTGAATGTAATTTCAACAAAGTTTTGATTTCTAGTTTCAGGCTATTGATAAACTTTGTTTATGTAACCCTAGGATTTTCCTGTATTCAATATTTCATTTTTAAATCTTCAAACTTATTAAGATAATCAATTACACTTAATGATCCTTGATTCAAGTTAATCAGTCGTTCTAATAGTTGAGTCTGATGATATTCAAGAAAATACTTCTCCTTCAATTTAGCTTTCATTTCAGCCCATGTGGTGATAGGTGCTCCTATGCATTGACTTACATCTAGAATCTCTTGCCAATAGCGTTTGGTAGAACCAACAAGTTTCATTTTTGTAAATCTCAATCATTGTGTATCATCTATATCATACCAACAAAAGAAGTCTTCCATGTCTGCCAACCAATCTAAGAAATCATTAGAGTCTAGACGACCATCATAACTGTAAAACAGTAGAGAAGAAAGAATTTTCTGTGTGTTTTCTTCATAGATTACATCTGTATTTATACACATTTTTGC
>JAXCLR010000050.1:49114399-49129001 GCA_035584095.1 Annona squamosa | reverse complement strand
GTAAGCTAACTGTAATGCTTATTCTGTAGCTTAAGTAAATAAGGCAAGCCAACTGTAATACTTATTTTGTAACAATAACTAAGCATTTACCTTGACTTGTTTTGCCACTCGAGAATTGTTAGTTATGTGTCTTTGTTGTTGCGGAAAAAGTATATGACAATTTCTTTAGTTGTTGTCATGTCTAGGATTGTTTGCAAAATCAATTTCATAAAAATTGTTATCATCTTCACGATTTTCTAAATTTGTATGCATTTCTAGAATATGTGAATGCTTTGGGTTATGATGACCTCTAGTATGCATATTTGGGTTTGGCAAAAGGCTAATTATGATAGGAGAGCTACTAGAAGCATGAGTATTGTGTGATTGACCATTTCAAAATAATTGTCCTACCTCAGTCATAGGACGTTTTCCAACAATTTTAGTGAATATGTTTATTGAGGAAATGAGAGATTGAATGACAGAGGTGGTATCTTTTTAGAAATCTTCTTGCTTTTGGGCCAAGGTATCACAAAGCGTTGTTAAATATTCAGATCGATTATCAGTGGAATTAGATAAAGCTTCAAGTCTGGCATTTAATTTAGCATTAGTAGACATGGGACTCAAAATTCAACTTTTGTTGATATAGGGAAGACCTACTACTGAAAATGAAATTCTTGTTTTGCTTTGTTTTCTTTTTTCTTTTAAGGGTTCAAAGTAAAGAACTTGATGGAAAACAGATATGAATTTAATACTTTCAACTAGAGAAAACGTACCTGTTGAGGTCCAATCTTACCAAGTTTAGTAGGAAACAATTTGGAAGTGAGTTCAAGTGGTCTACAGCTTGGTGTAATGTAGTGCACGGCTTGGTGTATTGCAGCAAAGGAAAGTGATTTCAGCAACCTCTTGGTGGCAGCTTTGTGATGAACAACAGGTGGTGGTAACGAACAGCAGCAGGCAGCATCAAACATCAACAAAGTGGACAACAGCATTTTGTGGACAGCAAAACAACAATAGAAATTTGTAGAAAGTAGTAACGGGTTTGGCTTTGATACCAATTAATGTAGGATGGGTAGAGAAGAAGATAAAAGAAAGAGGTAGGAACCTCCACAAATGAGAAGAGAAGAAAAAGGTAGAAAGAATAAAAGAATAAGGAAATAGGAATAAGAACAAGTAGAAGAAGAATTAGAGAATACTATTATAAATCTCAAAAACTGATGCTCCTTAGAGCTTACAAGGGCTGTATTTGTAGGTGAATATACTACTTAATCTTAGCAACATTATTAAATATGAAATCTTCTTAGAAAAGGAAATGTATATTTTAAGTGAACTTTGTAAGGAAGTAAACTTAAAATAGATACATGCTTATTTTAAATAGATTTTAAAATATCCTAGGAAATCTTCTAATATCTTTCAAAAATAGAATAAAATTTTTCTAAAATATCCTAGGATTATTTCTCTTTCACAAGATTCTTGCGCCTAGAATAGACAGATATGAAATATTTCCTTCTATTTTCATCACAAGTATTGACATTTGCGGAAACTTAATTGTGTAGAACTTCTCTATCTGGGATTTCATAGTTGTTTAAACAATTTTCCTTTGCAGAAGGGGGCATTGAGATGAATTCTCCATTCCTGCTGTGAAACGATGTAACATACTTTTCTGTTTCCCAGCCTGAATTTCTACTCTTTAGAATTTCACTGTTAGATTGATTGAAACGCTCCGAAGATTTTCAACACTGTCATTATCTACTCCAGTAAATTTGATTGAATTAGAAGCAAAATTTTGTTCAGAGTTTTTTACTACTGTGCTCTAAACCCAAAGGGCCCAAAAAATGTGTCTTTATCACTTGAAATGCTTTGATTCTCATGTTTGAGTATTTATTTGGATAGTTTCACATTGCTGGTGGGTGGCCATCTATCTAATGTACTTCATTTCCTGTTATCTTGAGTCCTGACAGGGTGTCTCAGTGAGAGTTCGCAGGCCTACTGATTACAACCCTGCATTGGCAGCAACACTTGGACCGAGCCAACCCAGTCCTCATCTCAACTTGGCTGCTGTTGGTCTCACGCCAGGGTAAGCTTTCCTTTGACATCAAAGAAATGGTAAAAATGTTCAAAACTCAAAATGAGGCATGACCTCTGTTAATAGATGGAAGGTTTGTTTCCCAAGAGTAAGTTGATGGGATGTTCAGAATGCTCTTGCGGCAGCAATCTTTTTATTCTTGATATTTCAGTACACGAATATCACGCAATTTTATTGTTGCAGCGAATATATCGAGGAAACATACTTTAGTGAAGTTTCCAGTGAAAGTACATGAATGTAAGTTCAGTGCAAAAAAGGGTGGATATCCTTTGCTATCAAAATTATGCTTTAAATGATGGAAACAGTAAAGAAACAAAGTAGGAATTGGATATATGGTGAACCAATAACAGGATATATCCATCAATAGTATTGATTCAGCACTTTCCATAAATAATACAATCTTCATATTGTCACCACAAAATTTTAAAGAGTAATGATCCTCCTAACCTGGGCTAAGCAAATGTCCTACTTAGCCCATCTCAAAAATCTCATTTACAGCAGCCTTTTTTTATACTTTTTTCTTTGTACACTTGTTTGTTTAAGTGTATTTAATATATAAACCAAATTTTACCATATAAATGTATTTAAAATACCCTTATCTTTAAAAATCTCAAAAAATATATAAACATATTTAAAAATGATAAAATTTGGTTTATATGCTAAATACACTTAGATAAACAAGCGTATGAAGAAAAAAAATTGTCGTAAATGAGTTTTTTGAGATGGGCTAAGTAGGACATTTGCTTAATCCGGACTAACATGACCACTCCTCAATTTTAGAATATGGAGTCATATTTTTACAATTTTATACAGGGAAATTATGGGCTCTATATCTTACGAGTTTATTTATTTTTTATTATTTTAAAAAGATGTTATCATGTCGCCAATGTGAAAGGTGGATAGGTTTGGGAATATCTCATAGCAAATTGTTAACAGCTTGAAACACTTTTGAATTACTAAAAGCAGATTTTAAGCACAGTTGATTATTCGAGCACCTTGTTCTGGCCAACATAATGCGTGCATTTTACAGAGTATATAATATGAGTAAACCCATTTTATGTTTAGATTTTTCGTTTCTTGAAAACACTTTATTTGAATCTGATGTGTCATGTTTATTGGTTTCTTATGGAAAATGGATTCCTGATAATTAGTTTACTGTTTGTAAGGGTACCCATTCACTCAGAAACACATTAGAATAGCTTTTTTAATGTACATAGGTGTACTGCTTCCAAGCGTTTGTTTGGCATTAAAAGTTGGTGTTAAAATGTGCACAACTTGTGTCTTATTTGTAAGTTCATTTATGTGGGATGCATCCATCAATGCTTTTATGTGCAAAGCATATTGTTATTAATAACAAAATTGAAAGTTCAAACATGAAGTGTGAGGTTTGTCTTACAAAATGCTTTATGTTATCCAAACTATTATTCTTTTTGAAAGGCCTCCAAACTATAATCCTTGGTTGACATTGATTATGATTACTACCCCAACCATTGCATCAGTAATATTATAATTGCTCACAACTACTATATTTTTTAATTATTATTATTATTATTTTTTACATCTTTCTATGTAACTACCCTACTTTTCAATCATTTCTACACAACTATCTGTATAACTAACCTATCTATTTTAACTTTTTTTTTTTTGTTCCTCATCATTACCCTTACCATATCACCTCATTTTCTACCATTTCAAAAAGTTTTATCAATTTCCAAACACAGCTTTAGAGTATTCTGGATATAAAAGAGTAGATTCTACAATTCATTTTGCGGGGCTCATGTTGGTGTTGATTCATCCAAAATGAGATGCAAGTAAACAGACTCAAAATTCTTTGTGATTGATGGTGGCAAGCTATTGCTCTTGATGGAAAAGTTGAGGTATTCTTTGCTTTGTGGCATATTTTAATGTAAGAATCTCTCCTTCGCTTTTGTCACATTAGTTTATTGGGAATTTGGATTCTAATCCTACATTATGGATGTTACTTGCAGTTTGACTGGTGGAGTAGAGGGACCTGATCGCATCTTTGTAGGTGGATTGCCATACTATTTTACAGAAGCACAGATTAGGGAGCTGCTAGAATCCTTTGGGTAAGAATCCAATTTCATAAGCAATCTTCTTCGTCCCCCCCCAACAACACACACACAACACCAACAAACAAAAGAGTTTCTTGAAAATTTGAAAACTGCTAACTGGGTCTGACTCATCCTAGAAAGCGAACCCGATACTACAGCCTAGTACCTATAAGCCAACTTGTTTTAAGGTCTTGTTTTAAGCACTAGTAACCCAAATGATCAAATTTCATAGATCTATGGCTTGCTTTATTTTGCTTGAATTCTTTTCCTTCTCTTTTTATCTTCTTAGAGGGGTTCCAAGGTGCATCAGGGACTCTGTCTACCTAACCTAGTTTTTTATGCAGTGTGATGTTTGATGTCCTCAAATGTTAACCTTTTGTAGGCCTCTGCGTGGCTTCAACCTTGTAAGAGATAGGGACACAGGAAACTCTAAAGGTTATGGTTTCTGCGTATATCAGGTGTGTGGATTAAAAAAAAGCTAAATTGTGGTTGAAAACTCATAACTTCTACTTGTCATGATGGGAAGCATGTGCACACTTCATACAAAGTGATGTCAGGATCTCAATTCCATTTTTATTGCATTAAGAATGTCAACACAATTTTGATGCTACGGAAAGTAAATATCGTTTGCACTCATTTGTTGGGACGTGTCAATATGGAGGTTGATTTAATGGCAAATATAATTAGAGCATTTTCATAGAATTCCTCGTGAAATATTTTTGAGCATGTTTAGGAATTTGGAAAAGTAGGATTGTTGTGGTAGGTAGATGCCAAATTGTATATAGGAAGATGGAAAAATAGGGATGCTATGTATTGAAAGATGCGAAGTGGGTTTTTATGTATTGGTATAGAAGAAAAGTTAAAAATTTCCAGTTCCTAGTTCCAAAGGTAAAATAAACAAACTGGCCTTTTGCTGGCTAGCTTAAGATAACAGGCAGAATCCCCTTAACCAGTTGACTGACTACGTATTTTTATCCAATACATTAAACAAACATCCCATACATATGTGATACTGAACTTGTGAATGTCTAGCCAACATGAGGAGCCTTCGACTTCATTGTCAGCATGATCATGTTGCACGATTTAATGGAAGTTGAAATTGATTTTAGCACAAAACAGATAAAAAAATTTTAAGACTTCCGGAGGAAAATTAAATGGCTAATAATTAATAGATACAAAAACACATTAATAACCTAAGTCTTGTCAATAACTACCTATAAAAGTTGAACAATGTATTGCGAACTTGTATAGTGATCATATTGCTTCAAAAATTCAAAATCATTAACCGGTTGTTAGATAGAGGTGCTTTTATTGTTTGGATTGCCTGGATGTCCTATGTAAGGTGATCCTAGCATAAAAATGCTAGAAGGGTTAATTTTATATCTTATAACTTCTTTCAATTTTATGTTGTTTTTTTTTTTTTTTTTGGAAGATTGTGTTGTTTTTCCGTTTTTTTTTTCCCACTAGATTTTCAATTGAATCTGTTACCAAATACTTATTCTGCCTATGTAACTAAAAAAATTACAAATCCAAGCAATCCATATGGAATCCCAATCTTCACAATGATCTTTATGCTTATAATAGAGAATTGCTGTCACCCACTTGGTGGATCTAAGATGTTGCCCTTAATGCACAATTTGCTTTTTAAAAATAACTTCTATTGTATAATAATGTATTAGCAAGCCTCAGTTTGAAGATTTGCCTCATTTTTTTGTTTGTTTGTTTGTTTTCTTTTTTATAACTATTTGGTTAAGCAGGTAAGGTGAAGATTGTTGTGGATTTCAGAAAAGGAATTTACCTTTTTGGTAGAGAAATGGTTGCTAGTGCTATAGGATATACAAAATTCCTTTGATGTAAGAGTTCTAATTGAAATTTTGGTTGGTAAAAAGGCAAAGTATACATTGAGATGTTACTTAACCGAAAAAAAAAGGACAGAAATACGATGCTATTTTCGTGATATTAATGTCATTCATTCCTCTCATGATGCAATGGAGCTACATCATATAGAGCATCCTCCTTGTGAGAAAATCATGATGTGTGGTTGATAGGGAGATCCTTAGCTTGTAATATAGCATGGGAGAGTGAAGACTTTAGTAGGGGTAAAGATCCTATCAATAGGGATAGGAAGGGAAGAAGAGAGACAAGAATGAACAATTAAGGATTTAGAGAAGGATGGAGGTGATCTAATGTTTAATGAACCTGCCTTTGATTTGATCTGTTCTTCAGCCTTTTACCTTTGGACTATATTGTGTTTTCATTTGGTAATTTTGCTGTTGTCTCAGGATCCAGCTGTGACGGACATTGCTTGTGCAGCACTGAATGGTTTGAAGATGGGTGATAAGACTCTAACTGTCCGCCGTGCAACTGCCGGGTAGAGATTCTCTCTTTTAATGATGTGTCAAATGACTGAAAACCGGCATTAAGGCACCAATTCTAATAAAGTTGATATTTTATTAACTTGCAAGAATTTAATATGGGGAAATAGCATCTTCTTAGTTCCTGACCACCCAATAACTTCCACCATCTTCCATCAGTGTCATGATAAATGATTATCTGGAGGTTTTTGGCTAACTCCATTTGCATTCTCTGATTTCACTTGAATGCATCTCTGCCTCTGTGTATGAATTGTTTTGAATAGCCTTTTGTTTCAAACATGAAATTTCAGTACTCCGCTTAGACATATACTGAAAGTTATTCTCAGATTTCATTGGATAATGTTGACTTTTTTATTTATATTTTAGGGACAAACGTAGTGGTTGAAATTGATTTCTATTGACTAAAAAGATGTGTCCCTAGTTGAGGGTATCAATGCATTCTTGTTAGTGTAAAGCAAACACTTGTGATTAGAGATCTTGGTGTTAGAAATCTCCAGGTATTTATCATAAATAACTAATGTCATGAATGATACAAATATATTCTTTTGTTTTTTCTTTAAAAAAATTCGCATTGATGATTTTTTATGTTGGCTAATATTCGACTGCCTTTTTGTACTTTTATAGGCTTGCACAGACAAAGCCAGAACAAGAGAACATCTTAGCACAAGCACAGCAGCATATAGCTTTTCAGGTAAATGATCCTCATTCATGTTGGTCTTATTATTTTCTCAGTTCTTTTAAAGCTAAACTGCTGTTAAGTTGCCGGAGGTGTAGAAAATGGTCTTGCAGGCAGGTGGCACACCATTGCCTGGTGGTGGGATGATGCATGGCGATGGTGTGGAGAATGCAACAAAGGTTGTCTGCTTAACTGAGGTAATTATTTATATCTCATTATCAAAATGCAATTTTTAGCCTAGCATGCTCATTATAGATAGGGTGCCATTGACAAGGTGCTTCCCATGGATAAGAAACTAAATTCAGGGAATTTTATCCATTGGTGAATCTCTGTTGCCATAGGAGGTCATTGCTATCAGTCATGCCATCTTACAAGTTGTTGAAAAGAATGGGGCTGTACAACTTTGCTCTAGCTGAAAGAGGTTTAAGGAAAACAAGGAGGATAGAGGTGTAGTATGGATAATTTCCAGCATCTAGTGACTGGCTTGGATACATGAATTTTCAGAATTAGTTTCTTTAAAAAAAAGGACAGAAGAAATTTATACCAAAATTGTGTGAAAACTTTAAATTTTTGTTGGTTAGTAGACAACATTAATCTGGAGTTTTTTACCCTTTTTCAAATCATTATCTGTGGAAATACATTAAATATCATCACCCATAAGCAAATAATTGACATAAGAGTCAAAATCAATCTATGGGTACCAATGTCTTTTAATCATTGCTGAATCTAAAAGCAAATGATGTATTGGAGATCTATGTGCCATAGCACTCTCTCTAGAATAATGAATGCTATTGTTCTCAAAAAGGGTGTATGGAAAAACACAAACTAAGGAAAGATTGGGAAAACTAAAATGAATATCAGTGCTAGAACAAGAAGGCAGTAAAAGCACACAAGGCGATAAAACAACCAAGGAAAAATCTAGTAGTTCAAGTAAAATCTGGTACCTACGCAACTCTTTAAGGTATCTGAATCTTGGATTCAGCTATGCCAAACATGGAGTTGCAACACCTTTTTGCTCTGATATCACCAATGACTTGAACACCATACAGTCTAACCAAGCTCATTAGAAACTTGTGAACCAGGGTATAGCTTAGTGGTATCAAGTTGTGTGTGCGCACGCTCGTGAGATCCCAGTTTCGAGTCCTTAGGGAAGCAGTCTCCTTGTAATATAAGAATAAGAACAACAAACATGGAGTCGCAACACCTTTTCCTCTAATATCACCCATGTCTTCTACACCATTTAGTCTAACCAAGCTTACTAGAAACTCATGAACTAGGGTATACATTAATGGTGTCAAGTTGTGTGTGTGTGCACACACATGTGAGATGCCAGTATCAAGTCCAGAGGGAAGCATTGTCTCCTTGTAGTTGACAACAACAACAACAAAATACCCTTTTAACTCATACTGATGGAAGCCCCTTCAACTCGCTAACAGCAACAATAGAATAGCCTTTTAACTCATGGAAGCCCCTATGCCCATTTAACTCATGGCAACAACAACAAGGGGAAGTCCCTTTAACTCATGGAAGCCCCTAACAAGGGGAAACCCTGATACCCTTTTTAATTCATGGCAACAACAACAGCAACAATGACAACAACAACAATTGAATGCCCTTTTAACTAATGGCGGCGGTGGCGGCAGCAGCAATAACAGCAACCTAATACCCTTTTTAACTCATGGCAGCAACAACAATAACAGAATACCCTTTTAACTCATGGAAGCGCTCTTAGTTTTGATGATGATGACAGCAACTACAGAATACACTTTTTAACTCATGGAAGCCCTTCTTAGTTTTGAAGACTACGACGACGACAACAACAACAACTCCAACACCAACAACACTTGTCAGGCAGAATTGCATAATTGAATAGCTTAATAAATAAGCTGGAATGATCCTTTGAAGATGATAGACTTTCAACACTTTAGAAGTTGTAGCTCGGAGGGAGTTCTTAAAGATTTTTATTATGATCTAGTATTTAATGATTTATATGCTACTTCCTCTTAAAGTCCAAACACTTCATTTATAGTTCGGAGAGTTCTAGCCATTTGTAGGCTCTCCCAACAGCTCTTTATTTCTAGTGGTCGTGTGAGAAAGATGTCAGATTCTCCATTAGACTACTGACCTCTATCATTTTGCTTTCATGAAGATGATCATGAGATAATGAGAAAATCGAGTTTCTCAAGTACGGCATTGTCATTCTGTTATTTTTGTTGTAGGAAGTAAAATAAAGTTGAACTTTGAGATGGTGCAAAACTCCATAATGCTTACCAAGTGTTTTTGTTATAAAATTTTCCCAATATTCTCTTTCTTTTCTAAAATGGATCTATGATAAGGTTGTTGGGGCTGATGAGCTGAGAAATGACGAAGACTACGAGGATATCTTGGAGGACATGACAGAAGAAGGCAGGAAGTTTGGTATGCATTTCTATTCTCCGTTTCCTCTCAAATTATTTTCAGCACATTGTAGGAGTAAGCAGTTGCATCCCCAATAGTTTTTTAAAGATGCTCAACGACAGATAACTATTGCTGGTTCTGAAAGATGTGTGTGATATCATATTCTCTCCTTCATTTGTTGATTGCCTAGGGACCCTACTCAAGGTTGTTATTCCTCGTCCAAATCCAACTGGTGAGCAAAGTCTGGGAGTAGGAAAGGTAATTGAGTATTTCTCAATCTTTCATTCCCAGCTTCTTTTATTTGTTTGTTTTCCCATTTTTAAATGTTTATAGTTCCTTATGAAATTTGAATGTTCAGACCATGATAATTTTTGATAAATCTAAGCCATTTGTTGTTTATTTGTTTATTTATTTATCTATTTTGTTAGAATATCAAAAACACTGGTATTGGATTGGAAACTTAATGGACCGCAACAAATTTTAGGGCAATCTCATGAGTTCGTACTTTTTAGAGCCTACCAAATTATCCAACTATGTCAATTTTTGATATCTTATGGAAATAAATATGATAAACATGGTGGATGGCTTGGATTCATAAAAATTATCATGGTTTGCAAAAAAACAAGTTCCACACTTGGAACTAGTTCCAGCAAAGTGGAACTCTACAAACTTAAATGGTAGATTCTGTTACCTAATAAATTGTTTTTAAGTATTGGCATCCAAGCCTTCACTGCCAAACATGATCATTTATTGTGCTAGAGCAACTTGATGACATGATTAATATTTTTCTAAATATTATTAGATAGTATTCACTCATTTGCAAATTTCAGAATTTACATGCTTAGGTAAATGTGAGTTAACCCTTATTTTTTCCTAGAACCAATTACCAATCTTGAAGATTTGTTTATTCTAAGAAATTTCTCCTTATCACAAAGAAATGCTTGCAGATATGCTCTTATCTCCTTGCTAGGTTTGAAGTTTGAACACCAACCCAATGCGTATAAGATATGTGCCACAAGCAAAACATAACAAAGACAAGATTACAACTCAAGATGTCCACAAGAACTACCTTTCCTCAAGTAAAGAAAACAGACTGACTTAATATTCATTGCATTTGTACTTGACAGTGAATGATGTCAATAAGAGTGGAAATAATGCCAACGAAGTTCTGCAATAAAGATAAGTTGAAGAAACCAAAATGTATGAAATAGGATGATTAGTTGACAGAGGAGAGGTTTTGTTGTAGAAAAAAATTAAATTTGACTTTTAACAGAAATGTTTTAACTTATTTAGATGGGAGTTGAAGATAAATAAATATTAGGTATAGTTCATCTCATTATCCTGTTTGATGCTTCCACTACATCTAAACAAACATAGCCTCCAAGAGAATTATGGATAATGTAGTTTTGGCATAATCTACTTAAGTAATATGTAGGGAACTTGAATTCAATGCAGAAATCAAAACCAAAAAGGGAATGTGATATAAAATAGTTGGCAGCTTTTAAGGCTGTTGATTTTATACTGTTGGATGGAGTGGGTATCTTTTATTTTCCCATCCAAATTTAGCATCTCAACTCAATTAATCAACTGACTGTTATTCATATTTTCAATTGCCACACAACCAAAGGAGTCCATCCTTCCCTTTCCAAAAAGAAAATTATTTTTCTGAAACTCAATTTTGATAAAGAGGGTTTCCAAGTTTCTGGTTGGTGCATCTTGAGGACAAGGACACAAGATCACAAGAAAGAGAAATCTGAGAAATTGAGGTATAGCAAGAATACCAGTGAGTTGAGTTGCTAGTATATTGATCAAGAGTTGTGCCCTGAGGGAGAGAATCTTCCTTGTTGCACCAGTTTCCAAGGAGTACCTCTACCCTATGTTGACATGATCCAGTGGAGTGTGGGTTTGTTTCTACATCATTATGATGGTGAGTAATGAAGAGAGGGAATAAGGTGAAAAGGTGCAAATTGCAAGGTTTTTCACTTGGTAGAGAGAGAAAAACAAGAAGGGTGCTTTTTATTTTTAAAAATTCTATTTAAATAATCGGTATATCAACTTTGGTCTAGAGGAAAACACTTGCAGTAGAGGATGTTAAGGGAAGCATTTTGCATTGAAAATTTTCACTGGAGCACTCTCCTATGCTATAGAATTCAGCAGCACTGAAGCTAAGTGCTGTGATAATTTTGAATCATATATCTCATCTAGAAGTAGATACGATTGTGTCATTTAAGGTTGTCAAATATGGATGTTTGCAATTGCTGTCTCTATAATGTTGAAGAAGTAGACTTTGGCAATGGAATGATTATTATGCATGTTTTGGATGAAAGATAACAGTTATTTTGCTTCAATTTTAAATTTTGAGTAAAAACACAGTTTTGTGAAATGTGGAAAACAATTTGATTTAGCCCATTTATATTTCTTTTGGAGCATGATTGTGTCAGAATTGTAGTTGGTAGATCTGCAGGGTAGTATTCATTTCTTTAAGTTTGCCATTTAATATGAAAGGCAGTTGAAAATGAATGTAATGAATAAAAATGAAAATGCTAATGTGTGTCGCTGTGTCGATATGCCCACATTTTACATTTATAACTAGGTGATACAGTGATCAGGACTCATGCATTTGAGTGGAGGTTCTCTTTATGCACAACGTATGCTAGTTGTTGGAACCTTGGACTGTGTAATACCCTGCTTCATGAAAAGGTGCTTCTTTGGTTGAGCGTTAAGGCCCTTAATCCAACTAGTTCATAACAATACTTGGCTTTTGTGGTGTTATCTCAAAATCTGGATTGGCATAGTTCCTAATTTACAACTGTTGAGACTCTGAAAAACCTAGTCCAAACGGAAGGCTAAATTTGGCTGAATATAAACATGCCTACAGGTGCACTTTTCACACCTCTGGTTGATTGGAGGGTTTGCATCTCCGTGTGTGCCAGTGCATGTTCTTCGTTAGATCTTTAGCTAAAGCTGATTTCCTATGATTCTCTTTTGAAGTTCTCTCCACAGTATTATGGCACATGCATCTGCGCATGTGCTAGGGATGGTGAAGGTGTGAAGGATCATGTATGCTTGCAAATACCCGCCCCCAATGTGGCAATTGTCTCAACATTTACACTGGGAAACATCTTAGGGTCCATTTGGAGGGGAATTTGTGAGGAAAATTTTTAAAAAGTGAGAAAATAATATTATATGACAAGGAAATGATTAGGAGTAAAGAGAACAAAATATAAAGTAGTTGTATGGAAAAAGATTAAAAAAAAAAATGATTCGAATGCAGAGGTAATAGAAGTAGGATAGGTAATTAAGATGTCAAATCATATTGAAAGGTATATACGAAGGAGTGTAAGTTTATTATTATTATTATTATTATTATTATTATTATTATTATTATTATTATACCTCATACCAAATGGACCCTAAGTCTAGAAATTCACTACTGTGTCAAAAGTTTCACTCTCCACTGCAAATAATGTGGGAACTACTGCTAGTAATAATAAAAAAAAGAGAAGTGACAAGGAGATATGGAATGGCTACACAAACTCAGTGCTAACACCCTCTGTGCCTTGTCTTATATGATATAATTAGAGTATAATACAACATTGGATCACTATTATGTTGCATATTTAACTTCTTCCCATTAGGGCTAAAATCTATGCATTTGAAGTGTAACGATTTGTTTGATATAAAATGATGTTGCAGATATGGATTCGAAATATTGATCTGATGCATATACTGAATGTTTCAGGTATTCCTAGAGTATGCAGATATCAACAGCTCTATAAAGGCAAAGGCTGCACTAAATGGAAGAAAATTTGGGGGTAACGTTGTTAATGCTATTTATTACCCTGAAGACAAATTTTCCAGCGGAAGCTATGAATAATAAGCAAACGGGGCTTGAGGCCATTTTTGTTGTATTCTACACAATTTTTTAGTGGGTTAACACAGAAAGGTCTTTCCATCCTGCGTGTTTCCTGGCTTGGTCCTCTGTTTTCTACTTACCACTACGAATGGTTCTTATCATCTGGTGATGCCGTTGGATTAGCTTGGTTTTGTTGGAGATTCGGCTGGGGCAACAACTCAGAGAGCCACCTCCACGTTTGATCCTTTAATATCCCTGTTCTCTAGACGGCTCAGCAAAAGATTCTGCTTATTGCTTTTATTGGCAACTAGCAGCACTATCTTGAACCTCAACTACTTCTATTACACACACATACATGATTATAAAATTGTAATCCACTCCACTCATTGTATTTAGAATCATGTATTCTATTACCGTACCAATTTTCATCCCAATTGGATGTGTACGGACCTCATCTAAAAATGGTATAAATTCAACGTAATACAATAGTTTGATGTAAATAACAACTTTGAAGTAGTTTTTTCAACATACAAATCATTTGCTATAAAATTTATATATGGATAAATGATTTATTGCATTCTATTGTGTGCGGAGTTCATTTTTGGACAAATGTACCACCGTTTCGGTGCAGTTGTGTTGCACCATAACAATTCCCTCTCTTTGCATATATATATATATATAATATTTAAGTAGAACTTTACTATATCACAATTATGGTGCAGTTATCTTAAAATGAACCCTGTATTATCAAAAAATTATGATTTACTCTAATTGTATTTAGAATTATGTGTTTCATTACTATATTAATTTTCATTCCAATTAATGTGTATAGATTCCATATGAGAATAGTGCATATTCAATGTACTAAAATAGTTTAACTTAGATAACAACTATAAAGTTGTTTTTTCAATATGTAAATCATTTGTTATAAAATCTAGATATGGACAAATAATTTTATAAAGTATCAATACATTTAAGTATACGTGGGGCTACCAACTGAGTCGTGCTCAGTTGGTGGCCACAGCGGTAATAGAGCATTTGCGGAGCTGTGGTCAGGGGTTCGAATCCCACGTTGGGATTTCGGCTCAAAAATGTTGTGGGAGCTGTGGTCTCCCTTTGGCTTGGTGGAAGCTATGTCTTCCTAATTCTTTGGTGGAGCTGTGT
>JAXCLR010000050.1:49103511-49113862 GCA_035584095.1 Annona squamosa | reverse complement strand
GTATTTGTAAGAATGTCTCAGAATTTCAATGTAATATGTGTTGAGATGTATGTAAATATAATCATAAAAAAAAAAGTATACGTGGGGCTTATTTTGGGCTAAACACGTTGATAATTATGTAGTTTCATTGTATAGAAAAGGTTCTATAGAGAGTGTAATTTTATTGTACCATAATTAAGGTGTAATTATCTCAAAATGGGCTTATATGTTCATAAAATTATAATCTACTCCACTTATTATATTTGGAATTATGTATTATATTATCATAGTAGTTTTCATCATGATTGATTGGATGTGTATAGACTTCATTTAAAAATGGTAAAAATTCAATATCAAACTATTTTATTATGAGTATGTTTGATAATATGCATAAAATGTCAAGTTAAAACTTTTCATTTTCTACAACTATTATATTTTTAATTATTTTTTCACATTTTCTTATACAACTATCCTGTTTTTTAATCATTTCTACACAACTATCCATACAACTAAGCTATCTGGTTTAATTTTATCTTTTTTACTTTTAATCATTACTCATATCATATCATTTGACAACTTTTATATTACAAAATTTTTCATCGAAAATTTTATCTATTCTCAAACACACCCTACGTTGAATTTGTACAGTTTTTTGATGTGTTTATATACATATCCAATTATGATGAAAATTAGTATGAGAATAGAACATGTAATTTTAAATACAATGGATAAAGTAGATTATAATTTTATAATCATGCGGGGCCTATTTTGAGGTAATTGCACTGTATAGTGAAGTCACACCTGAATATTTCTTTTCCTCTCTCTCTCTCTATCTATATATATGGTAAATCCTGTTAGCTCGGGCTAAGCAAATGTTTCACTTAGCCTACCTCGAAAAATTCATTTATAATATTTTTATATTTGTCTTTATACACTTATTTATCTAAGTGTATTTAACATATAAATGAAGTTTTATTATTTTTGAATGTATACATATTTTTTTAAGATTTTTAAAAATAAGGATATTTTAAATATATATATACACAGATGTTTTAAGAACAAATATATATATATAAACATATCAAAAAATGGTAAATATATGAACAAGTCTATACACATATATATCTAGATAAACAAGTGTATGAAGAAAAAATAGAATATATATATATACACACACACACACATATATATGAGATCTGCTTTTATATAACCAGGTTATATAGAAGTGGTCCTATATAACCCTTTCAAATTTTAATATATTGATTCTTAATAAAAAATTTAATTCATTTATTATATTTAACACCATTTATTTAGTTAGGAGATCAAATTCATGGAAGTAAAGTATGTGCTTGGGCTACATTTGCTAAAAAATATGTATATTCACGTGTAAATTATGAGAAAAGATTAGATCCATTCACACATGTATTAGAATATAACAATATTTTATAGGATCATTTATCTACATATTATTAATATTTTAGATAATTTAGATGTTGAATTTTTTTTTAAAGTTGATATTTTAATATTGAACGATTTTATTATGTTGATTTTACACATTTATAAATGGAATTCTTATTTAGTGAAATTAAAAAAAAATAAAAGGGTTTCTAGGATATTAGAAATGATGTTAAATATAATAAATGAAGTAGATTTTTCATCAATTATTAAGATTTTAAAAATTGAGAGAGTTACAAAGAAAATGGGTTTCATAGAAGCGAAACTACATGTATGTATATATATATATGGAAATAATCAAGTGCATTAATTACGGTGCGGTTCGTGAACTGTGAGACCTAGTTGATCATGAATGAGAAATCTACTCAACCCATTATATTTAGAATTATTTACTTTATTAACATATCAATTTTCACAAAAATTCAACATATGTATATGTCCCATCTTAAAATGGTACAAAATCAATGTAATAAAATAATTTAACGTAAATATCAAATTTAAAGTGATATTTTTAACATTTAAACCATCTAAAGTATGATTTTTATATGGAGAAATGATTATATAAAGTTTTATTATATTTTAATATGTGCGGGAGCCCATTTTACAGTATAGTTCGTTTGCACGTGAATGGTTCTCTCTCTCTCTGTATATATATATATTTAAGTGTAGCGCCACTAGGCCTCACATGATGATCAAATTATAATCTACTTCACCTATTATATTTAGGGTGTGTTTGTTTGGGGTCAAAACTTGTCAATTAAAACTTTTCAACCCAAAACTTTTCACTTTTCATTACTACTCTATTTTTTAATTATTTTTACACATTTTTCTATACAAACTTTCCTACTTTTCAATCATTTCTACACAACTACCTATACAACTAACCTATCTATTTTAACTTTATTCTCTTTACTCCTCATCATTACCTCTATTATATCACATCATTTTCTATCAATTTGACAACTTCTATATCTAAAATTTTTCATCAAAAGTTTTACCTCCAACCAAATACACCCTTAGAATAATATATTCTATTAGCATATAAATTTTCATCCCAATCCGATATGTGTATGAACCCCATCTGAAAATTGTACAAATTCAACGTAATAAAATAGTTTGATATAAATAACAATTTAAAATAATTTTTTCAACATTTAAACCATCTAATGTATGATTTATATATGGATAAATGATTGTATAAAATTTCAATGAATTTTAATATGTGTGAGACCCTTTTTTGAGCAATTGCACCGCTGTTCAGGTGTAGTGACGCTGCACTGGAACAACCCTCTTATATATGTATGAGAAATTCGATTGTGTGCAGACAGTCCGCCGTAAAATGGGCCCAACACATATTAGATTGTAATAAAATTTTATAAAATCATTTATTCATATAAAAATTATACTTTAGATAGTTTAAATGTTGAAAATATCACTTTAAACTTGGTATTTACGTTAAACTTTTTTATTACATTGATTTTGCACAATTTTAAGATGGAAACCATACACATGTTGAATTTGAATGAAAATTGGTATGCTAATAAGGTGAACAATTCTAAATACAATAGGTGGGTTGGATTTCCCATTCATGATCAAGTGGGACCCACAGTTCATGGACTGCACGATGCAATTGCATGTATTGTAACATTTCAGTAGGTATATGTATCTCAATTTTTGCAAAATTTACATTTTTTTCTACCCTTCTAGTTATATTTGTGCCAGGGAGCTTTTAAGTTACAAAAATTTGCAGGTGCGGTCCAATCCATCGGGTCTATGATATAAAATAACTCTCAAGATGAAATGACTGAAATATCCTTCTTATAAATCATACTCCTAAATGGATTATATTGTTTGGTTGAGTTTCTTTGTATGACGTGTTTCATGCCATAAAGAATGGGGTAAATTTCATGTATACTTAGAAAATTTATTTTAATTCTGTCTATACTTAATGAACTTTCAAAAATTTCAAATGTATCTACTTATTTTGTCTAAAATTTTGCTTATACTTTGGCATTAGGAGTTTGTTAAATGGGCCATAAGACCCTTATAAAATGATGAATATGTTCATTCATAATTATAATTTTACAATGAGAAATTTGCAGTCAATGAATTTTTAGGAGTGCTACAATTATAAAGTCACATGTTAGTGGGGAATTCTCAAATATACGCACAAATTTTATCTATCATCTCTCTTATACTCATGGACTTTTAGATATTCCTCCTCTACACGAAATTTAGGTTGTCTTTTAAAATGGATAAACTTTTGATGAAAAATTTTGAAAAGTAAAAGTTGTCAAATGATGTGATATGATAGAGATAATGATAAGTACTAAAGATGGTAAAGTTAAAATAGATAGGTTAGTTGTGTTGGTAGTTGTGTAAAAATGATTGAAAAATAGGATAGTTGTATAGGAAAATGTGAAAAAATAATTAAAAAATATGATAGTGATGAAGAATGAAAAATTTCATATTAAAAAGTTTTAACTTGAAATTTTTTAACCATTGCCAAACACACCCTTAACTCAAATTTCTTTCGTACCCACTATCAGGGCAAGTAGCGGCAGCTGTTAAAACACATGTAAATGATAAATTTACCCTTCTAATTAAAGGAACATCACTGCCGTGTTTTACCATCTCCTCCAACTTTAACCTTGACCACTGCCGCCTTGTTTCTCCATCTACTTTAGCATCGGCCTTCTTCGAAGCTAAATGCGGCAGTTGCACACTGTTGCTTTTCCAACACTGGCGATCACCTTGCTGGCAGAGGGGCAATGGGCGATCATCACGATGCCTCTGCTCGAGTCGTTCCCAAAATATGAACTTATAAATTTTCGTGGCCAAAAATCTACTTGCAAGAAGTGGCGTTAGCTTCTTCTCCAACACATCCACAGCAAAATTGAACATATTTCATCACAACTCAGATCCAACTTATTGCAAATCCAGCATTTGTTGTCTTCTATGATTGTAATTCAAAAGTCAAAAAACTCACCTCCCGTTGTCCTATCTAAATTCGGCAAGATCTTAGTAAAAATTCAACGCCAAATTGATGTCTTTAATGTCGACCGAACCCACCGCCATCACAGCACCTGCGTCGGCGCCATTGCTATCACCGCTTCACTGTTCCCGTCGGCTAATCAACCGCCGCTTTAACAATGTTCAAGTTCAGACCAGCAACCATCATCGCGATGTACAGCCCTTAGATAACAAATTAATTGTATTGGATATGTACATAACTGGTTATAGCTAGCATTTACAAATGAGATTTTTCAGATCATTAAATGAATACACACTTCTTTTTATAATATTAATTACTTATTTTTCAGGTCAAATTAGTACGTTATGTTTGATACAATAAGATATAGCAAAACACAAAAAAGAAATAAAAAAAAAAAAAAAACTTAAATTTTTTATTGGTTTAGCGTCATGGGCTCTAGTGAGTGACGTTGATTCGAATCTGCATATTCACAGGTAATGTTCTTGTTGGTTCTCCCGGAGTGGAGGTGTCTATAGAAAAATTCTTTCATGGTGCGAGAGTTGTAAATGTTTGATTATAATATTAGTTATCATATTATATTAATACCAATAAAAAAAATATGGGAATGCTTCCATGAACCTCCTATTCTATGTAACTCATTTTATTTTGAATTTTTGGATGATTGATAGAATATCTATTCTATCTATTATATTTAACATCATTTATAATATTTTGAAATTCCTTTCACTTATCTAGTGTTAATGTTTATGAGCCTCATTTATAAATGTATAAAATGAACTTAATAAAATCTTAAATATTAAATTTAAAATTATATTTTCAACATATCAACCGTTTAAAATATCATTTCTATATAGATAAATGCTTCTATAAAGCATTATTACATTCTAGTACATATTTGAAATACAATAAATAGATTGAATTTTTCATAAAGTATCAAAAACTTAAAATTTGGAGTTACATAAAACCACTTCTATGTAACCAAATTACAAGTCACATAGAAGTTGGTCCATTAAAAATATATTATATACGATTACTTTTTCAAGGTGCTTCCTATTAGATAAGGTTGGTCCTCCCTCCTTGCTCCAACAGACATATGTAGTCTCTGTCTACAGTTACTCTCTCTCAACCCATTTTTTTCAACATGTAACAAACGGTAATCCAGTTCCTCATTGAAGTGGAATTCCTTAATTAAGAAAAGGAGTTTTGTATATATACCTATAAGATATGGTTAAAATTGAAGGCATGTCATGATTCTGTAAAATTTGCATATGCACCTACAAGGATTGCTTAAAATTGCCGGTATATCAATTGATCGTATATTTTTTAAAACAAATAATGGAAATACCCCTTAAATAAATAAAATTATGAAGTAAAAAAAATCTTTTAGATACAAAAAATAAATTAAAGATATTTTCATGTATGTTATAATCTTATTTATTAACAGGGGCATTTTCATCATATTAAGGTTTGTTGGTATGCCAACAATTTTAGGCAAACCTTGTAGGTATGGATTTAAATTTTGCAAAATTCATGAAACACTTACAATTTCAACCAAAACTTGTAGGTAAGATGAAAAATTCCCTCAAAGAAAATTACATGAAAGGTTTCCAATTCGTCAAAGAGGCATATATGCCTTTGAGATCCTTTCGAGCGTTAGGTCATTAGTCTTTAAACATTTCTTTTACTATCATATATGGTTGACAAAAAATATCTTAAGAAGTTAAGTTACCAACTTGGCCACCACTGGTACGAGTGGGAGCAATAAAAGTTCTATCGGCAACAAACTTGTTGATGGTATTTGTCCTAAGCGCTGCTTCAATGATGTTGATTATGGAAAGACTTGGTGGGCTTCGCTAATAAACTGATAACAAATGAAAAAGCTTGCATCCAAAGGTTCCAAAATACTGAGAGAGAGTGTTTGAGATATAAAGATGGTCGAATCGTGTGAGACCTATGGTAAGACACTCAATCCAGCGAGTGTTGGCTGAGAAGATAATAGACCAACTTAGCAAATTGTTCAAAAAGTGAATGGGGAAGAAAGAAAATCTTCTATTAAGAAGTAAACAACACAAACGTCTTGAATTAGCAACAAGATGGGGATCTGATGATGATGTATCTAATCACCAACAATGCCATGGCAATGCGTGATGTGTAATAGATGCAATAAGTTGCATAAGAGACAGTGCTGCCTACAGGCATTACTAAGTGCGAAGAGAAAGAGAGAGACATTAGACAAAGAATTGTCTCATGGAATATTCCATGTCTAAAAATCATTCAAATCAAAATCTTAGGTGGTCGTAACTGCCAAAAATACATATAATCATGTATAAATTGTAAAAATGCTTAGATTCATTAATAGATACAATAAAATTTAATAATATTTTATAGAATTATCTATCAACGTAGAAATAATGAAGATAAATAGAAATAATATTTTAGATGATTTAGATATTATAAACACAACTTTGAAATTGAAATTTAATCAAACAATTTGTTATGTTGATTGTATACCATTTTTTATGTAGGCCTAGATACATATTTGCTTTGGAAGAAATTTTGTGTGCTAATTAAAAATAATAATTTTAAATACAATGAAAGACTTAGATTTGATTTAAACACCAAGCATGGTCTATTGTTAGCAATACATTACACCCAAGTATATCATATTATATTTTTTGCATGAAAATTTAAAATTATCATTCTTAGACTCAAATAAAGACTTATTGACTAGAATTCCAACTTGGTTTTCAACTTGTATACATTACTTAAATTGATATAGAGTTTAAGTTTTACAAATAAAGTTAGTGCTAGAGATGGTATGACATAATAGTGTGCATTAGAGATAATTAAACCTGGTCGAGTGTTCAACTAGCATAATCTTAGTTTTTTTTGGTGTGATTTGTAATAGCTAGCTTAGCTTATGTCTCCATGAAGACAACAATTAACATCAATTAAAATCAAGTGTGTTTGCGTATGGGTATCTAGACTAAGACAGTAATTAGCATCAATTGAAATCAAACCTATTTATGTACAAATATCTAGACTAGATAACAACTTCCATATGCTAGGAATCCTATGTTATAGCATGTTGTGCATGTGCATGGAAGATCATGGGCTTGCAACGTATGTGATCATGGGTTTACAATGTGGATACGTACAATGTTCATATGAGAGAGATGCGGGAAGTTATTGGGTAATTTGAATGCTATACAAGAAGGTTCATTTGGCAGCGATTAACATATTATTTGCTTATCTCCTCCCCACCCATATGTCTTAATCTAGCCATGGTTAGTCTCTATCCTGGCTTAGACACCCTTTACCTTAGTTTAGACATCATCTATTTTAGTTGTTAATTTGCAAATTTGTCACATTGTTCTTAAAATTGCACTCCATTCAAAATTTGTTTTTTGATATTAAGTATTCAACATCTAAAGGAAGGCTATCTTTTGTTCTAAATTGGTTCTCTCTTAATTATTTTGAGGCAACTTGCGATGATCTTAAATATATGTGAGGGTTCAAATATTGCTTTAAGGAAAGTGACTCTGTAACGCACTTGGAGGATAAACTTATTTTTCTTGTTTCTTTATTTTCACTTTCCTTAATTTTTATCTACTTTTAAGTATTTGCCCTAGCAATTTTAAGGTAATATTATTTTCATATCCTAAATGGTCCTTCAATCCACCATTATCCTTGCTAAACTTAATTTCCTAGAACTAGATGTCGACATTAGAAATTCTTTAATAAACGGCAACAACAACTTCATCTCAACATAACACGATTAGAGTTACTTACGTTCTCACTAACTCAAAATCTAAAGAAAGGGTAGATGAGACAAAGGTGTGTTAATGGATCGGGTTGGATGGGTTAGAACTTAATCCTAATTCTAATCCATTTAAAATATCATAACCCTAATCTGTTCATTAATCTATTTAAAAAATCTCATATCTTACCTATTTATGAACCATTTAATAAACGAGTTGTGTAGTAGAGGATCTGAAGGCCTAAACTCTTATATATGATGATCTCGCAAGAAGATACGAGAGGATATTTTCAGCATAGGGAAAAATGAAAATACAGTACTAATGAGAAAATGAAATTTGGGTAGTAGTGGGAAAATTTAAATTAGGTAGCGGGAGGAAGACTTAACAGGATGATCAAGGGATTTACATTTATATATATAACCTTAATGAGTTAAAAAGTTAATTAGGATGAACAGATTGAGTGAGTTAAACAGGTTACTGAATGGGTTGACGGATTATAAAATTTCAATCCTAGTCCATTTATTTAATTAAATGGTTGAACCAATTCGCATATCATAACCCATTTATTCAAAAATTCAAACCCAAATCCATTTATAAACGGGTTAAACTAGTGGATTGACAGGTTGATCATTACCATTAATACCCTTAGAGACAATTCAGGAGCAATATAGAAGAATAAAGTGGAATATGAATGACTACATCTGCAAGTGCCACATCATTGAATTATTATCAGACCCACTCTTTAATGCATACAAAAAGGTAAAGATAATCAAAAAAAATATGAGACTCACTTTAGAATAAGTATAACATAAATGATGTGAGTATTAAGATATTTTTTGCAAGTGATTTTCTCAAGTACACCATAACTAACGATCAGCTAATTCTTGAACAAGTTCAAAATTTTCAGAATATTGTCAATGAACTGGAGCATGAGGGTAATAAGATAGATGAATTCGTTATTATAATACCATAATTGCAAAATTGCCATCTATTTAGAACAATCATCACAAAATTTTGAAAAAGATAAAAGATATTATGTGATCTTGCTCCTAATCTTCACATTGGAGAAAAATCCAAAATGAGAGAGAAGAAAGGAAAGCAAGTTCAACTATGACTTGGTTAAAGCTCAAAATTAGGAAATAGTCGACAATAATCAGTTCTCCATAAAATCTAACTTAAATATCGATAAAATAGTTACTAAAAAAAAGATCTTGCCATTACTACAAGAATGTAAATCATCTAAGAAAGAAGTGTAGGCTTCTACTAAGAATATAACACTCAAACTAAGCTTAATAAAAAAAAGTCCTGGGGCCAATGTGACTAAGGAGACCTTCATTGTTTGTGATTTCTAAAAGGATTTGGATCCTATGCATGGTGCTTCGATGCACCTAGGTGAAAACATTTATTTTCAAATTTTTATAAAATTATTAATTTAAGTGTATTTAAAGTTTGTATTATTTTTACATTTTTTTGATTTTTTTACAAATAGGAATATTTTAGTCATTTTAAAATATCATTGTTTTTAAAATAAAAATAAGTAAAAATCTTCAAAATGGTAAAAATTGATTCATAGATTAAAGAGACGTGATCGTTTGCGGTTGGGCTAAGTCTCGCTTTCTCTGTCTACTCCTTCGCACACTGCTATGCGTCGTTGGATCAGGCGCTGCTGTGCACAGCCGTTGGATGGAAATTTTGCAAAATGCAACCCCCGTCTTGACCATTTGCAACGCCGCCCCTGCATTTTCAAATCAAGTACAAATGATCTCCAACACCCCAACTCTCTCTCTCCCTGAGGCCTCTCTCTCTCGCGCCCTCTCTGGCGCTGCCCCTCTCTCGTGCCCTCTTTCTCTCTCTCGCTGCCTCCCTCTCTCCCCCCTCCGGTGCACTCGCTCCTCGTTGTCCGTCTCTCTCTCTCGCCCTCTCTCTCCTCGTTGTCTCTCCTGTTGGTCCCGAGTTGATGGCTAAACCCAAAAGGGGAGGGGTGAATTAGGTTCTTTAAAAAATTCTTTGGTAAATCAAAGTTTTAACCCCTTGCAAAAATTAATCCCCTTTTTAAAGTGAATGAAGAGCAATTAAAGATAAAACAGTAAAAGGAAACAGAACACAAGATTTATAGTGGTTCGGGCAAACCTTCCCTACTCCACTCTTCCAAGCTCACACT
>JAXCLR010000050.1:49061587-49099286 GCA_035584095.1 Annona squamosa | reverse complement strand
TAATATATTTATTTTTTCATTTTCACTGTGCTGGACAGTGTTGGGATTTTAGGGTCAGCCTTAATCACGTGATTTATAGGGCCTATCTATACCCATCAAAACATAAATTTTATATTTTTATTATGAGCCTAACTAGTTCTGATATTTTATATAAAATTTTCAGATTAAAAATACTTTTATAAAAATTAGTAAAAATCATTTTCTATGGCTGATCCTGTCACCCGTTTTACCCTGTTTAGGTTAATTTTCTCGGATTTTTAATTTGAAACTGGATTATCCTTTTAAGCTGAAAATTTGTTCGTTTCTTAATCAATCCATCATTATTCTTTCAAAAAATATTCATGCTAAAATTCATCCATTTACTATCTCGTTCATATTTTACTTTACAACATCATAAAATTTCCAAATTTGAGATATAAAGATAAAATAATCAAATACTTACTTGATTAAATGAGTAATCTTTCCTTTTTCCCTTTCTTTTCTTCTCTTTTATTCCTCCTTGATGGCCTAGGGGTCGTGATCTGCTGGTGGGAAGGAGAGCTCCAAAATCCAAAAAATTTCTAAGTGTTTAAACCCCTTTGCTTGGACGTCTCCCCCCTTTTTATGCATAGTTGGAATTTTCCAGCAAATGGGCCCCACATTCCACCTCAGCAATGCTAATTCCAATGCATTCCTATCCCCTTTCTGACATGGCAACATGTGGGCCATAAAAAATATTTTTATCACATTTATAAATCCACTAATTATCCAAAGCATTTAATCATCCCAAATCTGTCCACCAGATCACGTCCACAATCAGCTGCCTTTCTCCATTTTTTCCAATGAATTTTGCATCAAATAAATGCAAACTTACATACCCTATTACCTAGGCTAAATATCTATGCATTTTTTAATTTTTAAAAAAATATAAAAAGTCACTTTTCAGGCCATTTGATCGGTCAAAGTTTGCTGCACCAATTTCTGTTGCCTGCTCACGTCCACTTTTGCAGCAGCTTATCTCCTCAAAATAAATTTTTTCCCAACTTTATTTAATCAGTCATTTAATTACCTAGTAGTGTAGAGCATTTAGGGTCAATTTAGGCTAATAAAAAAATTATAAATAATGCATTGAGCTGCCAAACCATCCACATAACCCATAAAGCATGCTGTTGTCCATTTTTTCATTTTCCATTCAATAGTCCAAATCAGCTGCTAATAAATCCGAATTTCACTTTAATTTAATTCCAAATATTCTATATTAACTCCTCGTTGACTTTGGGTTCCATTATATTATAAAAATATTTCACAAAAATCCACTTTATGGGCTACTTTGGGCGTCTATGCTTGCCATGTAAGCTACTCTCCTTTATGCTAATCACTTTTTGGCATAAAAAATCAAAATAATTAATCCTAATTTCATGCAAGCATAATTCCATCATCATTTTCATGATCAAATCCTTTAATAACTTTAATCTCATAATTTTAACCGTCCATTTCAAATTTTATCTTAATCCGACTTTTCTAGCTCAAATTATGGTCGTTTTAAATTTTGGATAGTGATGATTAATTATCATCAAAATTTTCGTAATCTACCTTTCCCATATGATTAAGCATAAAATTATGTGCTTCCATCTTAATTTTCATATTAATCCGCTTTATGGGCGTCAAGTTATGAATTTTCTAAGGTTTTCTCTACTAACTTGAGAATTATCCTTTTAAATTCTCATAATCTATATCAAATAATCAAAATTTATTATTCATGATGTGTTGGTGTATTTTAATCACCAACAAATTATCCTAATCATTTTGTCCCACATTAGCTTATAATGATCACTCAAATCATCATTGCTAATCCTTAGCCGTAATTATCATAGTTTAGCAAGATCATAAAAATTATTTAAAATTTAATAAATTCACTTATAAATCATATGTAAATATTTAATGCATATATTGAATCCTAATTAGGTTGGGGTTTCACAATTGTCATAAGATAGAATGTAAGCATTGACTTTGTATTGGAACAACATAGTGATGCAAATTAGATTTTGGACATTGAGGAATTCATGCCTATTAGTGGTTGAATTTTTACTCGTGGAGGAGCCACTATTTCTTGAGCTTCTAAAAGTAGACCTGCATTACACATTTTACGATAAAATTTGAGTTCCTTAGTTTTTCTATAATAAGGAAAAAGGAAAAATGACTTAAAAGTTTTCTTCTTGAATTTTCATTTGACTTAAGCTAGTGCTTGTCATATATTTACATTATGATAGAAAAATGTCAATTCATTTTTATACTACTTACTTTAAATCATAATTGGATAAGAATGTGAGTAATTGAGATTTGTTATATATTATGATTGATTTAATTTTGTTTACTAGAAAACGTTCACAAGGGAAAAGTACGTGTAATTTCGATGCAAAACATGGTCAAGTTGTCAACCCTCGATGAAAGTGGAGTTAAAATGCAAGTTCAAGACTTAAGTGTGAAGCAAAATAGGGATTAAAATTATTTAAAACATGTCTAGAAAGTTACAACACTATTCAGGGCACGTCAGGCCAAAACTACATGAAAATTGAAAGCAAAATAAGTGGTCCAGAGATCCACACAGTTTGAACCGTGTGAATCTAGATGCCACTTCAAATCGTGTGGACTCTTAGATGAGCTATTCCATGCACAATTCAGACTATATGTGCAAGTTCTTCTTAGATCTCTGTATAAACACTAGTTTTACATGCCCTAAGGCATCTTAGAACCTCTTTAGAATTAGGGTTGAAGTCCAGGAGTGAGAAAAAATGAAGAGCATGAGGCAAGGATTAAAACGACAAGTTGCTTGAGGTGTCTGAGATACCATGAGTTTCCAATCAATATGCTTTTTTTTCTTCTTTTCTTTTGATTATATTGTCTTATGTGTAATGAATTTAAGATATAACTTTGTTTTATATTTAGATTTGATCGTAAACACACTAGGCTAAACCCTTAATCTAATGTTTAGGATATAACATATGTACAATATAACGAATATTGTTGTTTTGATTTTTAATAAAGGATATGACATGTTAATTTAATAACCGTGTATTTAATGCTTACTTGGTGTTAAGGTGTACACTTTGGCAATAATTCTCATATATTTGTGAAAGAACCGAGATGTGAAAGTCTAATATATGACAATCGAGATATTAAACCTAAAAACTTAAGACCATGAGAATAAATATAATAACCTTGAAGAATTGCACGAATTATCACAAAACTTAATAAATTTTAATTAATTTAATGCCACGAGAATATGTAGTTAAAAAGATTAGGATTACGTATTGCAAATTTTGAGAGAATGTGCAAGTGCAAAGATAATTTAGGGTTAGTTCACCTTTAAGATATAATATCTTGATTAAATAAGTAATTCACGCATTCATTGCAGATGATGCATGTGAAACCCTATGAGTTCTTATCTTGTGATTTTTAATCTTCGTTCTATATTTTTAGGATAAACTTTCTTATTGCTATTTCCTTCCTTCTTATGTATTATTTTGATTTTAGTTATTAAGTACTTGAAAATAACATCTTGAGTTTCAAATTCCCTGAAAGATCGATATTTCAAATACTACAGTCCACAACTAGTGCGCTTGCAAAAAGATTGTAACACGAAATAATTGTATCAAAGGCATACAACAAGATTTATAATGGCAAGTTGAGATATATTATATTGAGGCACAACTATGTAAGATAATTGCTCCAAGGTGAAGTAGTAAATATTAGCTTTGTAAAATCAAGTAAAAACTTAGTTGACCTACTTATAAAAGGCATTATTAGGGAAGTGGTTAGGGATAAGACATAAATTGATATGTAATGAGTTACAATAACTAAAACTCAACTTTAAGCTTATAGCCTAGTTCTAGAGTTCAATAAGTAAAATAAGTTATTTTCACAAGTTGTAAATATTGGTTATTTAAGGCTTTTTTAGATATACTCATTGCATTTTACCTTAATCTTAAATATATCTATAACATTTTTAAAATTCCTAAAATACCCACTTCTTTAGTATTTAATCCAAAAAATGCACGTTCAAAGAGTTAGCACCATTAGTTAATATGCGAAAGTACTAATATGCCCATCAAATTTAAGACAATATTAAAAAATTGAAAGTTATAACTCATTGATACCTTAACTTCACATGAGTTCTATATTTAGAGAGTGCTAATTTCATTTTCGTTTACTTTTTTTTTCTTTCGTTTCATCTTTTATACCATAGGAATATTTTGGGCATTTATAAAAATTTTAATGAACAATTTTTGACAAAATGAGTATTTTTAGGATTAAATATAAACATAGTGAATATATTTGGGATTTTAAAAATTTTACGGGTACATTAAAGATTAACATTAAACGTAATGGGAATATTTGAAAAAATTCTTATATTTATATATTTTTGCATCTCTCAGGCAGTGTTTGGTTCTTATAATATATTTATAAGGTTGAGTGTATTATGCTTTTAATGGATCTAAAATCATTGTATTAGTTATTTAGTTATAGGGTATTCTAAATAGATTTGTCTATATGAGAATTGGAAGTGAGATTGTTTCTATTTCCATGGTATGTGGATTTCCTTTGAGGTGTTCATGAAATTAGAATATTGACATACTTCATGGCCCTAGTTGTCGTGCATCTTAATAGATCCGGATGTATTTTCACTAAATAAAGGTTCAACTCTACCAAACACCTTTAATTATATATGATTTTCTTAGCTTGAATGAAGTTGATTTTAATTTTGAAAATGGTGAGGAATATTGGAGATTTTCAAACATTAAAATATATAATATATTTTGTTAAACATGTTGTGACATAATGGTAATATATTGGAGATAATAAAACCTGGACATGGGTTCGACTTGCATCACCTTCTTTTTTGGGTTGGTTTGTAGCATCTAACTTCGATTGTCTCCACTAATATAGCAGTGACTACCAAGAGTTGGTTTGTAGCATCTAACTTAGATTGCATCTCCTAAGATAGCAGTGACTACCAAGACGATAATTGGCATCAAAACTAATATCAAATGTATTCATGCACGAATGTCTGGATCAGTGAACGACTTCCATTTATTTTGGATCGTGAAAGTTGTTGTGGGAATCCTATTCTATAGAATGCTACATGTGTGCATGGCAGATCATAGACTTGCAACATATGTGAGTGTGAGGTTGCAACGTGGACAAATATAAAGTTCATATGAGAGAGATGCAAGAAGTTGTTGGGTAATTCGAATGTTATATGAGATGGTTCATTTGGCAACAATTAACACATAATTTGCTTGTCTTCTCTTAAACAAGTATCCGGAGATAAGTTGCTATAACTCTAGACAACTGTAAAGGTACTAATGTTACCTTAAAAAAATTGACTCTTTAACGTAATTGTAGGAGAAACTTTTTTTTTTTAATTTGCATATTTTCTACTTTTCTTAGTTATTTCCCTTCTTTTCAAGTACCTGCACTAATACTTTATGATTAAGATTTTACAGGTTAATAGTGCTGCAACCTTGAGTTTCAGAGACCCACAGGCACCTTTAATCCGAAGTATCCAAAAAAATCCAACAATAAATATGGCTTTAGTTAATGGTAAGTTGTTTTTTTCCAAAGAAAATATTCAATAGTTGGATGTTATTTTCAGAATTAATAATTCTATACGCAAATTATACAGTCGAAGAAATGCTGGTGCCATTTGCAAATGGCACTGTTCATTTGCCAAAAGTCTCGTCTTGGTGGCTTTTGCCGGCTCCAAGGTAAAAATCAACCATCACGAAATCATCTGCTACTTTCTTGGCGGAGAAGAAAAAAAAAAAAAACAGCATGGCAATAAGTGAGGATTATCGTTTTCGTTTAACTTAAAACCCAGCTGCAAAAAATTTATCTGGGTCAGAATTTCATGTGTAATTTGTAAATGTCCACATAGTTTTACTATAATTGCATGTATACCTATTTACTTACAAAAATTACAAATAATCCTAAATCATTTGATCGTATCACGCTATAATTGCATGTATACTTACTTCGTTACAAAAATTATAAATAACCTAAATCATTTGATCATATCACGCCTCCATTATGGTGCTGTTACATTTGCAAATATATGGAAACTTTGTGGATATATTTGCAAATCATTCTAGTATTTCTGTAGAGTTGACATATATCTGCAAATATATTTATGCCATGATGGCCGTGTGACTGCCCTGTAACAGGGCTATATTAGCAAATTAGGGTTAATGATGTGAGAGTTATTTGTAATTTTGAAAACGAAGTGAGTATTTTTTTAATTATAGACCAACTATGTTGGCATAGTTACAAATTATCTAAATTTGTGTTGTACAGAATAAAAAGAGGTTAAGATTTGGGTTAGTTTCAAAACTTGCATAACAGCTTTTACATCATTGCATATGAGTGGGGTCTGAGTTTCGATTTGAGGTTGGAGCTTTCACGTGGGCTGAAAAAATAGCACGCAAAAGTGTGCTAGAATTCACCTCTTTAGGCCCTCTGGGCTCAGGCTCACAAGCCAACGTCCAAGCTTCCAACCGCTTGAGCTCTGGATAAAAAACAGAGGGACAGGGAAGGCCAACATTTTATTTAGAAATGGAGAAGACGATTCCATCTCAGCTTTTGTCCATCGCTGCTACTAGTAAGAAAGCTTTTCACATCTGCTTCTTCCAATTCCTGGGAAATTTATTTTCTTTTCTCTATTAAAGCTTCAAAAATGAAAAACAGGATTCTTTAAATATATTTTTTAAGAAATATTTCTTCCTAGGGTGTTTCGTTCAGCTGACACTTGTGACCAGTAGGATTATTGCCTAATTGTATTTGGCCACTTCTCACCTGCCAATGCTTATTTTTCATCCGGATGCAGTTCCATGTTTTGCCGTAAAATACCCAAATTAGATATATATATATTTGATGTAGATAGATAGGAATATTTGGAAGTCACTTCGAAAGATTTGATTTCCAAAAGCTTATTTGGAAACTCAAATGGAGGTTCATTTGAGTTAGCAATTTAAGTCATGTTTGGATGAATTCTGTTCAGCTGAACTGTTGCTGAGCTCGGAAGAATGATTACCAGCATCTGTCACTGTACTGGGTCTCACATTCTAGATGTTAGATGACTGTGTATGCTATGCTTTGTAGAAGGGCATCACGATATAAGATTTTGTATTCTGGATGATGTTCTCTACGAATTTTGAGAATGTGGAATTTACATGAATAGAAATCCTAAACGATATTATCACATAAATGGACTTGGTTTTGCATGGGCTTGGATTGCTGATACTAATGACTTATAAACATAACAGAATAGTATGTAGCAAGCCAGGCATTCAGCAAGATTTTTTTGGATGGGATGAGAAGTTCTGAGACTGGAATTGGAATGCAATCTGGTAGTTGTTTTAGAAGAATCTTTCAGCTTTATCATAGAATTGGATCCCAACTCCCACGATTTCTTGTAAGATCCCACCAATGTAGTTAGTTTTGATACCTGAAGGGAGTCTTGGGTATACGTCTTAGGCTGATTTCAGAAAAATTCTGTTGTAAAGTTATCCACTCATATTGTTTTTGTGGCCCATATAATGAAATGAATTCAAACTTCATACACAACCTTACCCCAGATTATGGAAGCCACCCACATAGGTGATCCTGACAAATATAATCTCATTCAAAAAAGTTAACATTAAAAGTTGCTAATGTTTTCTTTGATGCCTTGAAGCCATTAGGGACTGCAAAGCCAATTTCCAAAATTTGGACAATAAGCAGCGGTTTAGGTCTCCACTTCAGTTGAGATTTTTTGAACAAAGAAGAAAAAGATGTGTCAGATCTTCTGCAATAGTAGAAACTGCTGCTTCTGTAGGAGCTGCTGTTGTGGCTGTGAGTGTTGCTGCTGCCTTGCTTGCAAAGACAACAAAAACATCAGAAAATATTGATGTGAGTGTTTTATTATTCATCATGAAATGTTCAAATCCCTGTAGATTTTTTGGACTGCAGCATTTTTTATTATTTTTATTTTTCTTATTAGACAGAGCTTTTCAAAGACTTGTGAAGATTGTGGTGGCTCTGGGATCTGCCCAGAGTGCAATGGGGAAGGTTTCATACTCAAGAAATTGACAGAGGAAAGTGCTGAAAGAGCAAGACTGACTGCAAAGAATATGGCCACTCGGTACACTGCTGGGTATGTCTCTATCTTCAAAATCATGTGAAAAATAGGTACCCTATTGCCCGCCACTTACCAAAGGTTTCACTGCAGCTTAAGCGAATGACAGTCATAGTTGGATTTTAGATGATCATTCTTGACTGTTTCATATGTGCTGTGTGGCCACATTGACTTGATCTTGTTTCAAAATAACCAATTATTGGATTAGCATCCTCTAGCGATGTTCCCTACCAGATAATTAAGGGTTGTCAGATTAATTTTTCTTGGAAATTATAATTTCCAACAAATTTCCGTACCATACATTTAAACAATTTCATCATATGGCACACATCTATATAGAATAACGAAAAACTATGTCACAATTTCTATTGGAAGGTTCTTTATTCTTCACTCCACAATTTTTTCTTCATGGAAGTGTTTAGCAAGCAAGGATAAACTTTTTCACTACTTTTCCATGAAATTGTTCTACTTTATGATCATTTCTTCACATTTTTCCATGCAGCTACCCCACTTATTTCAGTTTTATTCTCTTTTACTCTTAATTATTACCCTTTATCATATTGCATCATTACCTTATCCACTTAAAAAGATTTCCGCAAAAAATTTCCCCCAATTTTTTCTCTTTTCCCATGCACATGGTAGTTTTATTTCCGTGTTACATATTTTGGTATCTGACAATCCTTGATGATGCTCATATATGGACAGTTTGAGCTTGGCAGATGGCCTATGGTGCATCACGTGCTGTTAGATAGTGCTTTCTCTTCTGGCTTGTGTTTATTTTTTATTGCAACTAAGCATATCCTGCTGGCTTTTTTCAGGCTTCCTAAAAAATGGAGTTACTGCACAAAATGCTCTTCCTCTCGATCATGCATTACCTGTGATGGGTCCGGACGGGTTAGTGTATAGTTTGCTCCTTCAGCATCCTTTTTTCCTGAACGTCAGGCATTCTTTAAATTTGATCGTTTATAATTTTGTACGGACTTTTGAATGTTTGTATCCATTACTTAATAATATAATTTTCTATCAAATTATAAAGAGAGGACTGCTTAAAAGTCGCAAAACATGGAAGAAAAAAGGATAAAGTGTATGAAAAATCAGCAGTAATTCCTGTTTATTTAATATTAATGTGGCTTGGTCATGCTTCAGTGTGCAAATGAATCCAAATTATATTGACTTTTGAGTGTTTGACCGATCACATGCTAATATGTTGGTTTTTGGTCCACTCAACCGAATGAAGGTGCTTTCCATCCAAAAAAAAAAAAAAAAAAACTGAATGAAGGTGCTCGAATTTCTGAATAATCCTGTCTAGCATTTTTTTTTTTGAAAATTCTTATATTTTAAGGTACAGGACAAATGTATTGAATCTCAACTTCCTCAAAGGAGAAAATTTCTCTTTGTTTTGTAATCTGTGTTGGTTTCCCTGGGATTAGGTGGTGCAGATGGATGAGGACAATGTTCTTTAAATTTATAAAAAAAAAGACCTATTTTTACAAGTGATCGAGAAAAATTACGAATGTATTTACCAAAGATGATATCTTTTTGTGTTCAAAAAATGAAAATAAAAAATTCTGTTAAAATATTCTGATAAATTAGGATAGATATATACATCCATAACTAAAAAGTTACACAATGAAACAGTTAGGCATGTTGATTGTATCGTGATTAAACATCACAGTTGCACAGAAATTAAAATTTCTAATTTTTTAGTCCATGAAGCATCATTAATTTGAAATAGGAGTCATTATATTATCTTGGATTTATCAGTTGAGTATTATTATAGCTGTCAGGTACCATATATTTAGGTTGAATTATGCTCCCCAACTCGTTCATTCCTTCACAAAATCAACAATCGCAAAGATTACATGGATATTAAGAAAGTTATGTACGACTGCTTTGGGAGATTGTCCAGCTGCTTAAAGTATGTATTTCTTGTTTGCTACTTTTGAGAAATACATAATCTACGAGAGGATTCGTGACTGTAATTTGTACTTCTATGAGATTGGCTTCCGCAATCTAAGTCACATACATGCCCCATGCAAGGGCTGATTTTTTTTTTTTTCCAGAGTATTCAGATTGCTGTGATTCCCCAACTTCTTTTCCTTCATCTAGAAAAGTGTCCCAGATTCCCCATATGCGGTGCAATGAAATGATCTGTCTTTTTGTCATACCGCATTTTAATTTTTTTTATTAATCCACATCCAGTTGTTGTTGCTACTGGAACTGTCACTATCAACAGAAGCTACAGAAAAAAATCTGGTGCATTTACTACTCAGATGCCATACCTTAACATAGGAAAAGATATGGTATTTTTAACTATAGTTGAGGAAAAGTTAAGAGAAAAAGCATAGAAATTTAATACATTTACTACTTGGATCATGAAAAACAATGATTCTCTTTTTTTATCTTGTGGAAAAACTTGTCTTTTGAAGGAAATGATGGATTGGCTTACCTTAGCCAAAATTTGGTTCTAAACATAAATTAAGGGGCTTATCCTAAATACTTATTATGTTTAACCTTAATCCCAAATATACTCACTTTGTTTCTAAAATCCAAAATATATTCGTTATGTTTGTATTTAATACCAAATATGCCCATTTCGTTACTAACCCTTGGCAAGTTAACAATTGTCTAGTTAAATGCTAGTTAGATTTTGTAAATACCCAAAATACCCATGGTTTAAAATGATAAAAAGATAAAATCAATATTATCCTCCCTATTTTGCTATAGTCCACAAGAGAAAGCGGAAACCTAATCCTTGTTTTATGTTTGCATTTGAAATTTTTTGGATTTTCTCTTCATATCCGTTGCAGCAACTAATGCTCACATAGAATCAATCCACAGCTATCTTTTTTTATTTCTTATATTGCAATTTCATCCAACCCAAGTACATATTTTTTCAAATTCTTTCTCAAGGGGTAAATCCAACAATATTACAAACAATGTATTTACAGCAGATGCTGCTCCTGAAATGAGAGACAATCACCCCTATGACCTAAACGAGACTCAAAACCTAGACCTCCTGCACGCATGGCGAGGACTCTGCCAGCCACGCTAAACATGTGCTAGCAATCCACGACTATCTTGGAAATTTGTTGCTTCATGGAAATCCAAAGCACATCTTACCCTTTCATAGTCATCTCTTTTTGCCTCCCTAAATGTAGCGTCCTTCCAAAGACCACCCATAACCTGTTCATTAACCAATTACTTTCCCTTTTCCTTTATTTTAGGATGGTTTGTAGATAGTAATGTACTTTACGGGTGCAACTGGATTTGGGTACTTAGGGGTCGACCCGCTAGGTACTCTAAATAAGGTCGGGTTGGGTCAGTTCTGCTAGTAAAATATCTGTCCAAATTCTAATAGGGTTGGTTCCAGGTGCAATATGTCCAAAACCAGCTCAGATTGCATATTATTTATATAATAATAATAATAGTAATAATAATAATAATAATAATAATAATAATAATAATATACCTATTAGACTGTTAGCCCTAAATTTCCTCTTCCTCAATGTGTCGTTTATCACATTCCTCAGTCAGCTGCTCCCCCTTGCTCCCAAACCCTAGCAGCCATTAGCACAGTAATACCTCTTGCAATCCATCGGAGGAAAAGAGTGTCATTGACTCGCTGTCACCCCCATCCCAGCTGTAGCCTCTCCTATTCTAGTCACTTGGTTGCTCCCAAACCATAGCATCGCGGTTTGCCGAAAGAGAAAAGCTTTGTTGGTGTCCGACGCCCCCATCCCGGCTGCACTCTATTACTGCTTCAGCATCTTCTTCTGCTGTTGTTGCAGTCGCCAACAAGGTAAGTTGTAGAAGTTAGGGTTTTTTGTTTTTCCCCAAATCAGAACATGCATGCTTCAATATCCATAGATTTTTGCGTTATCATAACATTCAAAGTAAATCCAAGCCAAGGATTCAAGTCTGATCCACAACTTAATTTATGATTCGAGCCTAGACAGTTTGGTAGGCTTGAACTTTTAATTTGCGTGTTGTCTAATTGATTTATTTGTGTTTTTCAAGTGTATCTAAGGCTAAAATCTTGTTGATTAAAGCTCAGATTAAATTAAATGGGAAGGAAGAAATATGGAGTCATGGAAGACTACCCCTTTTATGTTGCATGCTAATTTTAAGTTATCAGATGATGTTGATGGTTCTATATAACTGTATTGATTTGTGAAGCTGAAATGGTTGTGCTAATTCAATATATCATTTGAGATGGTCCACTAATTCAATATGCTATCATCGTTTGAGATGGTTGTGGTAATTCAGTATGCTTTTGAGATGGTTGCGGTAATTCAATATGTTATCATCATCTGAGATGGTTGTTCTAATTCAATATGCTATCTTTGATGGTTTCTTTCCATTTGAAATTCATGTTCTTGTCTTCAACTATTGGTTTTGCTTACTTCTTTTTAATGGTTTGATGTTCTAAAAAAATGATACCATTTTAATTATGGAGTTTAGGTTTGGACTTTGGATGCTTGAGCTGCATTGGTTTATTGCTCTTGTTTAATATGTTGAAATTCATGTTCTGATGACCCTTGTATTAAAAATTTTTGTTATTAGTTAAATTCATTTTGCATGATGGTTTTTTGGATGTAAATGGGTTGATTGTTATCATATTGATATTAGATTTTCGGAGTTGAGATTGTTGAACTTGAATATTGATATGTTTATTCAAATTATTAGATTGTTGGATGTGTGAACAATTTTGGATGCGTAAATTTAATTTGGTAGTATATTTAAATATGTTTGTTATATTTATATGGTTGTACAAATCGATGACTGGAAAAGATTACATGTAACTGATTATTCATGTTGCAATGTCTTGAAAGTTAATTACATGTAATAGGTTACACATTTTGCACTGATTCATGTCTGGATAGTGAATTTCATTAAACAGGTGATATATTTTGCAGTGACTCGTGTCTAAACAGTTGATTGGATGTAAAAGATTATCCATTTTGCAATGATTCATATATAGACGGTTAATTTAATTTACTAAATTATTCATTTTGTAGTGATTCAAGTCTTGACAACTAATTGCATGCGATAGGTTATTCATTTTGTAGAGATTCATGAATGTGGACAGTTAATTTCATTTAACAGGTTATTCATTTTTTAGTTATTCACATTTGTAGACAATTAATTGCATGTAATAGATTATCATAGTGAAATAGATCATAATAGATTAAAATAGATTGCATGTTAGTATGATAGTTTAGGAATTGATTTGTAACCGGAACCGACCTACCCTTGAAAAATAAGGTGGGATAGGTTTCGACCCGGCCTAAAATAGAATAGGGTAAAGGTTTTCTAGAATGGGGTAAGGATAAGGTCTACCTTTATCCAGACTTACCTAGACCAAGTTGCATCCCTAAAGTACTTGCATGAACAAGATAGAGAGAAGGATGACAAAGCATGGATCCCTTTTATGCACATTTTTTTCATAGGATCGTGCAGGAGTTTTATTTCTTACCTTTTTACCAGTTTTTACCAATAGCCTCAATTTCCATGGAATGCAACGTTTTTTCCAGGGGCTTAATTGAGCACAGCTCTGGCACTTTTCTCTGCACTTGTTCTTTTGAAGGAAAAAAAGATGACTCGTGACGCATTTGCATTGATTGCTGAACATTAAACCATATCACCATCAAAAACAAATTCTCCATTTCTATAATTGACGAGTCGCTAGATGAGTTCAGAGGGGTGAAATTAATCAGGATACCACTAAATTATTTAAACTCGATACATACCATCAAGGCAGGCTTTCGAACCCCTCAGGGCCAATATGGTTTCTTGTCATGCTCTTTGGCCTCTCGGCCTGTATAATGCCCCAACCACCTTGCAAGCTCTCAAAAATAGGGCGATTTCAACCATTCCTTCGGCGCACCATTCTCACCTCTTTGATGACATATTGATCTATAGATTGTGATGGGAACAAAACCTTAAGCACCTCAAAATAGCACTACTAATATTTTAATAACACTCTCTGTTTGCGAATAGGGGTAAGTGCTCGTTCACTAAACAATAGTGGCAGTACTTCACCGCCCTATGTCGGCCCGTGATGACATGATTTCCACAATCGTCGAATGGCCACGATAATCGCCTATCAAATAGCTAAGGGCTTTCCTTGGTCTGTTTGGTTATTACTAAAAATGGGGATATGGATTATTAGCAGTACTAGTAATAGCTCTCATAAAGAAATGTGCCTTCCACTGGGATGACATAGCAACAACAACATTCACAGCCCTTAAACAGGCTATGGCAACGCCTCCCGTGCTCGCCCGTTGGATTTCTTCATCCCCTTTATTGTTGAATACGATGCATTTGGCGCTGCATTGGTGTTGTCCTAATGAGTAGGTACACCAAATCGCATACTTCTTACAGTAGAGTGGTCGTTCCACCTACTAGCAGGAATTCTCACGCCACATAGAAACAATGACACTTCTTGCACCGACCATAGCAGTTTGAAATTCCTCCTCAACCAGAAGTGCTAAACTCGATGAAGCTATTAGGATATGACTTCCATATCGAGTACACACAAGAGCACATAACTAAGCAGCCGACACATTGTTCTGACAAGGAGAGCTGGTCGCTCTAGCCATTAGCATAAGCTTCGCCCCATTGGCAACTCAGATTTCTAATGAGCGCTACATCGATGTCACGGTAATCAAACATCAATAATAAGTCCTTTAGGATCCTGCTGCATTCCCCCATTTTTCAGTGCATGACAGTTTTCTATTTTGAAAGGGGAAACCAATATTGTCCATGACCAGCAGCTTCATTGTCAAGATTCAGTAGCACTTCCACAACTCTGTCCTCCATGGCCATGCACGTCCTCAAAAATTGCAACACATCCGAGAGCAGTTTTATTGGCCTAAGATGAAGAAAATCAGGCAAAGTCATGCCTGCCCACAATTTTTGGAACTACTCCAACCATTACATATGCCATATAATATCTAATCTGATATCTCTATGGATTCTACGGGTTGCCGACATCCAAAGTACGCACTGTGATCTTCATTGTAGTCGATCAATTTTCCAAATGTGGGCACTATATTACTCTTGCACACCCATACACAGTCGCATGTATAGCCAAAGTCTTGGCAAGAAGAAGTCAAATTCATGGATTTTTGCTAACCATTATCTACGATCATATCTTGTTAGTAATCATGTGATGTAGAAGCATACATGAATTGATCTATATAGATTCCACCTGAAGAACATGTACAAAGCCTCGAGTGTTAGGCCTTCTCCTTCAACACTCCTCTTTGTGATACTTGCAATAGATGAGAACCGTTTTTTTTTTTTTTTTTTGTATGTATGTGAGAGGGACTTAGACCCCTCTACTTAAATAGAATTTTTTTCATCATGACTCCTAGTAGAAGTACAATATCACTTAACTATGATTGCATATGTATTCTTTATATATTAGGCCACCTTAAATTAAAGCCGAATATTATTATTTTAATTAGAACAACTTTATATGGGTAATTTTAACATTATCCCACTTAGCCTAATTTAAAATAATAACTAAAAAATTATATACAAAATATAATATTTGGATTTAATATTTGAAAAATTACTGGACGAGTGTACTTATTTGAAAAATATGATTAGTCGTTACATATGCAATTCCAGTTTAATACTTAGCTTAAGAAAACTTGTATAGATACACTTCTTTCCATGCACCACTAATGTAAACAAACTCAGTTAAGTTTTTTATGGTAGATTTACAGTTATGCAATTTCAATAATGTCTTGCATTAATGTCGTAGAGATAAATTCTTTTGTTTCTAGCTATACGTTAATTGTTAAAAAATATAATAAGGAAAAAAAAGAAAATAATAACCCAATATGATATCTCAAATTGTATTGATTACATTAATAATTATCTCATATAATAACACCCATATTCCTTTTGTGTTCTAAGAAAACTTTATGTGCTAGAGCCTTGTTCATGAGATTAGCAATCACATCAATAGTACCAACAAATTTAATCAATACCAGATAATGATTAATCCTTTCTCATATCGACATGAACTTAGTGCCAATATGATTGCTAGCATTAGTAATTCATCTATATTGGAGAAGCTAATCACTGATGAATTGTCCTAATTAATTCTCAAATATTTGAAAATATACACAATTTTAAGCTCTGAGATGAATTTTTCCAACTACAATGCATGTGAGGATGTTGTATGATAGCCAACAAATTTGGCTTCCATAGTAGAGTTAATCATATGATGTTGTCTCCTAGTCTTACATGAAACTACTCCATAAACTAGTTAGAAAACATAGCCTGAAGTGGATTTCTATTGTCCATGCAAATAGCATAATCTGAATCCATGTAATTGATCATGTCTAATTGATCAGTTTTTCATATACGATCTTATAATCTTTAGTTCCTTAGAGATGTCTCATTACCTTCTTTATTGCTTTCAATATTCTATTCATAGATTGTTTTGATATTTTTTAAGTAATTCTATTGCATAGCTAATGTCAAGATATGCAAACTTAGGCATACATCATGCTCCCAAGAGCAGAGGTATATAAAATGGACTTCATTTCCTATTTCTTAATTTCATTCTATGGACACTAATGCAAATCATATTTTTTACCTTTAAAGATTAGCTTTTGGAAATTTTGAATCTTTCTAAAACTTTGTTAATATAAACCTCTTATAACAGCCATAAAAATCTCTTATATTTGTTTTGATGGACCTCAATCCCTATCACACATGATGCCTCAACCATATTTTTTATATCAAAATGTCCAGAAAGAAAACTCTTATTATTATATAAGAGACACAAATCATTAGTAGCAAGTAAAATATTATCCACATAGAAAATAAAAAAATATATAGACTTGCTTCCACTCAACTTTAGATATTTACATTGCTCATCAATTTTTTCTATAAATTCAAACGAAGTAATAACTATATCAAATACCACTGTCAGAAAGCTTGTTTAAGTATATATATGGTGTATTTGGGAAGTTGTAAAACTTTTGATGAAAAGTTTTGTATATAAAAGTTGTCAAATCAGTAGAAAATGATGTGATATTGTAGGGATAATGATGAGGAATAAATAGAATAAATTTAAAATAAATAGGTTAGTTGTATTGATAGTTGTGTAGAAATGATTTAAAAGTAGGATTGTTGTATAGAAATATGTGTAAAAAATAATTAAAAAAAGAGTAGTTATGGAGAGTGAAAAGTTTTAGATTGAAAAGTTTTAACTTAACAACTTTTCTAAATTGCCAAACACACCCATAGAGATCTTTTTAATTTGCACACTAATGTGTCCTTTTCTTCTATTTTAAATATTTCTAGTTGCATCATATACACCTCTTACACCTCTTCTAGATCCCTATTCAAGAATATTGTCTTTTGATGTAACTCTAAGTCAAAGAAAGTTACTGTACCATAACAATTTTAAATGAGTCTTTTTTAGAGACTGACCAAAAGGTCTTCTTATAATCAATGCCTTCTTCTAAGTGAATCCTTTTGCGACAAATTTGTCCTTGTACCTTTATATAGTACCTTTAGAGTCCTATTTGGTTTTGAAGATTCATTTACAATCAACCAGTTTACACCCTTCACGCAATGTAGCAAGATCTTGAACTTTATTTTTGTGCATGGATTTCATTTCATCTTTTATAACATTGATCCATAATTTAGATTTTTCATTGTTAATAGCTTCTTTGAATATTAATACATCATTTATAACATAAGGATCATTAATACATTCTTTCAAATATACAATGTAATAATTTGAAATAGTATGTCTCCTTGCTTTATGAGACATTCTCGGCTCATTTATATTGTCCACATTATCATTTTAATGAATTCCATTTCGCATTAAAGTTGGTTTCTTATTAGCCTCTATTATGGGTTGTATAACAATTTTTAATTGTTAATCTAATAATGGATCAATCTTAGTTCTTGCATCTATTAGTGAGGTAATAAAAAAAGGACCTCCAATCTTCTCAAATGTCACACTTCATAGAGTTCTATTCCCACTATTTTAATCGTTCTTGATAAACCTTGCTGTTTCAATCTCAATAATCCTAGTATTGTTAGATGAACTATAAAACATATATCCTTATACCATTTTGGATGCCTAATAAAGAAACAATTAGTAATTCTTGAGTCCAATTTCTTTTCTTGCAGAGTGAGTATTCTTGCTTTTGCTTGATAACCCTAATATGCATACACCTTCGATTAGGTTCCCTGTCTACCCATAACTCGAATGGAATTTTAGAAACAACTTTACTGGAAACTTTGTTGATGATATATATATACTAGTTTTCAAGGCTTCACTTCATAAAAATAAGAGTAATGATGAATTGCTAATCATACTCCTTACTATATCTATGAAAGTATCATTTTTCTTTTCAGTAGCGTCATTTTGTTGGGGAGTTTTTGGTACAATATACTAAGGTTCAATACTATTCTCTTCTAAGAATTTCGCAAATGTTTAGGAATTTTACCTAATTGGCTATATTTACTATAATATTTACCACCCCTATCAAATCTCATAATTTTAATTTTTTTAATTTAATTTTTTATTAACTACTTGAATAATGTAAAACCATTCAAAGAGTCAGACCTTTCATGCAATAGAAACATAGAACCATAATATGAGAAATTATCAATAAACATGATAAAATACTTTTCACTTACAATACATGAATGGACCATAGATGTTGGTATGAATCAATTCAAAAAGTCTGTTACTTCTTATGACATTTTTTTTGAGTTTTAGTTTTACTTGAAAACAATTAATGCATATGCTAAAATCAGTCAGATCTAGAGTAAACGACATTTCATCTTTTACTAATCTTAACATGCTTTCTTTCGATACATAACATGATCTTTTATGCCATAACATGACAGAATTCTCATTAATCATACCATGTTTAGTATTAGCACACATATTTAGTATGGACGAATAATTAAAAAAATGAGGAGTATGAATTTATTTGATATAAACAATTAACCAATCTTCTAATACCAACTAAAATATAATCTTTAAATAAAGAAAATTTAGAGTTTATAAAGCTGAAAGAATAGCCAATTATATCAGATTTTGGCAAAGAATAAATTTCTAGAAACAGATGAAGCATAGAAAACATCATGCAACTTTAGAAAATATCTTGTATCAAAATGAAGCCTGCAATTTCTAGCTACTTTGACTTTAAACTTTGTTAGATTACCCATTAAGATCAACAACTCATGCGATTTTGGGTTGCAAGTTGAAAAAATACCAACAAAGAGTTTGGAGTATGAATTGCAAAACAAAGTTCATACACTATAAATTAGAGGATACATTTATGAAATTAGCTTCAAGGCAAAAATGTACATAATTTTTATCCTTTTTTCAAACTAATTCTTCCACATGAGACAATATTTCTTAAAATGTCCATTCTTTTTCTCTTTTCCTTTCTCGACTTATGTTGCTTAGAAGTTGATAACCAATGATCCATTTTACTTTTAACTTCTCTGACTATTGCACACATATGGATTTTAATTCATTTAAAGTCCGTTTCTCTTTTACTAATAAAAAAGACTAGTTCTCTTTATGTGTGTTATAGGAGATCTTAAATTGTGAAAATTTAGATGGAAGTGAGTTTAAGATAAATATATCAAGGAAAGAGATAGAAATTTTCATACATAATTCATTAAGTTTCTTAGCTATATTTGACATCTCCATTATATACAATATCATCATATTTCATTAAGGTCAATTATTAGTTAGCATATCAGTCAATGCTTTATTTAATTGATTAAAATTTTCTTCAATTCAGTCAAGAAAATCTTTGGCACTTTCATCTTCAAGATCAGAAATAAATCCTTGATATTCGTTTTGATTATACTCTTATAATCATAAGAGACAATATGTTAGAACTCTCCCATTTATCAAATTGAAGCCTTTGACAATAAGTACTTTCAAGCATTAAGTCATCAAGTTTTGCAACATGAATGGTTAAATCTAGATCTAAACATCCTAAGATAATAAGTAGCCGCTTATGCTAATTAGAGTAATTTGATCCATTCACTGTCAGGATATTAGACAGATGAGATTAAAGAATAGGAGACATAGATGTAATAGGAAATGATTAAGCTCATGTTGCAATTATAATTTAGATAAGCTATTATATAATAATTTAATTAATAATAACCAAGCACAACTAAATTTCATAATTAACTACACAAATAATAAATGCATTATTTTCACTAATATCATCATAAATAATAATATTCAATAATTAATTAAAAATACACAAATTCGAGGATATCCCACTAAAGGGCAAAAGATTCCTGACATTCATGCAGTTTTAATTAATCACTGATAAAATATTAAATTATTGTTACCTTAAGGTAAAACTACAATATAAAATATATTAAACATCGTAATATTCTCTCTTGGTTTAATAAGTTTGATTAACATAATATCTTAGACCCTTTAGGTCAACTAAAGATATAGAGATGAACAACATTTACTAAACACAAATTGCATAATAATATTAAGTTACAATTTCAATTATGAGAGAAATAAATGATAACATTCTCTCAATTGTTTAATAACTTTGTAAGCTAAGTAGTTTAAGCCCTTTGTGGTGACTAAAAAAAACATAAATAGTTAAAATTATTAAATATAAATTGCTTAATAATTTTATAAAATCAAATGAACATGCTATGCAGTTAAATAATAAATGTTGTGGTCTCTCCACAAGTGCACTAATCATAGATTCTAGTATATAAAATTTCAATCCCATAGGAAATTCAGAACTTTAGACGTTATTTTTAAACACTTATTTCAAATAAAAAAGGGTTAAGTAAAAGAAAAGAAATAACAAAAGAAGAAGGTAGATCCTAAGAATGTAGAACGATGAATTAAAAGACAAGAGATGCGAGCATTTAAAATCTATGATTTCACATATGACGTGTGCAATAGGTACGTGGAGTGTTTATTTAATCCATATATTATTTATAAAAGGAGAACAAACTCTAAATTATTCTTGCACATTCTCTCAAAACTTGCATGACACAATCATAATATATTCTTAATAATTTATTCTCATAGGATTAAGTCAATTAAAATTTATTTAAGTTCTATAGTTGTCTATAGTATTCCTTATGGTCATCATGCTTATTCTTAAGGCCTTAGAATTGCAAGTTTAATATCTTAATTGTTATATATTAGACTTCTATCTCGCAGTTTCTTCACCTAATGTATCAAATCATGTTGAAGTGTCGTACATACACCCAACAAGCATTTAAATTATAAGACATTAAATTATCATGTAATATTTTAAATAATCAAACCACAACATCTGTTACATCGGACACATGCTACATTCTAAACCCCAGGTAACAGGTTTAGCCTAACTTGTTTATGATCAAATTCAAAAATAAAATAAAAGTGTATTTCAAACCCATCATAAATAAGACAATATAATAAAAAAAGAAAAAAAAAGTCTGTCGGTATGGGAGCTTCAATCTTGTCTTGATGACTCCAAGCAATGCTCCAACTTCCTTCTCTCCTTGTGCTCTACATCTTCTCTCATTTCCAGGCCTTAACCTAAGCTTTAAGGACATTATAGGTGTTGTAGGACATGCACAAGTGTTATTTATATACTGCTCATCAAAGAATTTGCATAAATCGGCGTAATTACGGAACAATTGCGCAACTCCACTAGACCTAAAAAGGCTTTATGCTTCTTAAGAAACACATTGCGTATCTAGAACCCTAGATTTTTCGACTAAATCTAAAAAGAATTTAGCTCTCTAGTGAAACATCTTTTAGCCTATGTTGATCATTATTTTGCTTTCATCATTCTTCTAAATCATCAACTTGAATTGGTTTTGATCCTTATGCTTCAAATCTTTTCAAAATGGGCTAATTACATCGATTTTATCTGTCATTGCACTAATAAATCAAACATGAGTGATTTGATTAAAAAATGCTAAATCCATCAAAATATGACTCAAATAATTTTAATCACCCAAACCTCAACAAATTAATATTCAATATAAATAGTATAAAAATGAGTTAACAAATTTCTGCTCACTTGAACCTTTACTTGTTCTCAAGCAAATATAGTAAAGTCAAATCATAAGATGTTAAGAGAATTAGTCTTTCAATAACTTTGAGTAAAAAGTGAGTATAAATGATTAAGCAATCATCAAAAAATGGTGAGAATATTAAATCAAGAACTTTGAAACATGACACTTGTCCAGAATTTCAGTAAAAAATCCTTTCTCACTCAAGTAACATATACATATTATCATATTTTTTGTTTTCAATTGTTAGGAGTTCAAAAATCTCATAACAAAAACTCCTAATTCTAGGGTATCCTCCCCTTTTATCTAGTTATACCAATATATACATTCAATCATTCAATCATTCAATAATGGCAATGTAGAAAACACAAGTCAAATTACCTCACACATATCTCAAAAATTTTAGCAACAAAATTTCTTCCATCAACTCACTTGACTAGTTCATAAAGTCATAAGGACTTAATGAGACAATAGTCAAGTTTAAAATAAGATTCAAAATTTGAACCATCTCCAACTTTGATTTGAGTCTTATATACAAAAATAAATAAATAAAACTATCCTAATTCTTAGTGTTTTTGTTCTCTTTTAAACCTGCTCTTACTTTCGATTTAACAATTTTTTCTTTTTTAAACCAAGTCCGACAATAACTCTCCTCATCATTTTTTAGGATATATAAGGAATTATTTTCATAAACAATCTGTTTACCATATTTTAGGGTATCTAAATAGTCGTGTTCATTATTGCAAAAACTGTGTGGTTAACTTTATTTCCATTATCCTTTTTTAGTTCTAAATTTAAATTTAAAGTCAGTTCAATTCAAAAAATGGAAATTAAAGATCATAAATAAATTCCAGGCACAAAGGGGTGAACAATAGTAATGCTTTTAGAAATAGGCTCATCAAACAAAAGAATTTCTTAATCGTATTCCACAAATAAGTTAAGTTGAGTATTAGCTTTTGATATCCTTCAACTAGAATGAAATTTTCATGTGTATGAAAAAAACTATCTTTTCTCAATTAACCAATTTGTGTATATTAGTAATAACCTTGACAAATTGGAGAATTATTCTAAATTTTTTTAAAAAAAAGAATTGGTGTATCGGTATCTCAGCTTTGCCAAGTGTTTTAGGACAAAAATTTAGGTGTTTTCAATAAGTACATGTTTAGAAACAAATTTAATATCTCATTAACATTCATTTATTTGCCTAACTAAAAAATTTTTAATTTCAAAACTAGTTTGCTTATAGGTATCACATGAGTTCAAAGTAGGGTCTCGACCAATTCAGTGTTGATATTTGTGCAAGAATCACCAAAAATTCTAAAATTTTTTTAAAATATGACAAAAATTTTGTGCAATAATGTTCAATCAAATTAATCACTAGGGTAGTAAAAAAATAATCAAAGAAATAATGCAACGTATTCACCACCACACGTAGAGGTGATGTTGTCCTCAATGTCAAGAGCAAGTTATTCAAATAGAGTGTTTTCAATAAGTGAGCTTTATCAACTTTCCTTTTTAAGCACTAAGATTTTTAGACTGCATTCTTCCTGAGTGAGTTCCTACAAAACATTATATGAAAATTCTAAATCAAAATACATCAAAAATTCTAAAAATAAAAATAAAAATATTAGAAAGAAATTAATACTCCCCAAATTAAACCTTGGGTTAAGTAATGCTAAGTTTAACGTCTTCAGCTAGACTAGTTGAAATTGTATCAATCAATACCCAATCTTTCAAAAATAATTTTATGTGGATCATTCTCCAAATTTTGTTGTAGCTTATTTTGCAAGTTGTGTCTTTCTCCTTTCATAAATTTGGATTATCAACCAGATATGAAATTCATTAACTCTTTTTGTAGCATCATTTTGTCGTGATTTCTTGCCAAATTATAGATGTTGTTATGTCTTAAAAGGGAATCCAAATAAAATAAGAGATTTTTCTGAAATTATGATCATTAATATGCATCTCTTCAAGATCTTTGCATTATTTAGTTACTCTATATGGAAAAACAAACAATGGGATGTGTAACTTTGATGGTATAAACGACTCCTCGATCCTTGTTTCTTTGAATGAGCTAGTTGTTTTAATTTTCTTATTGTTTTTATCTTGAGCTTCTTTATGATTTGATTAGTTGTGAATTTGCCCTTTGTCACTATCCTACACCTCACCCTCTACTTGATTCTCATTATTCAAAATATCTTTGTATTATGCTTTGTTTTGCGTTTATTCTTGTTCATCTACATGCATCTTGCCCTTTGCTTGATCCTCATCTCTTGAGATGATATGATAATAATCTCCACAAAAATGCATAGAATACATGCATGATTGACTAGGAGGCTTATCAGGATTCTCATTTGGATGGCAAGCTTGTTGTGAAACTTGTTCTCCTAGAATCAGAAGACACTCATGTCTTTGATTGAATTGAAGAAGTCATTTTACAATTTTATTAGTAATGGATTCTTCAGGCAGTGATGAAACAATTGGTGGAATAGAGGGAGAAATTTTTCTAACATATTTTCATAGTTAAATTCATAAGATTGAGGTGAAAAGTAGTTTTGATTAGATTGAAAGGGAAGATTATCGAACCAAAGAATGTCTGAATGTGTATGCCCATCAAGATTGCGAGTGCTTGAGAAAGGTCATACTTGTTGTAATCTCTCCTCATATGCACAGGTAGTAGATTGTAGCATATAAAATATCGATCCCATAAGTAATTCTGGACTTAAGACATTTTTTTAACACTTGTATCAAATAAAAAAAGCTAAAGTGAAAGAAAAGAAAAGAAAATACAAAAGAAGAAGGTTGATCTTAAAAATGCAAAACGATGAATTAAACACCGAGAAATGAAGCACTTAGGATCTAAGGTTCCACATATGATATTTGCAACAGATATGAAAAATGTTTATTTAATTTAGATATAATGTGTTAAAGGAAAACAAACTCTAAATTATCCTTATACTTTCTCTCGAAACCTGAATGACGTAATCTTAATATATTCTTAATCATATATTCTCATGGGATTAAATAGATTAGGATTCAATATGTTATGTGGTCATTCGTGGGATTCCTCAAAATCATCATGTCTATTCTCATAATCTTAGATTTTTAGGTTTAATATATTAATTGTCGTACATTAAATTTTCACCTCTTAGTTTCTTCATTTAATGTATGAAATCATGTTGAAATATGGTACCATACACCCAATAAGTGTTAAAATCACAAAACATTAAATTAATATTGCAAATAATCAAACTATGATATCCGCTGTATTATACACATGCTATATCCTAAATCCTAAATAACGGTTTTAGCCTAGCATATTTATGATTAAATCTAAATATAAAATAAAAGTTTATATCTCAAACCCATCATAAACAAGACAATATAATCAAAAGAAAATAAAACAAGAAAAGCTTATGGTATGAAGCTTTAATAGTATATTGACAAATCTAAGCAATGTGTCATCTCGCTTCTCTCATGCTCTACGCCTTCTCTCATTCCTAGACTTTGACCCAAGCTATAAGGACATTCTTGGTGCTTTAGGACATACAAGTGCTATTTATGTAGTACTCCTCTAAGGAATTGTGCAAAACCAACTACGCCACTAGACCTAAAAAGTTTTAGGTTTCAAAACTTGCTCAAGACCAATGCTTTACATATGAATTGCGTAAGTCAATGCATTATGTATGAATGCTGGAACCCTGCATATTTTGACTAAACCTAACAAGAATTTATGTCTCGAGTGTAACACGTTCTAGCTTGTATTGATCACTATTTTGCCTCATCCATTCTTCTAATCATCAACTAGAATGAGTTTTGGTCCTCATGCTTCAAATCTTCTCAAAATGGGTTGCATCGCACTAAATTTACCTCACTGATAAATTAAACATGAGTGAGTTGCATTAAACGAAGCTGAATCGATCAAAATATGACTCAAATAGATGAGTTTTTTAATTTTAATATCTAATGCTTAAACCAAATCCAAAGAAGATCCAATTAACAAATTGAAAGTCTCCTTGTGCAAATCTGTAACCACGAAGCAGTAGAGCAAAAATTTCAAAACTCATGTTCCTAAGGATTTTTAATGGCTGCCACCCATTGCACCTTAACTATTCTCATTCTTTATTTATTTATGACCATTGGACTTTGATGGGAAAACCCATTATTTTAGGCAAAATAATTATTTTAGATCAAACAAGCATCAAAATAGTGGATGCAATTTAATATAATGTGTAGACAAGCGCGAGACATGGCTACATGGATAATTCAAATGGTGAAACAAAAAAACTTATTCCATCAAAGAGAAATATGACTATGAGGAAGGCTGACTAGGCTTCTAATTCGACGAGCATGCAACTTGACATCCGAATAAAATCATATTAATTTGTTACAATCTCATATACAAAAGAATGGAATTTAATCAATATAACCTCTTTTATGGCTATCAAACCCATCACTTGTAGCGAAGACAATTATGCCAAAATCAATCACAACAGTGATAAAACCATTCTATTTTGTTTATTTATTTATATTTATCATGCACCGCAATTGTGTATAAATGTCATGTTGATTTCAGACAGACTATGGGGGTGTTTGTTTACATCTAAAACTTTTCAAACCAAAATTTTTCAATATTCATAACTATCAGATTTTCAATTATGTTTTTCATACATTTATGTACAACTTCCATATTTTTCAATCAGTTCCATAAAGCTACTCATATAACTAACTTCTCTATTTTAACTTTATTGTCTTTATTCCTCATCATTATCTATCATATTACATCATTTTCTCTCATTTTAAAATCTTTACATTAAAAATACTTTTTATCTAAAAATTTTATCACTTTCAAAACACATCTTATGCCAACTATTTCAATGCGTGCATTTGTAAGTAATTCATGTCCACATGATCATCACAAAAATAGTTGTAATCCATGTACACAGAAGAAATAATATGCACATAAATAATCGAGTTGGCATGTAAAATAATAAGTTTTTGTGAAACCTTCTTCCTCTTAGAAGAGTCGCATTAACCTCAATCTTGCCACTTGTTGGATCTGATTTGATCCAACCCTGTCAAACAATTTTATAAAGAATATATAAAAAAATGAAGTTTATAGCTTGGATTAATCCCTTTTCCTATTGCCCTGGGCCAACATGATCGCACATCCTTTATAAACGATATTATAAAGTATTATGATATTTTAATACATCTATGAAAGAATTAAGTATTTTCCTTTTGGAGAACCCTCCACTTCAAAATAGGCTCATAGATATTTGAATTTTATAATACTTAATATAATTTATCCAAAAACAAAATCATAGTTGAGATGGTTTAGTTGTTGAAAATACTACTATAAAATTGAAATTTAGATCAAACGATTTTATTATATTGGTTTTGTACCATATTAAGATGAGGTACATTTACATATTTAATTTCGATGAAAATTATTACGCTACTAAAATAAATAATTTTAATACAATTAGTATGGTAGGTGTTAATTTGATGATCAAGTAGGCCTCCTAACTAGGGTACATTTAAACGCATTCTAGTATTTTCTTTTACACATAATTATATATTTTTAAGTACGTAGCCTATTTCGTTAGTATAATTATAATGTTACGATATTGTAAAGGCAGATGTACAGGAGTAGTCATGCATCCGGCCCAAAAACGTATGTGTCATTATTATTTATTTTTGCAAAAACTACTATTATAAGTGTATTTAATTAATATAACAAATTTTATATTTTTGGACATGTATATATATCTTTTTAATTTCAAATATAGGAGCATTAGTAATTTTAACAACCAAAACATAATTCGAAAAAATTGTCAAAATGGTAAAATCTGTTATACGAATTAAATGTACTCATAATAACATATTTATGAAAATAAAAATTAAAATAAAATACATTTTTAGGTTGGACGTATGGTTGCTTCCATGCATCCGGATATGTATAATCATCCCTCATAATTATAAAAAAAAATAATGTTAAACAATATGAATTATTAAATCTTTTTATTAAATACTAGGCCCTAGTTTCAAAGTAGTTTTTCTTAACTTGTAAGCCACATGGTGTACCCTAGTATACCCTTAACTTATGATTAAAATAAAATTTTAAGATTAATTTTAATCATTACAACATATAATTTTTCTACAGCCGTGTGCTTTTTGCTTTTAGATTTTTCTCGTAGTAATTTCTTTACTACGGACCATCCGAATTTTTATTAGATAATTTTATGATGGAAATATAAATAATATACAATAAAGGCAAACAATAATTGCAGATTGGTTTAAAATGGGCTCTCATTTTAGACCGATCCAAAAACATTTTTTTAAAATTTTTTTTCAAAACTTTTTTAGAACATCGTTGATCAAGGTATATTCTCAATCTGTAAATTAATTTTACCATGTTTTTAGATGTGCATATATTTATCTTAGATTTCTAAATATAGGGCTATTATAGTCATGTTTGATTAAAATACTCACATATTTAAAACAGTTTCGCTTTTATAAAACCTCTTTACTATGTAACCCCTTCATCTTTAATATCTAAAAATCAATAAAAAATCTACTCTTTCTATTATATTTAATATCATTTATAATATCATAAAAATTCTTTTATTTGTCTAATATTACTGTATATGGGTTTCAACTATAAATGTATAAAATCAACATAATAAAATAATTTTAATATAATATTTTCAACATCTAAACTATCTAAATATCACTATCGTGTAAATAAAAGATTTAATAAAGTATTATTACATTTTAATGTATGTGTGAACGAATCTAAACATTTTTTATAATTATATATGAATATATATAGAGAAATATTCAAGTGCAGCTTCATCGCATCACAATTACTGTGTAATTATCTCAAAATTGACCCCATATGAATATGAAATTATAATCTACTCTACCAATTATATTTAGAATTATATATTCAATTATTATCGCAATTGGATATGTGTATGGACTCCATCTAAAAATGGTATAAATTCAACATAATAAAATATTTAATTTAAATAACAACTTTAAAGTTATTTTTTCAACATGTAAACCATTTGGTATAAAATTTATATATGGATAAATAATTGTATAAAATATTAATACATTTAAGTACATGTAGAGCTCATTTTGGGTTAAATGCACCATTAATTATAGTGCAACTTCACTTCACAGGAAAAGTTCTCATATATATAGGAGCTGTTCCGATGTAGCACAACTGCACCTGAATAACATTGCATTTGATTAAAAATGGGCCCCACACATATTAGACTACAATGAAACTTTATACAATCATTTATCCATATATAAATTTTATACCAAATGGTTTACATGTTGAAAAAATCACTTTAAATTTGTTATTTATATCAAACTATTTTATTACATTGAATTTGTATTATTTTTAGATGGGGCCCATATACATACCTTATTGGGATGAAAATTAGTATGGTAATAGAATATATTATTCTAAATACAATTAGTGGAGTAGATTATGATTTGATGATCGTGTGGGGCTTATTTCAGCGACGCTGCACCTGAATATTTCTATGTATATATATATATATATATATATATATATATTTGAGGAAACACATACCTTTTTTTTGAGATGAGGTCAATGCAGATACTTGATTCAGATGAAAATTGTTATCCCAGTTAAATAAGTGGTATTAAATATAATAAATTGATTGGAATTGCATTAATCATCAAATCTTAAAAATTGATGAGGTTAACATTGAAATGCTTCTATGTACCTTAGTTATATAGAAGTGGAATCCTATTTAAAAATTTAAAATAAATATATCCCCATCTTCAAAATAGTAAAATTTAATTTATAGATTGTTTTTTGAGAAAGAATTTAATTTATAGATTTAATGTAGTTAAATTAACAAATTTATTTAAAAATTTCAAAAAAATAAAAAATACCATTTCAGTCAGCCCAAAAAATATCTCTTTAAGATGCGAAATAAAATTCATCAATTACAACGTGTCTGCCTGGCATTCTCACTTTCATGCTCAATCAATGTCTTCATTTATATCCTCGAGCTATTTTCTTGTTTAGCAGTCAACCCAATCTAAGATCTAAGTGGATGTTCGATGAAATGAGGTGGAAAGTCGGTCTCTCCCACACCAAAATCTCATTCGAGGTCTCAGTAAAACTAGTAATCAACGCAATTTAGCAACACAAAAAATCATATATGGTAGTTGCAGACGTACTTACTAGTAACGTGCATCATATATATTGTAACATTTGCAGGTCTTAAACGAAAACATTAATTTTCTGGAAATGGTACTCGCGGACGGCGGTGCGACTGCCACGGGGCTTCCGCCGAAGCGTTGCCCACGGAATTGCCGCTCATGTCGTCCTGCTTGTCTGCTCTGCTGACTCGGATCGCCGTCACCGTCGTGGTTGCGGATAAGATCTCCAAAAGTGAACCAGACAATCAAAGCATCTATCCTTATCATGGCGCGCGTGCTCTCTACTCGTGTCATCGCAGAGGACCCCGCCATCTACTAACGGACACCAGATCCGGACCGTTAATCGTTTGTTTAATTGCTATTAGATCTTGATATGATGACTTCGAGCCCCACCTATAAGGCGTGGTAGCTCCATTTTCTCACCAACTCTCGCCAATCTAGAACTAGACGGTGGCTAGATATCCGCCTATTCTATAAAGCGAGCCCTTGGTGGTTCGTTGACGACATTCCAAAGCAAAGCACCCGTTTCGTGAAGTTGCTGGTTTTTGAGAGGAAAAGAAGAAGGGAGAGATGTTGGGGATATTTCAGAAGAGCGTCGCTGAGCCACCAAAGGAGCTCAACAGCCCCGCTGCTGCTGCTGCAGGGCGCGGCGGAGGGGGGATGAATTGTAAAAAGGCAATGCAACCTGATGAGATCCTGAAGGAGTTTGTTTCAGCCCATCCCGACGACGCCACCCTTTCAGCGTCAGTGGGAGATGGCCGTGCCATCATGGCCTACGCCAGAAACCACAACCTTCGCTCCATCATAAACCACCGGAGGTATATATTCTTTTTTTATTGCAGTTCTGCTGCTTCTCGTTGGGTGGGGTTTTCTAATATTTGCTGAACCCTGCCTTATTGCAAACGTAGACCCTGTTGTTTTGTTTAGTAAATTAGTGGGATTAGTGGAATTTTTTAGCGAAATATACACTAATACATATGAATAAGATTGTTTTAGCATGACGACGCGTTGCTGTCGTGGTAAACTCGGTGCCTTCCGGCGCGGATCTCTAGCAATTTTGTGGGTGGTTGGTTTCACAGTCCTCCCGAGGTAGGATGTGGAGGTTTTATAATTTCCCAGTCTGGGGGTTTCATGCAAATTTTACCTAGTGCAAGGGTTTACAGAAAAATTCCTTCTGTGCTGTGAGGGTTACGAATGGATTTCATTCTACAATCAATTGTTATATTGTACTTTTATAAAAAAAAATTGTCATATTGTACAAGTACTAATAAAAAAAAGGATCGTTTCAGCATTTGTTTTGACATTATTGCAATTTTCGAATATAAGTTTCAGATTTGCAAACTAAACCTTATGTGCTAATGTGATCGTCAACTGAACGGGTTATAAAAATACCCTTATAGGTTCTTGTGGAGCACTTTTAGCTACATTTTAGAATAAGTCATGTCACTTATTATTAATTAATTTGATTCTTTAGATGCCTTAATAGAACACGTATGAATTCATATATTTGCAAAATAGATTTTCTTTTGAGTTTCGAAATGTAGACAAATAAGGCTTGCCGCTGACTTTATTATATGAAATGTCAGGGTTCGTTTGGTAAAAACAATTTTTAACTTGGATGACTTCTCTGCATATGGTAAAAATGCAGGGCCTGATTAATTTGCAATTAGGAAATGTTATTATGTAGTCCATTTTTTTGCAAAAAATCCACAGAAAATTTCCAATATTACTACATTTTGCTTGATTGAGAAAATTAACGAATAACGATGGATTTATATATATGTAGGTTGTTTTGTGGATTGGATGACATGTATTGCCTCTTCTTTGGGAATTTAATAAACTTGAACACGCTGATCAAGCAATACGGCCTGAGTAAGGCAGCGAACGAGGCGATGCTGGTGATCGAAGCGTATCGGACCCTCCGCGATCGCGGGCCATACCCTGCGGATCAGGTCGTTAAGGACTTCAATGGCAGCTTTGCCTTCGTTGTCTTCGACTGCAAGGCCCCAACTGTCTTTGCTGCGCTGGTCAGACGTCTCTCTCGCTCTTTCCTTTCAACCTGCGTGTAAAACTGAGCAATTTCTTTAATTTGTTTTGGATTATAATTAATTAAAATTAGTGTGGTGGGCCAGGGCTCAGATGGAGGAGTTGAGCTTTTCTGGGGCATTGCTGCGGATGGCTCGGTTGTAATTTCTGACAATGTAGATGTCATAAAAAGAGGATGTGGAAGATCGTTCGCACCATTCCCAGCTGGTAAGCTTTCTACAGGAAAAAATCCCTCTTCACGACATGATACCAGTAAAGGCGGCGAATGGGATTTCTTGTGTTTGTTCCTATCATACCTACTCATGGTTTTTAAGAGGTTTTTACAAAATGGGCCTTATAACTTTTCAGCTTTCTAAAATTATGTTTTCAACATTTTGCAAAACAACCTAATATACACCATAGCGACTCCATATGGTGGTCCATAAATCTGGCGATTTAGCCATAAAAATTATTATTTTTTATTTATTTTGTTTTTATACTGCAGTGTGGAACCCATTTAAATCTTGCCCTTTGTAAAATTTTACAATTTTTAAAATATGTCTAGTATTTTTTTTTTATTTTTAAGAATCAACAGAAATGGATATGGATGCCTTTGCCGGGTGCATGTGTTCTGCCATTTTGATTTTCAGAAATTCAAGAAAGCAGTGTATTCTAGGTAAGACTTACATATCTATAAAATAAAATAAAATAAAACATTTTTTTAAAAAAATTATGAGTGGTTGACTGGGATACAAACCTTTATGTATCTATATGTATATAGGATCCTATCGTACAATTTTAGATGTTCTGTCCTCATTTTGCAATATGTTTAGGGGTGATTTGCAAATAAAACCACTTAATTTAACTATAATTGTAAATATACTTATATAGTTTCAAAAATTGCAAATAATTCCCGTATAGTTTGACCATAATTGCAAATATGTTCATGTCATTATAAAGTCATTATTGCATCATCATGACCTGAGTATATTTGTAAAAATATGCAAAGTACATTAGTATATTTGTAATTTCAAAAATTATGTGGTATATTTAATTTTGGGCGAATTCGTTCTATACATATAAATTTTACTCTTAATTTTACTTATATTCACAAATTTTTAAAAATGTGTCTTATACTCATAATTTTTTTCCTAATTTCAAATATACTATGAGGTTATAGATATGTTAAAGTGGTTGTTAACCTCTTACAAAATAATGAATATATTCATCTCTAATTATGATTTTATAGTTATATTATAATGAATTTTTAGTAATTTTATAACTATAAAATAATATATTATTTGAATATGAATTTTTAATGTTGAACAAAACAAATTTAAATTACATTAAGACTTGGGCATATTTGTTATTTGACATAGAGGTCAATGACCCATTTCATATATTCTTAACACGACATGAGTATGGGTGGAATTAAGATGAAAATTCACAAGTAAGAGACATTTTTGAAAGTTTGTAAGTATTAAGTAGAATTAAGGATAAAATTCATGGGTGCGTGTGGAATTTTCCCTGTAATTTTCATAAATATACTTACTTAATTTGCATATTTTTACAAATGTACCAATACCATGACAATTCAATAACGATATCATAATGACATGCATTTATTTGAATTATGGTTAAATTATGTAGGGTTGTTTCTGATTTCTGAAACTATATGGGTGTATCTACAATTATGGTCAAACTATGTATGTATATTTGCAAATTAACTTAAGTTAAATTTGAAAAGTTTGTTTTGTAAATATTCAAATCATAAATCTTATTTGTAAGGAAGATAATCAACTTAGGTTGACATAAAAACATATTTTTAGTTTTTTTTCATTTTTTACAAACATTTTAAGTTCAGTGTATTCAATAAACTAAGTTTTACTATTTTTGAATATATTGAAGTTTTGTTTAAATTTTTTTTAAAACAGTGGCATTATTTGTAATTTTTAGAGGACAAAATTATGATAATACCATTGCATTTAAAAATATTTAAAATATCCAAAAATGGTAAAACATTTGTGGAAAAAATTGAAAAAAATACCAAAAGATATATATATATATATATATTTTCACTTAGGCCTGTATTTGCAATGGGAGAAAGCTATAATGATGATTTCGTCAAAAAAAAAAAAAAAAGAAGCCATTGTTATTTTAATTGAATGACTCTTTGGGATAACTAACCATTGGATGTGTCGATAGGGTGCATGTTCCACAGCGAAGGCGGACTGAGGAGCTTTGAGCACCCGATGCATAAGTTGAAGCCAGTGCCGAGGGTGGACAGCGAGGGCCTCATGTGTGGTGCCGATTTCAATGTCGACAAGTATTCAAGGGTCAGCAGCATGCCACGTGTCGGAAGCGAAGCCAATTGGGCTGCATGGACCTCCCATTAATTAATTATTAGCTTCCTTTAATCCAACCTACAACTTTCCATATGAAGAAAATGTTTTTCTGATTGTTTCGTAGGTTTACACGTATGCTTTTTATAATGTACAAAAGTTCTGCTCTTGCTTTATGATGATGATCGAATCAACTGATACACAGATGTGCTTTACGCCTGTTTCTCTTGTCAAACATCTAATTTTCAGAGTCTACATTCATATCCACTGACCATGCATATGCCCTTTGTTATGTTTAAGACCTTTAATCGGATTAGCGTAGTTTATAGGTTAAATACAATTATATTAATAATTTTATTAAAAAAGAATTTTTTTTAAAAAGGTCTATTTTAATTGCAATACAAATGACGCTAATTATAATGAATGGAGTTCTATAAAAAAAAATAGTGAATTTCTCATTAAGGTCAAAAAAATATATAGTTTTACATATATTACCCACCTACCCTGCTCTTTCTATTATGACTTTTAATTATATTTCAATTGTTTTTACATTTTTATATAATTATTCAATTTGTTTTAATTTTGTTTTCTTTATTTCTAATCTTTAGCCCTATTAAATCACATAATTCTATCGCTTCTAATTTCAAATTTTTTCTTAAATGTTTTCCTCACTTTTTTCTACATTAGGTTTTAGTATTTATTTCGTTAGGTGGTTGTGCTTCATGTAATATCATATCACTTGCTTTAAATGATTAGACAACTAATGAAGAAAACTAACAGAGAACAAGTCCAAAGAGAAGGGTAATGAGGAAAATATCTTTATCTAACTTTGAATCCTAGGCCTCTGGCCTTTCACTTCAATTCACATCAACTACTTGTCATCCGTAGACTACATATTTCTTGCAACATTGTACAGACAAATATTGATGAAATGTTTTTTTAAATATTCTACTGTATAAACACAAAATAAGTACAGTTCTTTAGTGAAATAGTGAACAAAAACTCCATTTCTCGTTTAATCTTGTTTTGATGTACTTTTCTCGTTTAATCTAGTCTAATAATTTTAATGAAATGAGTTACGTTATTTAAAATGAAGTGATCATGTTAGATTTTGATTTAATTATGGGCCTAAAACTTGAGGTTTCACAAATTCATTTTAAGAACTTGGAGGTGGAACCTATGTTTCATAAGCATCAAATACTTATGACGGGCTTGGTGGATTTTAGGATATAAGCTTGTTGGAGCTGACTAGTTGAACTCAAATTTGCTTGATCAGAAAATGGAGGTTAAGGTCAGGTAAAAGAAAATCTGAAGCTGAGTAACTCAAGCCCCATTTTATATATAAAATAATATTTGAATTTCTTAAAAACTGCTTTATGGAAATGAATTAATCTTATCTACAAACATTTGTGTTATTATAGTGTGAAACCCCAATCTTAGACACGTGTATGAAATTCTAGGGTTGTAAATCCTAGGTAATATATTAATAAAATATATATATTCATGAGTATAGAAAATATGTGGGAATAAAGGTTAAAATAATTATTTGTGGAATTCAGATGAATAGTGCACGTGAATAGTGCATGTGAATAGTGAAACGTGAATAGTAAATGTGGGATTAAGAAATATGTTAAGTTAATCACTTTGGATTAACTTAATCATAAAAGACGAAAAAGGAAGCTTCCCACAAAAGGACAAAATAGCCACTTTTTAATATTTTCGGATTTTTAATGGATTTTTGAAGAAAAATAAAGAAAAATTCATATCTTGAATCCGGACATCGGATTGAGATGAATTTTTTTATGGATGACCAAGATATGATTATGAACATGATGAGTGGTCTAAGATTGATAAAAAATCATGAATTAAGGGTTAAGATTAAACATCATTTGAAGATCAAAAAGTAGCTTTACTTTTTCATTAATTAGCATTTGACTTTGGATTAATTTTAATTAATTAAATGGATAAATAATTAATGAAAAGATGCTATGGCTGCTGGAGCTTGGACTTTTGGGACCAAATCTAATGGCACAAAATCAATCTTATCAAAAATCAACGGTTAGGATTTAATTAGCCTAAATTAATTAATTTTAAAAATAAAAAATAAGGAAAAATAGGGCTGCAATAGGGGGCTGGAGCAGTCCTAGGGTGGGCTGCACAAGGCTCCATGTACCTTTTGGAAATTAGAAAAAAAATACATTTACAATTTGATACCTCAAGCAAGGGGGTAAATTCCAATTTCATGAAAAATCAAAAAGTATAAATAGGGGCATGGGGTGAACGACCAAAGCACTCAAACCCAGCTCCATTTGAGTATTTTTTCACCCCCACCACGTTTTAGCCTTGAGGAGAAAGAAGAAGAGGAAGTTAGAAAGAGAAAGTGCGAGAAAAAGTGGGATATCTCCACTTCGGGTAAGTAATTTCTTTTCAAATTTCTTTTGGATGTTAAGTAGGGTAAAATCATACTTAGATAATGCTTAAGCATGAGAAAATACGTAAATTTATAATGCTTAATTGGAATCATGCCGAAACATCAAAAATTCGGAGTAAAGATGGAGCATTCGGGAAGATAGTATATGATATGTGAAAATAATGCTCCAAATTTGATAAATGATGATTTGGGATGTATGAATATGATAAATATGATGTTGGAATGATAATATATTAGTTTCATGATTTTTGGAATTAAGGATTATGCTTAAGAGAATTTATGTTGATTTTTAGTATATGGAGAAAATGATTTATTTGGCCAAGTTAATAAAGATAAATTCAAAATGTATGAAATTTTTCATGATATACTAAGCATAAGCTATGTCATTGTATTTTTTATTTTTGGAAAAAATGTCAATTTTTGGAACCCATGAACAGTAACCCACGTCGCTGTGAACAGTAACCT
>JAXCLR010000050.1:49049094-49061487 GCA_035584095.1 Annona squamosa | reverse complement strand
AGTGATATGATGAATGAATGAAAGAAGCATAGTTACAAAGGTATGTAATCCTTTGTATATTGAAATATGAATGTATGTCATAATGGGATATGGTGAAAAAGATATAGGTTGTATGAAATTATGAAGTGATGAATAATATGAGAAGTTGATGATTTATAATGATATGGATGAGTCCATTATGAATGATGATGAGTATATGTTAATGTGATGAAAGAAAAAAAAAATAAAAAAAATTAGACAAGATCCAATTAAGAACCCGCCGTGTGATCAGGGCAACAATCCTGAGTCACGTTTACCAATCAACAAGATCTTGGAGTAAGAACTATGTGGACGCCTCCGTTCGGGGTGCCACATATGGTGTTAAAAATTATTTTATTAGAATTTTTGAGGAATAAGCTCTACCAATTTAAGATTTAAATAATTAACATTCATACCAACAAAAAAAAATAAATTATTTTCATCCATCTAAATGATTCTAAAAATTTTCCATACATATCTATACATTTTCCAATTAATTTCTTTCATACCAAGGTAATATATTTCCAAATTAAATTGGTTGTGAATGGTTAAAAATGTCCTCAACTGCGGAGAATGACTTTGCTTATATCTCAGAGGCATTTTTGTCCATTTACAACCTATTTAACTTTAAATTCTAAATTATAATTAAATTAATTTACAAAAAATGTTGGCCTGTATGGAAGACTTATTAGCATAGATGAAAAAACTTAAAGTAATTTAATTTTTCATTGGCATGAAGGTTAATGCCCCATAAATAATCATGTGAGTAAGTGACCACCTATTCACATGCATTAGAATGTGATACTAATTTATACAATATTTTCTTTAAAAAATTATACAATATTTATCTAAATAGGAAAAAAAATTTTGAGTGGTAAATAGGAAGAAAGTTTTAGATGATCCAGATGTTGAATAAAAACTTTAAGATTTGCATACATCTCAAACAATTTTATTATATTGATTTTATACTTCTATCTTATAATAAACATTTATTAGATGGGGCCATGAAAATATTTGATTCACATGAAACTTGGTTTCATATAAAAATAAATTTGAATGTAATAAGAGGAACGAATTTCACATAATCATCAAACTAGGGACCCAAATAATGATATTCCATATATTCATTTCCATGGAAATGTTCAATGAAACTTCAGTACCATAAAATATGTTCTATACATATGGGGTGCAACTTTAGTGGAATCTGTTCAAAATGTTGATAGTTGGATTTTCGCGAATAATGTCACATTTGACCAGTCCAAGGGGCCTATTAGATTCCATAAAAAATGGTCTATTAGATTTAATAATACCTAATTAATTTGAATAATTTGTGTAATTCTCTATGTATTGGCAATGATGAGAATAGATGATAATGTAAAAAATTTTGGGAATCAAAGATTGAATATGTGAAAGATTATGTGAGTTGATACATATATATATATATATATATATATATGTATATGCAAAATCCAGTTAGTGAGAACGGAGAACGGGAGAGGTGAATTTTGATGATGGGTTCTTATGTGTTTCTGAGGTGATTTTAAATATATGAGAATCCTTGATTTGATTAAATAATAAATGTTTGAGATCTAATTCTCATGTGCAGATTTTTGAATTAAAAAATGACATTATTTGAAATGATTCAATTTGAAATATGTGCAGGCATGGGAAACAAAGAGATGGAAACTTGGTAAGATAGAGAAAGGAAACAGAGCGAGATGGAGAGGGTAATAATCAGAGATGAAAAGGGAGAGATTGAGAGAGAAGAAAGAAAAAGGTGGAAATAAGGAAAAAGAAGAGGGGGAGAGAGAAAGATGGTTGAAGACAGAGAGGGAGAGAGAAGAACTTACAAGCGGCATCTCGCAGGTAGCAACAAGGATGGAAGCACTACAACATGGCAACAGGAAAAATATTATAGAGTTGTAGACAAAGGGAAAAGATAGAAAATGAAAACGGAAAAAATAGATTTAAGGTCTAGTAAATGCATATACCCTGCCTCACTAAATGAAATTAATGGGTTGATAGGTTAAATAGATTACTAGATGGGTTGATAGGTTGCAAATTTCAACCATAATCTATCAACTTATTTAGTTAAATAGTTGAACAGGATGAATTATAAACTATTTATTCAAAAAATGCAACCCAATTTATTTGTGAATAGGTTGATGGGTTATCCATAGTCATTAATACATTTAGGTGAAATTTTAAAATAATATGAAACTTGATAGTTTCTAGTATGGATGAGATGCTAGATATATATGTGATATGTGATAAGTAATTTTAAGATGATTAGAAACGATAAATGTTAGTTGGGCCAATGAGACTCATTATAGAGGCAAAATGATGATAGTGATGTGTTGACGAGTCAAATTTTGTTTGAAATTTTTTTGATTAAATAAATAACATAAATAACATAAATATGATGTTATGACGATAAGAGATGTGTGCATGGCTGGATTGGTTTTCAGGAGTATTTTGTACGATATAGCTATATATGTTGTGTTAACTCACTTTTACACTATTTATGTTGGATAATAATTAGATGGAAATTTGAGTGTTTAATATGGTTTGAATCATATTTAGATCGATTAAGCTTAGTTTTATAAACACTCACCAATTGAAGTAATTTGTGCAAAGCAGGAGAAGTACATATAATTTTGGTACAAACAAGGTCAAAATAATAAGCCTCAATGAAAGCGGGAGTAAATTGTGAATTTAAGACTCACATCTGAAACAAAACTGCGTTTAAAGCAAGAAACTATTCATGCAGAGTATTGTTCACATGTGTAATATTCATGCGCATTACTGTTCATGTGCAGACTGCTCACGCACACTATGTGCATATTGTTCATGTACATTATTCACGTTACTGTTCATGTGCACTATTCACCACTATATAAACACTTGTGAAGAATGTCCTAAGGCATCCTAGAACATCTCTAAAGCTTGGGTTGAGGTCTGGAGATCGAGAGAAGGTGCGGAGCACGAAGCAAGGAACAAGGCAACATGTTAGTTGGAGTTATCAAGATAATCGAGCTTCCAATCAATAAGCTTTCCTTTGGTCTTCTTTTTGATTATATTGCCATATTTGTGATGAATTTGAGATACAATTTTAATTTATACTTGGGTCTAATTATAAATATGTTAGGCTAAATCTGTTATCTAAGGTTTAAGATATAGCATGAGCACAATATAGCGAATATTGTGATTTTGATTATTTAAGAAGGATATTGTGTTAATTTAATATTTTATAATTTAATGCTTGCTTGGTGTGAAAGCCTACACTCTGGCAATAATTCCTATATATTAGGTGATGGAACCGAGAAGTGGAAGTCTAATATATGAAAATTAAGATATTAAACCTGAAAATCTAAGACCAAAAGAATAGGCATGATGACTTTGAGAAATTTCATGAACTTCTACAGAACTTAATGAATTTTAATTGACTTATTTCCATACGAATATGTGGCTCAAAAGATTAGGGTACACTTTATAGGTTTTAAGAGAAGGTACAAGAATAATATAGAGACAGTTCTCTTTTAACATATAATATTTATATTAAGTAAGCACTTCACGTATCTATTGCAAAAGACGTGTGAAATCTTAAATCCTAAGTGCTCTCAATCTTGTGGTTTCTAATCCTTATTCTGCGTTCTACAAATCAACTTTCCTTTTTGCTATTTTTTCTTCTTACCTTATCCTCTTGGTTTTTGTTATAAAATGTTTAAATACAACATCATAAGTCCTAAATTTCCTATGGATCGATATTTTATATACTACAATTTATAATCTTGTACTTGTGGTGAAATTGCGAACATGCTGTGAATGGGTGAAATCGTCGACAAAAGTAAGTAGTAAAATGTATGCCAAATATAGTGATGGAATTTTGAGCTAATGTGAGCATATATTATTTAAAGTTAGGATGCAACAGAAAAGAATCGTCTCAATCAGAGTTCTCTACAGAATCTTATGAGCAAAATAATGAAGGTCACTTGTATCACTTGCTTGCATGTGCGCACATGTGCGGGGAGGGGGGTGTTCCTGTGGACATGTGATTCCCCTAGAATGGCTTGGACATAGAACCACATGGGGCCATATGATTTTTCTTGAGTATATATCTAGGAATGCATCCATTTTGCACATTTTTCTTGGTTTTTCTTGGTTTTTCTTTTCCATCTTTTTAACTTTTGAAAACAACCTTCTTAAAACACATTCGGGTAACTTATCTAAGATCAAGTACCATGGATTATATGGATTCAAGCTAAGGTGAAGAGATTTTTGAGTTTTTTTGGAGAAAAATAAATTTGAAGTAATTAGGTTATTTTCTTTTCGAATAAATCATAAATTTATTTAGAATCATCTTATTTTTACAATTGTTTTGGGGCATTGTATTTGATTTCATATTTTAAGGTGATTTTCATGTTTGAGGCTTTTGTACAGATTGTAGAGAGGTTGAAAATTGGGGATTTTGGTGGAAGATTGTGTAAAGTATGAAATGGAAGGATTGGGAGTAATTTCTCATGAGATTAACGTGTATTGGATAGAGAATTACAGAATTGACATTTGTTAGCTACGGTTTGCTAATATCTTTAAGGCAATTTGTTGAAACATCTATGGAACTAGAAATGCACGTGAGTAAACTTTGTAAGGGGAAAAATATGTCAACTTGTGAGTCACATGCATTTCATTTACCTAAAATGCATATCACATTTATGACTTGATTCTTGAAGCTGAGATCTTGAATTCTTCTAAGCTACATATCTTGTGCATTTATAATTATCTTAAATGCATAATATCTCAAAATTAATTGCCCTGTTCTAGCCTTCAGTTATCATCCCTACTAAGTCTTACACTTAAATCTAATTTTCTTCTTGGGATTCTAATGATTCCAAATCATTTCTAGGTATTTCTACCTATATCTAACCATGTCAACCTTCAATGTTTAATTTGATCCTTACAATAGCTCTACAATATTTGAAAATATAAAAATTAACTATTGGATCACTTAAATTTGATATCAGGATCATAAAATATATTATTATCATTTTAGGTGAGCCATAATCTAATGATTTCTCGCTTTTAATTGGGCTTCTTACCTTAATTTGATCATTTGATCTCTGATGACCAATCTAACCAATATATTAGATTTAAAGCATCTAAAAATGTGTGGATCAACTATTAGATAATCCAAATTGGAGTTTAGAATCACAAATTACACAAGGAACTACATGTTACATCTCATGCCAGTCACCACCAACCCTACAACCATCTGTTTAGGTCAATATTGCTGGTTCCTAGGCTTGTGGGCCACTATTGCTAGGTTGTCGATTTTCTTATAGTCTAGACTTTGCTAGGCTACTAGTCTAGTCCATCTTGTCTTGAGCCTGGATCTAATGGGCTACCTCTGCTAGGTTTGAATATACTTGGCCATATTTGATCTAGTCCACTACTAAAGCCCACTAGCTAAACTAGCCATCTTCAAGCATTGGGCTTAGTTAACTGCAACTCAATTGGCAAGGGTTGGCATGAGCCAGGAGTCCTTTGTAAATTTTTTTAAAGATTTTTACAAAAACGGAACTCTCTTACGTTATTTTGGCAAATTTTCCAAAAAAACCCTAAATAGTTTAGAAATTTGCAAACGTCTTACCTTTGTCTAAATAATAGAAATTCGTTGCAAAAGCTCATGATTTCATGCACCTAATTATGGAAATTCATGCTAGATTTTTATTATTAATAAGTATAAACTTAATTTTAGAAATTAGTTTTATATTTTTGTAAATTTGAAGATTTGAATGCTCAAATAATAAAATTTCTCATTCTCTAACCCATAAGCTATACTAGAAATAAGATATCATTCAATACACCATTTTGAATAGCTCAAAAATCTGCATCTCTACATAAAAAAATCTATATAAAATTCGTTAAACAAAATGCTAAATCTCCACATACTAGGTTGATGAATAGACTTTATGCACATATGGGCTTGCCCTTTTACCTCTTCTCGCAATTCTTACTCTTTGAAAAGCAAACTATAGTAGGAAATATAATCACCAAATAAATTTATTGTTTATCCTTCATTGAAGTTTATTTTTATAAGCTTAAGTTAGCATAAATCCCACCATTATATGCACATCTTGCAGAAAAGGGAGAAAAAGTGCATAGAGACAACAAAATTTTTTTCAAATGACTAAAAATATATAAAAGAATTAAAAATTTTAGGAAAATCTTAGAGCAACCTCATGGCTTTAATGAGATGTACACTCCTTAACAGAAAGGACAAATAAATCTTTTATGCCCATAACCACTTATGAAAATAGAAATATTCTAACCCTAACTTCTATTATATGATGTCAATTTGGATACATGTTTTTGAAGGTCATATAGTATATCTCCTACTAGTCATAAAAATTTTATCATCCAAATCTTTTTTAATCTAGAGCATAATTTTAAACTGCTTTGGGTTCAATTTCTTGAATTGTTCTTTAAGTACCCACTTGACTTGCTCTTCCTATGGTGACTTGAGTGAACTAAAACTTATTTGACACCTTTCTTCAATCACACCTTAATCACGCCCTCGGCTTCTTTTTAGTGTGTAAATATTATCTCTACTTTGAACTCTACCCAAGCATAAGACTACTCACTATTTTAGGCTTCTCCTGAGCATGAAGGCTACTTAGCCCACATCTCAAGGCTTAAGACGAACTTAGGTAGTGACCACCTAATTATGACATTCAACTTATCTTTCTATGATCAAATATTTTTATTGTTATCTTGTACAAGTCAAGTTCTCTTTTATTTGACATTGTTTTCCTATAGAACTTCTGATGAATCCTTCACATACTTTCTTAGCTACTTGACATAGAAGGCACTAGGCATTAACCTAATCATGGTACTTCTATATGATAAGCTACTTTATTACTGACTTCCAAGATCTTGATGAGCTAACATATTTAGGTTTTAACTACCCTTCAATGCAATGGTGCACCACCCCTTTGGTTTGGGAAGATTTTTATAAACACTTATTCAACAATGGCAAACATCAGATCTCTTCTCTTATGATTTAAATATTTTTTAGTTTTCAACTACTAATAATTTTGCATAATTAACTCCAGATTCTAGATCTTCTGGATTTTCCTTTTTCCCGATAAATTGAAATGAAAGTCTTCTTTTTATTTAATGCTTCGAAGATAACCATCCTTTTGCTTGATAACTGCCAAAAAAAATTTTGCATACATCCAAGTTTTACTAAGGTATATAGAGATCTTCAATAGAGTTTTTGGTGTAACAAAAATGAGATTTAAGATAATTCAGTTTATTACTAAAAATGCTTAGTTTCTCACATGTAAAGACAAAACACAAGGAAATGAACTAGTAAGGATCATCTCTTAAATGAAACTGCAAGCATGTTGTAAGGGATTTTTTGATAGATTTACAAATAACCAAGAGTACATCTAATACATTTTGAGATAGATTTATTGATTCCTCACCGCATAGAATGGCATATAGAGTGAATCAAATGGCATAGATGTACCCGAGAGAGATGGATTGCTTATATAGAGAGCCAATTTTTATTGTGTTGGATAGAAATTATAAATTTTTTTTGCTTTTGTATAAAATTTAATCCATGATAGATATAGAATTATGCCTTGAATATTGCATATTATCCTTGAATAAACAACCAATCTAAGAAGGGTAGTTGAAATTTTAGAGAGTTTGTTGCACTTCCGTGCAATAGATGTTGTGGTTTTTGAGATAAGTATTTGGCAGTGGCCAAATTTTCTTATAAATTAAATTATTTAAAATATAATTACACATAATAAATAAAGGCTTCTAATAGTAATAATTGAATTTAAAATTGCACAAAGCAAACTTATTTAAAGATGCTTGAGACGTGAAATTAGGCATTTTTGAACATCTTTTAGGATAAAAATTTTAAGATTGAAAGCTAAGATTTAAAAGGAAAGAGCTACAAGAGGAGGAAAGAAAAGCACGTTATTGAAAATTAAATCAATAAGCTTTTATCTTCCTTTTTCTTTTGATTTTATTAATGTGAATTTAGTGAATTGTAATAAAGATATTATTTTTGTCTTTTGAATTCATTAAAATTATGTTTGGCTAATACTCTTATCTTGGATGAAGATATAATATGTGAATAATCTATGTGGATGGTTTGTTGATAATTTGCTTTAATTTGATATTTGACGCTACAAACAATTTCTTGGTGTTTGAACTCGCATTTTGCATAATTCCATATATTAAGTAAAGAAAAAAAATGCGAAAGTTTAATATAAAAAAATCAAGATATTAAACCTAAAACTTTTGATAATGAAAATAAGTTAAACATCATTGAGGAATTTTATAAACTACCATAGAACTTAATAGATTCTAATCAACATAATTCTTTAAAAATATATAATTATGAAAGTCAGAGCACGTCTTGCATGCCATGAAAGAGAATGTTAGATTACAAATGGGTTTGTTCTCCTTTAAAGTAGATTGTTTGGATTAAATAAGTGCATCAATTATCCAATTTAGAAAGTTTACGAGTGAACCTAAGACCTTAAATGTTTCTCATCCTTATTCTTCTGTCACATATATTATTTAGATTTCTACTTTCTTTTTGAATTAGGCTAACCATAATTTTATTTTATTTGTCTATTTTCTAGATAATTGAATTCACTATAGTTTGATTTTCAAGAAATAATATTTTATATATTACAGGCTATAACTTGTGCACTTATGAAAGCCCATTGCAGAGAGCCCAACAAGTATTTTGACATTGTTATTAAGGATCAACGTTGAAGTTAGATTTATACTAATTTAGTTATTCTAGACAAATTTTTAATTTTATTTTTCTTTTGGAAATAATAGATGACATATTATAATTAATGGTATGTTGACAAGGTGACTAGATGAGTGTCAGATCCTTTGTGAGGATATGATGAATAAGATTAATGTGTTGTCAATAAAATTAGACAAATTTAATATGGGAGCACATTGCAGCAATTCATATAGAAGAGGGATGTAACGCCCCATTGCCTAGATATTCTCAATGGCTAGTTAATGGTTACCAAACAACATAAAAAAAAGTTCGACAGCATCTCTCCATAATATACAAGGGGTGGTATGAAATATAAAACCTTTTATTGATAAGCAATTCAATTTTATTCCAAAATGTAACATTCAACTATATTTTCATACCCTTGTATCTTTATATTACAAAGACATCCACATAGTAAGAAAATCATTAAAATTTATCCTTACACAACAAGCAAACTAAAGGATCACATATATGTATTCACATAGATTATAACAAATTCAAAATACTAAATACAATATGTTTGTCAAAGTTGAATTTAACTGAGTAATTATCTATGTATACTAATATAAAAAAGAGCATAAATTCCAAAATAATTGTGATAAAAGACAATGATCTAATGGTCTCCAGGATTAGGTCCTCCACTTATCTTACCTTTAGGCTTTTCATCTAGCTTGTAATCTAAAGGCAAAATAACAAACCATGTGAATTTAAATAGACTCAGTAAGTAAATATAAGTTAGCACAAAGTGAAAATAAGTAAAATTCTGGATGCATATGTCATGATCAATACAAGACATATGGGTCTAACACCCACTTCCAATAACATATGCATATAACCACGTATAAAGAAAATGACATGAATAATCCTCTACTTATGTCAATCAAAGGTCATGAATAATCCTTTCCTCATGTCAATCAGGGACCATGAACAATCCTTTTACATCCACTTATTTTAAATAATACATCATACATAACAAATAAGAATAAATATCATTAACCATACACACAATATCCACAAAATTTACATGGTTTACTTTAAATTCAAGATACTAACTGTCACATAAGCATTTCACCAAACATATGATAGGTGCAAAAGGGAAAACTTTAGTTCATCCTCTCATTTCACCCCAATCGAGTAATTTTATATTTTAATGATGAAAAAATTGCTAACTAGTCATTTATTTCATAAAAATTGCACATTAATAGCAGATTCTCCATAAACCATGTTAATCCTGAACTATTATGAACCCTATACCCCAAACTACGAAGTTGTTAGACACTGCACTTTTTCACCAACCTTATATTATGTTTAACACGAGATTTTATCACTAAATTGAGAAGGGGCGACATCTACTACCTCGATCTTGACTTCGCCCAAATACAGCAATCCTACATTCAGATCTCCAGGATTTCAAGCTTCCATGAGGTGAATCAAGGATCTTCAAGGCAATTTGACATAATTTTTAAGGAGACTTAGGGCAAAATTGAGGTTAGGAAGAAAGGAGGAAGAGGAGGTCGAGAATGCAGGAAAGGAGAGGAAGAAGAAGGAATGAGACAGGTCAAACTTTTGTTGCGCCTATTTTAGACTATATTTGAGTGTTAGTCTGAGAGATTAGGCATAGTTTGCATCCATTTAGCTTAATTTTCACTCGCTTTGCATTTTAGGAGCATTATTTAGTTTTTAGGCATTTTTAGCATTAATCAGGCATTTTTTAGTTCATTCACTTAGTTTATTCACCTTTTGAAGGAAGGACAAGCTATATAAAGGCATACAGGCAAGTAGAATGCAAAGTGGAACTAAGTCCAAGAGCAGTGGAATGGCGCCCAGGCGCCACCTTACCAATAGGTAGACTATTCTAGATGGGTTGTGAAGTCACATAGGAAAGATTACTTCTAGAGAGTTGACCCCCAGGCACCAGCCAAGGGTGCCTAGGCACCAAGCATGATCACATAGGTTATCCAAGAGAAGCTCTAAGTCAGAAACTCCAAGGAGTTGGCGCCTAAGCGCCAGGGTATGAATTCCTAAGGTTTGCAGAAAAGTTCCAAATTACCCAGCACACAAAGAGTTGGCGCTTACGCACCAGCCAGGGGTGCCTAGGTACCAATATGCATCCATATGCCCATATTTCAGTGCGTGAGTTGCACAATTCAACTCCATAAATAGCTCCTAAGTGTTTAAGCGCGAGAGAAGAGAGAGAAGGGAGCCCAGAAATGGAATTGCACAGAAGAGAAAGTCAAAAACACGATTAAAGCACAGATTTAAGAGGGGATTCAACTCTTTCGGTGGAAGCCACCGGAAAACCAATTTTCTCCTATTCTTTCTATTTTTCTTTCTCTGCATTCATGGATACTTTCAACATGGATGTGATGGATGTTATGATAATGTCTTTAAACTAAACTTTCACTAGATTGATAGTTAGAATAAATTGAACTCTAAACTATATTGTCTTGGTTCTTTGAAATTCAAAAATGAATACTTGATTTTATATATGATTATGTATGATTTACCTTTGCATATGCAGTTTTAATATTTTTTGCAAAATTAGCTACCTTGTAAGATGATTTCATTACTTGATTTATCCTTAGAAGAGAAAAATCTCTGCTAGATCCATGTGCAGGGCATAGGTTTTCTCTTGATTAAGGGGAGTTGTTTAACAGATATGAATATACCGTTAAACCTTGTGTAGTCATTAAACAAGTGATGAATTATTAATTTCACTTTATTTAATGGCATGAGAACATAGTAATTAAATAAGGTGTAATTAACTTTATATAGTGTTGGAAGACATATATAAAGATTATTGAACTTGGGCTACTAAATCCATACACAATCCAATTAAAAAGAACCAATGCGATATAGTTTAGATTTAAGGATTCCAGACTATCCATCTGCCATCCCTGGTGTAAGGATCAGGTATTTTATTTTATTTTACTTTCATTATAATCCTTCTCTATTTTTGAGGTAACTTATGAACATGCCACAGGAGTTATACGGTTAATGGATGCATAACATGTATTATGATCTTAGCACATTGAGTATAAATTTAAATGTGTATGATTAGCGTGTCATCGTTATGCACTATAACTAATTTTTCCCTTCGCAGAGTAGGTACGGGGTTCGACCTGACCGGTCAGGTCGCGGGGGTCAAGGGGGCAGCGCCCCTTGCGGGGGTGAAGAGGGCAGCGCCCCCATAGAAATTTTTAATTATTAAGTTGTAGGAGCAGAAAATTAAATTACTAATGGCGATTGGACCCGACTCATGCCCCGACTTGACTCGACGGATTCTATTAACATAAGCGGCCCGCGATCGGGGGTTCATTCCCATTTTCGCGTCCGACAGCGTCTTCTTCCTCGCCTCTTCTGCTCCTTCGCCCCTCTTCTACCTTCCCATCCACTCAGTTGAACTCACCCGCGATCTCTTGAGGGAAACGCTACTAACTTCCTAGAAGGTCGCAAATTCTAGTCCGGGAGGCTCCAAATTTCTACAATCCACATCTACGGTCGCTGTCTTGGGAGGAATCACGGTCAAGGTAAGTAGATGTCGCCCCTTCTCG
>JAXCLR010000050.1:49028925-49048994 GCA_035584095.1 Annona squamosa | reverse complement strand
TTATATAATATATATATATATATATATATATATATATATATATTCAAATAGAAGTTAGAATCAATAAAGATGTGATTATTTTCAAAAATTGAAAGATAGATGTATTATGTAATAATATGCGTCATAAGATGTAATATTACAAATCAATATTGTAAGGGCCTGAATTAAAAATCAAGGTTTTTGCATAAATTTTTGGTCTAAGTCATTTTAAAACTCCAAGATCTTTTCACGCGATGATTTAAACCATCTCATTGAGGCAATAAGAAATAAACTTGCATTATCACATTCAAGTCCTCAAGTCTATAGAGTCATTACAAACATGCCCACATTAATAAAATCTTTACATCCAAGTCAAGTCGCTTATTACATAGAATGAAATAAATAAAAGATCAATTCATCATCATGCCACCACCATCTCATTGGCCACCATCTACGGAATCATCTGAGAGTCAAAGGAAAAATGGGTAAATTCATAAGAACTCAGCAAGTAGGATTATGCCTTGTAATTAAGATCATAAGAATATATCATCTTCACTCAATTGCACAACTTTTAAAGTCTTTAATACATATTATATGTCATCATCTCTTCCCGGAAGTACTCAACTTAAATTTTGGAGACTATCCTAAGGATTTAAAACCTTAAATCATTTAAGATACTCCTTTATCTCCAAAACTTAAATTTTTAGGCATCATTTGGGTAATTTAGCCCTTCCATTGAACTCGAAATATCCAAATTCATAAGAAATGACTCATGGATCACTCAAATCGGACCTCTAGATCTCAATTTACATCAATTTGGAAATGAATGCACTAAACAGTGCCACGTGTCCCTTGCCACCGACGACTTGGGCTTGCCACCGGTGGTCCTACCTGATTGGGCTTCTCGGTGGGCCGTGCTCTGGGCTTTACTGCTTAGGTATCATCTTTGGGCTTTAAGCATGGGTTGGCTCATTGGATCCTCCTTCTGAGGCCCATTGCAACAGTTGAGCTCGTCTGTAGCTGGGCTCAGCCTGGATCCAATCCATTCCCTGAAGCCCATACCATCTCCTGAAAAATTATCGATTCTCCTGCTGTCTTCTGATTTTATAGAAACCCCTTGGCAGCTTATGATTTTCAGAAAAATCGTTGGGCAAAATTGTAAAATATCGAAAAACTTAAAAATAGGCAGTAACATCCATTTTTTCCATCCGGCCATTTATACAAGATATATATAATAATATTTTAATTTTATTTTCATATATATATATATATATATCTCCTTTAAACATGTTAAATGCATTACAAATTCATCACATCAATAATTTGATTAACATATTTAATTTTAGGTCATCCAAGCATACTGTAACATACATAATTCTACTCATTAGTTATTTTACTCAAAATAAATTATGATTATGCCATTATGCTTTCCATCTTGTCTAAAATTTTCTTTTTGTTATACATCCTCAAAATTATTGATAAATCATCATATAATTAATTTACTGTAAATAATACATTTCTCAAATAATTATGTGGCCTTTATTCCATATGCAATTAAGCATATAATATCTCATATCATCCCAACATGATTAATGGCCATAAAATCACATATTAGTAAAACCACTAAATAATTATGTGATAAATCCTCATTAAATCATGCCATAATTAAAGGCTAAAGAGGCAAAATTCCCCTTACCTTAAAGAAGAAAATGAAATTGATCACTTCAACGGATTGGATCGGCCTTTTCCTTTCTCCAGCGGTAGTGTTCCTCCTCTTTTCTCTAGTATCTCTATTAAGTTCCCAACTCGCTTATTTATAACTCCTCATAGGATTCACTGGAGGATTTATCGCTTGCAATCTGATTTCAAATTAAATTTTGAATTTCAAGATTCACCGATCGCGCTCCGATCTTAATTCAATTTCAAATTCAAATTTCAAATCGGTGAGGCCCATAGAGCCCAAAAAGGCAAAATACATCATTTACGCACTCATTGGAACTCGAACTCAAGACCTCCTTTACTAAATACCAACACTTTAACCACTTAAGCACCTTGGGCTATTAAGTTAAATACTCGGGATATATTATATAACTTTAACCTTTCGCTTATTTTTGACAAATTACTCGGTCAAATGGTCAATGGTCAGAATGCCACCTCAGTGGACACATCATCAGTTGAATAGTTAACTCATTTTTTTCCTAATTATTACAAAGACATAATAAACTTTCACAAATTCTCTTTAGGAGTTTAATCTCTCACCATCACGCATATTTAGATAGGGATAATATTACATGTTATCGATTTATATTTATCATTTTAAAAATTTAAATTTAAAAGAGAAAAAAATAAAGTACCTTTTTAATTCTGAAAAATAGAGAAAAAAGAGTGAAACGTGAAGCCTTGAAGGAGAGAAAATAGGGAGAGGGAGAACTCTAGCTTGAGAAGGAAAGTAAAAAGGGTACAAATCTATTCCAAATCACTCTTAAATATAAGTTGTAAGTTATAATAATTAACTATAAGAATTAAAAGCATGCGACTTGTAATGAGAATATTATTGGAATCAATAAAAAATTAAATAAAAAAGAATCCTGATAGAAATAATGTTAAAATGTAAAAAGAAAAACTTTCCAATAAATGCATACAACACACATTAAGTAAATGCATAGGGCAGTGTTGTTAAACTAAGGCAAAAAAAAGTAACAAAAATAGTCATAAATCAATATATTAAATTATGAGTTTTTAATAAAGGGTATGGGAAATAAATTCTAGCCAATGGGGGTAATCTTAGGAAAATAATGTAATCTATAATATATTAATATTTTTAAATTTTTTGCATTGTACGTGGATCTACTCCTAACCTTAGTTAATTTTTTCTTATTTTTTCTCTTGTACAATTTTTTCTTTGCAAGAAAGCGAGATGAATTATAATATAATCACGTGTAAATCATTAAAAATGCTTAGCGTGATTAACACATACATTAAATTGTTATATCAATTTGTATAGTAATTCATCTACATAGGAAAGAATACCTTAGAAGGTTTGGCTGTTGAATTAATAATTTGATATTGAACTATAAATTAAACAATTTTAATTATCATAATTTTACACTATTTAACAAATAGGGCCCATGCCATAGTTTGATTTAGATGAAACATGGCTCTTTGTTAAATAAATAATTTTAATGGTAATCTGCAAATATACTCGCGGAGTTTAACCAAAATTGCAGATATATCCACATAGGTTCACGAAATTAAGATAATCCCCACAAAGTTTCACAAAAGTGCTTATGCCCCCATTGGCATCCCAAAATTATCCATTGTTGCAAATATACCCACATAGTTTAATTAAAATTGCAGATATCCCGAAAATTTTTATGAAAATTAAGATATCCCCCATATAATTTAACTAAAATTGCAAATATACCCACAAAGGTTTATAAAATTAAGATAACCACCACATAGTTTAACCAAAATTATAGATATACACACAAAGTTTCACAAAATAAAGATAACAAGTACATCGTTTCATTGAAAATGCATATAAACCCCATGAGCCCACTTTCTTTTTAGCTATAATTAATATAGGGTTTAAATTTTTGAAAAATGACAAAAATAATCCTATTTGAATTTATATTAGAATCCATCAATTGCTAAACACTAATTGCATTTTATATTGAAGTTTAAATAGGCTTAAAAGTTACTAGAAAATAATTACAACCTACTAGAATTATTTTAATAAAATTGTACTAAATTTTACTATTGTTGATCAATTAAAAGGATGCAAATGTTCTTGCATGTGCACCAAAGTATAGTTGACAGGAAATTGGGCTCATGGGGGTTATATGAAATTTCAGTGAAACTATGTGGGGTTTATCTTGATTTTGTAAAACCATGTGGGCATATCTACAATTTTAGTTAAACTGTGTGAGTATATTTACAAATTAACAAAGCATCGATTTTGGAACGACAATTTTCACTTAACGATTGTATGCAATTTTAGTGAAATTTTGTTAGAGTTATCTTAATTTCGTGAAATGTGTGGGTATATTTGCAATATTGGATAAATTAAGTTGACATATTTGCAGATTTTGTAATTTTAAATCCAATAAACAGAGTGAATTTTCATATAGTTATCAGGGTCCAAATTGAAATGATACATTTCAAGGTCCAAAGATAAAGGTTATATTTTTTCATTTCAAAGGGAAAGGGTACATTTGGTTCTATGGGATTGGAATGCTTTTGGCATTAAAAAAATGTAAATTAGATGAATTCCGATAAAATACTAACCAATTGAAACAAACATGGGAATTATGTTGCAAAAGAAATTTACATTGCAAAAATAAAGGTTTTGGAATTCAAGATGGTATACTAATATATTTGGATTTTGGTGTATTGAATTCAAAATATGAATTTCGTATAATGATTCATATATAAGAATGCACAATGAGCCACTGAGGTGTTGCCTCAGTGGTCAAGGACTTTGCCCAGTGATGTTGGCGTTCTTGGTTTGAAGCTTGGCAAACACGTTTTTAAAAGAATTTAGTAGTGACGTTTAGTCTCCCCAAATTTTATGTGGAAGCGTCCACTAAGTGAGTAGTTTAAGATTTATTGTTACAAATATTAAAGATTTATTGTTACAAATATTAGATTCTTTGTTAGACAATTGTTAGAATATCTCAGAGCTTGATTGTACTACCACTTGAGATGCTGTAATATCATCAAAAAAAAAAAAAAAGAATGCACAATGAATGACTAAAAGCTTACATTTGTATTGTGTCATCTATAAGCGCTTATATAACAGAATATCAAGAAGTATTCAACAAAAAAAACTAGCGTGTAGTTACTAAACTGTCTCGATGACAAGTTAGAGAGGGAGCACTAGAGTGTGTTGAAGGTGTGTGAGAGATGAGGCATTAGTGTGTCTATTAGTATGTCTCGATGGGGTGTGAGAGAGATACCGGGGTGTCTCGATAAGGTGAGAGAGAGGGGCTATTAGAGTATTTTGATTGTTACATATTTAAAGAATGTGTGTGAATCATTGTACGTTATATATGTAATACATTTATTAGAGCTATGATTTTACGTGTCCGAGCTAATGGGAATGATTTTGTGTCCGCTGGTTGCGCGCCATCCGATTCGGCTGGATGGCTGCGAATTGCCTGATGGAAATTTTTCCAAGCCCCCTCCCCCAATCAATAGACATTCGTTTAGCCAAAAAAAACCCAAAGAGCGACACCTCTCTCATCTCTCATTTCTCATCTCCCCCTCTCTAGTCACTCTCTCTCTCGTCTCTCTTCTTCAGCGACGAAGATGAGTGGATGAAAAAAAAATGAACTGCACTACTCCCGTGGTTCTCCCATCTGCCACTACATCTCCTCTCCATTCCTCCCTCTCCATACGACAGAAGCGGTGTTCATTCCGCCAGTCTGTTCCATCCCTTTTTTCTGCACTTTAGGTGGTGTCCCGTTCCGGCAATCTCTCCCATCTTCTGATTCCTTCATGCATCTTCACCATCCATCGTAGATGCCCCCGTTTTGCCTCTTTTCTCCTCTCCTTTCTCCTTCGTGCATCTTCACCATCCATACCGTGATAGTGTCGATCGTCTCCCTGTTCCTCTCTCTTTCTCTATCATCTCAGTCTTAACACTGTTGTCTCTCTTGTGTCTCTCACCCCAACATCCCTATTTTCTCAGCTTAACATACCACATTGTATCACGACCTTGGTTGCGTGGGATTTCATAGTTCTGGATCAACCCGCTCAACCGCAACTCCGATCAGCAGCTACAGGGCTCCATTGTGATCAATAGCATCTGACCTCAAAACAATCTCATTTCCAACAGCGTTGGCAGTTCTTGAATCTATTCTACCTGCCAGTATAACCATGCTATCATTTTGAAATCATAAATGAGAAATCATGGGCACTTTCACTTTTTCATTTCAGTTGGTATGTAGGAATTATAAATTTTTGCTTGTTCAACTACACAAGTTATTGCTCAATGTGGGATTCAGAATATTAGGTGAAATTTATTCAAGTTCACTGAATAAGATGTCTAATAAAGAAAGTCTAGCCACTCTACAAAGCCTTGACTCACGGTTGATCATCTTAATCATTTATCCCCAGTAGCAAATTCTTTTCTTTGTTTCCTTTCATTTTGGACTTTTCTGCTGTGTTCTCAGCATTAAGTTCATGTCCTTAGGCATGTGCCTGAAAGCTTTTTCTATAGAATTGAGATGGTACATAGATTCTTCGTTGTTGAATTTTAATGATCCAAAATGACTGTCATTTGTGTTGTATAACATGCGAGTGGGAGGGGGAATGTTATGGATGCAACACTCAATCTAATGGAAAATGCTTGGCAAGTATTATTACGCTACTGACTTCTAGGATTTTTATTATTATTATTTTTTTTAATTTAGGCTTTAAATCGAAGGGAGGACTTTCAATTTGATTGGATGGGTGCGACTTGTGAGGTACATGCCATATCAAAGATTGGCCTCTAATAATTGGAAATAATAATATATTTTGTAGATATTTTTTTACCGATTTGGCAGATAAATATTTAATTTTAATGTGAAATTTGTTTTAAAATATGTTTTGGCAACACTTGATCATTAAATCCTAATTTCAAGATATTTAAATAATTTTATAATTTTTTGACTTAAAATTATATTTTTTAATTTATTGCTACAAAATCAAATGTGCTTGATATATTTTATTAAATTGTTGCAAGCCGTCCATCTCCAAGCTTCCTCTGCTCAAGCAGAAAATCTATCCGTTCAGTTAATCCATCCAAGCCGTCCATTTCTATGCCATGCATTTCACATCCAACGGCCTGAAATTCAGCAGCTTCCACTGCCAAAAAATTAGCCGCCCATCCATGCATGAATCCAAGCCATCCAGCAGCTGAATTACGTGCAGTAGTCCACCATCCTGACTGTCCAAAAATAAGCACCACCTTTCGTATTGAGTAAATATTAACCATCCATTATTTTTTCCATCCAAGCTAACCTGTCCAGATTTTTAAATCCCAGCCGTCCAGCAAATTAATCCACCGTCCATTATTTTCATCGAAGCAAATCCAAGCCAAGCAATATTAAATAAAGCATTGCTTTTTCAACAACCTTCTAAGCCAAGCAAGACCGTCCATCAATAGCAATTGAATGAACCGCCTTTGAAATTCCAGCACCGAAGCATGCAATCATCCAAACCATCCAATCCAGTCGTTGGGTCCACCATCTTATGCATAGCAAGAAAATCTTACGTAATTTCAAATTGCGTTATTTTGTGGTTACGGAATCGGAGGCAAGCACATGAAGAACAAAAAGCCAAAAAACTTAGAGAGAAGAATTTGATTAAAAAAAAACTTGAGAGCAGAATTTTAGAAATAAATTTTAGATAGAGAGAGAGAGCATTGGGTCGGACAGAAGGCAAAAAAACACGAGGTAAGAGACGGAGTGACGAGTTACGTGGAGCAGTCGCCACACCATTGAAGCTTCCCTTCAATAAGCTTTCTTTTTTTTCTTTTTATTTTAAATATTTTATTTAATATAGATTTGAATTTTAGTTTTATTTTGAACTTAAACATGCTCAGCTAAACCCTTAATGAAGGATTCAAAATGTAGCTCGTGTATAATGTAGCAAGGCGTGTGGTTTTGATTTATTTATGAAGGATATTATTGTTAATTTAATATCATATGATATCAATGCCTACTTAGTGTTTGAGTTCGTACTTTAGCAATAATTTCATATATATTAAGTGATGGAACCAAGAGGTAGAAATGTAATATACAATGATCAAGATATTAAACCTAAAAATCTAAACTTATGAGAATAAGCACGATGATCTTAGAATTCTACATGCAGTCACAAAACTTAATGAATTTTTATTAACTTAATCCTATGAGAATAGGCAGTTAAGAACAGATTTGGGTTACACCTTCTAGATTTCAAGAGTATGTGCAATGATAAATTAAGGTTTATTCTACTTTAGCACATAATATTTGAATTAAATAATCATACCATGTATCTATTGTAGAAGTTGCATGTGAAACTCTAGATACTAGATACTCGCACCCCAACTTTCTAATATTTGTTCTACATTCTAAATTCTATTTTATCTTTCTACTTTTCTGTTTTCTATTCCACTTTATTATCTTGATATTTTATACGAAAACTTTTAAAATAAAATCTATGGTACCGAATTCTCCGTAGGAATGATATTTATATACTACAATTTGTAACCCATGAATTTTGCAGTGAGATTGCAAATAAATATTTTAGATTTATTGCGAATGAATTCGGTATTACTTTTGACTTTGAGTTTAGATTCTTTCCTTTCTCTTTCTATCTCTTATTCTATTCTCTTTCTCTATCCACTTTCTTCATTTATCTATTATTTTCTCTCTCTCTACTTTCTTTCTCCTATTGAGTTTCTTGCTTTACTCCTGCATCTACTTGTGGTGCTTGACTTCTATTTTCATCTTCCATCATTGTTTGCACCCATATATCCAAAAAATTTCAAATATTATCACTGATAAACTCTTTGAGGCTAATCTTGAGATTGAATGAACTTTTGCAAAAGATTCGTATACAAAGAAAAACTTTCACAAGGATTGATTTCGAGGGAGCAATCAACAATGTGGGACCAAAACAATTTAGAGCAGCCACAACATGAGCAAGAAGAACACATAAAGAACAACAACTCATAAAGGAAGATGAATCTATGTAGTCACAACTGTCCAAACCTTAGAGGTTTTCAATCTTGCATCCTGGAACTCGAGATTAGGTTGAGAAATTTTGAACTTAAACCAAGACTTATTTAGATGATTCAGTCAGACCAATTTGCAAGACTTCTTTCCGAGAACCCTAACATACATATCACTAAGTTCCTGTAACTATGCAACACAATTCAAGTACAAGGTATTCCACAAGAGGTAATATGTCTTCAACTCTTCCCATTTTATCTTCGTGACAAGGCATGTGAGTAGTTCTTTTTTATACTACTTGACTCCTTCACTACTTGGGACAAGTTTTCCACTACATTCTTGGAGAAATACTTTCCACCCACAAGGACTAAGAAGATTAAAGGCGAGATCAATTAGTTCATCCAGAAAGATAGTAAGACTGTCTGCGATGCATGGGAGAAAATGAAAACTTACAGCAAAGCTAACCACACCACGACATTCCATAAAGCATCATAATTGAAAACTTCTTCAACAGACTCGATAGACTAATGAAAAGTGTCATTAATTCAACTGCCAATGACCGTTTCATGCTACTGATTGACAAGGAGGCAACCGCACTTCTCGAAAACTTAGCTCTTTGCCACTTCCCATGCAACGACATCTGAGGCCCCTCCCGATGGATGAGCGTGTACGAGATTAAATCCATCAACCCATTGACACTAAGATGGATCAGATACTGCTGCAGAAAAAGAAACATGAAGCTATAGACCGAGGTACAACTTAATCTCAACATGCCTCTTACGAGATCTGCGAGACATCTCATCACATGAATTAATGTAAGTTCATTATTTAGAAGACCTCAAGTGAGCAAGTATATGTGTAGCACCCCATCGTCCACCACCTCGGACCGGTGGTCACTATGGCAAAGATCCGGCAGCATCTTCCCAAGATCCACCATAAATTGAAAAGTAAAGAATCGCATTTATATAAAAATTCACCTATGATAACCCTAGATATTCACAACTAATTCATTAATTAGATATATAATAGAAAAACTAATTGAACTATAATTATTTCCATCATTCGCATCATAGTGGAGATAAATATACATTTATAATTTACAAATACATTAATAAAGCCTCAACAAGCCATACATCCATGAACCACATCTTAATATATAATATACAACTCATTACTTATCATATAATACAAGCACATGATTGTCTCATCTATAAATCAATCTCAAATACTATATTCCAAAACTATATAATTTACACCTACCACAATTTGCCTCAATTTAGAATCAATATGACCTATCTTAGACTCACAACTAGGCACTTGTAATGTCATCTTGCTAAAACATTGAAAACAAACATGTGAGTCAGGAAAACTTAGTAAGTAAGTGTGTTCAATAAAATCAACGGCAAATTCATGTTAAACTAATCATGAATGTCATGCCACCACATGCAATGCGAAATCTAAGCTCTCACTAGCCCCATGAAGTCATGTCATGTCATGTCGCAAACACACATATGAACTAAACCAACCTCAAGTCCATCAAGGGCCACGAGCAACCCTATCCTTATGTCTATGAAGGGTCAAGGAACAACTTTATGCAAACCATGCATATGCATCATTCATGCTACATGCTCATGCTAAAATCATGTGTCATGCTCATTTCAAATCATGCATCATCGGTTTACTAAAACCATTCGCAAACACATAGCTAACAATACCAACCTATTTTCAAAGGGCCTAGCCCTAATTCATTAAATCAACAGTTAAATGCTAAAGCACACACCAAACCATCTTGGAATCCATCAAAATACACAACCCATGTCAAGTCATATCAAATTCGAACAACACATCCAACAATATCCTCAAGCACAAAGTTTAAGCTCCATTTCAATTCATACAACCCATATTCATCAAGTCCATCATAGCTTCCATTAAAAAAAAATTCAATATCACGTCTCCAAGCATTTGCAACACATTATTTACATAATAATATTATATAAAACCACTTTTGAACACTTTTATTTCATTTCTTACATGTATCTCCATTAAATTCCAACAAACATCCAACTATATCCTCAAACACAAAGTTCAAGTCCCATCTCAATTTGTACAACTCATACTCATTAAGCCCATCACAAGTTCTAATTTAAATAATCAATATTACATATGCCCCTAAGCATTTGCAACACATTATTCACATAATTAAGGTTCTACAGGTTCGTTTATACACGATTTCTAGGCATTAAGCCTCACTTAGGCATTTCAACAAACACCTTATATGCAACACACGAAAATCAAACAACTCAATCAAAATTCATAAGATTTCACCCAACATACAATATTATCATACAAAACTACTTCTAAATACTTCTGTTTCCTCATTGACATGTATTTCCATCAAAACTCCTAATTTCCAACCTCCATACATTCTCTACACAAGCCCCATCTTTTAATAATTCATCCAAATCACAAAAATAAAAATGATGCCCATAGATACTTACAAAAACATCATGATTTTTAGCCCAAATCTATGCTTTGATTCAAAAGAAAATAACCTACTTACCTCGAATTCAGTTTTACCCAAAAATCTTCAAGATCTCCTAAACTTCAATCTCTCTTCTTGATCCAAGAAGCTTCCTTGATGTACAAATGAGGTAAATCCCATCACTTTTAAGTAATTTTTTATGAGGGTTGAGAGCTAAGAGCATGAGAAGGAAAAAGGGTGAGAAATGGTATGAAATTGGGAGGGCTTAAACCCCTCCTACATTTAAAATAGCAAGCAACATGGTTTGGGCTGTGTGGGCCCATAAATGGCCCATTTTCAGCTATATTAAACTCTTTTGCCCATAACTTTTTGTAGACAACTCTGATTGAAATAATCCCTTTTGCCCATAACTTTCTATAGACAACTCTGATTGAAATGATTCTTTTTGTGTTAGATTTTTAACTTCAACTACTATCTCTCCAAAAACTTTTAGCTCAAAATTCTATAACTAAAAAATTTTTCATGCATTTTACTACATAATTTTACTAATAACTTTCACTCATTCACAAGATAGGTGATCATAACATGTCAAAACATTCCAAAAATAAATTAATTAGTCAAACATATTTCTTATCATCATGATATCATTTATTTGCTGAAAACATGTCTTATATAAAAATTGACCCTTCAACTCAACTCTTCAATTGTTTTGCCTCTATAATAGATCTCATTTGCCTACATGATATAAATCACCCTCAATGCCTCCAAAAATATTTCTCACGATTACACATATATATAGCATTTCATAAATGGTAGAAACCACCATGTTCCATGTCGTTTTCAAAATTTCACCCATTAAGTTCATTACTAACCAAATTTTCATATATTAGCTTCAAATGACTCCATTCTCAAAATTATCATACCTAATTCATTCCCAAACTTCATGAGCACACCTAATTAATGATTACCATCTTTCTCATGTAAATCGTAGCTCTCATTAATGATCCTTGGTCATTTTCATTATTACACTTTCCTTTGGGCTTAACTACACTATTAAGCCATTTTCATCGTCCATCCAAATCTACCATTTAAATCTCACACACAATTATCTATATTTATTCCAAACATGATAGGCATCGCACTCATGCCTAAATATCTTTCAAAATGAATCAAATCTAAATAATGTCATTCTCTAGTTCAAAATTCATATGAGAGTCGAATCTCAAACATTCATCATTTAATCAAATCAAGTGTTTTTATAAATCCTAAACAACCTAAGGAACGTGTGAGAAGTCATATTAGGCATTCACTAATCCATTTATCAAAATTTACCCATCCAATGTTTATTAATCAAATTTTTTTAACACATTTGCAAAAATTTAGACAATTTTTCACTTATTCAACCTATTAATTCATAAAACTTTTATTATCATATGACTCTTAGATTATATTATACATATCATTGACCATTTATATAATTGCTAATAACCAAGGCATTACAACATGTAATAAACAACTGACATAGTGCTCGCACTTATGGTAATTTCTTTTCGAATACTTATAATCTTGTATGGCATAAGCACTCCAGCTTTTCTTGGTCATACAAATCGACTGCCCAAAACCTTATCGATAAACCATAGGCTTCCTGAGACAACTATTAGACCATACTTCATACCCACTTTAGCTAGCTTTGCAAACCCAACACAAACTAGTAGTCCCATCTTGAAAAATATCTTACTACTGTTAAAGAAAAGTGATGAGAGGATGAATATTCTAGGCAAATTAAGCACAATCCATGTTTTGATGATTAACAACTTAATTTGAGAATTAATTAGGCACTAATGAGTTTGATAAGTGTTTTCAAAAGTTAAAAACTCTAGTTTCAAAAGATAGCAAACTAAGTTGCAGTCCCAAGTCGATTCAACCATCGACTTAGGTCAAGTTGATTCCTAAGTTGATTCCAGAATTGACTTCTAATGCAATAAATATTCCAGAGTTGAAATTTGGACTCGGAGACAGGTAAAGTTGCAGTCGAAGTCGACTTTACTTGCGTCTTAGATGAAGTCGCAAACCCAAGTCGACTCTAGATGCGACTTAGGTATAGCCTTGTTGAAGACTTCAAATTCTCAGAGTCAAGTCACATTCCAAGTCGACTCCACAATATGACTTAGGTGAAGTCGAACCTTAAGTTGACTTGAACATGCGACTTGTGTAAAGTCAAAGTCTAAGTTGACCAAAGCAAGTGACTCAATTCAATGACCACTTCAGATTTCTTCAAAGTTGAAATAATATTAAAAGAACAACTTTATATTGAAGATTGGCCAAGAAAATCAAGAAGGACAATCATCTTGAATCAAGGCCACAAGGAAGAACTCCTCGGGAGAAGTATACATTGCTGAGTGTTTAAGTCAGACAAGGAAAACAAAAGATATTTAATGAAGAACAATAAAAGAAAAGGAAAGGTGCAATATCAAGATCACTTGCAAGAATCCAAAGTTCCAAGGTAGTCAAATGGTTGGTGAAGTCAAACTTGAAATCGACTCCACCTGCGATTTGGGTCAAGTCTGAGATCAAGTCGACTTGAAGCTGGAACTTGAAAGTAGAAGCCGAAGACCGAAGTCACACCAAAGTTGACTCCAGTCTATGATTTGGATGAAGTCGCATGCCAAGTCATCTCTATATGCGACTTGGTTTGCTAGTTGAAAAAATTCGAATGTTGGTGCATTAAATGCGTGCCGCCTATCACAAAATGTTCAAAATTCACCTCCCATTATATAAGAAGCTTTAAGGGAACGTGAATGAGGTTAGAGAAGCATTCATTGAGCTCATCTTCCATTCTCTCTTGCATTTAAGTTGGTCTACAACAAGTTTAAGTGAAGAACTGTGCTTCAATATGCTGAAAGCTATATTGCTGAATTTCCTACTGCCTCTACAAGTTCTTCTACGCACTACAAATTGCTTACATGAATCCGTAAAGTATAGTTCTTTCTTTTGATTTATTTTTTGTGTTTACCATTTGATTTGATATTGAAAATTGAAACCAAGTGAAGGCAAAGTAGTGTCGTGACTAAAGTGAGACTTGTCACCTACTTGTGCTATTTTTGTATAAGCCCCTTAGAGCTGAAATCTAGAAGATAACTGCTGCTTTAGTTGTATTGAAATTCAATAGTGAAACCCAAGTCATAAAAAGTGTGAGCTTGAAAGAGTAGAGTAAGGAAGGTTGCTCGAACCACTATAATCATTTGTCTCTTAGTATGGCTTGACTATTTGTGTTTTATTGCTTTATTTCTCTCAATCTTTCTATTTGTTTCATTTAGGGGATTAACTCCAAAAAGGAAGAAATTTCTGTTTAAGCAAAGAATTTTAAAATACCTAATTCACCCCTCCCCTCTTGGGTAATCGTCATAATCTCGGGATCAATAGGATCAAATACATCATATCAATTGCTAGAAAACCAAATTGCTAACAAGCCATAATCTCCTCTCAAAGAAATCAAGGTCAACGCCCTAGTCAACCTGAAGTTAACTCAAGGAGCAAGTCATGGCAATCACTCTCCGGAGTGGTAAATAACTTGAGTCAATTCAAACTGAAGAGAATGAAGTTAACAAAGAATCTGAGCAAGAGAAAAAGCAAGGAAGGGAGTTGTAACCTAAACTAGTGCAAAGAAGTTCTATGTCCCACCACCATACAAACCTCCTTTATCCTTCTCGTAGAGACAGATACAAGCCAAACTGTAGAAGCAGTTCGAGAAATTCATCTGGATATTAAAAAACTTGTCCATCAATGTTGCATTCATTGAGATGTTATTACAAGTGCCAACATATGCCAAGTCTTTGAAAGAAATCTTGCCAAATAAATGAAAAGTCGAGGGGCAAAGGATGGTAACACTTACTAAAGAGTGTGGTGCTATATTGCAAAATAATTCATCACGCAAGCTTAAGGATCTAGGAAGTGTTTTTTATCCCTTATCTTCTTGGTGATGTACAAATAGACAAAGCTTTGTGTAACCTTGGAATAGCACCAGCCTAATCCCTCTCTCCATCAATGAAAAATTAAAGATGGGCTACCCTAAGCCCACAGCTATAACATTGTGATTCATAGGCCACTTCATCAAACATCCTATGGGTATCATAGAAGACGTGCCAGTGAAGGTTGAAAATTTTTTCATTCTCATGGATTTCGTTATACTTGACATAGAGGAGAATCATCAGATCTCAATCATATTGGGAAGGTCATTCTTAGCAACAGCCAAAGACAAGAAGATGGAGTTCAACATATCCTCAAAGCCACATAACTCCCCTCTTATGAATTCTTGTATACAGATTGACGTGGTCAACAAGGTAACAAACAAACGAACTTCAAGCAACCTTACTAGAATGTACATAAGAAAGGAGAAATTATGAAAGACTTGAATCAAGAAGTGGCTAAACCTATCGCAAAATTTCAAAGTAGGTTAAAATAACTGAGATCTAATAAATGAAAGCATTTATAATAAAGTTTATAGTTATGAATTCTTTATAGGAATAATATTGATATACTGCTGTTATTCCCAGACCCAAGTAAGGCTTTATATGCAATTGACATATAAATATGGATTATGAATGATTGTTCCTACAATTTTGATGATTTATTACAATTAGGGCAAATGATTATGAATAATGATTATAAGCTACTATGGGTCAATGTGATTAAAGAAGCTCAATGAGGATTAGAGAATGAGAATATATTGAGGATAATTATCTCATATGTTATTCTTTAACTAATGGAGATTATATTGATAATTATGGATTAAAAGTGGCAAATGCTAGAAAATTCATAATTTGACACCGGTAAGGTTGATTAAAATGAAAATTGAAAGGTAAGCACATAATTTTATGTTTAATCTTATGGAAAGGTTAGATTATGAAAATTTTGATGAAATTAGGGTAAAAATCGATTATCACTATCCAAAATCCAAAAATGACTTCAAATAATCATAACTTGAGCTAGAAAAGTCGGATTGAGAAGAAATTTAAAATGAACGGTTAAAATTATGAGATCAATGCTATGAAAGAATTTAATCAAGTTAATGACGGTGGGATTATGGTTGTACAAAAAAGGTGTATACCATTGACTTTTGTGCACCATAAAGTAGTTTTCATTTATGTTAAAGTTAAAGTAATTAATTAAATAATTAATGACATAAATGAGGTGTTGAAAGGAGTTAATTACAACTAGATCTTGTGAATTACTTAAAATAACAAAATCCATGATAATATCAAGTGATTAATGAGATAATTTAAGGAGCTAATGGGCTAGCTCAAAGGAGCTTGAAGAGATGGCATCCCATGGACGATTAAGGGGTTGTTTACATAAAATTTTTTATTTTTAAAAAATGCAAAATGTGAATTTAAATGACCTAGGCAGATAAGGTGAGATATGGACGTAATTTGAGATGAATATTTGTCACAAGAAAATGTCATAAAGTCCATGATAAGTGGACCTCCACAAGTGGACAACAACATGGAGGCTAGGAGAGGTGCACATTCAAGTTGCTGTTTGGGATTTTTTATGATTTTTTAAATGCTAAATGGACCTCTAAATGAGCTCCTAGTTAGGGTAATTAAGTGTCCATTAAAAAAAGCTACAAATTTGTGGAAAAAATTGCAAAAGACGCAGCCATATGGGATGTTAAACAAGTGGATAGCAAGTGGAGAAAGGATTATGTGGACGTTCAAGGCTGAATATTTGATTTTTTGTGATTTTTTAATACGCTAAATGGACCTCTAAGTATGCTATTAGCTAGGGTGATTAAATACTCATAAATTAAAGTTGCATTAGGTGCAGAAAATGTGCACAAAGGCTGCTGAAATGGATGTTCCGTTGTGTGGACAGATTGTGTTCATTAATGGTATGGATTTTTAATGGATTTTATTTGGATAATTATCGAATTTACTTGGAACATATTTTGCCATGTCACTAAAGGGATAAACATGTATTTAATTACCTCTGATTGATGTGGCAAGTGGGGCCCACAAAGCTGGAAAAATCTTGCTATACTTAAGGGTGGACGTCCATATGGTGTAAGGGTTGGAGAAAGAAAAATCTCAGGAGCAAAGCTCCTAACTCTAGCAGTTACGCATCACCATTTTTCAGCAGCATGAGGGTAAGAAAAAGAAGAGAAAAAGAGAAGGAAAAAGGAGAAGAAAGAAGAGGGATTTAAGCTCGGGAAGTTGAGTTCAAGTTGGATTCAATTCATGTAAAATATCCCATGATTTGAGTTCTTTAATCATAAGGTTTTTCACCTCAACTTATGGGAATTTGATTCACAATGAACCTTTAAAGTATGATTCATCATGCCTTGATTAGGGTATTGATTAAGGATTGAATGAAAAGAATAAAATCAATGGTTCAAGAGGATGAAAATGAAGATTAGGGTTGAATATGAGTTGATAAACTTAGTTGAAATTTGCTTAAATTCATATATGATGTTGCTATTTTGATGTGTTATTATGATTACATAATGATTCATGATTATATGAATTATGTATACTGATTTGGGCATAAGTTATGAATTTTAAAAAGGATGTGAATTAGGGTTACACATAAGACCCGATTTCCATGTTTCTATGTTAAAAATGATAAATGAATTAGCCCAAATGATTTATGGAAGATTAAGGGGGTGAATTAATCTAAACCTAGGGTTCTTTGGATGTTTAAAATTGGTTAGAAAAGATTATCCTAAATCTGATTTTTAAGTGCATACATGTAGACGTCCAAAGTAGTGCAAGAAGGGTATCCTGTATGCATGTAAAGTTGTTGTTTTGTAAGTAACTAATATATGGACTTTAAACATGTAATAATATCCTATTTTGGATTAAAAAAAGTATGATTAATTGCTGAAATTTGTGGATTAGAAATCTATTTGGATTTAAGTATCAAAAGAGGCATTAAAAGGATGAAAAATGGGTCTCAAAGTTGCTGTTTTGGAACCCTATGATTAGTGGATGAAAATTCTAAAATTAAACCCTAAATTATATGTTAATTAAGGGTTTAATCATGTTGAAATAAGAAACAATTTTCTGTGTTGAAAAATTTTAAGAAACACATAATCTGTGTTGTGAAATGTACATGTATGGAGAGATAGACATGAGAAAATGATAAATGATTTATGTAAATTATTAAAATATAAAAATGAATGAAAAAGTGATTTAATATGTGAATTATGTTTCTATTTTAGTAAATAATTATAATTTCACATTTTGAGATTAATATATGATTCCTAAGTCATTAATTAAGTGCTTAAAATGAGTATCAGCATATGAAAAGTGAAAAATATGTTAAAAGTGATAAATGAAAGTAATGAACCTCCAAATAATGATTTAATAAATGATTATTATATTTATGAAAGTTTACCCTATATAAGGGTATCAAAAATGAATGAATAGATGATTTGATATGTATATGTTATATTGTTATGTGTGTACACCCGACTTGAAAGACAAGAGGGTTAAACTAGTATAATATAAATCCAAATGGATTTATATAGGTTGAAAAACCCTAAGAGATATAAGCATTTGAAGTTGATGTATATAAATGAAATATTATTTTCATTTATCTAGGCAAAGACAAGGAAAAGAATGGAAGAAAGAGATTAAGGCAATCTCAGGTAAGTAAGTGAACTTTTCAAAAATTGTTTTCTTTCTATGTGATGATATGAGATTGAAAATATTAATGATTATGTTTTAACAAATGGGCAAGCACAGGTGTGAGGATCAGGTATTTTATTTTATTTTTATTATAACTTTTCTCTATTTATGAGGTAACTTATGAACATGCTAGTATAATTTTACGATATTAATGGATACATAACATATATGGACACGAAATTTAGGGGATTATAGTGCATATGTGCATGTATAATTAGCGTTCCATTGATGGGCACTATGACTATTATTTTCCTCGCATAGTAGGTACGGGGTTCGACCTGCTCGGTCAGGTCGTGGGGGTCAAGGGGGCGGCGCCCCTGAAGAAAATTTTAATTATTAAGTCGTATGAGTGAGAGAGTAAATTACTAATTGTAATTATACCCAATCCACGCTTCGACCCGACCCAACCAGATATGGATTCAGTAATAAAGGAAGCCCGCGCACTAGGGTTCATTTTTCATCCCACACCCGGCTATCTTCCTTCTTCTTTTCTTCCCGTTCTCTACTTCTTCTCTTCTTTTCCCACCATTCAGTTCGGGCTAGCCATGGGTTCATTCAAGAAAGCTCTACCGACTGTTTGAGGATCATCGACTCTAATCGTGGAAGTTCTGAATCTCTCCGTCTAAGTCCGGAGCACTGTTTTTGGGGGAAATTTCGATCCAGGTAAGTAGATGTCGTTCCTTCTCCATTTAGTGATGAAATTTTTATGTTAAACACGATGTGAGGCTAGAGGAAATGTGTAGCGCTAGATGAATTTATGGTATTAGGCATAGGGTTCGTAACAGTTAGGGTTCATGGGGAATTTACTTTGAATGTGCGATTTCTATGATGTAAATGACTTCCTAGCAATTTTTATATTGTTGAAAAGTGATGTGAATTGATTTGCCCCAAACGAGAATATGAATTGAAGGTTATTTCATTTCGCGCCCATCATGTGTTTGATAAAATGCTTGTGTGACAGATCTATGTGTTGAATTTGAATTATGCTGATGTTGTATGCGTGGTTTACGACATGTTTCATTGTTTATTAAGGATGATGTGTTATTTCAAATAGATGGTTATAGGGGTTGTTCATGGCCCCTGATTGATATGATGACAGGGTTGTTCATGGCCCTTGATGGACATGAGTAGATAATTTCTTGTGTTGTTTAATTTGTTTGTGGTTATGTGCATACGATCTTGGGAGTGGGTATTGGACCCATATGTATTAGCTCA
>JAXCLR010000050.1:48939742-49028825 GCA_035584095.1 Annona squamosa | reverse complement strand
TATATATATATATTATATAAGTAGTAACTAATAGACTTGACCTTTGGTGGAAATTGATAGATCTTTTATTTCTCCACACAACACGACCAATGAAAACTTTTTAAAATAATAATAACATTGGATTTTTCAAATGAAATCCTATTATTTCTTACATCAAAGCAATATATTTTAAAATTTTTAGTTCATTGTATAAAAGAATAAAAAATAAGAAAGTTTGGTGAATTCTTTTTTAAGTATGGTAATGGTTAAGAAGAAATAAGATAACATAAATAATATATTTCTATAAAAATGTGAAATAATAATAGAAAATTAAGAAAATTAAATTTTGATAAATTATATTATATTAAAATATACGTCGAAATAAAAAAAAATCTTACATCTAACTAAAAAAATCTAGAGTGCATTTGATAAAATGTGAAAAGTATCATCACTTATTTCTACATATCTTTTGATATTTTTACTAATAAATCTACTTTTCTATTATTACATTTACATTATAATCATTTTTTGTATATTTTATACAATTTCTATATCGATTTTATCTCTATTTTTTGTGTTTATAATCATTGTTTTTATTCTATTACATTACTCCTTTACTTTTTCTAAATTTTCATTATAATTTTTTTCCACTTTTAGACACCTAAAAATTGAACCCTTATTTGATTATTCTATCAAAAACTTCTCTAATTGTCTTTATTAGCTCATCGTTAATCCTTTTCTTACGTGTGAAATATGATTATTACTGGAGTCTTTAGATTAACTTCAAATTGTTTATCAAAACACTATAATAATTTATGAAATTATTCATTAATATTGGAAAATATTTTTGATATTATTTAAAATCTTTGAATAGCAATATAAATCAAATATTTGCAATTAATAATAGTTTTGAATTTTTACAACTTTAATTATATGTACCCATACAAATATTTAAAAATGAATGAAACTTAGCATTTTTGTTAAACAAATCATTTGTATATGCTGAGACCTACGTCCATTAACAAATATATTAAAATATCATAATAATTTATCAAATTATTTATTTATATTGTAAAATATTTTGTATATTGAATTAGCAATTTAAAATAGATATATAAATCAAATTTATTTTACATTGTTGTTGTTTCAAAAATGAGCCCATGTAGATATTTAAGGTGAACGAAACTTGATATTATTATTAAACAAATAATTTAAATACAATAGGCGCTTGTCTAATTACTTACATTGGAAAAGATACGTTTGATAGTGTTGACAATGAATTTACTATAAATTTCAAAATATCAAAACTTGCTGGGACAATTGTAGATTTTATGTATTTATTTTTAAATTAATAATATAACCGATTAACATTTTGCATTTTTTATTTAAGTGTTAATAATTTCATCTACCTAATTCAATATTGAAGATGATGTTTAAAAAATATATTTCAAATTTTTTGTATTAAAGATGATGTTTAAAAAATATATTTCAACTTTTTTGTATGATAAAAATTATTCTTAAACATATAAAAATTTTAAAACAAAATATAAATTTTGTTCCCGCTTGTCAAAAGTCCTGGATCCGCAATCTCAGTCGCATAACATGCTGGTAGTGTGATTGTTAGCCCAACTCCGACTTTTTTTTTTTTTCTTTTATACATTAGGTTACAAGAAAAATGGTGCTCGAACCAGCACTCGCCCGGCCGGTGACGACTTCCCGTCTCCTTGAAAAGAGTGAATTGACTTCCCCCGGCTCCTTGGAAAGAGCGAATTTCCATTCTTTGCACCATTTTCAACAATCGTGGGGTTGCTTTTCCGCCTGCGTGGACTATTCAGAAAACGAGTTTTCCTCTGCAACGGTACGTCGCGATGGATAACACCAAGATAGGTCACACCTTGCGGTCCGTCTGAGAATAATTTCATGTGGACATTGGTTTTCTCATTTCTGTTTCGAGAAGAATTTAAATCTGGGATGGAAAATCTTGAATGGATGATGAGGGTAAAAGCATGCATTCGTTCGTTTCGAGAATTGAAGTTTGAAATTAATGTGCAATTTGTTAATATAATCCTATAGTCTAATTATAATTGAAAATTATTCGCCATTTTTCATAAAATGTAAAACATAATCACATCATTATTACACCATGGCAGAAAAGTGATAGCATAGATATATTTACAAATTTATGCAAATAATGAAGGGTCATTTGCTATTTTATAAACAAAGTAGGTATATTTGCAGTACATGCAAATTATGGAGGTATATTCATAAATCAACATTTTCATGATTTTTGGATATATGTATATATTCTTCTAAATTTCAAAAATTGACAAAATTTGAGTTATTTAAGTAATATTTAGAGGTGCAACTTAGATAAGAAACCCAAAGGTACCTACCAAATCCACCTTAATTTAGACAGGGTTGGAAAAAATTTGGTTTGTCATTACTTTTGAATTCCCCTATTTTTTTGAATTTCAAAACTAACAATTTGAAACAAAACATACTAGGTGCAACTCCCGTTGGGCTAGTTCAATTCTTAATATATTTTAAAATAATATCAAACAAATTCAAAAGAAAAGGCAAAAAAGCAGATACATATATCCAAAAATTATTAAAAAAATTTGTAAATATATCCCTATAGTTTAATCATATTAAATATGCCCGTTTTGTTTGAGAAATAGAAAGTTATTCACATTATTTGTTTAAATTTGCCAACAAACCTATACCATCACTTTTCTGTGATGGCACTATAACCATATGAGTATATTTACAATTTTATTAAAATAATAGGCAAATGTATAATTTTACAAACTATGTGGGCATTTTTGCAATTACAGTCAAATAGCTGCAAGTTATCAAAACTTAATCACATAATGCTGAATCAACTACTTGTGGAAACAAATTTAAGAACAGATTTGTTCAAGTGGGTGGATATTTATGATAGGTTATGAACCTCATTAACTCGGGGTGCAATTTGGGTCTATTTGGATGGGACAGTGGTTTACTATAGTCGTACTCTATTCATAAAAAGTTTACCTTACATATTTGTCGATTCGATTCCTAGAATACTTTGCCCTACCCGTTACCCATAGGAATACTTGAATACAATATTTTTTAAAAAAATATTTCTATATTATTTTAAATAATATAAAACATTCCTCATTTACATTTTAAAAATCAAGATATATATGTTGTTGCTTACATTATTATATAAAAAATATAAATGGTCTATTTGGTAACCATTAAAACTTTCATTTAAAACTTTTCAATATGAAACTTTTTCACTCTCCATACCTATCCTATTTTTTAATCAATTTTCGTATCTTTCTGTACAACTACCTCCTACTTTTTAATCATTTTTATACAACCACTCATACAATTAACCTATCTATTTTAACTTTATTCTCTTAACTGCTTATCATTATTCTTAACATATCACATTATTTTCTCTAATTTTAAAAACTTTTACACTAAAAACTTTTTTTATAAAATTTTATCACTTTTCAAACATAGCCAAAGTACAGAATGTCACAACCCAATAATTAAAACTATCAATATATTACAATCAAAATTCGCAAGCATATTTATAATAAGCTTTGAAAAGTCAATGATATATATAATTGACCAGGTTTCTTACTTCATAATCTACAACTCCACAAAGCATAAGATTAATTGATATTTGAATTTGTTAAAATGAGTGTGTACACAAGACATCATATAAAAACACAACGCATACTATGTAATATATATAATATTTACATATATAATTATATATACCTAACTAATTACTCATAGAAGTACCTATGCAGTTAGTTCTGAGTACTTAATGTATCTACTCTACCTATACCCTATTAGAGAATGAGGATAACAATTTGTACTATACTTATACCTATGAGTAATATTTTGAACCCTTCCATATGCAAATTAGGATGAAATTGGTAGATACCTATAGGTACCTAACCCAAGTTGCACCCCTACTATAACTAAGTTGCACAAAATTGAAATCATGAGGCCAATTTATTTATGGACAATAAAGCTTGAAACCCTAATATAAACTTAAACCTGCTTTATCAAATCGATTCTTATTTTTATGGAACCAATTCCATATGATTTGAATCCTAGACGTGAGCATACTACAATACATTTATTCTCGAATTTGCTGTCACATAGTTGCTAATGGTTGTTATTGATGCCTATGAAAAGTATAGTTGCAAACATTGGCGAGTCTACATTCGGGGGAGAGGGGAACCCTTGAGATGTTGAAAAATATGTCAAAATGCAGTTCATTTTACCATGATTGCCTTTTTTCAAATAATGATATAACCCTCTAATTTTGTATTTCATTAAACTCCATTAATCTAAATTAGGACTTATGTAGTACTTTTAAAAATGTTGTGTTGGTTCTTATCCCTCTCCGAGAAAGTACCATATATTTTGGTACAAGTTTACATGTTTATGGGGACCTACTTATGTATGTTTCTTGTAAATGTGCAGACGTTAGGATTTTGTAGTAGCCGCCCGACTCTCTGTAGTATACTCAGACTCACTTCCGAAAAATATGTTTGGGGCGAGTAAATGGGCGGGTCAAACCGAGTTAATTATTTTGCATAATATATAAAATATAGATATATAATAATAATAACGGTCGATTTCTTATATACCCCTGAATTTTAACCATAATTCTACTTATACTCATGAATTTCCAAAAATTCCTCTTATACTCATGAATTTTCATCATAATTCTACTTATACCCACATTGCTAGGGATTCATTAAAAGAGCTGTTAACTCTTTGAAAAATGATGAATATGTCCATCCTTAATTACGATTTTATAGTTAAAAATTCATATTATGATAAATTTTTAGTAATTCTAAACTATAAAATCATATATTATTTAAAAATAAATCTTTAATTTTAATCAAAACAACCATAAATTACATTAGATCTTAAGCATATTCATCATTTTACATGGGAGCTAACGCCCATTTAATAGATTTCTAACTGTGTGGGTATAAGCGGAATTATGATGAAAATTTGTGGGTATGAGAAGAATTTTTAAAAGATCATGGGTATAAGTGGAATTATGAGTAAAATTTGTGGGTATATATGGGATTTGCCACAATAATAATAATAATAATAATAATAAGAGTTGGTAAAAAGTTAACCTCTAGGCTTAGAGAGTTTGTTGATACTATGAGGTACGCCAATAGATAAGTCAGACAACTTTCGTTAAAAATCGAAACTACTACTTTAGTTAGAACAGTTCGGTTTCTTATAACGGAAAAGCCCATGGTACGTTTGGATATGAACGTTGAGCATTTTTATTCTAACATGCCTAGACCGGTACCACTACATCGGCCTCGGGTGTAGTAATGTTGTGGAGCATTAATGCGATTCTAATGGGAGGTTAAGTTGACTTAGTTGTTAGGAGTCGTCCATGAGAGGCGCTAATTATGAACAGATGCATCACAACATGAAGAATCTAATTAAAATTATTATAGATCTCCCCTGACACTAAGCGTGTGGCATCCCAAACGAAGCCTATGAAAAATACAATAATATCCGCTTAGAGGGAGGTTTTCGACCTAGCTAACCAAAGCCAAGGAACTTCTGTTTTAAGAAGATTTCACAAGAAGGAAAACTACATAGCCTTCTATTTTCAACGGGTGTAAATCTAAGAATCGGGAAACTTAGTCTTATTAGCCCCGTCATTTTTGGATGATCTTTAAGTCATAGATAACATTTTATATTTTTAATAATTTAAGTTCCTAATCTAGTGGGGTTGAGCTTAGAACCAAATTTGGACTTATTAATAACAGAAGTTAAACAAATAATATATAATAATTCCATCATTTTGTTATTAGAAAGTCGACCGATGTATAGTTTAGTCAAGTCAACCCCACCCCAACGAAATTTAATTGCAAAAGCTTTTTTATTGCCATCGAAGTCAAGATCACAGAAGTCGTAGTATTTTAACGCAACGTGCGAGTAAGGCAATAAATTCTTGGCGCACTCATTCACGAGATCGAGGGGCATGGAAGACGGGACAAGTAATCCTTGCACGTGTGGACAAGTTTTTTTTTGTGCGTTGACGACGCTTGTAGTGTTTTGTAAGGTGTGTTTTGTAACGTATAAAACATTAGATGAAAAGTTTTAGAAAGTAAAAATTGTCAAATAATATGATATGATAAGAATAATAATAAGTAGTAAAGAGGATAAAGTTAAAATAGATAAGTTAGTTGTGTGGATAGTTGTATAAAAATAATTGAAAAATAGAATAGTTGTATAAAAAAATATATATAAAAAATTGATTAAAAAATATGATTGTTGTAGAGAGTGAAAAGTTTTAGATTGAAAAATTTTAACTTAGATATTTTTTATCAATTGGCAAACACACACTTAAAAAAATTAATATGTATTACAGATTATTTATTTATTTTTATATTGCCCTCACTATTTTTTATTGATTTAGATAATAATTTTTCTTTACAATATGCATACTTTTAATTCCTATAATTAATTTCTAGAACTTATAAAGTTTATTTAATAGTACTTTTTTGCGAGTAATTACTATCTTCCACTTTCCTTTTCAAACTAGACTCCTCCCTTTTCCTACTTTCTCTCTTTCATAGTTTTATATCGTTATTAAAAAGATATGTTATTTTTCTCTATTTTAAACTTAAATCTTTAAAGGTGATAGATATAAGTTGATAGTATGTAATATTCTCCCCGTCTTTTAAGATTGTAAGATGTTTTAAATATGTACCAATTGCAATTGAAATTGTATAAGTGAAGTAAATAGAAATAAATAAAATATTATAGACATTAAAATATTAGCTTAGAATATTATAATATAAGTAATTTACATTCAAAAAATTAATTATTAGAAAAAATATTTTAATGCCATGGTAAAACAAGTGGTAAAAGATTATTAACATATGACTTTAGCATAATAATACCATTACCATTCATCCCAATATACTTATTTAGCATATTAATATTATCATCATTAATTCAAATAATAATTAAAAGAAGTGTATTTATTTTGATACTTATATTGTATATGTTGAGAAATTTCATGAATTTGAATTCATTGATTCCATAAGATTAGGATCATTTTTTAATTTTGCATCATAACTTACATGTGTACATTAAGTCACTCAATCATATTTGTAGATGATGGTCCAACTTTAACCATCAATGACTCATAAACAAACTCCATAAAATGTTAAATTATTTTCATCTATTATTTAATTTTTCAAGACTATAAACAAGGAAAAAGATTTAAAGTGGTTGAAATGATTTATCATGTATAAGTGTAGCACCTGGCAACTATTAGACATTCTACATTATATTATAATCGTTTTCAATATCTTTAATGACTATTTTTACTTTTTGTAAGAAATTTTCTCATGCCTTCCATATATATATATATATATATTGTTGACATTATTATACGATATTACAACATTCGGTAAAATTTGTCCCTCTTTGCTTCCCTTTTCTTTAATTTTTTTTAAAAAAATCTAAGTTATGGATAATATTTTCTCCATGAATGAGTGCGGAATGCACTATAAGAGAACTTAGAGAAAGTCTAGCATAAACTTGTATTTGAAAGATTGAGTGTTGGTTGATGCAATTTCAACCAGTCTGGCTAAAGATGTTAAACTCAGCGCTGCTTGGGAGACAACACAGGATTTAATTAGGGAAATATTAATTTTTCTAATTTTTTTTTGTTTTTATGATTTTGATGCCATTTGATTGGGAGTGTTCGTTTGATGCTTTTGCAGGAACTCGCTTAGGAAGAATATAATTTGAAAGCCTCCACAAATTAACAGAGAAATTGATAAATATCACTAAAAGCACTTACTTATTGATTCATGTTTGATTAAATAAATTGTCCTTAAGATGTATTATCTCTTTGATTACCCCTTTGATTGAAAGATTACTGTGCTAAATGAATATTATGCTAAATTTTTGCTGACTTTTGTTGAAAAAGCACATGAGTATTGGCTCTAGATTGATTTAGACCCTACTTTGAACTCTTGTTGTTCCTTTAAGCAAATCGTATTTGGAATTTTAAACACTTTGAGTTAAACAAATAACTAAATTCTAGTGTTAAACTTATTTGTGAGCATGTACTTGTTAAAAATATCCATATTTTTGTCCTATGTTACTTGATGAAACTGATATAATGAAAAACTATTTCTGCTTTCATTCAAACCTTGAGTAATTTTCTCTAATTTATCAAAGGCTATTGTTAATACTACAATTAGTTAAGGCAGTTTTTCCCATATACATGAAAATCTTATTCTGGTTGAAGAATTTTCGAAACCAAAAATTCAATTTGACCTAATTGTGGACATGATTAAGGCATTTTTTTGATAAGCCTATTTTTGAGAGCATAACAGTTATTTACCTCTATTGAGCCTAATTGTGAAATTTTCTTATCTAACCCTCAATTACCACTTAGTGAACCAACTTTGAATCCGAATTCTGAGCTGAAAAGTAAAATGGGAATAAGATTTGACACCTTGGCTTTTGTAAATAATGAAATTGACTTCCTAGCCACCCTGAAATATAGCTAGTGATGTTGTTTGTGAAAAAAGAGTTCCTCATATACCCTAAAATAGGATGAGTGGAATTATTGTCGAACTTTTTAAAAAAAAGTATATTAAACTAAGGATAAGAGAAGGCTAAAAAAAGCATTAAGTGTAAGAGTAACATTATTTTCTATTGTAAAATGAGGCTCAAATTGATGTGGAGATGGTTCAAGTTTTGAAAATTTTATTTCTTGTACTGAACTTCACTGATGTCTCATCAAGTCCTTAGAATCCTATGAATTGGTTGATTGAGTTAGTAGAGCAAATTCAAATGCAAGAATTTGATAAGATTTATATAAGGTAATTTGACTAATATTTTTCTGATTACTATCATTAATTAAATTGTGAATATGTGTACTATAAATAGATAAAAATGGGAGAATACTCTGATAGTTAGGAGTTTTTAGTATGGGAGTTTTGACCTCTTAATGAATGAAAGAAGAATCGTTGATAGATTGTACAATATTAATTTCGTAAGAAAGGATTTTTTACTAGGTTTTCTATTAAGTGCTCTTCAAAATTTTTGATTTAACATTCTCACTAATCTCTCATTTACATTTGCTTTTTACTCAAAGTTTTTGAAAATTTTCAATTTGAAAATTTGCAATTTATTCTTGAATTCTTCTATATTTGCTTGAGGACAAAAGAAATTCAAATATGAAAGTATTTGATAATTGATAAACAATAATTTATTTCATGGGTATTTTCTACTAATTTAGTAGGTATTTAATTGAATTTAATGTGAAATTTGTGTTAAAATATCTTTTAGCACCATTTGGGCATTAAATATTAATTTCAAGATATTTTAATAATTTTTATGATCTTTTGGCTTGAAATTATATTTTTATTATTTCCATAAAATAAAATTGGTTTGAATAATTTTTTTTATATTGATAACCAATCAATGGATTTGATGAATTAATAATTTCAATATTTATTTTATGCACGAAATCAAATTCTAGCCGTGGGCCCGCCATATGATCACATCAATGCAGCAATATTCGCCATCCATTCAATCTAACGGCCAAAATTCAATAATCTGCTTAAGATAATCCAAACCGTCCATCAACCAAGCTGTCCAGATTTTCAACCGTCCAACATTCCATCTGCTCCATCAAGACCGTCCTTTTGATTCTCTAGGCTCTATTTAAATCTGGCCATCCAAGCTTTTTTCCAGCGATTAATCCAATCTTCATCAACGGCCAGGAACTTAATGCATCCATTTTTACCGCCTATGATATTATATTTTCTCAAGCAAAGCAAGCAGCAGAAATTAGCACCAACTAATGCAGCCCATCAAAGTACGGCTGTCCATTCATCAAATTTTAATTCTTTCAAACCATCTGACCGACCAGATTTTTGGTTTAAAATCCGGGAGAAAATCAGAAATCTCAGTAGTCCATTTTAATGCAATTTGAATTGCGTTATGCTTACTTCTGTGCGTATGCTCATGGGCCCACTTAACGCAATCAACCCAAAGTGCGCATGATGGATGGCCGAGGGTTTCTTTAGCCTATAAAGAAGTGGAATTTACACAAGGAAAAATTACACAGAAAATTCCAGACAGAAATTTAGAGAGAGCACAAGTGGTGGAGAGGAGGATAAGAGCATAGGGTAATAGGCGGAGAGGCAAGTTGCAATGAGCGGCCAACACACCATCAGCGCTACCAATTAATAAGCTTTTCTTTCTCTTTTTCTTTTTATTATCATGTTTAAGATGGATTTGAGTTTTAATTTTATTTTGGACTTAAATATGCACGACTAAGCCCTTAATCTAAGATTTAAAATGTAGCATGCGTACAATATAGTGTGGTGTGTGATTTTGATTTTATATAGATATTGTTGTTAATTTAATATCTTGTGATTTAATGTTTGACTAGTATTTAAGCTCCCACTTGACAATGATTTCCATATTTTAGGTGATGGAACAAAGAGTTGGAAGTCTCATATACAACAATCAAGATATTAAACCTAGAAATCTAAGATTATAAAAATATGCATGATGACAGTGAGGAATCCACGAATGGCCACGGAACTTAATGAATCCTAATTGACTTAATCCTATGAGAATAGATAGTTAGGAATAAATTAAGGCTATACCTTATAGGTTTCAAGAGAAGGTGTAAAGATAAATTAAGGTTTGTTCTCTTTTAACAAACAATATCTAGATTAAATAATCATACCACTATTGCTGCAAAAGATGCATGTGAAGCCCAAGATCGCAGGTACTCACATTCCTGCTTTCAAATTTTCAATCTAGTTTTAAATTTTATTTTTTCCACTTTTCTATTTTTTATTGTCTTGGTTTTTGTTATAAAGTGTTAAATCCAACATTTTAAGTAGGGGTGCAACTCAGGCTCATAAAACTCGGGTTCACCTCGACCCTAACCCTAACCCTATTTGTAAAACTCCAACCTTAACCCTAACCCTAACCCTATTTGTAAACCTCAACTCTTAACCCTATTTTTGAAATTCGGGCTCGAGTTGAGTTTCGGGTTGACATTCTCTTATTCATATGTCTTTGTTACTTATCCTATATGTAGTTTTTATCACAAACTTATTATATAAAAAAGTTTAAAAAATAAGTTATTATACGAAAGCAAGAAAAATTCAAATATCACTTAAGAGTGGAAAAAAAGAAACCTGTTTTGAGCCTTCTCTTTGCATCAAGTAAAATAATGCTGTATTTTGGAGAATGTAGAAGTATAACTATTTTCCATTCTGCAATTTAACACTAATATCACAAATATTACTTTTTTATAATATATAAAAATAATTAGAAATTGTCCATGTGAATTTCAAAAATTCTACTCATTTCAGAGCAATAACAAACTAATTTAAAAATCAAAATATTAACCCATGCATATCAAGTTATCAACAACTAACATAAACATAAATACATGAAATAATATTTTGGACGGTAAAGCACATGTTTCTAAATTAACATATATATAGTTTGAAATTTGAATGATTCTGAATGTTGAGTAAAAATAGATATTCCTAAATTACGATTTACATAGTTTCTATTTACTTTATTTCTAACAATTAATTCTTAAATAATTAATGTTGTTTTCATTTGTTTATTTCTAAAAATTGATTCTACTTGTATATCAAATTTGTATATTAAATAATAAGCAAGGATCTTTTCTAAAAAAATATCAAGTAGAAAATTGTTACTGGCACAGGGAGCTAGGGATAGCAGGACAGGGACAAACGCCAGCAATCGCAGAAGACACGGAGTCATTCGGCACTTCGGTGGAAACGTAGAGAGAGTCGTTCGAAAATTGAACGCAAAGGCCAGAGATCGAGTCAGCGCAGCAGACGGAGCAAAATCCGACTATCCGAGGTGGCGAGACTTGAGAGGTGGAAATGCAAAACAACAGAAGGCAATTAGGCACAGCAGATGACAGAGAACTAAGAAGAGAAGATGGAGAAAAGGGCTGAAAGCAGTCTGTCGTTCAGCACAGCAGATGACGGAGAACTGAGAAGAGAAGTCGGAGAAAAGGGCTGAAGCCTAAAAAAAAAGAGCAAAAAGCCTGAATCCGGTTTCTTTTGCCTGAAAGTGAAGGCTGAAAAAGTGGGCAGAAAGTGAAAAGTGAGCGGCAGAAAGCAAGCAATTACTTTGCTACCAATATCATGACTCAAGCAACCTTGGTGAAAGTTTGCCACCACTGTAGGAACATGTCTACGAGTGCACATTCCAATCTACATTCTTGGCAGAGATTTAGGCCATTGGTAAAGACTTGGGAACCAAGCAATGTTATACATCAATCTTGTAGCTGAAAAACTGAGCGGCAGAAAGTGAAAGGCTGAAGCGGAAGGCTGCTGAAAAGTGAAAATCGAGCGAGGCACAGGAGCTGACGAGCTCAAGAATTGAGACCACACTGGCACTTGCAGTCTGGCAGTGGCGCACCGTTGAATTATGATTGATTATATAAAATAATAATATTTTCAAATATAACCTCGGGTTCGGGCTTATAGGGTTCGAATTTATCTCAACCCGAATTCGAGTGTTATTCGAATTCAACCCAAGTTCGGGCTGAGAAATGCTAAGTTTAAACACTGCTCCCAGTCGTGTTCGGGTTGAACCCGGCCCAAGTTGCACCCCTAATTTTAAGTCCCAAATTTCCTGTAGATAGATATTTTAAATACTATAATCTACAACTCATGCACTTAGGGTGAGATTGCGAACACTTATTCAAGCTCCAGTACTCGCCCATCCAAATTTTAATATTATATTTAAGGTTGAATGTGATGCTTCAAATGTGGGTATTGGTGCTGTTCCTAGTCAAGAAGGAAGACTCGTCGCTTTCTTTATTGAGAAATTGAATGATGCTAAGTTGAAATATTCAACTTATGATAAGAAGTTCTATGCTATTGTTTGAGCTTTAGATCATTGAAGCTATTATTTGCTACCTAAAGAATTCATCTTATATTCTAATCATGAAGCGCTGAAGCACTTAAGCACTTGAATTCTCTGCAAAAGGTTAATCATTGTCATGCTACTTGGATCGAATTTCTACGACCCCTTTCTTTCTTCCTCAAACACAAGCCTAACATTTAAAATAAAGTGGTTGATGCTCTAAGTAGACGACACATCCTACTCAGACCATTACAATTGAAGATTGTTGTATCCGAAGTTATGAAAGATCTTCACAAAAATGATCCTGCTTTTGGTGAGATATGGAAGTTCAATTCTTAAAGCCCTTATAGACAGTTTCAACCACAAGAAGGATTTCTCTTCAAAGGTAATTAGTCATGGATTCCTTAATGTTCCTTGCGATAATTTATCATCTAGAAAGCTCATAATGGAGGGTTAGTTGGACATTTTGGCAAGGATAAGACTTTAGGTCTTATAAAAGAAAATGTCTATTGGCCAAGATTAGAGCAAGATATCACTAGTCATATTCGAAGATGTCGAGCTTGTCATATTGCCAAATTGGGTAATCAAAATTCTGGTTTATACACATCCAAGTTGGACATTTTTAGCATGAGCATAAATCTCATACAAAAATTCTATCAGCCAAACCCCTAGAAAATGTTCATTCAAAATTGTGTATAGAAAGTGACCTGTTAGTCCTTTGGATCTTTCACCATTTCCAACGACACACCAATTTATTGTGGTTGTTGAAGAACGAGCTAAATAAATTGAAAATCTGCATGAAGAAGTTCTCGAATAGATTCTTCAACAAACCAACAAGTATCGAAAGCGAGTAAACAAACATAGGCAACTAGTCAACTTCAAAGAAGAAGATCTAGTTTTCGATTCATTTGAGGAAGGTATGTTTTCCTGGTTGTCATTCAAAGTTATCTCCTCGAGTAGATGGTCTATTTTGAATCTTGGAGAAAATCATCAATAATGCTTATAAGGTTGAACTACTTAGAGGTTATAGAGTTCTGCTACTTTTAATGTGGCTAAACTTTCTCTTTCCTATGAAGAACATGAAGTTGAATTTCATCTCAATGAAGAGTCTTCTCCAACCAAGGGAGAATGATATAGGAGTTTCCTTGTTTCCTATTGTCCCTCATGTAAAGGTTATAAAAGATGTTTCTATATTTTGCTATTATATTTTGTTTATCCTACATCAAAAAGGTAGTAAAGTTTTTCCCTAAACTTAGTTATAAATAAGGCCTTTTGAGAGCATGTAAGACATGATTTTGTGGTAGGATGTCATGATGTTGCGGGGAATGTCAATTGTGGCGAGGTTGATGGTAGGATAGCCAATAAAACCATCTTAGTCGGCCAAACTAAGAAGCCAAGGATATTTTATCATCGTAAGAGGAAAAAATCATCATGCTTAATAAGCAAGACTTGTAAATAAATTTTAATTCACAAAATCATGTATTCCAAGCTCTTAAGAGGGCCTTATTTATAACTAAGCCTAGAGAAAACCTTCTACTACCCTTTTCAATGTAGAGCAAACAAAACATAAAAGCAAAACACTAAAAATTTTTTTGACTTTTCCATGTGGGACAACAAGGAACAAGAGAAAACTCCTGTAGCATATAAGCATACCTTTGGATTGGGCATAATTATGATTAGTTGTCATTGGTTGAATTTTAGTTGGAGATTGATTGTACTTTTAATGAGTTTGAGTTGGAGATTGATTATATTCTTGATAAAGATGAGTTGGATTGAGAAACCTTATATTTATGATTGCTTGGGATATTTAAATTAAAGTTTAATTTGTGAGGGTTGTGATTATGTAGATAAGTTTCAGAATTTTTGCAAAAGAATTCATTTTCTATGAAATAGGGAAACATCATATATTTTGATATTAAAAGGTTGAAGAAATAATTCATCATGAACTCTTTTTTCCAATTTGATTGACTTCTTCAGACTAAAATCTTATATGTTTTCAAAAGGCCATTTGTTTCCAAGGCAAAATGTCGACTATTTTCAGACAAAACGTCAACTATTTCCGAAAAGGTAAACTGTTTTCAGACAAAATGTCGTACATTTTCTGCTAGCTAATAAAATGGATGAGACAACTTGGGTCAGTTGTTATGGCTATCTTTTCTGACCATCGAGCTACATTGTTAAGGATGAACTCGTGGCCATAACGGGGAGTTCAAGGCCAAGGCAAAAACACAAATTTGGAGAGAAACTTTTGAAGAAGAGTTTGGAGATCAAAGAGGAGAAATTACTACTCAAGTCTTTAGTGCTTTCTCTTGAAGATTTTGTGCAAATCATGTTGCTCATGCAAAGACGCTAAATTTGTTTATATTGTTTCTTTTCTTGAGTTGTTGTTTTCTATTACCTTGATGACAATAAAGATCAAACTAAGAGAAAGTAAATCAAGGGTATTGATTCTTTCATTAGCCACATAGAGCAAGGTTCTAAATCAAGAAGTCAATTGCTTAAACTGTACTGTTGTAGCTTGTATCGAGAAGTTGACTAATGAAGCCGAAACTTTGTGTGCTTGGAGAGTAGAGTAAGTCAGGGGACTAAGACATTATAATTACATTATCTTTTTAGTTTTGACTTATATTGTGGCTAAACTTGTGGGTGATTCATGTTTGATTATCTATGTTCTCTTTCTTAGTCATTACTCAGAACCAACATATAAGGAGAAGAAAAAACTTGTACATGATTTTTATTGATTTAAAAAAAAGCATACGATCAAGTAAATATGGCAAGTGATAAAAAAAAAGAAAGAAATTAATAAAGATATGTTAATGTTCTTAAAGATATGTATGAGGGGGCTATAATAAATATGAGAATCATGAGTGGATGTACTAATATTTTTCTAATTAAAATAAGTTTATATCAAGGCTCAACCCTAAGTCCTTACCTTTCTCTTTAGTGATAATGAAATTACCAGACATTTACAAAAATAAGCACCTTGGAATATGTTATTTGCATATGATATTGTTCTAATAAATGAAATTAGAGGAATAAATTTGAAATTGAATAAGTTGATAGATGTTATGGAATCTAAAGATTTTAGAATTAGTCGCACAAAAATTGAATATAAGAAATAAAATTTTAATAATAATGGGCATTGGATGAGGAAATAATTAAGATTTCAAATTAAGTAGTAACAAGAACTAATCACTTTGGATATTTAGGATCAATATTTCAAGAGAAAAGAAAAATTAAGAATGATATAATACATAGACTCCAAGCAAGATTGAACAAATGATGAAGTGAACTTAAAATTTTATGTGACCATCTAGTCCCAGTTAAATTAAAAAAATTTATAAGCCTGCAATTATACTAGCAATGCATTATATGGCGAAATGTTGGACAGTTAAAGAACAACATACATATAGAATGAAGAAACAGAAATGAGAATATTAAGGTAGATAAGTGGTAAAATAAAAAAAGATAAAATTAGAAATAAAGTAATCTGAGAAAATCTTAAAGTGAAGCCAATAGGTAATCAAATGAAGAAAAATAAAGTAAGATGGTTTGGTCATATTAAATGAAGGTCTAAAATATTACTAATTAGGATGACAGAGTCTATTCAAGTAGAAAGTAGTATGAGAATGAGAGGAAGACTCGAAAAACATACATGAGAGTAATTAAATATGATATTAAAATATGAAAAATTACTGAAAATTTAGTTTTATATCGTCAATAATAATGCAACAGAATTTACACAACCGACCCCACCAAGGTGTAACATATCTTATGATGATGAAGAGGATAGATATGTCTTCTATTTTCAGCAAACCTTATAAATATGAAAGAAAATTTTACAAAAGTTGTAACACACCCTTAATTTTTTCCAAACCTTATAGTACAAAGAAAACTTTTTTTCTAAGTCATGTGACATAAAGAATTAATAGGTAATCATTCAATATTATACAATTAATTTTAATAGGTATTGTCTTTAATTTTAAATTTACCCACTAAGTTTAAAAAGTTTCGTATATACACACTAAGTATTTCATAAATTACGAATATACATAAGATATAACTTATCATCAACTAAATAGAAAATGGATCTATTTTGGCTAGATAAATTTTTAATTACCAAATTACCCCTTCATTGAAATTAAATATTTATTTTATTTCAGTTGGAGCTTTTCTTTAATCTTAGAAGGAAGTGGGGGGCACTGGGAATTTCATTGGCAAGAATTTTGTTCATGGTTTCATATTTGCCTTCATTTACTTTGACTATTGGATAGTGAATGCTTTTAACAAAATTAAGAAAGGGATATTACCAAAATCAATAGGGAAGATGATGAATATGTGGGTTTTGATTGCTACAGACATGAGTAAGATGATGATGGTTGTGGGGCCAATGTCACACTATTTGTCACAAATGTTAATTGAGCTTAATGGGGAGATTAAGAAGTGGCTTTTTCTAATAAAAATAAGATGCATTTACCTGTGAGATTTTGTCAAACAAATGTGCTTCCAAGTTTGAAGATAACGGCTAGCATATGAGTTATTGATAGTTGAGATTGGAACAAGCTCGACCAGTTGCTACTTTTATTGATAGTTAAGATGGGGACAGGTTCGACTAGTTGCTATTTACATGGATATTTGAGGATGAGTTGTGCATGGCTTATAGAATTTCAGAGGTTGAAAATAGAGGAGTTGATATAGATCGTTGCTATCGAAATAGAGGGCATCATTAATCAGTGGCAACAAGTGACTATGGAGGAGATGGTTTTCTACTGTTGATGGTGGAAATAATCAATAGCTACATGGTGCCTGCAAATCCATGACAACATTAGATTTTGTAAAGCGGTGTAAGATTTTATAGGCAATGAGGATGCCGGTTATGATTAGATGCGTTGAAAAATTTACCAACCATGGCTTTCATGATAGTTGAGTTCTTAGCTTCAATAGTTGCTGAATCTAGGAAAGGTTTTTCTAATTTTAATGGAAAAAGGAAGAAAGGGTAACACTTGTGAACTCAACTAGTCAAATTACAAATCAAGCTCCACCAAATTTTGATGATTAACAACTAATTTTGAAAGTATTAAGGCTACTAATGAGTTTGATATTATGAGAAGTTAAAATTTTAAATTTTAAGTGAGAAGCATTTAAGTTATAAAGCTAAGTCAACTTCAGCATTGACTTAGGTCAAGTCGACACTAAAATCGACTTCAAGAAGACAGAGAATTGAGTGGGTATTTTCACAACTAAAGTTGCATCTGATGTCAACTCTGCAAACGACTTAAATGAAGTCATAAATCGAAGTTGACTTGGATTGCGACTTGGAGTACATCAACCAACTGTAGCTCCCTTTGACTAAAGTTTGAAGATTGAAGTCACAACTAAAGTCGATTCCATCATGCAACTTGGGTGAAGTTGAATCCAAAGTTAGCCCAAAGTTTAAGACTTAAAGAATTATAAGAAGAGATGAAAATTTTTCTAAATAGCAAAAACAAAATCGAAATACAAAATCAACTCCATATGTGACTCAGGTCAAGTCTCATATGAAGTTGACATATAAACAAGACGGGAAGAAAAGAAGACCTAAAGAAGGAAGTTTTGATGTTTTAAAATCTCCACATATAGTGAAGTCCAAGACGAAGTTGACTTTATATACGACTTAAGTAAAGTCTTAAAGTCAACACCACATGAAACATAGAAAGTGAAGACTAAAGGAAGTGGTAGACTAAGTCAACTCCAGTATACAACTTGAAAGAAGCTGTGAGTCAAATCAACTCCAAATGTGACTTAGATCGTAACAAGCATAATTTTTTTGAATTTAGGCACATTAAATGCAGGTCACCTACCTCTTACCATTCAAGTTTTCTTCAAATCTATTTACAAGACATGAAGTGGAGTTATGAGGATTAGCAACTAAATTAAATGAGTTTCAACCTTCCTACTTACAAGAATTTAAGGATTCATTAAGTGATCTTCAAGCAAATTTGTAAGGGCCCAAAACTCGCTCATCTTCTTCAACTCTCAAGAGATTATTGTTGTGCTTCAACTACCTTATATAATTTTGTAAAGTATAGATTCATTTGATTTGCTTATTCATTATTGTATTAAGCTACTTGGCTTGGTATTGGGGATCAAGGCCAATGTGTCATACAAGTAGTCATCAATTAGAGTGGAACACACCAACTACTTGCAAGGGCCCAAAACTCGCTCATCTTCTTCAACTCTCAAGAGATTATTGTTGTGCTTCAACTACCTTATATAATTTTGTAAAGTATAGATTCATTTGATTTGCTTATTCATTATTGTATTAAGCTACTTGGCTTGGTATTGGGGATCAAGGCCAATGTGTCATACAAGTAGTCATCAGTTAGAGTGGAACACACCAACTACTTGCAAGCTTATTATAAGAATGCTCCCTAAATCTAGAATCTAAAAGAGAGCAAAGGCTCTAGTTATAATCTTATTATGATAATAGAGCCCAAGACACAAAAGAGTGTGTGCTTGAAAGAGTGGAGTAAGAGTGTTGCCCAAAACACTATAATTTCTTATGTTCTTTGTGTGTGGGTTTTTTATTTCTTGCTCTCTCTCCAATTCTATCTATTTCATTCAAAGAGATTAATTTAATCTAGGATTAAATTTCAAATTACCAAGAAATTTTTAATAACCTAATTTACCTCTCCGCTCTTGGATTAAACTAAAAACTCGAGACTAAAGACACCAATTTTGCTGCTGTTAGATTTGATGGAGATTAGAGTTGGTTGTTAGAGAAGAAGGTTAATGGATGCTGGTTTCAAGGAATAAGTGTGACAACTCATTGTAGTTAATGAGACAGCCACACTAAATTTGTTGCCGGATCAAGAGAAGAGTAGAAGTGTGCTACCAAGTTATTGGAATAGGGTTTGTTGTCACGAGAGTATATAATCAATCACTGGATAACACTGTTATTAAAATTTATGGTTACTAGAGAAGATGGATTCATGCCCTAAATTACAAGGTTATTTTCATTTCAAATTAATGTTAACTAGTTATCTTAGTGTCGATCACATCTTGGGTACCTCTAAAAATTATGGGATACTTATTGAGTATATATAAAACCATTCAAATATAGGTATTAGCCTTGAAAATTTTCATTTATACCTATCACTTTGGAATTAGGATTAATTTCAAATACCCTATTACTTTTACCCTAATTTCAAATATGCGCACTAATATTGAAAACTTTTCATTTATATCCATTAAGTTTGTTATCAATTTCAGATATTCTCATTGTGCGCTAGAAGTTATGATGGCTTATTACCTATAATTAGAAATGATCAAAGTAACCTTACATGAAAGCTTTGTCCCTTTCTTAGCAAAAATGGAGGAAAATAGTGCTTGATTGGTGATGACTAAGGCCTAAATGTCATGAGATCGTGTATTTCTATCCCATATTGGTCAAAAATTATAATGGGAGCTTGGCTGTCATGAGAATAAGATGGGAGCTTGTTATTTCCACTGCAGATAAATAGAAGCTTGTTATCTTCTTGATGAATGAGCTGTGAATATAATCGAATATAATATTAATGTCAGATTGTACAAATACCAATAAGAAAAATGGAGAAAAATATTATATTTTGATTTTTCTTTGACCTTGTTAAGAGAAAGCTAGTTAGATAATTTTCTATTGCTTATGTTTTCAATTTTAGATATTTTGGGATGTTTAAATTGATGAAGAAAATCAAGTAGTGAAATTTGAGATTTTGGGGTTCATTACTTATCATCGAATTTTGGAATTGATCATATTAGTCTCCCAAGGTACATTTAGGTCATTCCATGGAAAATTGCTAACATAAAAAATGTGATACTAATGGCAAATAGGCTTTTTCTTGTTATTTGGATTTTGAGGACAACAAGCAATTTATTAGGCCTTTGTTGGATTCAATGGCCATGGGGAGTTTGCAGGGCGCCCCCCATTATATTTAATAATCATAGGTGGCAAGTTTGCCAAATACGAGGAGGATAAACAAAGAAGCATATTAGTTGCATTTTTGCGGCTAGCCATAGAGAAGACATAGCCAGATGTCATATGTGAAATAGCAAGGTTTGCTGACTAGTTATTTCCATTAGCAAATCTAGTATGATTTGCTATTTCAATGTCTGGAGTCGATGCATCCATTTCCATTGGAGACTTATGGTAACTACCGATGGTCTTGAGTTTTTGCTAACCATGTGTGGCATTTGGTAGTGTTGGCTAATGGTTGGTTTAGACGATTGTTGCGATGGAGAAGAAGACGAACATGGGTGTTTATGTAACGGCAAGACCTAGAAAAACCATCCGAGGTAATTATGAGTCCAATAGTGTGATATTGTCTGCTCTAGCCTAGTAGTTCATCCACATAGTTTTAAAATGCATCATACTATCTTTAACTTCAAACTCACTTATAAAACCCCAGAAATTTTCTTCCCTTTTCGATGCGAGTTTCAATTCTGGGCTATTACAAGCTTGCCAGCTTTTACTTGGTTCGTCATTAAAATACAACTCAACTAAATTCTAGGCTTTTACCTACTCATCTCAACTTTAGACCTAAGGGCCTCTACCCACTTATCTTAACTCAACTCTGAACCTCTACGCCATATCTACTAGAGAGGAACCACTCTGATACTATTTGTAATGCCCAAACCAAGAAAAACCATCCTACGCTAGTGAGTTATGGGTCTAATAGTGTGATGTTGTTTGCTCTAGCCAGCCATATGATTTTAAAATGCATCACAATATGTATAACTTGAGACCCACTTATAAATATCTAGGAACTTTCTCCTCTGTTAATGTGAGATTTGGTTTTAAGCTATTATAGTTTACTAGAGGTCATAGGTGACATCGTGTTTGGCGAGTCCTGTAGCACCTATTGCTACCATGAAGATCTATGCACATGATCAGATAACTAGTCCGTCAACAATTTTATCGTTAGTTAGTTGGATTTGATGGAGCTAAGATTCATGCTAGAATTGATGGGTTGCTGAGCAAAATAAGAAAGTGCAAAAGGTTTGTTTGCTAATGGAAGATGAGAGATTTTGGAGATAAGTGCTCTGATGGTGGTTGTAATTTGCTGATGTGCTATTATTGGAGAGGAACGACTATGAATGAAGAAGTGGCAGTGTCATCAAGTACTACTAATGGAAAGCTTCAAAGGAAGAGATTAGGCAAGAATTTTTAAGGATTTTGGGTGATAATTAGGATTTCAGACGGGTGGAAGTTTAGAATTTTTTATACCGATTTGATCTCAAATTTAGGTGACGATTAGGGGTAAAACTTAAGTTGGTACTTGTGGATCAAATCATTAAGCTCCCTAAAATGGGTAGGTAAATTCCTATTTTTATACCTATAAGGTATGGAAGGTTCCATATAAAAAATACTTGTTTAATTAGGTTAGAGTAGCTTTCAAGGTCTAAATATCCAGAACCAACTCAGATTATTAATACATGTGTAATATAGATTTTATAAAACATATTTTATAGTAAAAACATAAATATATTTGTTAAACATATAAAATTTTTAATTTATCAATTATTTAATAAGTTTAATGAATTATTTCAAAAATTATAGTATTATTATTATTATCATGATTTTAGATTTTTAAACAACACTTGTAATAAAATTATAGTTTTCAAATATAATATAAAGATTATTTAAAGAATTAATTTGGAATCAAAATTGGAACAAACCTGAAAGTAAAAAATAGAGTAGGATATGATTAGAATTGTCATGACCTAGAATAACATAGGGTAAAAGTTTTTAGAAATAGGATATGGTAGGATCAACCTCAAACCAGATCTATCCGACCTAAGTTGCATCCTTAGCGATGCTTCTCCTTCTCCTCGTCATCTCAATTTCATCTACTTTTGTAATTGAAGGGTAAGTTAGTCATGTAACTAAGTTCACCTGCTAAAATACAACTGTCTCACATTTAACTTATCGAAAGCTAACAAATTGGTATATTTGAAATTAATAGAAAACTTAGTGGCTGTGAGTGAAAGTTTTCAAAGTTAGTAAACATATTTGTAATTAAAGTCACAAGTAGTGGGTATATTTGAAACAATCTTTTACGTTAGGAGCCAATATAGAGGATATATATGAATCTAACCCTATACTACATAACATTATCGAATCTATGTAACCCTATTCATTTTTTAACCTTGACAATGATGAAAAATATACTTTATCTATTATATTTATTATCATTTATATTGTCATAAAAACTTCATCATTATTTTAATATCATCGAACATAAACCTATCTAATATATATCCATTTAAATGAATTTATATATATCATATTTGTTTTCTCACATAATTTAAACTATTACAGTCTATCACCATTATAACAAAAAACACATTGTGCAAATAATATATATGCAACAAACAAAAATTACTACATATAATATTATAAGTAACAAATATTTTTTACTTATAATTTTTATATGTAACAAATAAGTATTTGCTTCATATAACATTATAGGTAGCAAATTTATAGCCTAGCTTTGGTTGATGCTCTCATTTATTGTATTTATATATATGCTACCAACTATATATAGTCACTTGGTTGTAAAATATGCGTTGCTTATGACCATAAGCATCAATTTTTATTTTATACCGCAAATGTTGTTGTTGTATATATTATTTTTTCTTATTGTGTACCTAAAGTAGGGACATGATGGGTATTGCAATCTCAATTTGTCCTCACTAATTCTTAAGTACTTAAGCTTATATATCCAAAGTATTTTTTAAAAGAAAAATGTGAGGAAAATCTTAATAAGCAAATACCAAATATATGTCATTTTCATTGAAGTGGATTAAAATAGTGGTGCCACTATCCCAAGAGGGTTGGCATAGTTGCATCATTGTTACAAAGGTGTTGACAAAGTGGCACTCTTGTGATTATGACATAAGAAGGGCTAACAGAATGCATAAAGAAAGGAATGAGTGAGGGGGTGGTGTAATTGAGTTTGGATTAACCCGTAACTTGGTCAATCCAAACCAAATTTAAGTGGATTAGGGTTAAGAATTTTCAACCTACTGGCCTATTTACATGACCCGTATAAGTCGTTCAAATAAATGAGCTAGTCATGAGTTGAGCTTGTCTAGCTTGTCAACCCATTAATCCAACCTCTTTAACTAATTAACCCATTTATAACTTATAAATAACTAACATTTTCTTAATGTTTACTTTACATGTTATACATATTTATCAAAATCAATATTTTAATGAAGAATATACAAAAAACTAAAAAATACAACAAAATTGGCAAGTAAATCAATCAAAATAGCATGTTGAACATGGTTTAAACCATGTTTGATCCAAAATGCATGGTTTAAATTGTGTTGGTCTCTAGACATGACTTTTTTTCAGTTTCTTTATAATTTTAGAACTAATTCAAACCGAACTATGATAGAACTTCTCCCACACATTTTAGAATATGTTGTTCATTATTTTTGCTCTTGTGTATCCTTTAAACCTTCATTGTGGTTGCACTTCCTTCTCAACTCCTAAACTTTCATTCATTGTATCCATTTTGCACGTGCTTTGCCTATTTGCATTAACAACAACCAAATATGAGCACTTACACTTTATTGAACTAATTCTAGCATTTACTCTTTCAAATTCCTCATTTTCATAATATTTTAAATATGAAAACACCTATAATGCTTAGTATAAAACTGACACAATAATCATATGGTTGACATTGTATATAGGGGGCTCAAATCAAGGTGGAACAATTAACTTCATGGAGCTATGGATATTCTACATTATTTGATTGTTTATGATTGTGTCAATGTTGAGGAAGCATGGGGTGCACATAAAGATAGAATAGTTTCTTGAGTTGCATTAGACGATGGCTGGTGAGATCCTGAGAATGTGTTAAAATTAAACCATAGAGAATTTAAAAGTCTTATGAATTCGACGGTGTTAGAAAATTGAATGCCATTCGTACTAATTTTTAGCTAATGTAGAGAAGGTTCTTGATCAAGTGCATGGTTGATGCACTATGCAGGTTGAAGCATGATTGATTAATAAACTAACTAATGAGTTGCAAAATAGTCGAAGATGCAGTTTCTCTGTGAGTTAGCTTGGTGTGTCTCAAATATAATCCAAAGTGGAGATTTGCTGGAGTTATGTTTTATATTTTGTGTATGAGTTATTTGTATAATGATTTCATGTACGAGTGCATGATGAATAAGTTACCTATGGGAGTCCTATTTATAGGAATATTAGTTACAAATTTGGTGGAGCATTGTGGTTATCAGAGTGTTTTTTCTTTGGAGATGTGCATGACATATCTAGAAAATGAGTATGAGTATTTTATGTATATCTCTGCAATCTTCTATCATAGTAGATTGTTATCTCTCTCCCATGGTTTTCTTCTTCTTGGTTTAAAGAATTTTCTGCATAAATCTTGATGTCTTGTTTATATGATTTTCTTGTTGTTTATTTGATTCTATTTTATTGTGTGTGCTTTCAATATAATCTATATGAACATGAATCATATTTCCTAACATAAATCTTCATTTTTTGCTACATATGATCTTATAGTTGTTTATTTACCTTTGATTAATCACTCTTTGACAACAATTGTTATCAGAGTTGTAGTTTTGACAAGAATTCAAAAGCACGTTCATGACTTTACATTTTGTTGGGTCAATGTTTTATTGGAGGACATTATCAAAGTGAATGATTGTGAAGGCACAAGATACGTGGTTATATGGCTAGGATAGTGTGTGGGTTGAATCTAAATTCAATGGCACCATGCAACAATGAATATCGACCATGGAGACTTCCAATTTAGGCAACTTAATGGTGTTGTTGATTGTGTAGATTTGGTGAAGTCATGCAAACATTGTTGACAGGCCATGGGAGAAAGGTAGCATGAAGCCATAGAGATCAATTTTTGCTAGCAAAAAGAAGATAAGCAAAGGTGGGTAAGCAGCAATGGTGATCACATGGTTGGTTTATAGACAATAGTGTGAAAAGAGGTGTGTCGACGAGATGGATTCTTATCAAGTACGAGGGAAGAAGGGAACTTGATCACTATAGGCATTCAATTATGAGAAGTGACGCTGATAGGTGCATCAAAGGTGTGGTTTTGACAAAAAATGTGATCAGTGAAGGTGAGTTTCTTGCCAAATTTAAGATATAAGAACAAAAACACTATTCTTATGATTTAGAGGTTAGATAATAGCAATCCCATATGGTAACAATTTGGTTGGTATTAGAATGAGTGAATGACATAATTGTTTTGATGAATGATGTCGATTGATCATTCGATAATCATTATGTTGGGTTTTATAATACACATGATGAAATCAACTCAATAAATTTATAGGGTGGCCAACCTCTTAGGAGATTACACAGAAATTAATTTGAGAAATCTAGATTGAAGCTGTGCCTAAAGCTTTACACCACCTAGCTTACTCATCGAGTTGGATTAGAATCACAAAATAGAGACCAACCACGTTTCACCGGCTAAATGCCTTAAGTATTTGGGAATGGGAGAAATGTTATTTCATGTGTTCCAAAAGGGTTAATGGATCCCTCTTTTATAATTGGGGGAATGGAGACTCCTGGAAAATCTATCTATTGGAGATTCATCTCTATCAGCTATCCTAAATGATAACTCTATCATAATGATAATTATTCTAGTTTAAGTTGGAAATAATACTTTTTTATCTGATTTATCTATGAGAAGCCCGCACGAGCATAGAACTCTAATATTTTGACATTCTAAACACAATGATCTAATAGTCGATCCCCACTAATTCGGACATTCTAAACACAATAGTATGGTCAAATTTCTAATTAGATACTCAATTTATTAATTTTGATGGATCTTAACAATTTTAAGTCTGATTTTGATGATCCAATAGTTGATCCTTACTAATTTAGACATTATGAACACAATGCTAAGGTTGGATGATGACGATGAGGAAACTTTTATTGTTTCGTCTCAAGATGATGATGATGAGTCAAAAGAAACCTTCATGATGGTTACTTCTCAAGACAATGAGGAACCTAGATCAACTCATGAAGCTCTCTCAAGCCAACCTAAGGAAAAATGGTAACAAGCAATGGAAGAAGAGTTGGAATCTATGAGGACCAATTAGGTCTGGGACTTGGTTGATTTACCATCAAGACACAAACCGATTGGGAACAAATGGATTCTCAAGATTAAACGCAAAGCAAATGGATCAATTGAAAGATACAAGTCTCGCTTAATGGCTAAAGGATATACTAAACAAGAGGGCATAGATTAGGAAAAAACTTTCTCTCCAGTTGTAAGGTTTACTTTAGTTCGCCTCATTCTTGTGATTGTCGCAACCTTGGATTTAGAACTTCATCAAATGGACATTAAACTGGATTTTTCTTAATGGAGAATTGGATGAAGAGATCTACTTGGAACGGCCTGTAGGTTTCATAAAGGAAGGCCGAGAGTGCAAAGTTTGCAAGTTCCAGCGATCAATCTATGGCCTCAAATAATCATCCAGACAGTGGTACTTGAGATTCCATCGAGTCATAGTATCTTATGGGTTTACAATGATCAATGAAGACCATTGTGTCTAAATAAAATAATCCAAAGGTAATTTTATAACCCTAGCCTTTTATGTTGATGACATCCTACTTTCAGGAAGTGATCTTGCATTTCTTATTGCCATTAAAAAATGGTTATCCTCGAATGTGAGATGAAGGACATGGGTGAAGCAGATTACATATTTCGAATTAGAATAAAAAGAGATCCTTCAAAAAGATTTCTTGGTCTTTCTCAAGAAAAGTATATTAACAAAGTTCTAGAATGATTTAACATGTAAAGCTGCAAATCTACAGACAACCTATTGTAAGAGGTGAATCATTGAGCCTTGAAATGTCTCCTAAGACTCCAGCTCAAAAGAGAGAAATGAAAAATGTTCCTTATGCCAGTGCGGTTAGGACTTAATGTATTCTGTGATGTGTACTCGCCATAACGTTTGTTATGTCGTTGGTCTCGTAAGTCAATATTAGTTAAATCCTAGACGAACACATTAGCTAGTTGTCAAGAGGATTTTCAAATATCTTTGAGGCACTACAGACTACTCAATTTGCTACCAAGGACATGATTTACGCTTAATAGGATATTCATATGTTGATTGGGGTAGAGACGTAAATGAGTAAAAATCAACATTGGGCTATACTTTTTTGCTAAATAATGGTGTCATCTTTTGGAGCAATAAGAACCAAACTTGTGTAGCTTTATCAACTATAAAGGCTAAATTTGTTGCATATTTAGCAGTGGTACAAGAGGCAGTTTGGCTCATAAAGTCCTTGCATCATTTAGGAGTTACAGAGAACATAGCTAGACCTATAACCATACAATGTGACAGCCAAGCAACTATTGCATATATGAAAGATCTTAGATATCATTATAGAACTAAACACATTGATGTCAAGTATAACTTTATAAGTAACATCATAACACAAAAGCAAGTGATTCCAACATATATATCAACACACAAAATACTTGTTGATCCACTCACAAAATCGATACTTAGAAATATGTTTTTATCACACGTAAAATTATTAGGATTGCGCAAATTATGATGTACATATTGAAAACCTATAATTCCTTTTAAGACATTTATATCAATATTTTTTATTTAAAAAATGCTAACATAGATAAACAATTGAATACGAAGTGAGCAATCAAAAGTATGTTGACAAGGTTAGAGGGTTGACCCTCTCTAATGAGTAATCGCCTCTGATGTTCTAGGAATCTGTAGAGATGAGACAGCTTAAGTTGAATGAATGTTTTAAGTGAGCATAGAACTTAAGATATTTGTCACCTTGATGAAAGAAGCAATATGAGGCTATATCAAATCTTGACTGCAGTGGGAGTCCCACATCCCATTAGACCTTATTTCAAGCTAGGCGTGAGACCTTAGCTGGCGCCCAAAGGTGGGGAGCACTTTGAGGATTTAGGTTAGCCACTTGATATGACTGAACTAAGGCCTGAATGGTGTCAAAGAGTTAATAACATACACCCCGTATTTGTTAGGAGTGCTTCCACCATAGCACGTGTTCCATGTCACATGTGCTCAGTAACCTATAAGGGAAGTGAGTAAAGTCTTCAAGATAATCCTTGTTTCCTCATTACGAGAGCCCTTGAAGCAACAAGGGCTTCATTTTTATGCCCTATGTAACTTTTGACCATATTTTGATATTCGAGTCTAAGGTTGCTACTTTAGCATGTTGCCAATAAGTCATGAGTGATGCGACTTTGCGGAACATATCTAGGAAAGTTGTTAGTCTATGATCAAGGGATATAGATGCAAGGGGAAGACAATTTTATATCATTCGCTTGTGTTCACTAGTCGACTATTTATGTCCATTCATGTGACAAGGTTATGTGCTCAGACATAATTGTGATTACATTGTAATAAAAAACAAAGTCAAGTGTAGTCTTTATGAGGGAATAGGTATACTTGGATTGATGTAGCAAAATGTCTAGAACATTGAGATATAATTTTATTGTGGGTTTTAGTTATACGTGTCTGTAACTAGTATATAGGATCAAGCTCCCAAAATTACAAGTTATAATCACTGGTCACATGACCTATTTGTCTGTAGGTGGAGCAATCCATCATGTGCAAGTGGGAGATATTACAGTTCTAAACCCATATGGGCTTCTCATAAATAAATCATATAAAAAAGGATTATCTCCAACTTAAACTAGAATAGTTATCATTATGGAGGAGTTATCCTTTAGGATAGCTGATGGAGAGGAATCTATAGTAGAGAGATTTCCTATGACTCTTCGTTCCCCCTATTTTAAAAGAGGGATCCAGATCTCCTTTAGAATACATGAAATCCTATAACTCCTCTTCCCAAACACTGTGGGCATTTAGGCGGTGAAAACATAGTTGGTTTTCATTTTGTGATTCTAATTTGGCTAGATGAGTAAGCTAGGTGGTGTAAAGCTTGAGGCACAGCTTCGATCCGACTTTTGCAAATTAATTTTGGTGTAATCTCCTAAGAGGTAGGCTACGCTATAAATTTATTAGGTTGATTTCATCACGCGGATTATAAACCCAACACATTGAGTAGAGATGCAAAGGGCAGCAGTAGTTGCATGGAAAGACACATGTGGCTAAAGTAGCCTAAAAGATAATATACATAGTATGATGTATTGATATGCATGTACATGTGCAACCAAAATTTTGTGATCCCAAACTCTAATTTTGATATTGAAGTTGATCCTTATTTTTTGGGTGCTTTGAGTATAATGTTGGGTCAAATGTTTGATTGCATAAATTTTGTTTTGATCATGAGGCTGTGAAGTAATGCAAAAATCAAATAATCTTGTGATAACAGGAGTTTATAGTATTTAGATTTCATTGATTCAAGGTGTTGTGGTTTATATGGATAATACGCATGTAGATCTTGTGTTGTACAGTGAGTTTTATATAATTGTTTGCATATGACAATGCATGATGCATAAAAATTCGCACCAGTATTACATAAGTAATCCACAGGTGCTTATATAACAAGGTATCAGTCAAGATTTAGTAGAATCATAAGGACCCTGGTTCAATGCACCTGGGTATACTTCACCCTTTTTTCTTATTTTTTTTGAAAATTTTTTTATACGATTGTTAATATAAGTGTATTTAACATGTCTATAAATGTTTATCATTTTTAGAGATTTTAGATTTTTTTTGAATTTTTTAAAATTAGTGGCATTTTTAGTAATTTACTGATTTTAAAAAATGGAAAAAAATCTAAAAATCTTTAAAAATGGTAAAAATTTATACACATATTAAATACACTTAGATTAATATTTTCATAAAAAAAATTTAAAAAATGGGTGAAGTACACTCGGGTGCATTGAACCAGGGTACGAATCATAGGGAGAAGCCATTATGTAATTATTAGAGCATTTGATGAGGTGTGAGAAAAGAGATTATAAGTGTGTTTTTATTATGAGACATCTAGCAAATGATATGAGCCATTTTATTTGTATCTTTATAACTTTTTTATCGCGATGAATTGATATATTTCTTTAGAGATTTTTTCCTTTTTGAATGAAAAAATTTTCATATAATTTTTGTATCTTGTGTGTATAATCTTGAGATTGTTTATTTAATCTTGAATACTTCTACAACAAAATATTTAGAATATTTAAGAACTATAGTCATTATATCTTATGAAGATAATTATTTAAAATCAAGACTTCTGGACTTAGCATTCAAAACATGATTAAATCATACATAAAATGAAACATAAGATTTTATGGATACTTTAAAGGGTAAAATCCATATATACGTAAAATTTTATCCTTAAGTCTATTTATACCCATCAACTTTTAAAAATTCTAAAATACTCTTATATTTTGTCTAAAATTGCATTCATATCCACATCATTAGGATCTGTTGAATGGGTGTTAGGCCCTCAATGAAATAACGAACCAACCCATGCTTTAATATAATTTAGGGTTAGTTTACTCAAAGCTAAAAAATTTTAGTCAACCAATATATGATTTCATAGTGTAAAACGACCAAAATTCATTGTAATGTGAATTTTAGCTCTAAAATCATAATAAGAGCTTTAGCATATTGTCATTCCAGTAAAGGTTAATAGCGCATTTAACAAATAACTAATAACTTGGGTGTGAATTGAACTTTATGCAAAATAAATATATATATTAAAATTTTTTAAGATTTGTTGGTATAAGTGGAATTAAGCATAAATTTTATGGTATATATGGAATTTGTAATAATTTAATTTTTATAATTTATTTTGTATTTGTTATTAGAATATCTCAACAAGGGGTGTGGGGTGGCCCGTCATTTACTACTAGAGTTATCGAGTACAAAATTAGTTTGTGTGAACTATAATTTGAAAATATGATGAATTTTGATTTTTTTCATTATGGATCTCATTTTGAAAATTATGGATTTTTGTGTTAATCAAGTGTTTAGTTGACTTTTTTTTACCCTTTATAAGTAGGGTATATAATTAAATGCACCTAGGTGCACTTAGTTTCGACGTATCCCGTAAAAAAATCTATTTTTATAATATTTTTTGAAAATATTTTTATAAAAATGTTAATCTATTATAAAATTATTAATCTAAGTGTCTTTAGTCTATAAACGAATTTTTATCATTTTTGGAGACTTGTAGATTTTTTTTTTCAAAAAAGAATTATTTTAGTCATTTTTAATATATATATATATATATTAAATATAGATTAACAGTTTTACAAAAAAATTTAAAAAGTATCAGAAATAAATTTTGGCACCGAAGTGCACTGAAGCATGTACACGTGTATAGGATTCAAGCCCTTGTAACTGTAGATTTTTTTAGAATATTAATTAAGATCAACCGGCCACAAGGGGGTGAAGAGCTAGAGCGCGGTCCCGATCTAGTACTCCAAGGGGATTACAACTTCGGTGCTCTCAGCTCGAATCTACAGTTCAAATATGCGGAGCTCATGACAACTGTTGGATGCTAGAAGGAGAAAGGCTCGAATTTTTGTAATGAATTCTTTTCTATTAAAGTTAAAACTTAACAAAGGGTGTATTTGGGAATTGATAAAAAATTTTATGAAAAAATTTGTGTAAATATTTTTAAATAAGAAAAAATAATGTAATATGACTTGAGTAATAATGAGTAAAAATAATAAAGTTAAAATAGATAAGTTAGATGTATAAGTATTTATATATAAATAATTGAAAAACAAAGTAACTATATAGGTAGAAGTGAGAAAATATATAAAATTCCTCATACATGTATAAAATTTACCCTTAATTTCACTTATACTTATGAACTTTTAAAAATGCATTTTATGCTCATAAATTTTTCATTATAATTTTACATATAATCATGCCATTAAAAATCCGATATAAAAGGTTATTCCATTCCTTATCATGATTCGATAGCAAATTTTTTTATTATAATAAATTTTTAATAATTTTATAACTATAAAATAATATATTATTTGAATATGAATCTTTAATTTTAAGCAATATAATTTCAAATTATATTTTAAAGCTTAGATATATCTATCATTTTATAGGAAGGTAAACAATTGTTTGATAGATTTATATCGGTATAGATATATCCAGAATTATAATTAAAATTCATAAATATGAGAGACATTTTTGAAAGTTCACAATTATAAATGGAATTAAAGGTAAAACTTATAAGTATATGTGAAATTTGCCAGAAAAAAAATTAAAAAATATAAATTATGAACAGTGAAAATCTATCACCCGCCGCATTAGGCCACCGCCGGAGCGAACATCATCTGGGCCTTTGGTATTGGAGGGCAATCCTATACATCCGAGTGCATTGAGCCTCAATGCACCCGGGTGTACTACACCTATTTTTTTATTTTTTTTGAAATTATTTTTACAAAACGGTTAATCTAGGTTTATTTAACATTTCTATCCATTTTTACTATTTTTAGAGATTTTTAGATTTTTAAAAATCAATGGCATTTTCAGTAATTTTAAATTATTGAAAATGCTACTGATTTTTAAAAATCTAAAAAAAATATCTAAAAATCTCCAAAAATAGTAAAAATTGATATATATGTTAAATAAACCTATATTAATAGCTTCATGAAAAAATTTTCAAAAACAAATAAATAAACATAGGTGTAGTCAATGCACCCGGGTGCATAGGATCGCGCTATTCTCCGGTTACACTAGAAACTCCAACAAATTGGCGCTATTCATACATCCGAGTTTCGTGGATTTCATGTTGTTCTTAGCCTCCCCATTCTTCACTCCGTCCCACTTGGAAACCCCATCGTTGGATTTCTAATTCTCCCTGGACCATTCTTCTGGCTCTATTTTCAGCAAAATATAAATAAAGATCGCCCCCATTGAAAATCAAATGGACAAGCCATATATACATTGAAAATGAATCAAAGATCGCCCGCATGCAACTCAATAAACAAGCCATATGCATTAAAAATTAACAAACCCAAATCCTAATACAGAGATTTCAAAATCTCACTGGAAAACCTAACATCTGTGGAATCGCAATCAAACCCAATAACCACTGCCATTTGCAGATGTCCACAGACTAAACCCATGAAAAAGATGACTGCATGTGGATTGCTGATGCATTGACTAGTCGAAATTGTTATCCCTGCTGTCTGGAGCCCAGCAGCAGCATTTGGTAGTTGAAAACGGCAACGTCAGTGTAGGGTAGAGCGCATGAAGGAGATGAGAGTAGAGGAGAGGAGAGACCGAGCATGTCATGGAGAAAGCAGGGCCAATATCGATGGGCCTGCAACTCGGACTCCATGGATTTGTCTCTCCATGGCCGAGAAGGGGAGAGCAGAGATGCAACGGAGGGTAGAAAATTTTATATATATTACGAGTGGGGTAGAAATCATTATCCAACATTCTCAATAAGGGGAGGGCAGGGTAGAAACATTGGGTCCTCGAAACCGACCCAGATGGATACTAACATAAGTACCATAATATGCAAATAATTACAAATGTGTATATAAATAAATATATAATAGTTTTTATTTACCCATTTACTAATAAATTATTGTTGATTTAATTTTATCATTTATTTCTTTTTAAAATTGTATAGGGTTTGTATTTGTGATGACGGATGATGATATTAATGTGATTATGAATGTAAAGAATGTGAAAATATACATAAACAACAAAAAAATGTAATTAATTGTAATTGTAAAATCTAAAATGTAAATGAGTATTGTTTATATTATTTAAAATAATATAAAAAATATTTTTTTATATGTTATCATTGGTTATTATAACTATCAACTTGGAACCCGAACTGAAGCCAACGCTATGGGTAATGGGCAAGGACAATGCCATGGGTAATGAGCAAGGCCGACCCTATGGGTAATAAGTAATGGAGGATATACTAGGAATAGACCATATAAGCGTGTAGGATGAGGTAGGTTTTTTGTAAATAGCGTGTGGATAGGGTAGACTCCTGTCCAAACCAAATTGGCCCAAATTTCACGCTTAAAAAATGACAAGAATTTTCCAAAATTTAACCGTTTTTTAAAATAGGTGGATTTGGACAGTGTGAGGACTGTCCCAAAGCAACAGTGATTCGACTCTACTAAGCCACACAAAAGAGAACTAAAAGCACTGAATTTTTTTTTTCCGGTATCATATATTACATCTTCTCAACTGAAATTATAATCAGATACGGGACATTTTCACAATTTTCTAACAAAATTCATCAAACGTCTTGTCAATATTTCAATTTTTTCCTAACAGCATATTCTAAACATATCAGTTGGTGGATGCTCCCACGAAAACTACGGGATGAAAAATGCATGTTAAATATACTTAGATTAAGAGTTGTGTAAAAAAAAAATCAAAATTTTTTTTAAAAAAATGGTTGTATGAGTGCCTACAACTGCATTTTAGCTTGGAACTGTTGTTGCCCAGTTAATTAGGCAAAAGTTATACAAAGCACTGAAGTTTTAATGCTTGGAGAGCACTAGATTGGGACCGGCTAGAGCCTATAAGTTCAATCCTTGGTTCTTGAACCTTAGCATTAATAATAAATCAGTTTTATTATTTCTTCTAAATTTATTTATAATATAAAATAATTTTGCACCATATTATGATTTATAGGCATAAATGAAATATATGAAATAAAAATTGAATAATATATTTTATATATTGAACATTGGAATTCAATATTTATAATGGTTAAAGTAGGTTAACAATCTTATTTTAGAAAAATAGGTTAACAATCAACAACTTATCTATAGCTTTTATTGTTTACATTACAAGTCTTTATGCATTTTTAAACTTTCTAATTTTTCTTACTTGCATTTTAAATCTCGAAATTTAGCCATTTGCATTTAAGTCCCGTAAATTTTGATTTTTTTTTCATCTTAAATTGTGACCCATAAAGGTGTCATTAACATTAACAAAATAACACAAAACCCTTCGGTATTTAAAAAAAAGAAATTTTTTTACCCTTTAAACTTAACATTAGGTTTTCTTTATTTTGTTCTTGGAGACTCCAACAACATCTTTACCTTTGATACAATTTTGAGTTTTTTTTTTTTTCTGAAAAAAATATTTGAAGATATTCATGTCATTTTGCATGAATTAAAGATAGCTTTTAATGCTCTTATGTGTTAGAGTTTAAGATGAAAACAATCAAAATTCAAAAGTTTAAAATGCAAGCTTCCAAACTTCATGGTTTAAAATACAAATAAGCAAAGCTAGAAGCTTTAAAATGTAAAAAAGCCTCCATTACACTACCTACATTAGATGATAAGTGAAAAATTAATTGGAAGTTTCAAATTTTTTGTATTCTAAGAATAATTTATATCACATTTTATCACATGAAAATTTTAAAACATTTTTTAAGCATTATCCTAAATCTAAAATTAGATAAATGAGATTATAACACTTAAATACAAAAGTGCAAAAAGTAAATTTACATCACCATTAATTTAAAACTAGAAAATTTTAAATTTTTTATCCAAATGATGAATTATGTTTTTAATTATTTATATAAATAGAAAAATTAATTTGATTGAAAATTTTATAATATAATATTTTAAAATATGATTTTAAAGAATCTTATTCATTTGAATTTACTGCGAATTCTATATGTATCTAATTATAATAATTTTAGCATGCAAAAATTCATGTAGCAGACATTATCCGTAACTTAGATTTTTTCAAAAAATTAAGGAAAAGAGGAGCAAAGAGGAACAAGTTTTACTGAATGTTATAACATTATATAATAATGTCAACACAATATATGGAAGACACGAGAAAATTTCTTATAAGAAAGTAGAAATAATCATTAAAGATATTGAAAATAATTATAATATAATATCTGATATCTTATTGTCGCCAAGTACTACACTTACACATGATATATCATTTCATACACTTTAAAATTTTTTCCTTATTTTATAGTCTTGAAAAATTAAATAATAAATAATAAATAATTTAACATTTTATGGAGTTTGTTTATGAGTCATTGATGGTTAAAGTTGGATCATCATCTACAAATATAACCAAATGACTTAATGGACGCATGTAAGCTACGATCTCAACATATACAATATAAATATCAAAATAAATACACTTCTTTTAATTATTATTTGAATAAATGATGATAATATTAATATGTAAAATATGTATATTGAGATGAATGGTGATATATTAATATGGCAAAGTCATAAATTAATAATCTTTTATCACTTGTTTTACCATGGCATTAAAAAAATTTCTAATAATTATTTTTTGAATGTAAATTACTTATATTATAACATTCGATACTAATAGTTTAATTCATATAAATATTTTATTTGTTTCTGTTTACTTCACTTATACAATTTCAATTGTGATTTGTGCATATATTAAAGCATCTTACAATCTTAGAAGGTGAGAATAATATTACATACTATCAATTTATATCCATCATCTTTAAAACAAAGAAAAATAACATAACTTTTTAATGATGATATGAAACTGCCGAAGAAAGGAAATAGGAAAAGGAGAAGTCTAGTTAAGAAGGAAAGTAGAAGATAGTAATATCTATCATAAAGTACTATTAAATAAACTTTATAAGTTTTAGAAATTAATTAGAGGAATTAAAAGCACGCGTATTGTAAAGAAAAATTACTGTTAGAGTCAGTGAAAAACTAAACCCAATAAAAATATTATTAGATCCAATATTAAAATAAAATATTATTAAAACCAACAGCAAATTTTTGAAAAAACAATAGTAAAAGTTAGTGTATACAGTTGCATTTAATTATAAGTTATTAATAAGAGTGGGGCCAATACATTTTTGGCAGTAGGGGCAATAAAATTTAACTGGTGAATGCAATGCAGGCAAAAATAATATAACCGATAGTATATTAATATTTTTAAGTTTTATTGGGGCCCACTCAACTGTACGTAAATTGTCAGAGGCACCGAAACGTTGGAAAGTGACAGCCGCCCCACCAACCGTTTTTACATTTCTGCATTTGGCAACTTAGGACCGGACTGTGGGTCAACCAGTCCTCCGTAAATTATGAGAACCGCATAGTAGTCGGACCGGACATATGTTTCGCGGTCCAAGCTGTCCGGTTCAGTTTCCAAACCGATTTCGCCTCTCGCCAGGCCGCTGGCTCGCCAAATTGGAAAGTCAAAATCGCCGACATCGATGCAGCTGCCGTTTTCTTTTCAGTCCGTCGTGAGATGAATCGGCTGTCCTCACATAGCAACCATAAGATGAATTTGTAAAATTGTAAAATATAAAATTAAATTCAGTAAACGATTTTATTAACAATGACAACAAAACATTGGTAATCGAATTCAGACTTGGTTTATTTCTCGATACCCATGAATGAATGCTTTCCCTATCCGGGATTTAGATTGTTCTTACAAAAGGAAAACGGAAGGACGGCCAAGATAAAAATTCTGCTCCCAGAGGTGGCCGCTGACTTATCCTAGTGAAATACATCGCGATGTAAAGTTACAGTGTTCCAACCAAAACACGGGTCGGGAAAGCAGCCCATCTCAATTGCAGGACGAAATTCTCACATTCAAGGGACGAAATGTTGGAAATTTTTTAGCGAATTTCTATTGGACTAGTTGTCTTTTTTTTTTTTTTTTTATAAATATTCCTTCATTGTCATATTTGGGAGAGAGAGAGAGAGAGAGCGCAGAGAGGACGTGTGGAGGGCGAGGTAATTAAGGAGCTCTTCTTCTCTTCCAATAATTGATGCAGAGCTTTTTTCTTTTGCTTTGTTTTTTGCATTTTTCCCCCGGCCTATCTGATTGGTTTGGCCCTTTTTTGATATTAAAACTTGTACCTTGTTAAAAAATATATAAATAGTTGTTACTCTTTTATAGAGGAATTATTATGAATGGAATTTCTGTTCTTATGCATTCAGTAAGGACTTGAGGAATCTGTATATACCCTGTAAGATGATTCATGCCGCACTGGCTCTTAGAAAGAGTCCATCATTTTCCATCCATAAATAGAATTCTTGTATTGTTTTTCTTTTGTTTACTGATTTTTTGTTGATAGATAATGAAATTTGTAGGAAGTAACAGAAGGTTGCTTATATATACTTCCTGAACTTTGAATCTAATTATGGAACTTTTGTTTGCATTTCACTGACCAATTATCAGCCTTTTGGATATGCCCCATCCCCAGCCCAATTTGTCCTCCAGAACATACCTCAGTTATATATGTTCAGCGTGCTTGCACTTTGTGCATTTTTTTGGGATTGTGAAATTGGTTTCCTTATACTTTTAACGTATTTTTCAGTTAATGCCCCCTTGAATTTTTGGCAATTGGCTATTTGGCTGCCCCTTCTTCTGGGCATCTTGTTAGAGACATCAAGCATGAGCTATCCTCTTTACAGCTACTTTTGACCTGCAGCTTTATTTGAACAGGAAAGTCACTGCAGAATCTAATAGTTTCATTCCTCCTGTTTTCAGTTTTACGATTTGTAGCTGAATCTTGAATGGCTCGAAATTTCTTAGAGAGAGAGAGAGGTGAACTCTGGTACAGGTGAGTACTGATCCTGCCAATTGGAGACAGAACTTCAGAGCACAGAAACATGAATTGCGGATGCTTTGCTTCCTTACGAGCAATTTTAAATCGTCCTCACCAAGAAGATGACATTGGTGAGAACACTTTAGACATATTTCTCTGCCATAGTGAATATAAATAGTACTTTGGTGTATGGAGCTATCTCTATTGATTCTTGAAGTTATGAAAGTTTCGTATGTCCATGATGCAAATATCATCCATTATAATTTTAGCAGCACCTGTTTCAAAGTACAGTTAAAAGCTCTTACATATGTTGGCACAACATATTCTGTGTATGTCCATCAATATAAGGAATAAATTCTACTACCAAAAAATGCAGATGGACTTAGTTTTGTGAGATATATATATGTATGTATGTATGTATATAATCAATCACTTCAGAAAGGAAGCAGAGCGATTTACACGGCGATTATCTGATGATCCTGTAGACTCTTCAGGCAGTCTCCTGTAACTCTTTTTCTCACTGTTCAGTCGCACTGGCACAAAGTTATTCAAACATGGAAATGTTTATCAAACATATAGCTGTATATTTTTTTTTTAAAAAAAAATGCATGAAAAATCCGTTCTTCTTTTTCCTAATTTTTTGTTCTTCTTTGGGTAGGATATTCATCGGGGAAGAATATAAAGCTTTTTTCTTATGATGAACTGAAAGCTACGACAAAAGGTTTCCATTTTAGCAATAGGATAGGCCGAGGAGGTTTTGGAATAGTCTACAAGGTAAGCACAAATATGATCCTACGCCCTTGTCTAATGTCATGTTGTGTTTTTGCCAAAATGTCTGTCTTTCCCTCAATAGAATCATCTTTGCCTTTCAGTATCTTTTAGGTCTAATTTATTCTTCTAATCTTAATCCATATTGACTAGTGTTTTCAAGTATTTTCTTGGTCTGATTGCTGGTCATTTATGAATTTTGCTTCTTGATTCACGTACAAGTAAAATCGGTTATCTCTAGACTGCTTAATGTTTTATTAAGCACCAAATGGATTATCCCAATCCGGCACAGATTTCTTAACAAAATACATAAATTCTTCATGCGTTTTTTCTTTTTTCTTTTTTATTTTTTTGGATTGGACCACCCACCTTGGATGACTAGATACCTAATAGAGGCTTATTTCAGGGGAGGGGGTTGCGAGGCTACTACCTTTACTCAACTTCAAACCCTGGACTTCCTTACCTTGACACCTTATAAATACTCATGTCAGCCACTTGGTCATCCAAGTGGTGATCATGTGGGCTATTTTTTCTAATTCTAAACAATAATGAATACCAACAGTGCTTCTAAATTCCCTTGCAAGCAGTTTTCCTAATCATTTCAGAATTTAGATGCTGAAACAAAAGTAATGAAAACGAATCATGAAGCAACCATTGATTAGCAACAGAATTGAAACGTTAAATAAATTGCTTGGAAATCTATTGTCACTTTGACAGAAAAATGAAATTCTGTTTTTTTGACATTCCCAAATGGTTATTCACGGCCTCACTAAGTCACTATCAATGACATTTTAGCATGGTTACTATAAGAAATAATAACTAGTCATTAGTTCCTGTTTTAGATTGTGAAAAACCAGTGTAATGCACATTTATTTTACTCTATTTTCTTTGTTTTGCAGGGGACCCTCAAAGATGGAACCCAAGTTGCTGTTAAGGTGCTCTCTGCAGAATCAAAGCAAGGAATTCAAGAATTCTTGAATGAGATTGATATGATCACGAATGTTAAGCATCCCAACCTTGTCGAGTTAATTGGATGTTGTGTTCAAGGAGGTAACCGGATTTTGGTCTATGAGTATGTTGTAAACAGCAGCCTTGATCGGGTATTATTAGGTAAGAATGCAACAGAGAATTGAGCTTGCATGTATGTAGACCAAATTCTTGATCTATGTAGAATGGTTAATTGTTTTTACTACAGGCTCGAATGTCAAAAATATTAAACTCGATTGGAGAAGAAGGTTCGAGATATGCATAGGCACAGCCAAAGGGCTTGCATACCTTCATGAAGAGCTTGAGGCAAATATTGTGCACAGAGACATCAAAGCAAGTAACATTCTTCTTGATAATAACCTTCTGCCAAAGATTGGAGACTTTGGTTTGGCTAAGCTCTTCCCTGATAATGTCACTCATCTTAGTACAAGAGTAGCAGGAACAACGTAAGAAAGCATTCAAATTCTTGTAGATTTCCATTTTCTCATTTTTGACAATTATCACACAGTCGTTGTACGTTATGATATTCCTTGCTTGACACATGTTGCAGTCATTTGTTTAAGAAGTAAGAATTTTGGGCTTCTTGCATTTGCCTCCCCAATTTTCTTGTGATTTGTCAGCAGGGATGTTTTTGCCAATAAATTTCATGAGTTCTGGCAAAAGTAATAAAAATGGATGGAAAATTCAGAACCACAAAAAATGAAGAGGCAAAATGAAAAAAAAAATAAAATCCATTTATTAAAAAATTAACCAATAATTGGTAACTGACTAAAAATGCTATCCAAATTTGTAGTCATGAATAAACCAATATATTTCAGTGCAAATGCCAACGTGATGCTAATATTTAATGAACTGTTACAACTGCAATTCAAACTTCTCAGGTTGCCCATTTATATATGCAAATGCATGCATCTTCATGTCCAGATATTATATAATAGTTACATATGCTTTCATTCACCATGTGTTGAAATATTTACAATCCTGATTATGAAAAGAAATTCCTAGATGTTATGTTATGCAATATCATCTAAAACAATGGATCTGCACTCAAACTCTTATACAAACTCTCTTACATGCAGAATATAATATTAGCTTGCAGGTTGAACTAGGATGTTTCCATTTGTTTTATATTTCTGCATTTAAAATGTTCCTATAACTGAATTCATGGTTACCTGACAGAGAGCTTGATCATCTGTGCAAAACCTCATGAATGGATAGGACACTTATCATTCATGATTACCTGATAGAGAGGTTGATAATCCATGCAAATCCTCCATGAATGAATAGGAAATTTATCTTTCATGTTACCTGATAGCTGTGGAAAACCTCCACGAACCATCCTTTTTCTTAACCAAAATTATTGGTGATGCAAAAGATGACAACAGAATCTGATGATCAAGCAATCTCTGAGGAGGGAAGCCTTCTGGTTCAGTGAAAATAAATCAGAAGTATGAACCAAGTTGCTGATCTGAGCTTAAAATTTCTCATTTCCAGCTTTGCTAGCCACCTCACTCTGCATTGCATCCCAGAATTGGATAAGGAACAAATTGAATATCTGATGGTGGCCATGTGATCATCTGCTGCTGAATGTGGCAGATCCAGGACTTTAGGGCAAAATTTATACTTAGCTTTGTTAATGAAAAAATCGATAACTAATTTTTTATTTAATAATATTTTGATATAAATTTTCTCTTCAAAATATAAAAAATGTTATTCTACAGTTATATTAAAATTTAGTTAATTATTTCTAAATCATATAATATAAAATTGTTTATCATTGATTCTACATTTACTTCCTCTGTATAAACACATCTTAATTAAGTTAGAAAAAAGAGATAAAAACGAACATGATCATATTATATATTTTCCAAACTAATTACTGGAAAATATATGAAAAATCAAACTGTACATCACTAACAATTATATTTTGTGCATTCAAATTTCAGTCAAACTTTATCAAATAATATCTAAATATATTCAAGATCAAATAAGAAACTGTAAAACCTTACATTTCTTTCTATTAATATTCCCCCTTGCCTTTTATTCTTTTTCCTTAAACATTTAAGTTCCATAAGATAAAATTTGTGTGACAGAAAATGTGAACAATAACTGTACTCCTAAATCAACATCTGCCCCCTTGAAATCAATTGGATATAAATCAACGAACCCTGTAAATTTTTGCATGCTTAGCTCACTTTCATGATGCATTCCTTGGCATAATGGGTTTCCATTGCCAACAATAACTATGAAATTAGCAGTCCTATTCACAACATAATCCACTCATTTAACTCCCCATAGCCAATGAAATTATGAGAACTGCCACTGTGAATAAGCACACTCACCTCATGTCCTTTGATCATTTCCCTGATCTTCATGGAGCGCACTGAAGGAGCTCCTGTAAGAGCACTGACTAGAACTTCAGTTAGTTCGTCAGCCTGTTCTTCAACCACGTAGACTCCTTCCAGCTCCTCTTTTCCAATTGCATCCTCAGATTGCAGGTAGAAAACTAGTGTTCCTTCTCTTTTCTAGCTTTCATCTGGTCATGTGTTAGCCTACAGCCTGGCATTGTCATCACACCCAGAACGATTCAGAGATTCTTCCTTCAGTGAAGTGAGAGACGAATCTGTTAATTTCTGGAACCTCAGTCACCACTGTTTTTTTTTATGTAGTCGGTATGACTCCACTTCCTCTGATTGTGCCATAGATTTCTTCCCCTTTCATCAATTTTCTACCCAATTCAATTGCATCGCAAAACATTTTTAGATTTAACAACCATGACTTTGTTTTCATGTCCTTATGAAGACCCCAATAAAACTCCCCGTCAAAATAGGTTCTGACCAACATGGAACTAGATTCAATAATTTCTCAAACTCTTCTAAGTATTGTCGACGACGTCCAATTTGCTGAATCTTTGATAAAGCTTAAAATCATTAAAGTTTCCATTACTGAATCTCATCTGTAATTCATTGGAGAAAATCATCCAATCCCAAGTTCTCTGGTTCGCTAAAAATAATAAACCATGAGGAAGCCACATCATCTAGGTGGAAAGAAGTCAACACCACCTGAATGCAGATCGGAACCTTACGGAGCTTAAGATATTGCTCTGCTCTGAACAAGCAAGGCAAGAGATGCCCATTAACATTGGAAAAGTTCATCTTTCCATGTTGATTAACCCATTTCAATAATTCATCATCCTCATCCCTGTTAAATGAATGGATTGCTGCCAATGCATTGCATGGGTTAGCAGAGATCCATACAAATGGAATTTCCTCATTCACATTCCTTAGTTTGGGAGTTCAGCAGATTTATTCCTTGATTGCATTTGAGCCATAAAATCAAGAAGTTTTAGTTCTTATGATGTTCAGAGCAAGAGGCTAACATAAATTAGGTTTTTATAAGGTCTTATTTTAGGATTGGATAGCTTTAGTCCCATAAATGGTTCGGACTTTTTTGGTTTTTCTGTCAAATCATGGTGAGAATAAGCCAAGTCAAACTCAATTCTTCTGATTCTCCACAACTCTTAATAATCCCTTGCAGTTGCTGAATTCCACGTCCACAATCTGGATCATAACTAGTGCTGATACCTTGTTAGGAATCAGATTGGAATGGATTTATTTAGATCCAGATTCGATTTGCTGATGGAAGGAGTATATTCTAAGAGTCGATTATGGGCCAAAATACCCAATTCTATATCAATCGATATTCTGAAGGAGAATCTGGGTGTGGATAATGTCACCTCTCGAAGTTATAATTGATATCATTGACCAAAGTTTATGTGAAATCTATGGAATGGCCGAATCAAGAGTTTGATCAGAAATTGTTCAACCTTCAGATGATATTAGCAACAAGACCATGAAAAGCAAGAGCATGGAAAAAAGTTATGGGTGAAAACGTAACTGATAATATATTTGCATTGGTTTTATTTTTAAGATCTTTATTTGGGTTTCAAGAAATGCTCTCTACTAAGAATTTCAACATTCAAGTCCAGAAAATGGTGTTCAAAGCTATATGATGGCAGTATACAAGCAACCAAATAGAGTTTAATAAAATTTGACATGGAGGATTGCATCTTAAACTGTTGCCAGAATGAAAGTAAATACGTCATAAAGTTAGACTATAGAATGCTTTGCCATTGAAATTGGAGGACAGTTTTTCTTAATCTGGGAAGAATGTGGAGAATGGAACAACCAAGAAATTCAACATTCAAGTTCAGAAAACGGTGTTAGTGACGAAAGAGATTATTGGCAAGGAGGCTGCATCATTAATTGTTGCAAAAATGAAAGAAAAACATTGCAGACTTCGAGTATGGACTGCATCACCACTATAATTCAAAGACCAGGTTTTTCTTAATCCAAAAAGAATAGGAGAATGCAATAAGATCAATGAGGTTGATATGGGCTAATGAGATGGAACATACAGGTGCAGGTAGCTGTACAGTGTTACCTGTCATTGAAACAGAAGCTGGAGACAGAATCGTTTACTTCTGCATATTTTGGGAATATTTGATTTGGAATTAAGAGTATTTAGTGGCTTAATCTGTTATTTAATATATGAATCAAATGATCTGACCTTGGTACACAAGTGAACTTGACGGTAGGTCTAGATTGGTGTTTGATTTGTTTTGGTTGTTTTTTTATGGAACAGATCTAATGGAATCAATTCCTTTGAAATTTTAAAGGAATAGACTGGTTTGATAGCTTAGAGGATATTTATGAGGTTTAATCTGTTCACTGTGTTTAAGCTTTATACTTAGCTAATAATGCAATTCTTGTATCGATAAAAAGTTTTGCTGGACCACAAATAAAATCACTACGAAATGAAACTTTTAACTGGTTAGAACGTTCACTCTTAAGTGATTTTATTTTGGGGCCCGCAAAGCTTTTATCAATGTAATAACTACAAGCATAGTTAAACAAGTATTTTTACATATAATGTATATTTTGGATATCATCAATTAATAAAAATGTATAATTAGCTAAGAATTGTATTATCATATGGATAAAAGTTTTAGTGGGCTTCAAATAAAATTACAGCGAACTGAACCTTCTACATGGTTAGATATTTTTTCTTAAGTGATTTTATTTTGTGGCTCACAAAGCTTTTAGCAATGTAACAGATAAGTTCTTAGTTGAACAAAGATTTTTAAATTAATTTATGGTTTGGATCTCATAATTAATCCATGAAGCCACCGAACCAATAATTTCCTTTGAGATTATAAAGTAATCGATTCCTTTCGATTGATTCTTTTTTATTTATACACATAAATTAATGCTTTAGTTTTCTTTCCTACTTTTTATAAACACAGTAACAGTTATTCAGCTCAAGATTGATTCTTGACATTTCAGTTACTGGTATCTCTTTTCTCTAGTTCTTCTTACTTGATCCACGTTCTTTTCCTTTTTTCCCCTATGAAGACAATTCATCCCTTTCCTCTAAAGTCCTTCACTTTTTGTTTTATCAAGGCTTTCTTATTCAATGTTACTTTGGTATGAGGCATGTTCTGTAGCACCAGTGGCTTTACTCATCATTATGATCACCATGATCTCCCTTATTGAGCTTAATCAAATTAGCCGTTACTTTAAGATTTTTATTTTTCTGGTCCCTTCCAAACATTGCCCATCTTGCAATTCAAACTCATGATTGGTGTTCATTTTCACATTAATTCTTAAAAACTCAAACCAGTTTTCTAAATGTCTTAAGGACCTTATGGAGATGACAATTTTAATCTATCAACTCATTTGAAACATCAATGGAGGTGACATATTCCAAATAACAGGAAACGATCTCTTTGTAAAAATAAGTGTAGTGCTGCACACATGGATGCCCCTTACTGTTGCAGGGGATCTATGCACGGGGTCAGCCCTTCTATATATTCTGAAAGAGTGATATTTCTTTCTCACTGTAATGTCCCCATGTGCTCTCATAATTGGACCCAAAAATAACCGGATTTCTTGGCAAATACAGGAGAGCAGCAGCAAGAGTGAATGTTGGTGAAAGACGAACCTCCAATACTTATTTTATTTGTGAAAAAAACCTGTCTAAAAATCAGTAGACGGACAGTTACAAAAATACAGTAGAGACTGATTGATAGGATACCCTAATTTAATTGTAATGTAAATTGAGGAGTTCTCCAATAGTGAAATGGAGGATGCTGACATTCTGATACTGGGTTAAGCATCTATGCTGCAGATATAATATCTTCCATTCTCTACAAAGACTTATTTTGCTTCTTTTTTCTGCAAAAGTCCTCTGTTGGTATTTTTTTGTTTCTATTTTTTTTGGGTCAATTTGTTTGCTCTTTCATTTTTTATTTCCAATTGAATTTCTGCATCTGATTACTGTCTAGATCATCAGATACATGGAAGTTAGAATTTCAAATTTGGCCATTTCTGTGACACCTCACTAACTCCTGTTATTATTGTTGTTTCATCTTTATGTGTGCAGTGGCTATCTTGCACCAGAGTATGCAATCCATGGCCAATTAACTAAGAAGGCAGATGTATACAGTTATGGAGTCCTTGTAGTAGAGATACTTAGTGGGAGAAGTAGCTCAAAGTCAAACTTGTCAGGAACACAAAAATTTCTCTTGGAATGGGTCAGTATTTCCTCTAGATCTTACAGAACTCTAGAATGGCACGCAAGTTTACTTTGGTGGTAGAGCAGTAAGGCTGAAGTCTTCATCCTTACAGCTGTCAGCCATCACCCAGTTGTCTGAGTGCTCAAGATTGATTGTTTTCCATAATTGTTGTTATGTTTCTTGGAAGTACTTTGGCAGTTTGTTGGTTCATTCCTTCCACACGATCAAAGGAGGCAGTTTGAAAGCTCCCTCCTAAGATGTCGAATACACTTCCCCTATTATTTTTTCTTTGTTTTTTCTTCCTTTTGTGACACATTTTGCCTTCATTTGGACTAATCTTGTTATCTACTTTTCAATCTTCTTTCTAAGAAGTCACTTATTTTCTCTTTTGAAATTATTTAGCACTTCTGTTTGAGTCAGTTGCACTGAACACAGAAATTCAATGATCAGGTCAGCAATTTTGATAAAAAACAAAACATGAATTAGAAAGCCTACTTCAGTTCTTAGATGTCAATATGTTGGAATTTTGAAGCTGGCAAATCTAATGGTGTTTCCTTCTGTGCCATTATCAGACACCTTCTAATTGTTTCCTTTCCTAATTTTTGCATGTAGGCATGGCTTCTCTATCAAGATGGCAGGCTACTTGACCTGGTGGACCCACATCTAGAACACTACCCTGAAGACGAAGTCCTCAGATGCATAAAAATAGGCCTCTTCTGCACTCAAGCATCAGCAGGACGGCGACCTACAATGAGCCAAGTTGTAACCATGTTTACAAAACGATCCAGACTCAATGAGAATTTGCTCACTCCACCTGGCATCATGTCTGACATTTTAGGGAATATTGGAGACCAGGAAGCCCCCAGCTCTGGAAATTCTGGGAATCCATATGCATCTTCAGAAGAGAAATCATCAACTGCAGTCTTGAGCTACCCACTCCGCAGTTCTTCCCCCATAGATCTTACTCGCATGAATCCTAGATGATCAACTACTTGAAGGGAAAGTGTAGATATCAATGAAGGCGTGCAGAGACTAAAACAGGGATTTTGTGAATGTAATTTGTAGGTAGAAGGATTAGTGGAACAGTCCTCCAGTCTTGGTTGTTTGTAAGCCTTTTCATCCATGAGCCTCCTTTTGTAGCCTGCCTTTTTTTCAGCATTGATTGGTTCAGAATAGAAGAGCAAGAATGAAATGGTCATGTTTGGTTGTTTCTTCCACATGATTATCAACAAGCTACTGCCAAAAAATATTCATGACATGATGCATCAAACACACCCTCACATTACAACTAAAGACAGCCTATTAATCCCATTAAAAAAAAAAAGAGAGCCAATTAAGCCCGGCTTCACATATGTGGCTTTCATATTCTCCAAACACAATTTCCTGTCTTGTACAAAAGTCTCTATAGCTTTAAAATCGATTTTTCGTAGTGCAAACTCTATGTTTTTAACAGTGAGAATTCGGCACATTCATGGCAGAGTTTGTGCTACCCATGATTTCCGCAACTTATCGTGCAATTGAATTGAACTGCAGCACAACAGAAGTACTCATGTTTCTTTGTTCTCTTTCGTTCAAAGTAATTAGCTAAAGCTGGAGGTGAGAGATTAGCTTTCGTTGCTCAAGCTAGGATTGGGTTAAAAACAAAACGGCTACTATGAGTTTTGAGCTTAATAGATGTAGGTCTCAAAGAATGACTTAATCCAATAGAATAGGGATCAATTTGGTAATTAAAAATTTACTTTTATACTAGTACCCCTGGTTAGTCTATGCAGAGGAGGTAATGAGCAAAGTGCAAGAAAGAAACAATTAAGCATATAGTAGATGCAATGTGTAATGGTTGGAGCCAACAACTCTATCTATCCTTCCAAGCATACACCCCTTGTATTTTTGGTTCCATGTTGTATGGATCAAATATAACTTAAAGGTGCTGTGCTCTCCTAGATTTCATATCTAGGGAACTTTTATAACCAAGTAAAATTGACTGTGAGTGCACAATTTGATCCTACTTCACTTCTTGGAATTGATCTGTAATATCAATCTAATGTATAATGCAAATCAAGAAATCACAATAAAAGAGAATTACCCTTTTACATATGTAATAAATGAAGACAATAGAAGCTTTTCCTTGGGTGCAGTTTAAAGAACATGGAAGATTCAGCATTTGAAAGCTTCTTCCGAGGTGTATTGAATATTTGAGCACTTCGATTCCTTTCGTTCAAATTTAATGACTTGGGGCGCATTTGGTGGGACTTTGTAATGGTCCAGGAAGTGTAAAATGGGATATTTTTGAAAATAAAGTGAATAATATAGAGAAAGTTAAAATAAATAGGGTATTTGTAAAGAAAAATAATTGAAGTATTGGTGTAAAGTTAGAAAAAATAAGATTGTTGGATACTTAAATCATTTATGAGAGAGAATGTGTAGGAGAGAGCCAAACCATGAGAAACCATAGAGGCATGTTACCAAAAGTGACCTTATGTGGTCATTAAGTAGTTGGTGATGTGCATTAAATTGGGTCGATGCTTTTAACTTAGTGTGCTCGAAAACCCTTATTTCTACCTGCATAAATAACATACTCAAATGCATAGCCATCACAGAGGCGTAGCGGTTTGCATTATGGGTGGGAATCGGCGCGGGTTGACCCGCGACCTGCCCATATTTAATATCGGAGTGGGTCGGGATTACGTACCTGGCGGGGCGGGGTGGGTCGGATTTTGGTTTTTTTAAAGGATGATGGGGCGGGTCGGGGCGGACCTACCTACTGACCCATTTTCTTATCTTTCACGTTAAAAAAATCTCATTCAATGCTAATATTCATATTTTATTTAATTATTTATTTTTTACTTTGACTGATTAGTAATAGCTTTAAGCATATAGTAGTTAAATTTAATATATAATTGTCTTTATACTTGATAGGTTTATAAATTTTTAAAAACTTCTTACTTGACCCGCATTTTTTACCCGACCAGAATTTTACCCGAGACCTAGTAGAAAAAAGTAAGGGTCAAACCGACCTTGTCCGAGCCGGTATAAAAATAAGAGTCAAACAAGATTTTTGAAAAATAGGGTCAGCATTGGATACACTCTAACCCGTTGCGACCTGCCCTGATTCCTACCCCTAGTTTGCATGTCGAGCCGAGTGCTTGGGGGTCACAAAAATGTCCCCATTGTGTTCGGAGTGTTATAGAAAATTTACCTCTATATTGTGAAAATTATGCAAGTATTGGATTATAATATCAGATCGCCTAGTGTATATATAAATGATTCAATAATAACAATAACAACAACAGTAACAACAACAACATCCTTAGATGCAACTTCAGGGGCTGAAGTTGCTTTTGACCTTCAAAAGAAACAAGTAAGATAATAAAATTCATTTGAACATCCTCAGATGCAACTTCAGGGGCTGAAGTTGCTTTTAACCTTCAAAAGAAACAAGTAAGATAATAAAATTCATTTGAAAATAAACTCATAGCTCAACCGTTTTTTCAAATTTTGATCATTCTTCTCATTTTCAAAGGTATTCTCGGGGGCCGAAAACGTTTCTAACTCACAATTGAAAATTTTCAAACATAACAAATCTTTTCAGAGGCATTATTAGGAACTTGAAAATGATTTTGCAATTTTGGAGTCTTTTCAGGCGACTGACAATGCTTCTGAGCTAATGCATCAGTGTACCTTCTTTCTGTCTACAAAGATTCAGAGGTAAGGTCAAATGTTGAACTCTACTTCTGACCTTTTGAGGCATTTTCAAGAGGCTGAAAACTTTTCTAAGGTAGTGAAAACTGAAAAGCAACTTACTTGTTTCTATTTGCTATTTGCGTTCTACCGAGGCAAAGGTCAGGGGCCCGATTTATTTCTAACCTTCGGAGGCTGAAAATGTTTCTAAGGCAATGTGTCAAATAGCCCTCATTTCTGTTTAGATTTATCATTGTGCGTTACTGGCAAGATCAGACGACTGACTTTGCTTCTGAGTATCATGGGCACTTTCAGGAGGCTCGAAATGCTTCGGAGACAGTACGACACACGACTCTAATTTCTGTCTACTTTTACTGTGTCGAAAGCGGCCTCAGACGAAATTTAGATGGACTCAGAGGGCTGCCTGTTACTTCTAGCTTCAGATGCAACTTTTAAGCCCTTCGAGATTGCTTCTGAGCCTTAAAAGGCAAACTCAGAGGATTGACTCTGCTTCTTATTTCTATAAATTAATTACACCTAACATCTCTCAATTCATTACACGGGTGTTTTTGCATTTTCATCATTTTTCCTCACTTTTAATTATCAAAATGTAGCACCCGTCGTGAGCGCTACGATGGGTTCGGATGGTTTTTTCTTGCCTTGGAAATCTAGACCATGTTGGATGGATTTGAGCTGATTCTTTAATGCTTCTAGAACAGCAGCATAGGCTTAATTTTCCTACGTTTCTACAAAGTAAAATATGTTAGGATTGACGATCTTTAGATGACTTGGCATATGAGAGTCTTCCTGTAGATTTGGCGGCATAACGGCTAAGACGGAGCTTTTTCATACACGGATCAAATCACGAATTCGGCAGCATAACTACAGCGTATTATGTTGGAATCTGTGGACCTGGGTGCAGCCGTCTCTCCGGAGCGATAACTCAAACAAGTGCGCAAAATAAAAAAAAAAAATGGAGTTTACACTGATCTTTAAAAGGAGATCAGTCCCTGTTTTCAATTAATAAAGGCATCAATCGTACAGAGTTTGGATTGCGACTTCCGGATTGAAGCAAATATGGCAAAATCTACTAACTCGAGGTGGTTTACACAGGCGTGAAAAGGGAAACAAAATCTGAGAAAAGGGAGAGAAGGAAAAGGGAAAAGTTGGAGAGATTTGGAGATCGAAGAAAGAAAACCAGGACGCCGAGGCTTTACTGCAGACTCCCGTCCTCCCCTCTGATGCTCTCTCCAAATGTATTGAGAAGAGAAGCTTGGCTCCCTATTTATAGATGGTAGAGCAGGCTTTGTGGGCCTTGGGCCATAGATGGGAGTCCGCTGTAGGTGGACTTAGATCTAGTTAGAGCCCGTTGCTCCAGGTGGGCCGTTGTTGAAGCCTAATGGACTGCTGTTTGCAGAGCTCGCTTTTGTGGGCCAAGGCTGGATCCGATGGGTTGCATTGTAGAGCCCATTCGGTGGCTTATTAGAGCTTTGCTCCTATAGGCTGGATTTGGTTGGAGCCTTCTGCTCCAAGCGAGCCATTATTGAGGCCTGACGAACTTCTTGTTAAAGAGCCTGCTTTCAAGACTTGGTGGAGCTTTGCTCTTATGGGTTGAGATTGGACAAGTCCGTCTGGTGGTGGGCTTAGCTTGAGTTTTGCTTGAATTTCCTTTGATTTGCTTTGATTTGCTTTGAAAAAGTCGTTGATTCCAAAGCCCATTGGTATTTGTTCTTGAGTTACTTGTCATTGTTGGGCTTTGATTTCATTTCCATTTATTCATCCTTGTACTTAAGGGAGGGGTGTCTACACAAAATATTCATACATCCTCATCGCAGTGAAACCCAAAAGATACACCAACAGTTTTGCTTGGCAGCTCGATCCAACTTGGGATATTTTTCAATATGTATATTTTTGTAGAGTAAACAAATCAGCTCAAGACGGGGTAAAAATATCCCGAACTTAACCGTAGCTCCAAGCATGAAAACCTAAAAATAATTAAAGATTTGAAAGCTGGTTCCCAAAGCTAGTTCATGGTAGAAAAGATCATATTGATAACGGGAGGCTTACAATAGATGAGAACTTTCCAGGTATCTTGAAACTAGTATGCATAAGATACTATAAATTGAAAGTCGGCTCATCCTCTCTAAGAGCTCATTTGCTTGCAAATGATGCTCTTAACACAATCAGGCTTTATCTGACAGAAATTCTTAGTGAAAGTACAAAAATCATTAACACCAACTAATATTTGAGACAATAAATCCTACTCTAGTAACAAATTTCCATAAAAATAGAAAGGATCAAAGGAGGAAGAAAAACAAAAATAATCAATGTCAACAGATCCTAGAGTATATGAGAATAAAAGCTCCACAGTTCAAGACCCATAGGGTTCTTATTCTCAGTAAATGAAAACACAACAGCAACCCAAGCTGAGGGAAAAAAAAAGGGAATGATGCAAAGGCTCTCTCAAAATCAAATCGATGTCAGCAACATCTTACTGAGTAGGAACTGGCTCGGCTGGTGCCACGGGCTGTTCCTCTGCCAATGCTGAAGCCTCTCCTTTGGACTCTGCGGAACCATTGGCAGCATCTTTGGCAGGTTCTTTGGCAGCAGCATCTTTAGGTGGGGAGGCAGGTGCTTTTCCATCCTTCGGTGTGATTGGTGCATCTTTGCCTTTAGCAGAAGCATCTTTGTCTTTGCCTTTAGCAGAAGCGTCTTTAGCAGGTTCAGGTGGTGGAGGTGGCTTCATGTGAGGCGGGGGGTTATGCTTCAACTTCACAAGTACCTGCCGCAACCTGGATAGATCGGTGGGCTTGCCAGGTTTTGGGCCCTGAACGACAACAACCGAAGGCCTCTTTTCCTGATCTTTCTTTCTTCCCTTCTTCTCAATGGTAGGAACCTCATGGGGAATCAGCTCCGCTATTGCTTTCCAGTAATGTTTGTCTGCCTCCTCATGGAACTTCTTCTGGTTGGCCAGGTAAAGCTGGAACCAAATATAGACATGCTTTAGTTGGATAAATCAATCAAGTTTTTCCCTGGATATGATGCATCAAAATGAAAAGGGAAAATAGAGCAATGTTCTTCACACAAGAAGAACCTCTCTCCACGGCAAATAGGCAAATGTGAGGATTTCTTACACCCATGTTATACCTTCTCTCTTTCTCTGTTATGAGCCTTGTTTGTTTCGCAGTTGGTTTTCCTCTTCTCATAGAAAGATCGCTTGTATTCCTCAGCTTCTGCAATAATTTGATTCCGCATCTCCTTCTCCTTTCTCTCCTTCTCCTCAAGACGAATGGCATTTTGGCTGCAACGGATGATGGACAGTTCGAGACTATGAATATGAGATTGTACAATTAAACATGCTATTAAATAGAATAACAAAATAGTTCATTAGCATTTGGGTAAATGCGAATTGTGATGCAAATTCGATGACAAATTGAAATGATATTGATCTGTCCTCCCTAACAAACATACATTCTCCTCATCATTAACCCATATTCTTCGCATCAACACCATATCTGTATCATTATTCACTTTATTGAACACTGTGCTAGCATCATCTTCATTTCTGTTGCTCTCCACATTTAACAGTATCCAAACAAATTGGCAAACATTCATGGCTATAAGTGAAAACAAATAAACAATACAGTTATCACAATTTAATCATCTCATAGCTTTTTACCTTTTATGAATCCTTATATGTATGTATGTATGCATGCATGCATGAAAAGGGAAGGAATGATCTACCCTCTTTCCACATTCCCAAACGCATTAGGAAGTAAAATTAACCAAGACATAGTTCCACAGGTTTTATAGGATCTCACCTACTACAAATCAAACACATCAGCAATATAAAGAAGGCTTTAGGTACAAAAGGATTTAAACAGATTATAGCTTTTCCATCGCAATCACATATCAGCAAGGAGATACCCACAAATTTAGCCCTCCACTCCAGATCTCAGGACATGACAATAAATTTGGGCATGCTAAACTTGAAAAGATTATGCACTCTTCATCATATTATGTTTAAAAACTCTGCTGGTAGAGCTCATAGCTAATGCCAGCCCCAGCCCACATAAATGTGGAGAATTGGCACATCAAAATAGCACACATTGCTGACATCTTTACCATCTATTGTACACAGTTTGAAGATTCATAACTGACATTCCAAATGTCTAATGTTAAGAAAGCAACAGAATGCATTGTGGCTAGCACATGTTCATTGAGAATGACAAGGGTTTCTTTAGCGTTTCACTTTAAGTATCACCCCACAACAACTTATTGTCAAATGTAGGCAAGGGTTCCTGCATCATCCTGGACATGTATAGGAAGAGAAGTTAGTCCAAATATATAAAACTTGTTTCCTTCCTAGTAGGGGAGCAAACCAAGTCAGGATATTACTGGGTCAAGGTCAACACAACCTTGATTCTACCTGGAAATTTCAACCCCACCCTACTCATGAACCAGGTTGTGTTGGGTGCAACTCAAACTTATAAAATTTGGTCTGTATTTGGTTTAAAACAAGATGATTTGGGTCAACGTTTCTCACACTTGCATATTGATGTATTTGATATTCAAATAATTGTAATAATCATGCTTCCACAAAAATTTTCATATGCATTAAAAATATACTTAACAACATGTTGGAGGAGTGTGCAATAAACATATAGGTTAGGCTTTAAAGTTGCACAACTATTTGTGAGAGAGAGAGAGAGGATTAAATAAATGTTTGGTTCCAAGTTATTACATTTGCGACAAGGTAGATAATTCCGGCAGCACCTACATTAAGCCAACCCAACTCATTTTCTAAACCTGGTACGTTTTTCAACCCAACCCAACCATGTTGCAAAATATCAGTATATGCCCCCCACCAAACGTATACAAGATGTGTGTAGCATACGGCACCAACTTGTACGGACCTTTTTAAAAAGCAAAACATGTAAAAAAAAAATTTTAATTTGTAAAAATAAAGAAAAAATAATTACTTTGTCTTTTATACACAAAAATAATAGTGCATTAGTCCATCCTCTCCCTCACATAGCCAGTACCTGTAAGAAACAACTTCAATAGAGTATTTTTAACATGCAAAATGATATCCCCTCATATCCTGCATAGAACTTGTCTGATACCTATGTATATGGTCAAGCCTGTCAGCGGTACTCAAAACCATGAACCAAAACCCAACCCACCTGAAATTTGAGTTGGCATGGCTCGAGTTCAAATTGGACCACAAGTTGCGTCCCTATTTCTAAAAATGTTGGATACTATACTAAGAGGTACAGAATTTTTTTGATGAAAGATCAATGTAGCCTACCCTCAAGAGGCAAGGTGAAAAGGAGAACTGAGAGATACAAATAAAGAGTTTTTTTTTTTTCTTTTTTTTTGTGGAGGTTGTGGGTGGGTGCATTAGGGGGCGGGGGCGGGGGCATGAGCAAAGAAATTTACATAATTTTATCAATATAGTAAATATACCACCATTTTTGAAAAATTACACACAATATCACACTACTTCACATGGGATATTTTTAGGAAGTGATAAAATTTTTGGATAAAAAGCTTTGGTGCAGAAGTTTTTAAAATAGAAGAAAATGTTATAAAAACATAGGGTTAATGATGATGAGTACAAAAAATAAAATTAAAATAGATAGGTTAGTTGAGTTCCCCAAAAAAAAAAAAAAGATAGGTTAGTTGTATGGGAAGTTACGTAGAAATAATTAAAAAGTAGGATAGTTATATAAGAAGATATAAAGAAATGATTCAAAAATAAGATATCTATGGAGCGAAAAGTTTTAGTTTGAAAAATTTTAGCCTTACCCAAACAAGCCCATAAATTCAAGCATACCTGCACCATTAGGGCCCACCAAATCCATTAAAAAGATTTTAAAAAAACTTCAACACCACAAAATATGGGTTGTATTTGCAAAATTGATGACATTATGTGGATATATTGACAAAATTCATACTAAAAACAAATAAAAATCCACTACGATCAATCCTTTCAACAAATTAACTACACCCATAATTTTCCTCTTCCTTTTTCAAGAAACCCTAGTTGCACAACCACCATTAGTATTGATGCTGCCTCTCACAGTCACCATTGACAGGAAATCTGAACTGTCGACTAGCACTGCCATTTCTGCCACAGCTAAGGGGGCTCATTTGGCTATGCTTTTGCAAGGCTCTTACACATTTCTAAAAACACATTGCACGAAGTCCAAATTGCTGTTTGGATGGGCAGCTTGGGCATTTGCTTCCTCCGGCTACTTTTAGGGCAATAAAACTTTTATTAAAAAAAAGTAATTAAGAAACTCTAAAATATTGCTGGATGTGGGCAGATTTAACTTTCAGAAGCAAGAGCTCCCTCAAAACAGAAGGCCAAACAGAGCCCTAACCTAAAACTCTGTTAGATCTTATAATCTGACCATTAAAACCTGGAAAATGAAGCACTTATCTGTGCATCTCCCCCTTTTACTCTTTCTTGGAGAATAAAAAGCCAATTGTCTCCTCCCTTGTTGCTGTGTATAACCAACTTGACAAAATTTCATTTTGTTCTTCTTTGCTGTAAAACCTACAAGCAGCCATCACTGCATCTTTTCCATCTTTATTGCCAATGAAACCTGCCTACTGCCCTTTTTTGCTTCCTTCCACCACTAACTTTGTCAACCCAGCAGACCATCACTTATAAAGTCACAACTCCCTCCGTTTCTTCCATTGCTGATGAAAGCAGCAACCCACTCTCTGCTAGAACGGTGCGAATCATGAAAGAAGTGGTCATGGAAGCAGCTTGGCTAGGGTTTCTTGGAATACGAATAAGAAGATGGCTAATAAAACTCTACTCATTGCAAAAGAACAAGGCTGATGCAATTTTTAAATAACAAATATAATCACATAATGCTATCAATAGTGTAAGTACACAATCTATAATTGAAGACATTTTGTAATTAAAATTTTTGAATGGATGAGGTGGAACCCTGATAACGTGGGTCTCCCACCAAACAGACAAAAGCATACTTTAGGGATATTCCTAAATCTTACCTTGTCTATAAAGAATACAGATTTTGGATAGGCTATATCCAACAAAGGAAGAAAACATGTAATATCAACAAAACTATATTAGTGTAATGCAAAGGAATATGATTACATGCAACAGGTTGATTTTTTTACTCAAAGTTTATCGATACATGTAGAAATGATGAAATTGGAGCGACTCCATGCAACTGGTTGCACGCCATCATAATGCATTCACAAAAACCCTACAAAGAAGTGATGAAGAATGAAACAAATAGCCATAGTGATAAAAATTCCACTGAAAAAATGGAATTTACTGGAAGTGTAAATGATAGGATTAGTGGATTGCAAATAGACTTGTTTTAGGCTTATGCATCATATGTAAAACTAAATGACAGAATTTTAAAAGGAAAAATTGCGCCAGATGTAAAATTGAATGATGTAGAGGCCAGGCCTTGGTGCAACAAATTGTTGCCTTAGCAATAGGAGTTCACAGGTTTGAATCATGAGAAACAATCGCCTCTTTGTAAAAGCAAGGGTAAAGCTGCATGCGAGGACTCCCCTTCCCAGACCCTAAAATGGGCAGCAGCTCTCTACGCTCAATAGGCACTTTTTCTTATGTAAAAGCAGATGATATGTGAATTGAGATATGAACTGCATAAGCGATATTGATTTAATTTGGTTGATGAATTTATTCAATAAGATTCTAACCTTTTTTAATATATATTTACATCTATCTCAACATCTATTACAATCAAGACCTGAGACATGCTTACAATTTTTCCATTTTATTCCAAACAGAGACAACAACATGCTCTCAACCAACTTATTCAATAAGATTATAACCTTGAAGAAATTTTCAAATGAATGTGGAAAGTCTATTGTTTTACCAATGTTTTACCAATATATAAGAATTAGGAAAATATTCAAAATTGTACTGTCAGAGAGTAAAACTTCCAAGTTCAAAATCAGACTATTCCTCCAATCCTTTCTTATTGTCTTTGCTAATTAAGAGAGCATAATTCCTCAAATAACACTTCCATATCACACAATTCCTTCAATCCTCATTGTTTGTTATTGAGATGTAGTATATTTCTTTATTCGAAAATCTTACCCTTTTCATTAGCACAATGCATCTTGTCCTGAATCAATAATAATTGGGAAAATAATGAGAAAAAAATAGTAGGATGGTTATGGTGATCAGGGATCTTACATCCAGTTGTTACTTTCACGAAGAATGCATTTCTATCCCATTTTCATAGTTCAATCATTTAACATGTTGCTATATGCACCAGAACAAAAGGGATAAAAATTCAAGGTCACAGAGAATTGCAAAAAAGCCAAAGAAATGTTACATGCAATGATGTATAAAATCCAAGGTGTAAATTGAACAAGTGGGTACATATCATAAATTGTGTTCATGGATGAAGCCCGGGAAGACAAACTTCAAAATGAGTCTCTTCAAAGCACAGGATAATAAAGCAAAATTTTCTTAGAAAGCATTATTTGCATCTATGCCAGCTCGAAATTAAAATAATTGTGAATATGGCAACAATTTTTAACTTGTTGCATTCATATGAACAATTTCTAGAGCATATTGAATTAATGGTACTGTAAACTCTAACTATGAGCGTAAGATAAAATATGTATATAGTAAGATAAAAATTACATACATAAAGTATGTATGTAGGCCTTTTAAGTGAGGATGAAAAGAGAGTTAGGAAATTTGTTAGCATTTTAATAATTTCGAGTTTCATGTATTTCACGGCCAATGAAAATTTCAAATTTCCTGGAAATAGTAGGAGTAATTCCAATGCTTGTCGATAATTTCGGGAAAAAAAAAAAGAAGTACAAGAGCAGTAAAGTACCTTATATAATAAAAAGATGGATCTAGTTCTAAGTATCGATATTGAACACCATATCTGCCACCCAAAAAAGCTAGACAAAAAAAATGATTCATACAGTATCATAACTGGGGTCATGTCAGCCCTGATCGAAAGGATTTTTAGGATCCAAAAGAAAAGATTATGAAAAATATTAAGACATGTGAAAATATATAACTATTTCATGTTTTGCACACAGAAATAATAATGTACCAGTCAATACTAAGTTATTTGTCACTCAATTGATCTGACTTGTGTCAATTTCTAATGTTTTATATAAATAAATAGTGTATACTTTAAACTTTTTTACGTGTCATTAATTACAAGGTCAATTTCATTCTCACCTTAATGTTATTGCACAAAATTTGAGCTTGACATTTGGTTTACCATAAACTTACAAATAAGAGTTTTCGTCTTAGTCATACAACATCCAGTTGTGGTGAAAGGTGTAAAAGGATTTTTCACGTCATTCTAAATGTGGTTGGTTGAAGAAAGTAGTCCCAAAACATAAGATCCGCTTTCCTTCTTGGAATGTAGAGAGTTTCGTAAAAACATAATAAATTAGTGAATATTATTGGGGAAAAAATTTCAATGTAACATGTTGCCAAAAATGAGCTAAGGATAGAGAAGTGAATCGTTACAAATTATGGTACGTAAGAAACGATTTAAAAAAAAAAATTGAAATGGTGTAGGGCTAATAATAGAAAATAGATGTAAAGATAAAGTTGTGAATGTTGATAAAATGAAAGAATTATTCATTAAAAAATTGTGCTATATATGGAAATCCAGCTTCATGGAAGTCACAACCCAACCAGAGCAAACAGAAGGAAGTTTAAATGGACATGTTGCAAGAAAGAATGTGAACCATACGAAAATTCATGGAGGTTTCAACTTGGAATAAGGAATGCAATGAGAGATGTCACTTCAAAGTTTGCCATAGCATATGAACTAATTGTAGCAAACAGCTAATTCCGAAAAAGAAATAAACATTTGATAACCTTTAAGAGCGAGCCAAATTCTAGTGAAATAATTTTTTCTTTCTTTTAAGAAGATCAAATAGATCTAATGTAATAATAGTAAGGTTATCCTGGGTAAGAATTTAACCATGCAACATACATTTTTAGTAATGGATATATTTACACAAAGAAAGAAGAAGACAACACCAACGTGGAACTTTTTGACAAAAGAATTATAGAAGGAAAATGGGATGTAAAAGAAGTCAAAGTAGAATCAATGTGGAATGAAAATGCATAATAAGTTAAAAGAATTAGACAAAGTATTCTAGGAATATATAAAACTAGTAAATCCTTACACACGGGAACTTCACAGTACAATGAGAACCTTCAAAAGAATATAAATGACAAACGGAAAAAGTTTTTAAAATGGTAGATCAACAACAAAAACTACCTAAAAAACCACTAGAAGCTAAACGCAAACTTATGATAATTTATATAACAGACTAGGAATTAAACAAGGAGAAAAGACATTTAAGCGAGTTGAATTGAGAGAAAATAAAGGTAACTACTTGTGCATTTTAGATGTGTTAAAGAGAAACCAAAGAGTTTGAATAAAAGATGATGAAATCAAAGAAAGAAAATTTCTTTCTACAGTTTAGAAAATGCGATGCATCAAAACATTTAAATTAAAGGGATTTTGCAAATATCCCTACAAGGTTTGACCAATATTGCTAAAATTGCAAATGTTCCACAAAGTTTGCATAATATTACAAATATATGTTAGAATTTTCTATAAAATGACGATAATACCCTTTAAGCCAAGTGATATACTTGCAATTTTTTCAAATATTATAGACATATTTGATATTTTATTATTGGTCTCGCTTCTATGAAACCCCTTTTATATGTAACCCTTCCTATTTTTAAAATCTTGATAGTTGATGGAAAATCCATTTTATCCATTGTATTTGGCATCATTTATAGTATCTTGAAAACCTTTTATTTTTTAATTTCACTGTATATGGTTCTCATCGATAAAGATGTAAAATTATATAATAAAATGATTCAATGCTTAAATATTAATTTTAAAGTAGCTTTTTCAATATCTAAACCATCTAAAAAATATCGATACTATGTAGATAAATGATTCTATAAAGTATTATTATATTCTAATATATACGTAAATGAATCCAGATATTTTTCATAATTTACACATCAATATATATTTTTGAATAAATGTGGCTCATGCACATATTTGATTTGAATGAAATTTAGTTTCCTAAATAAACAAGTGATGTTAAATATAATGAATGGATTAGATTTTAAATTAATCATTAATATTTTAAAAATTAAGGGGGGTTACGTGGGACCGCTTCAAAACGGAGCCCTTTTACTATTTTATATTTTTTACATATATTATTATTTTAGATTTTTTTACAAATATACTCATGACATTTATAAAAATTGCAACTATATCGCTTAGCTTAAAAGGCATTATCATCATTTTAGAGAAAATTCTAACAACACACTAATGGGAAGGCCATACTTGCAATTTTATGCAAACCTTGTGGGCATATTTGCAATTTCGGCAAATTTAGGGACACAGATGCAATATTAGACAAACCTTGGAGGTATATTTGCCAAAAAAAAAAAAAAAACCAAAATTAGATAACAGTTCCAATGTAAAAGAAGATATAAACATCATTTGTTTTTCAAAAATTCAAATCCTTAAAACAAAAGAAGTAAAAATTGAGAACAAGAAAAGCAATAGGTCCATGTAACATACTCATTAAGACATGAAAGTACATGAGAGACATAAGTATAAACGGTCAACAAACTTGTTTTGATAAAATCATAGAACAAAGTCAATGTCAAATGAATGGAGAAAAATATTACCGTGTCAATTTATAAAAATGATGGAAATATTTGAAATTTTGCAAATTATCGTACATTAAACTAATAAGTTGTACAATGAATTGTGGGAAAGACTACTTGAGCAAATACTAAAAGAAGAAGCAAATGTTTTAAAAAAGCAAATTGGTTTTATGCTAAAGAGATCAACCATTGAAGTCGTCTTCTTACTTAGGGCCCATTTGGCTACGCAATACCAATGCCGCCATATGTACATTTATAAGTAAGCTCAGATTTGGAGTTTTCTAAATATCCACATGTTTTGTAGCTTTTTCTGGCTTTATGGCAAAATAGAAGTTCTGCAAGTTGGAAGCTCAACCAAATACATCATAAAAGTCACAACATCCAATGCTTTCTATTTATAAAACTCAAAGCCAAAAAGGCCCTTAGACAATTATTTAAAAAGCATATAGAAAAGAAAAAGAACTTATAAATGGTTTTATTAATTTATAAAAAGAATATGATAGCGTCCGAAGAAAATTAATACAAAAGGTGGTAGAAAAGACAAGAATTATAAGGAAATATATTGATGTTATAAAAGATATATATAAGGAAATCTACAACAAATGTAATGACCATGAGTGGAGATATAAGCAAATTTCCAATTGCAATAGACTATCTATAGCATCATCATCATCATAAATCATTTCCCACCTAGGTGGGGTCGGCTGTATGGATTCTGTTGCGTCATTCTTGGCGATTTAAGACTAAATTTTTTGTAATTTGTAATATTTTTAAATCTTATTTAACTACTTTCATCCATGTTTTTTTGGATCTTTCTCTCATTTTCCTACCACTTTCTACTTGGATAGACTCTGTTCTACTAATCGGTACTACTTCAGGCCTTCTTTTAACATAACCAAACCATCTTAATTTATTTTCTCTCATTTTATCAGAAATTAGTCTCACTTTTAAGTTTTCTCGAATTATTTCATTCTTAATTTTATCTTTTCTTGTTTTACCACGTATCCACCTTAATATTCTCATTTCCACTAAACTCATTTTTTGTATATGTTGTTCTTTAGCTGCCCAACATTTTGCCCCATAAAGCATAAGACTATCTATATTATATAAGGTAAAATGTTGTGAAGTTAAAGAATAACATACAAATAAAATAAGTGTAGTAGAAATAAAATGTTGAGGTGGATATATGGTAAAACAAGAAAAGATAAAATTAAAAATAAAGTTATCCAAAATAGTCTAAAGGTGAAGTCAATAGGTAATAAAATAAATAAATGAAGGTAGACTAAGGTGGTTTGGGCGTATGTTAAATGGATGCCTGAAACGACACGAAGTGGGAGAGTAGAATTTATTCAAATTGAAGTCAATAAAAGAATGACAAGAAGACCTAAAAAATATGTATAGAAGTAATTAAAAAAATCAAAGACTACTGAAAAATAGTTCATAGTAAAAAAAGTGGCATAACAAGATCCACGCGGTTGACCGCACATAGGTAAGAAACGGATTATGACAGTGATGATATTTGGTTTACTTTCCTTAATTTCTAATGTCATCTTGCATCAAATCCTAACTATATGTGCATTTTAAAGTAGATAAAATAAGTAAAACAAAACTTTTCTCGAGATTTTTATGAAGTTTCAACACAAGATGTAGATATGGCACAACATAATATAGCCTAAAGTTTTTAAAACGAGTCATTAAATCCTCTCTTGAAGTAGAAAATGATTTCAATTCACTCCGCTCAAATCTTCAATACAAAAAGGGATTTTTTAAATTTTAAATTCCCAATTTTTCCCTTATAACTCAAAATGAATATTTGAAAATACTAGAAATCACCAAAGACTTAGTTACATTTATCTCAACAATTCTAATGGAGCAAAAAATGGGTAGCAAGGAAATGGTTGCTTAAAGTGGGGAACTAATTTTTTTTCCACAAGAACATATATTGCCAGAAAAAAGAAAAAAGAAAAAGAATGTCAACCAATATGAGGCTTTAATATTGAGTGATATGGTCCACTTTTATTTCAGTAAAACAAGAAATATATCAAGTATTGGGATAGCTGCATCATACTGGACATTAAAACCATGGACAGTAAAAGCCCCCTTTATATGAGATTAAACTACTCTAAAGCCTGAACTATATCCATAGCCACTCTACTTCTACACATCATTGCTTCTATTTGTTAAAGTTTAAAAAAAAATGACATAAATTTATTTTCAATCTTTATATATTTATGGCAAACATCATTTCTAGAATACTAACATCATCACATCCCGTATTACTTACTCCCCTTTTGCATCCTCTTAGCTCAACTCAAACACATTCTAAGGAATTTTTTTTCTTCTTCATTCTTCATTATATTTTCTGGTCTGTTTTCTTTGCCATATTCCTGTTGTAGCACGAAACATCCCCTTTCCCCATAAAACTTAATTCCAAAATACTACAAAAAAAAAAAAAAAAAACTAGCCTTCCTTATTTTAAACTAGCTTGAAAAATATTTTTTTACGATCTTAAGAGTCAAAGACTACCTTGCATAACTTTCACAGCCATTATATGAAAAACCTTACAAACATATAAATAAAAGAATGACCATTTCCAAAAATTTCCCCTTCGCCATGTGGGGAGGTGGGTCTTTTCATCATCATAAATGCCCTTGTGAATTACTTCCATGTGCATATGGATGAAAAGAAAGCTAAATGAAGATTAAAGGCTAGATGCATGGATTATGAATTGTTAGAAAGATGAACTTGCATGGATGGTAAAATAATTGTTATATGCATTGATGTAGCAATAGATAGGGAAGAAATAGAAGAAAGAGTAAGGATCCTCTCAAGATATGAAAAGTGAAAAAACATGAGAAAAACGAAAAAAGGTCAAATTTAGGAAAGATGAGATGGAAAAAGAAGGAAGTTTTCTCTCAAATCATCAACGCATACATCACATTTTTATGTAAATCAATAGCATATGCTTTAAACATATGTTATATCTTATGGTTATGATTATACATTCACCAATAAAAACAACTACTTGACATTTTAAAACATTTTCTGCTTTATATTGTGCAAAATATTACTATTGCAGCTCAAACAAACTACAGATGAATATGCCTATAATACATTTCTACGTTATGTGAAAAATATTACGATATTATGACATAAGAAATACTAAGGGAAGTTTTGGATTTTTTATAGCAAAACGTATAGGACATTTTTGTTTAACATAAAAACTTTTCAATCTAAAATTTTTCATTCTCCACAACTATACTATTTTTTAAATCATTTTTCACATCTTTCTATACAATACCTTACCTTTCAATCATTTATACACAACTACACATACAACTAACCTATCTATTTTAACTTTATTCTTTTTACTTTTTATCATTACTCCTGTTATATCACATCATTTTTTCTAATTCAAAAGCTTTCACACTAAAAACTTTTCATTCAAAAATTTTATCATTTCTCAAACACACCCATAGAAGAATGAATTGTTTGAAGGATATTGCTCTAAGAACCTTTGTTGCAAGGACTCAATTTTCTTGTTTAAGAATATTTTATGTAATTATTTATGGTGCCAATAATCACTTTAATTGGAAATATATAACATATGTAATTGACAAATTTTAATAATTATATATTTACTTCCAAAAATTTTAAATTTTTGCAAAATACAAATTCGAATCAAAGTGATATTGGCACCATTTATGGATAAATATAATAAATGATTTGGATTTCAAAAAATTTTAATAAGAAAATGGAGAGGGTGCATGGACATGTGGATGCAACTCTGGTGCATTAGATCATTACCCTCCTTTAAACATGCATCTTTTAAAACAAATCAACACTCACAAACCAGCTTCGGCCATGAGATTTTTTACGTCAACGGTGAAATTCTAATGATAGTTCATTACCATGTTTACTCTGTCCAATGATCATATTTCCAGTCACTACGAAAGCATTCAAACATGTATTTTAAGAGCAGGATCCTATCCGGCTAAGACATTACAGTTCCGATTCATAAGTTGCAACGATTGCCATAGAGCGGATCCAGAATCCAGACATGACATAGCCCATTATGCACGCCATTTATTCCTCTCTACCCATTATGCGTATATCACAAGCAGATCAAATATATACATGTACATAATTCAAATATTTTGTGCAAAGACCGACCGCGAATACAGCAAAAAATTTCAAAATCTGATACAAAAATAACAGGTCGATAAATCAGAACTCAGCCAGAGAGGAAAAGAAAAGCAAACGAAACAAATCAAACACACGCGAACACTACCGCACGCAGATATTTTAAACAGACAAAGACAGATCTAATCGCTCCATGCGGATCTATTAAGAAAGGGAACAGATCCAAACAACCAAGCTTAGCACGGGGAAGAATTCAGGCAAAGAACATTCGGATCAAGAAAAAAGAGAAACGAGATCTGACCGTCGCCATTCTCGGAGCATAAACCCTTCCTCGCGCATCTCGTCCGGAGGCGGAAGGACAGGCCCGTCGGAAGTGAAGAGACCGTCGTCAATTCCATAGGCCTTGCCATTGGACTCAGGAAGCGGAGCATTGAAAGGAGACGGGGAGTCGTCGCCGGCGAGGATGGGATCTGAGCGGAAGCCGTAAGCGTCAGGAGAGTTGGGGATGCCATCATCCTCCAGGGGGTGCATCGGGGGCTGGGACGGCGGGGGCTGGGGAGCGGGCATGTGGTGGACAGGAATGTCGTTGGCGTGGATCGGGTGGTCTTCATCCTCTTCCTCGGCGAAACTCGGGAAGGAGGTGGCATCGTAGCGCTGGGAAGGAAGGCGGGGGTCGTAACCCATGTAGCCATCGTCATCGAAGGGGCGGGTGGTGGTGGTGGTGGTGGTAGTGGTGGAAGACTGGTGGATTACGCCCTCGTCTCCGTCGTTACTGTAAGTGTCGAAGGCAGACATCTCTCCTCGTCTTCCTTCCTTCCTACCTTCTCTGTGTGTCGTGATGAATTCCAGCAGCTGCCTCTCCCTCTGTCTCTTTTCTCTTTTGACGAAAATTTGAAACGCCTGCCTTTCTCGTTGTTTCGACGAGAAATGGGGAAATTGAGGGATGAAATGGCGGTGGGTGAGATCGGAGAATGTTACACAGGTGGAACCTTTGGAAGGACGTAATGAGAAATTATGACCGGTTCACTCTCGGTCCAAGGCAGATGCTGAACCAGTTCACCGGCCGTTTTCACTTTTTTGTCCATTCCATTCATTTTTTTATTATTATTTACTCAGGTGTGTTTAGTAAATAATAAAATTTGTAAATTAAAATTTTTTTCATATAAGAGTATGTTTATAAAATAATAAAACTTCTAAATAAAAATTTTTTTATGTAAAAATTGTCAATATGTCCAACTAGCACTGAAGAAGGGGGTGTTTAACTACATCGTGCTTCGTCTCGAATGCTCATGACTGTGGTGGACCTATGGTCTCTATTATGTATTGTTGGAGTTATGGTTATTGGTCAAGAGTTTATGGCAACAACCCAAGAAAAAAATGGTGAATTGGGTATTTTAAAATTTTACTCAAACAGAAACTTTTCCCTTGTTTAATTTAATCCCTTTAATGAAACAAATAGAAAATATGGAGAGAAATAAAACAATGAAAGTAGTTGAGCAAGCCACAACAATAGATACAATTTTTATAGTGGTTCAGGCAACCTTTCCTACTCCACTCTTCAAAACTTACACCCGTTGTGACTTAGGTTTCACTAATGGATTATCAAATACAACTAGAGCAGCAGCTCTCTTTTGGATTCCAGCTCTAGGGGGCTTGCACAAGCACAACACAAGTAAATGATAAGTCACACTCAAGTCATAACGCTATTTTGCTTTCACTTGGTTCCGATTTCCAATATCAAATCAAGTGTTAAATACAAACAATGAATCAAACAGAAGAAACTATACTTTACGAGTTTGTGTAGGCAAATTTCGGCTCGTGTAAGAACTTATTGAGAGAAAGAAATGATCAACAATGTCACTTTCAGCAAGTTGGAGCAAAGTTTTTCACTTGAAATTAGTGTAGATTACTTTAATGCTAGAGAGGGTGGAAGGTAAACACAATAAATACTTCTCTAACTTCTAGCACGTCCTCTTGAATGCTCTTTTATAATGATAGAATAAATTCAAATGTTTGATAATAGGTGGTGCGCATTTAATGCGCCAACGTTCGAATTTTTCCGACCGTTGCGAACCAAGTCACATGTGGAGTCGACTTCGGATGCGACTTCACCCAAGTCGTAAATTGGAGTTGACTTCGGTTGCGACTTCGGTCTCCTGCTTGACTTCAAGTCTGTTTCAGGTCGACTTGGTCTTAGTCCTGACTTAAGTCGCAGGTGGGGTCGACTTCAGGTGCGACTTCACCATCTGTATGCATATATTGAAACTTGAATTCTTTGAAAGTGATCCTTGATGCTTCTTGTTCATCTCATATCTTGTTCTTCAAATGATATTCTTAATTTTCAATGTTTGGTCTTAAGACTTGGCATTTTCTTCTTCTTTTGAGAACTTTATCCTTGTGCCTTGATCTAAAAATGATTTGCCTTCCTTGAGTTTAAAGTTCAAAGATGTAGTTCATGATCTTCCCTTTAATAATATTCCATCTTGAAAGTTTCTAGCATGGATATTTGTTTGTATCGACTGTCTTGGTCTTCAGCTTGACTTAAGTCGGATGCTTGGGTTGACTTGAGGTTCAACTTCACTCAAGTCACATTGTGGAGTTGACTTAGGAATGCAACTTCATCCAAGTTGCATATGGAGTCGACTTTGACTGCGACTTCACCTATCTCCTAGCCTAAATTCAACATTAGAAGGATTTAATCTCCTGAAGTCGATTATGGAGTCGACTTGGGTCTGCGACTTTACTTAAGTCGCAAGTGAAGTCGGCTTCGATTGTGACTTCGTCTGTCTTCATTCCCAAATTCAATGCTGGAAGGTTTTTGTCATTTGAAGTTAGTCCGGAGGTCGACTTGGGTATCGATTTCGCCTAAGTCAATAGTTAAGTCGACTTGGGATTGCGACTTGGTTTGCTATGCTCTGAAACTTAAGTTTTTATCCTTTAACCAAGTTTAACAAACCACATTAGTACCCAAAATTCTCCAATTGAGTTGTTAATTATCAAAACATGGATTGTGCTTAATTTTCCTTTGGTTCCAACATGGTCTTTTGAAAAATAATGTAAGAAGTGTTAGAGCTTTATTGTAATATGAGTCGACAAAATGATGCATAATATAATTAGGAGTGTTAATGAATTAGCTTAGATGGTTTGAGCTTAATCTTACTACTAACCCATTAAAATATCTTACTCTTAATCCATTTATTAACCCAATTAAAAAAATCAACTTTAACCCATTTACAAATCATTTAATAAACATGTTTACGAGTTGTTAAGGAGTTGTATAGTAAGCAACTTGAAGGTCTAAACTTTGACAAACGTGATCTTGTAAGGAGAGGCAAGATGATGTTTTTGGGACAAGAAAAATAGAAATAAGGTAGTAATAGAAAAATAGAATTAAGACAGCAAAGTAAAAATAAAAATTAAGTAGCGGGAAGAAAATTTAGCTGGAAAAATAACTAAGAAGTTTACATTTATTTGTATATTATAATTTTAATGGGTTAAAAAAGTTAAACGGGTTGAACGAATTAAGTGAGTTTACCAGACTGACAGGCCATAAAATCTCAACTATAATCTGTTTATTTAACTAAATAGTTGAATGGATTAGTGGATTATAAAGAATTTATTCAAAAATCTTTATCCAAATTTATTTATAAACAGGTTGGACGAATGGATAGACGGGTTGACCATGACCATTAATACCCCTAAATATAATACTAAGAAAAAAAAGTTGTACATATGAAAGAAAATGATATAATATGATAGAGGTAATGATGGGGAATAAAGAAAATAAAGTTAAAATAAATCGGTTAATAATATACATAGTTGCTTAAAAATGATTGAAAAATAAGGTACTTTGTATAAGAAGATGTGAAGAAATAGTTAAAAATTTTAATAATTACAAATAATAAAAACTTTTAGATTGAAAAGTTTTCCTTATTGAGAAATATACTATAAGGGAAATTTTAGCTAGGGGTGTGATTGTTATTAAATATTAGCTATGGGTGTGATTGTCATTAAATAAAATTTTTCTTTCAAAACTTATCAATTTAAAAATTTTAAAACAAAAAATTTTCACTCTTTATAATTATTTTATTTTTTAAATTACAAATTTTAATAGATTGTAATATTCTTAACCAAGATCAAGATGCATCTATGATACCCCTAATAAGAATGGCAGAGACAACAAAATTATTCTTCTTTAAAGCACAAAATTTGGAATATTACAAAAGTGTCAAACCCCGAACACCTTAGATCTCTTCAATCTTAAATTTTTATATTATAAATTATTGCAAATTAATCTCTAGTCCTTACTTTCAATATACATCCAAATAGAAATTTTGTTCACCAAATTAATAAGATTAATATAATAGGAAGTAACACAAAAATATATTCCTCACGAGGTCAATAATTTATTACAAGATTATATTTGTTTTTACAATAAAAGTTTTTAAACTAAAATTTTTCAATCTAAAATTTTTTACTCTCTACAGCTATTCTATTTTTAATTATTTTTTACATCTTTCTATATAACTACTCTACCTTTTAATCATTTCTACATTATTACTCATTTAACTAATCTATTTATTTTAACTTTATTTTCTTTACTCATCATTATTGCCTCCCATCATATCACATTATTTTTTCCCAATTTAAAAATTTTTATAACAAAAACTTTTCATCTAAAAGTTTTATCACTTTCAAACAAGTCCTATACTACTTATCCTAATTTGTGCACTTATGAGAAACACCAACAAGTTATAGAATAAACATCGTAATTACTTTCTATTCATAGTAGTTTGGTTAATTTAGAATTTTCTTTTTCTTTTTCTTTTTTAATTTTAATTTTTATTTATTTTGTTTAACTTTTTGGTACAACTCATGCTCAAAACTAAAACTTTTACATATGCTTTTGAGACCACTTTAACATAAGTTGATTTAGAAATTGAAAGAACTTTGAGTAAGATAAGGCATTAGAAGATGCATAAGGAAGCGAAAGAAACCTCTAAAGTAAAAAAATAGAAACATACATGGGTATGCAAAACTGAGTAGATCAAGAATCCTAGAGATTAGGAGAAAATAAGGAAACTTTGGGATTATGCAATTCCCAATGCACATTTCAGAATTGACACATAAGGCCAATAATCACTACAATAAACTTTGAACTCAAGCCAACATTGATTCCTATGATGCAACAATCTCAATATGGAGGCAATGTGACAAAAGATATTAATCAACACATAAACTCTTGATTAGAGATCTATGATACACCAAAAATCAATGATGTTATTGAATATTCTATTTTACTCAAACATTTACCATTCTCTTTAAGGGATAAAGCAAAACCATGGTTGAATTTGATGTCAATAAACTAATTAATAAAATGGGAAGCTCTTTCTTTGATGTTTCTTATGAAATTTTTTCCATTAGATAGAATAGTAAAGCTAAGGCACGAGCTATCTACCTTTTATAAAAAAAGATAATGAATCTCTTCACAAAGAATGGGAGCTCTACAATGAATTGCAACGATAATGTCCACGCTATGCCATACCTAACTAGTTTATAATTTAGATATTTTATTAAGGTTTGTCGAAGGCAGATTGAGGAACAACGAATGTAGCTTTTGTCGAAGCACTGATGGGAAAGACAACTTGAAGAAACGACAACAAACAACAACTATGGTGCAATATAAGAGGCACAAATAAAATATCTATATAAGTTAATAATGTGATGTTATTAGCATGGTCAATGCTAAGATTAATACACTACCCAAGAAGATGGATCAAATCAACTTGAACAAAATCAGGAAGAACAACTTATATGGAGATGGGTCTTCAACTGAAAGCATGAGGATTGAACATATCAATTTATTAAATTATATGATTTTGATGACAACTAAATGTGATTGTGCTTGATCTTGATTTGAATTGGTCTTACCTTAAATGGAAAATTTTATGAGTAGATAAGAGAGTATCTTGTGATTGTTTATATTCTTATGGTTGAATGTGTTATAACTTGGTTGTCGTTTTTTTATGTGAATAACTTGGTTGTCATTGGTTGTGATTAAATGGGATTGGTTATGTTCATGAAAATGATAACTTGGCTTAGAAAACCTTATATTTGTGGTTGTTTGGGATGTTTAACTTGAGCTTAACCTGTTGATATTTGTGATTATATGGATAAGTTTGGAATTTTTGGAGAAAAATTAATTTCTTATGAAACAAGGAAAACATCCTATGTTTTGGGGCAAATATGTCAAGTGAGAACTCTCATTTTATCTTTAACTTCTAATTTAGTCAATTGATTTTGGAGGAAATATTAGGCGTTTTCAAAAGGTTAACTATTTTTAGCCAAAATGTCAAATATTTTTTGCCAACTAGCAAAATATGTGAGCTATCTTGGATAGTTATCATGACTATCTTTTTTTTCCATTAAGTTGCCTTTTCAAGGATGGATTAACTATAAAAGGGAAGCTAAAAGCCAAGGCAAACATATATCTTGTAAAGCTACTCTTGAAGAAGTTTTTGAAGATCAAATTGGAGAAATTGTTGAAGTTCCTAGAGTTGTCCATGGAAGATCTAATTCAACAAATGCTACTCTTTTAGATGTGCTAATTGGATTTGTTATTTCTTTTATAAGTTGTTTATTTGTATTACTTTAGGGTTGACTGCGATCAAACCAAGAGCAAGTGAATCAAATATGTTGATTATTTCACTAGCCACTAGGAGCTAGGTTTTAAATTCAAAAGATAACTATTAGAATTGTACCACTATAATTTATGTTTGAGAAGTTGACCAATGGAATCCAAACATTATGTAATTAGAGAGTAGAGTAGGTTAGGGGGACCGAACCATTATAATTACACTATTTTTGTGATTTTTTGATGAATCACTATCTTTACGATTTGATTGCATATTATAGTAGTATTTATTTATGATTAACTCATCTTTAATAAAGTAAGCATTATTCATAAATCAAGAAATAGGACCAATACAATCTTATTAAAAACAAATGTTAAGTCGGTAATCCTTACTTCAATATCTATAATCCTGATTGGCATAAGCATCCTAATTTTTTTGGTTTAATAATTCACAAACTATAATTACCTTAAATATTGTTATAAGAAGGATGGTAATGCAAATAATGATGCCATAAATGGTAATGTGACTATAAAATTTTAAATCAAAGTATGATTATGAGAAAAGTTTGGTGAGATGGGCAAATGAGTAAACTTTAATCAATGAGAATTAGATGGGCGAATTTTGTTGAATAACTTATTAAGAGCTTAAAATAGATTTCCACATATTCCTTAAGTGACTTAGGATATGTTAATGCCTCTGTGGGATCAAAGAATGATTATTTGGGATTTGGCTTATGTGGAATTGGAACTAGAGATGAGGTGTGAGCTAGAGTTGAGATGATTTTAAATATAATTAGGCATGGATGAACTGTTTAGTGGGTTTGAAATGTATATGAATTACTATAGATGAAATTTAATTGATAAATTTGATAAATTGTAAAAATAATTTTAATGTGAAAATAACTTATTAAGCTTAAAGGAACTTCAGATAGTGAACATGTTCAAGAATCATATATGTAAATTAAGGACTGCTGGAGAGTGATTCTCATTATCAACAAATGTGCTCACAAAATTAGAATGAATTTGAGATGATTATTTTGTTATTTTGAGCTAATTGTGAAAATTCAATGACGAATGAACTAAATGGGTAAAATTCTAAAAATGACATGGAATTTGTGATTTGTTGCATGAATGAGGTGCTAGATGCATGTGTGATGTGTAAGAGGTGATTTCAAAAGCACTTGAGTTGATAAATATAATTTTAGTATGAGATTATCTTTATATGTAGAGTTGGGTTTAAATGTTAAATTATGTTTGAGTAATGATTTGATTAGATGAATGACTTAAATATGTTATAAGAATGTTAAAAGAGATATAAGAATAATTGGAATGGTGTACATATGATTCTTGCATATTGCGGATTGATAATAAAAGATTAAGCTTCAAGAAGCGAGATCTAATTTGAGATTAATTTCAACTTTGATTTTAGCAAGATCTAAAAATCAGATCAATTTCAACATTACTCTCAAGCCCTGATAAAAAAATGAGATCTAAGATGAGATTTATTCTAATACCAATCTCAATTCTGAATAGTTGAGAAATTCAAATGGATGATGATACAAGGGGTTTGAACCCACCCCACCCTATTCCATTTTATTTTTCTTCTTCTTCTTCCTCTTCCCTATTTATTCCCTTGCATTTTCCCCACAAAACCCCTTGAGATTCATGATTTTAAACTCATACCATTAAGGATCTTGGATTCAAGGAAAGTTAGCTTGAAGACTTAAAAGAATTTTAAGATAATCTTTGGCTGAGGTAAGTAGGATGTTTTTCTCTTGATTTTCTTTTAGATTTTATTTCCAATCATGATGGAACCTTGTGCATATAGGAACCTTGATTTGCTTAAAAGATTTGGGGTGGTTTGTGATGTCATTGTATGTTGAGATTTGGGGTTTTACTTAAATTGAGGGTTTTGATGTTCCATAAAGGTAATGATATGGGAGTGATTTTCCATTGTCATGCAATATATGAGAGTGATTTTGTATATTGTTACGTTGAATTTCCTACTTTTTCATACAATACATATCATGCATTTGCGACAATTATTAGATGAAACCCTACATATATCAATGTTGTATGTAATGAAGTTGTAGAACATTGAGAGTGGTTTATAAATAGTTTTGAGATGATTGTTGTGGAGATTTAGATATAGAGGTGATCTTCCCACACACAAGTTAGGATAGAGACACTAAAGATAATATTTGGTCTTTTTAATACAACTCATATGTTATGTGGTAATGAGATGATTCTATTGAAGAGAGACAAATACTTTGGCTAGTTGGACAAATAAGATATGGAATGCATTATGAAAATTTTCCCTCACTATGCTAACGTTATCATGGGAATGGTGATTAATAAATGATACTAGTCAATGACTGTGGATTACATAGAAAATTCGGGTGTAGAACCTAGATGGTTTGGTAATTGTGTTTAAGGTTTGAGCAAGAAATCTCATACTATATGTATATAATTTTAACTAAGTGGATTAACCAAGTCTATGGGATATTGGCGGGTGTCGTTCATGGAGATAACTCTCTTTGTATCGATGCATATATTGAGGCACATATTGGTCATTGATTGCCATGAGTGTTACATGATAAAGTATGTTATTGAGTACAAGGCCATAGGGCCATGATTTGGGGAGCATGAAGCTCCAAGTGTCCACACAGTCTAGGCACGAATGCCATTGGTTTAAGTTAGAAGCTCACACATGATGATAATAGATGTGTGACATGAATGCACTACATTAATGTGTGGTTGGCATGGATGGGAAGATGGATACTAATATTTTGAGTGCTAAATACAACACACCTATACATACTGCAATTTATTGACCTTGGGTCGCACATACCTTAAAAGGGTGTAGAGTTGATCGAAAGACCCATAATGGATGCCATGTGCATAGTTTGAGGTGGCAACCCATAAAGGCCAATCCCTTTTGGTGGATGAGAAGTGCCTCAGAGGAGTCACGAAGCTAGAACAAGCAAGAAGGTCAGGGACACACCACTGCTTTACTTACTTGGATTGTGTATGACATAGGCATTACACATCATGTTAGCATTGGGTTAAAGAGGACTCGGTTGTTGATCATGAATTAATTGAGTTGCATTTTCTAGAATGGTCTTAAGAACACATAGATCGCATTTGAGTCACATGGCTATGGTCAAGTTGCATGTTAACTCGAGTTGAGTGGAGAGTTATATTCATGGTTAGTGTTGGGTTAAAGTTTTGATAGCCCATGCGTGACTGAAATTGTTGTAGAAGAGAGGAGATTATGAATCTTATTTTGGATAAAGGGGAGCCAACATTGTAATCTAGTATTCCTTGGTAACTCCATGAAATTGGAGCTATTAACACTTATTTTATATTCATTTTGAATGTTAGGTCAAGAGAAATATGTAATTTTGCATTGGTTTTGCATTAATTTTTATAGTTTTTGCATTTCTTGCCTTGTGTAAATTTTATTCATTTTTAGTTGAATTCAATACAAATGTTATCATTTTAGATTATTGTAATTGCGTTAGATCATTTACTTCTTTTTATCTTTTGCTGCAAGGAAAAGATGGTAATTTACTCATAGACTTCATGCTAAGTAATGGAAAGAGAATACACTATAAGAAAACATAAAAATTCAAGATAAAGATTTGATACCCCTGCCTCAACTAGTTGGTGACCCCAGTAACTGCTATTTCAGAATTTTTCAAAAAACAACTTCTAGGCAGCTTTCAGAGATTTGGTGCTGCGCTTGTGTGGAAATTCATATGTGCCATGGTCTATTTGCTTGGGGGTATAAATACATCTTTTAAGGTTTCAAGAGTAGAAGCTAAGGAGCTCGTGGTTGAAGAGAAAGAAGGAGAAAAATAAGGGTTTCAAGGCAAGAGAGAAGATCAATAGTAGATTCAAGCTGTTTTATTGCAAAATATTGAGTTTCATCTCCTCTTCTCATCTCTTTTTATTTTCATTATTCTATTTACTTGGGGTTGATTGTAAACTTAGTTTTTATGGGATTTAAAAATTATGTTTATGAGGTAAATCTCCTTGTGGTGGGAGATGCGGATGACTTGAACTCTAAACTATGTTATTTTGGTTTCTTGTGCTTGAAATGAATATATGATTGTGTTATAACTTGTGCTGTAAGAGATTACCCTTACATGTCATGCTTAAGACATTTGTAAGCTTGGTCACCTTGTAGATTAATTTAATATCTAGATTTATGCTCGGAAAGTGATATTTAGATAAGATCCATATTTAAGGCATAAGTTTTTAGCTGCTTGTGGTGGTTAGATGTTAATATGAATAGAAATATACCTTTAACCTTTGTAATCTTGATTAAGTTATGTGAATATTAGCTTGTTTTACTTAGTTGCACGGGAACATAACAATTAATTAAAATATAGTTAGCTTTGTATAAGTTGGAATACATATATGAATATAAATAAATCTAGATTAGTAATCTCTGCACAACCAATCTAAAAAGGAACTAATTTGGTATAGTTGTGAATCAAGAAATTCATACTCCCATCCATCCAAACCATCTCAAGAATTCTCAACCCAATGCTTTCCTATCTTAGTCATTTGTTGCTTTAGTTTGTTAAGTTTGAATTTAATTCTTTCAATACAATTTCCATTTAAATTTTTGAACCACTCAAGATAAGTTGAATTCAAGTTAGTACTGTGTTTAATCATAATTCTTGTAGGAATGATACCCTACTCATATTTTATTATTTGATCAACATGCTTACTTATGTTAAACTACGCAAAATAATTAGATATATAAGTAGTTCAACCATTTTTGGCATGATTATTGAAGAGGCGATGTTTATAATCATTTCAAGTGTCATCTACAGAATTTGTATATATATTATATATAGTATTTTGTTTGTCTTTCTTTACTTTTGATATACTTTTGTTTTAAGAGTCTTTATATGCAAAGTCAATGGCTTCAAGTGCTTTCCAATGGTTGAATGAAGAACTTTTTCACACTAAGCACGTTGAGTATCCATGAGTTTGACACTACATGGGCATCTCCTGCTCAAGTTGTAGCTTTTGACAATCAAATGCATGATATGGTTAATTCTTATTCAGTTAGCTACGATTTGTGTGTAGTAGAAGGACACATGTTGGATAACAAATCGGGTGCAAAATTGTATTTTTTTGCAACTTAGGTGTATATAATAAATAGCAACAAAGGAGTGCAAACGGTAAAATAAAAAAATCCAGCAATGTATGCTATATGGAGTTAAAATGCCAAAAGTCAAATTTGATTTTCTAGAAAGGGGCAATAACTTTTTATTAACCAAAATAATTATATAAAATAAATAAATAAATTAGATAAATGAGGCAGCAAGTTATTGATAACTCGTAAAAATATGAGTTATTATGGCCTATTTCAGTCTATTTTTTCGTGTTAGTCTAAGAGATTAGGTTTAGTTTGCATCATTTAGCTAAATTTTCACTCGCTTTGTATTTTAAAAGCATTATGTGGTTTTCATGCATTTTTAATATAAATTAGGTATTTTTAGTTCAGTTATTTAGTTTCATTCATTTTTACAGAAAGGACGGAGAATTACAAGCATGTGAGCGAGTCGAAAAATGAACACAGCCAAGTGAAGAAGTAGGTAGGCTGGTGCCCAAGTGCCACCCTATATGCCTAGCTAGAAGTTCCAGCACTCACACATAAAAATGCCTTTAGAGAGTTGGCGCCTAGGCGCCACTTCACTAACATGCAAAGTCATCCTAGAGATGTTCTAAATTATGTAGCTCCAGAGAGTTGGCGCCTAGGCGCCAATACGCATCCGTACGTGCAGGTTTTGCTGTGCAGGCTGTTATGTATAAATAGAAACCTAGAGTTCCAGAGGCTACAAAGAGGAGAGGCGTGAAGAGAGCCGCTAGAGCAGCCGCATAGAGAATGAAAAAGATCCGTTTTCCATCACAAACAAAAGAGGAAATCCGATCTCGCTAGGGGAAGCTTCTGGGATATAGTTCTTCTCTTTCTCATTCTCTTTCCTTTTTCTTTCCTTTCCTTTATGTTCTTGGAGATGATTATAACTTAATTTTAATAGGAATTAAAGTCATGTTGATGGGCTAAACCTTCTTATGGTGGAAGATATGTAGGATTTGAACTCATAATTTATAATATTTGGTTTTCTTATACTTGAATTGATAATATTGTTGTACTGTGACTTGTGTTACTTGGGAGTACCCTTAAATATCATGCTTAATGCATTTATAAGCTTTGCAACATTGTGGATTGATCTAATATTCAGATTCATGCTTAGAAAAGTGGGATTTGAATAAGATCTATATATAAGGCACAAGTATACTAGCTCATATTGTGTTAGATATTAATATAGATAGGAATATACCTATTAACCTTATGTAATCATGATTAGGTTATATGGTTATCAACCTTGTTTTACTTGTATGCATGGGAACATAGCACATAACTAAAACTTGGTTAGGTTTTTATGTGTTGAAAGACATATATGAATATAAATGAACATAAATTAGTAATCTTTGCACAACTAACTTAATTAAGACTAAATGACATAACTATGATTCAATGACTTCATATTCCCACTTATCTTAATCATCTCAAGGCAATCTCGGCAATATCCGCCCTACCTTGGTCATTTAATGTTTCCATAGTTTAGTTTAATTTAGTTCTTTGATACAACTTCTCCTTCACTTTACCAATTTACTTAGACAATTGAGATTTAAGGTGCTAAACTGTTTAACACAATTCTCGTGGAAACTGTACTTTACTCACTCTTTATTACTTGATCGGCACGTATGCTTGTATTAAAATGAGCATTTAATCAGACATATATGCAGCTCATTAGTTATGCTTCCCTTTGCTGAAAAATTTCTAGCACTATAAATAAGAGGCATGGCCCATCTTAGATGAAGAATGGAGAGAGAGAGAGAGAGAGAGGAGATGGGGCTTTGATCAAGTTAATCCCAACCATCAATCATTATCATCAAGGGAAGTTATTATTTAGTTATTTTCTTCCTTTCTAAATTAAGAGTAAAGATCAATTTGAACAGTCGAAATTGAGAGATAAATTTCAAAATTCAAAGATGTAGTTTGTTGTTCATAAACATAAGATTTATTAAATCTAATTGTGCTTAATTTAAACTTAATGATGGAGAATTTTGATACTTAGGTATGGGCCATAATCAAGGGCTTTTATTTAAAAGAATTCAGCCTAAAATTATGATCAAAATGGGCTTAAACAGATCCCATACCATTGGATAGTAAGGAGATGATCTAAGCCCTTGAACCTGTGATTCCATGCTCAATCTGGAACCTGTGATTCCATGCTCAATCTGGATAATCCAAATAGTTAGATGTGTATAAAATTTAGTTTTACACAAATATAATGTTAGATCATGTATGGATGCCTTGATAGATAATTAGATTTGGGAATTTGCAACATTATCTCAATAATCTTTGTATTAGTGGAAAGTATATGCAGTTGATCTAAATCGTTAAAAGTTTAATTAAAAATATAATTTCATAATCTAAATTGTTGGATCAAGACTAATAAGTTATTTTCTATAATATATATGTTAAATATATGATTTGTGGTTTAGACTAATAATTATACTTGTTTATAACTTAATTTACAAAACTCATGTAGTAAATTTGGAATCAAAAAGAAATATATAAGAAACGACCAAATTGTAGCTTAAAATTTTTAGTAGATTATAAATTAAAATCCTAGAAAATCAGCTTGAATACAGTAAATGATTGAAAAAAAGTTGTATTTAATGATTTTTCATAATTTTTATATGAAAGAATTTTGATCTGAAACTTTCATACACTATACAATATATTCTTAATATAGCTCAACAAAAAAAAAATTTTGGATGATATAAAAATTAACATGATTTGAATCATCCCTAAAGTCATACTCCTATCTAGTAGAATAGAAGTGCATAAATTTAAATAATTAAAATTTTGTGTCGAAATTATTTAATTTGGTTAATTCATGTGGTTATTGAGTATGATAGAAATTTCAAACTTAAATTCCCTAATTTAATTATAAAAGAAAATCAAGAGAATTCAGTGTATCCTATTTCAGCAAACATGAGCAAATTAAGAAATAATCAAAATAAATTTTTTTATTTAAACTCAAATAATAATTCTCTAAATTGATATAGTTAGTTAAAATATATAATTATTGAGTTAATTCATGTGAAAAATTTTCATAAAGATTTGAAGAATATTCATAATGTTTTTCACATGAATTACGACATTGGCATATATTACTTGGTTTATTGGCATGTTCATGAGTCAAAACTGTAGTTGTAGATTTATGAAGTGCTATTATTGGACTATCGATGACGACCATTGGCACATGTTGACTAGGGATCGGGATATGACAACATGGGTGACAACAATTTTAGACTTACTGGTTTAACCATTGTGGATTTGGTGGCCTATAGACTTAATGTATCTGGCTCTTGTGACTTAAGCCATGTAGATTGTGATCCGGTCTGCAGGACTTGTGGCCATCAACATAATGGTTGGGGCTAGAGCCATTCGCATAATGTGGTGCAATGTGGCTGTGGTTATGGGGTGAGTACAGCAAAGTATCAGTTACACCTTTGGTTTGGATAAATGTGTTTCCCAATCTATTTGTATTATGTAGGATTGGCCACTCACGTTGGATGTAGTGATGACAACCTAAGTTATACAACGGGTTGGATTACAGGACAAGATACTGAACTTGCACATTGGATTCCAGAACTTTGTTGGATTGGTTTGAGAAGTGACATGGTATGATGCATTGATGCATGCTTGCACATTAACATACGTTTTATATGGATTTAAACTTAATTTAGAATTGTAATATAATTTATGTTTAATCAACCCCTATATATATTGCTTACTCAAGTCTTCTCGGTTTATTTTTATATACTTTACTTACTGAGTTTGCTCAGACTCACCATATTTTATTATTAATTTTTTTAGATAACAAGTATGTAGGTGTAGTCCAACATAAGATTAGTGCATCAGATGAGGCTAGTCTATGCCTTGATGAATCCAGACTGGAATTATCTATTTTGATTTTTAAAGAATGATTAGTAAAGAAGTGAAATATATATTTTATAAATTTAATCTTTGGATCTTGTTAAATTTGAATTTATTAAGACGCCTAGTTTATGATGATTTAATGAATTATGTTATTGCACTTTTGTATGTTCTTCTATTATCATTAATCTTGTACTTTAGTAGTGATCATTGACTTTGTTGGTGGAGCATTGCATGATCAATTGTATTCCTTTAAAAGAAACATCGAGAGAAAAATTGCAAAAGTGTGGTTTTATTTTATCTCTGCTCGGTTACTTCCTTCTTCTCATGTCAATGATGTTACTCTCGATCGAGATATTCTGTCATATGCAATCCTCTTTGGCAAGTCTATCGACATTGGATGCATTATTTATTAGCACGTATTAAGTACAATGAAGGCAACCCTTAGCATGTTTTGGTATCCTTCTCTCATTACAGGTCTGTTTCATAAACTAGGGGTGCATTGGTTAGAGACTAAGGAGATGTTGCAATGTTAGGCAGTCATGACAGACAATTTATTAGTCATCAATTCATGAAAAGCATCCAGTCCATGAGCAGCTTAATGATATGAGGAAGTAGTTGACAATTCATTCGAGATATGTCCATGAAGTAGCTATTGCTGCCTTTCATGTGATTGTTGGACACATGAAAATTAATCCCAATGAGATACCATGCTTCCCTATATTATTGCCACAGTTCCATGACATTTTAGAGCCATCTATTCCATAACCAGGGGAAGAGGAAGATGATGAGAGCGATAGAGATGATGAACGTTCGTCCCGTCACGATGAGTAGGGAAGTCATATGTCTTTTCCTTTTTCTTTTGTTTTCAGTTGTTTATCATTTCCACTTGTATATCATCTGCATTTGCATTTCTATATCATTGTATTTTGCATTTTTCTTTAGTCTTCATGCATTAAGGACAATGCATTTATTAAGTTTGGAGGATGTTTTGTCCTTTTTTATTTTCATTTATGCATTCATTTAGGTAGTTATGTTAATTATATATATGTTTTAGGTTGCGTTGCATTTAAATCTTGCATGTTATTATCGATTAGTTGCAATCTATCTTAATGAATAATTTGCAATGTTAAAGAAAACTTTAGATTTAACGGTAATTCTTGAAAAATTAGAAAATTTTAAGCCATGATTATGCATTGATTAAGTTTTAATGTGTTAATTTTTTCAAAATTTTCTAGTGACATGAATGATATCATTGGTTAAGTAGTTGGATTTTATAGTTTGTATTCCTGTTAACATATTCAAACAAGATGATTAAGGTAATTTTATGTGTAATATGAATGTTTATTACCATTTATGGTTGAATGTCATATCTGTTTGCAATCTTTGTTCCACATTTTTGAGCTTATATATTTATTGTCAACCTCTTACTTTAAACTAAATACATTGTCTCATTGATTTATAGTGTAGTTCATTTTTTTCACTTGAGACTTAGGATTGAATCATGTATGTACATTATATATTAGTTTATACACATTAACCCTAAAAAATTTTGCAGAGATAACGAAGGGGCTGGCTAACCTAAACTGAGTAACTAAGACTTGAAATCTATAAATATTAAGGTTAACATAAAAAGGCAAAGAAAAGCCACAGTAATACAACTTCATAGAAAATTTTTTCCTAGGTACCTTGAAATTTGGTGAGGGGAGCTAAAAGAAGAAAAAAAATTTCAAATATCTTAAAATATGGTAAGGAGAGTTAAAATAATAAGTTTAAAGGAACCAATTGTGCAAATTTTCCAAGTCCAAGCCAAGTAAACTTGATGAATGTATGTTATGTCTTCTTGAGCTAATAGATTTTCTTTGAGTTTATTCATCTATATTGCACCTATCTTAAAAAGACCTTTTGATAAGGAGAATGGTTAGCAAGGTTGGACTATAACTTTGACTATTTACAGATCACATTCGTATGTAGCTTGATTTTTGGATTGAAAATGCATAACTTGGCTTAAATGTTAATAATTTCTCCATGAGTTATTTCAACTTATTGTTATGCATTGCTAAGTAGAGAGATATAATTGTATAACTAATAATTAGAAGCGGGCTTATTTTACATGTAGGAGTTGCATTCGTGTTTTATGTGTGGCTTGAGGAACAAAAATATATCAGTTTGGGGGAGTGATAACTCTACGAAAATAAAGTTATCAACACTCATTTTATATTCATTTTGAATGCTAGTTCAAGAAAAACATCTAAGTTTGCATAGGTTTCACTTTAGTTTTCATCATTTTTGCATTTCTTGCATTATGTAGATTTCATGCTTTTTTAGTTGAATTCAATATAAATCATATCATTTTAGGTTGTTATAATTATATTAGATCATTTAGGGTAACATTTACTTATCTTTATCTTTTGTTATAGGAAAAAGATAGTGATTTACTCATAGGCTTCATGCCCAAGTAATGGGAAGAGATACACTACTACTAGACATCAAAAATTAAGACAAAGAGTTGGTGCCCCAACCTTAGCAATCACCATTCCAAAATTTTCTAAAAATAGCTTCCGAGCAATCCCACTTGTGTGGAAGTCTCACACGTGTCATGGTCTATTTACTTGGGGTATAAATACATCTTTTAAGGTTTCAAGAGTAGAAGCTAAGAAGCTCATGGTTAAGGAGAAAGGAGGAGAAAAACAAGAGTTTCAAGTAAAGAGAGAAGATCAAGTGGAGATTCAAGTTGTTTCATTGCAAAACATCGAGTTTCATCTCTTCTCATTTCTCTTTTTATTTTTGTTATTCTCCTAACTTGGGATGATCATAAACTTGATTTTTATGAGATTTGAAGTCATGTTTATGAGCTAAATCTCCTTTTGGTGGGAGATGTGGATGACTTGAACTCTAAACTACATTATTTTGGTTTCTTATGCCCGAAATGAATATATGAATATGCTGTAACTCATGGTGCAAGGGATTACCCTTATATATTATTCTTGACCATCTTATAAAATGCTTAATATCTAGAACTATTTTTAGAAAGTGAGATTTAGATGAGATCCATATGTAAGGCACATGTTTGAGCTGCTTGTGGTAGTTGGATGTTAATATGGATGGAGATATCGGCCTTGTTTTACTAAATTGCATGGGAACATAGCAATTAACTAAACCTAGTTATATTTGTATCTATTGAAAGAGATAAATATAAATGAACTTGGAATAATAATCTCTGCACAATTAATCTAAAAAGAAACTAATTTGACATAGTTGTGAGTCAAGAAATTTATACTCCTCTATCTAAACCATCTCGAGAATTCTCAACTTGATTTTTTCCCTTAGTCATTTATTGCTTTAGTTGAATTTAGTTCTTTTAATAAAATTCCCATTTAAATTGCGAAATCACTTAAGACAAGTTGAATTGAAGATAGTACTACATTTTACTACAATCCTCATGAGAATGATACTCTATTTACACTTTATTACTTGATAGACATGTATGCTTATATTAAATCTAGCAAAATAATTAGACATATATGTAACTTGACATTGCCTTGAGGCTAGTCATGTGCCACAAATGGAGAAGAGTCAGTAATGGATAAGATTATAGATTGAATGAGATTCCATTTTGAGGGAATGTTCAATTTTTAGTCTATGAGAAGCCACATTCGATGACATTTAATCGATTATTTGGATCATGTTTTTGAATTTTTGATTTTTCATTGATTGTAATCCTACTTACTGAGTTTGTCTAGACTTACGTGTATTTTTGTTCACATTTTAGTATGACCTAATTATAGTTAACTAGTTTTGGCTATGTGTATTGGGTTTAGGCCAAGATGATATATGACATGTGTAAGATTTGATTTTGGTATGACGTGATTATGTATGTGGGATGTAGTTGTATTTTGTGATGAATGTTGAGATATATTAATTTAGAGATGTGAATCACTCATGTATAGCTCATCAAGGCTTTATTAATGTGATAGTAAATTTACCTTGTAGTCTTACTTCCATGTGTTGTGATGAGATGTAAATGATGAAAATAATAAAAATTAAATTGTCTTTGTTGTCATAGTGTAGTAGTTGCATCAGTTGTGGATATTTAGGGTTGCACAAGTGTGTTCTTATTACATGTGGTACCTTGCCTCTAAATTTGTCATAGATTATGGAGAGATGGTACTAGATTTCTATCGTGGCAACCACTAGTCTGAGTCTTAAGGCAATGGGGCACTACACAAACATAGCCTACCCAACAACTTATTAAACCCACTGGCTTTGTAAAATAAAGAAATTGCTTGATCCCTTTTCAAAATCTACCTCAACAAAATAAAAAATCAAATCAGGATATGTTGTTTAACACTTGTTGGCTCAATGAAAAAGACAATATGAAAGCATGCAACAATTTACACCAAGGATGGATCAAATGGCCACTCATAAAGTTGCTAAAGAATCAAATTTCACATCAAGTTCAATGTTTTTGCAGGGAGAAATCAACGTAAATTATCAAGTCAGCCAGTGAGGAATACTAAAGAAGAGGTGCGAAGCTGTGATGCTGAGAAGCAAAAGTGAACTACAATCACTAATCTAGGAAGGTGATTTGTTGGTCCCATTTAGTTGGCTTAACTCAAAAGGGATGGGCAAATTAGGTTATTAAAATTTTGTTTAGTTTAAACATTAACCCCTTTTTGAAAAAATTCTCCTTAAGAAAAACTTAACTGATATTAAAGGGGTAATGTAATGCAGTGGAAGAGTAAGATAAAGCATACACAATAAGAGGAAAAAATTTTTAGTGGTTTGAGTAACCCCATACTCACTCTTCTAAGTAGACATCCTTTGTTTTTGGGTTCTACTATAAGATTGTGATACAGCTTAAGAGTTCACATTCTCTTCTAGATTCCAGTTCTAGGGAACTTTTTACAAAAATCACAAGCTGTTGATAAGTGTTAACTTCTCTCTGCAAGTGCACAGGTCATGAATTATAATACTTAATAAAGATTGATCCCATAGAAGTTTTGGGACTTGAGACGTTATTTTTAAACACTAATATCAAACACTAAAAGAAAAAGGTAGAGTAGAAAGAAAGAAATAATAAAATGGAAAGAAAACCTCTAGAGCGTAAACCAAGGATTAAAGATCAAGAGATTATAGTACCTAGGGTTTAGGGTTTCATATGCGACGTTTGTAATGGACACATGATATGCTTATTTAATTTAGATATTACATGTTAAAGGAGAACAACCCTAAATTATCCTTCTATATCTCTTAAAACCTACAAGGTGTACCTTAACATTTTTGACTATTTAATCTCATGTGATTAAGTCAAGTAGAATCAATTAAGATCCGTGGCAGTTTGCAGAATTTTTCGAGGTCACCATGCCTATTCTCATAGTCTTAATTTTAGGTATAATATTTTAATTATTGTATATTAGATTTTTATCTCTCAGATCTATCAACTAATATATAGAATCATTGCCAAAATGTGAGTTCAAATAGTAAGCAAGCTTTAAATCCACAAGATATCAAATCAACGCACAATATCCTTCATAAATAAAGCAAAACCATAATATCACTTATATAGTTCACATGTTAATTTCTAAACCCTAGATTATGGGTTTAGCCTAGCATGTTTATAAGAAATCTCAACACGAAATAATATTATATTAAAAATCCATTAAAAACAAGATAATATAATTAAAAAAAAGAAGAAAACAGTTGATCAGTTTGGAAGCTTCAATGGTGTCCAAAATGCTCCAAGCAATGTGTTACCTTGTTACTCCCCTAGCTCCAAGGACGATCTAAGATGCGTTGGTTTCGAGTTTATGGCAAAACCTAAGAGGGGAGGGGTAAATTGGGTTCTTGAAAAAATTTTTAGTAAATTAAAACTTAACCCCTTATAATTTTAATCCCCTTGATGAAACATGATATGAGATAGAATGATAGGTGCAAATGGAATATAAAAATGTAAACAATCAATCCACATAAGAGACAACAATGTATAGTAGTTCGGGCAACCTTCCCTACTCCACTCTTCCAAGCACACACCCGTTGTGTCTTGGGTTCCACTATTGTAT
>JAXCLR010000050.1:48925606-48939642 GCA_035584095.1 Annona squamosa | reverse complement strand
CTAGCTCTAGGGGGCATATACAATAATCACTTGTTGGTGAGACTAACTCCAACCAACCAAGTCCAATCTATTGGTGAAACAAACTCAAACCAATCAAGTAAAACTTGTTAGTGAGGCAAACTTAAACCAACTCCCTGTTTTGTTTCTTCTTGAATTTAGTCTCCAACACCGATTCAAGGCAATAATACAAAACAAATAGATAAAAGAGAATTTATACTTTGTAACGTGTATTCGATAAGCTCTGGAAGCTCCTTGTCATATAGAGATGATAATCTTGTAATCGCACTTGGAAGTAGTAGCACTTGAAGCTTCAATAGTTGTTCAACAAGATTTCAACACTTTAGAATAATGGAAGGTGTAAGCTCATTTATATTTTTCTCTTTCTTTCCTCCTTCTCTCTCCTCTTCACGTTCATACATCAATGATATATATAGAGAAAAAATGATCTAGCTGTTTGGAGTGGAGGTTCACGTGCATCTAGAGCTTCAACGTTCGAATTTTCTACCGTTACGAGTTGAAGTCGTAAGTAGAGTCAACTTTGGATAGGTGAATCCGACTTGGGATGCAACTTCATCTTGTTAAAACTTGTTGGATACTTACTGTCCAGAATTTTGCCTTCAAAGTTGCAGGTGAAGTTGACTTGGGTTGAGACTTTACCTAAGTTACAAGTGAAGTCGACTTAGGTTGAGACTTCACTTTGCTGTCTATCCGAAGTTGCAGGCGAAGTCAACTTAGGTCTGAGACTTCACCCAAGTCGCAAGTGAAGTCGACTTGGGCTGAGATGTCACTTTTCTAAACTTGCAATTTATGAACTTGAGCTCTTGAAACTTAAATTATTTCACATTTTCATTTTCATACACATGAACACTTAGACAAATTTATTAGAACCTTTTTAATGATATTTCAATTATTTGTTAATCTTCAGAATCAAATTAATCTTTCTTAAAGCAAGCATATGATCAACAATCTCCCCCTTTTTGATGATTGACAAAAATTAATTGAAATATCTTCCCTTCTCAAATAAATCACAGATATGTCAACATGAATATCATGATTCTCATCAATAAGCACAAAATTGAAAATGATATTTGCATTAATTTCAAAATACTTTTTCATATAGATTTGCTCTCCTACTATTCATAGAAATAGTTGTGTTCTACCATTATTCATGGAAATAGTTCTCCCCCTAAGTTAAATGCAATATTATTCTCTTTTTAAGATATTTCATACTATTCTCTCTCCCTTTTTGTCAATCAACATAAAAGGTAATGCAAATGGGGTATAATAAGTTCATTTTGTGCATATAAAGCCTTCTATTAAATATTTCTTTTGTCATTCAAACTATTTATTTTGAATCACAAGCATATGATCTATGATATGACTATGTGACATAATTTATTTACTAATGCCTTTATATAGAAGGGGCTTTGAGAGCAACATACCTCACTTACCTTTGATGAGAGTTATCATTATTTTGCTCAACTCCCCCTTTCTTTTGCAATTTATGCTCATTCATTCTCTAGATGACTTTGTACTTGTTTAAAATAAAAACCTGCATCATAAATATGATATCTTCTTTTCTTTTGGTACCCATGTTATGGGTCCATGAATGTTAGTACCATAATGCATAGGAACTCAAGAAGACTTGGTTCCACCTTAGATATGTCTCTTTGACATCCAAATCAATTTAACTCTATTATAAATCATTTTTCTTGTATTGCATTGATATATTTTATGTCCAAACTTGTTACAATAGTGACAAGTGATTCTAACATAGGTTGGAGTACCATGATAGCTCTTTGGTTACCAAGTAGGTATATTTGTCCATGATTTATCAACAAGCTTCTTAAAATGTCCCCTCACATTTGATGTATTAGAAGCCTTAATCCAAATGGGAGTATTTATTTTATTTAATTTGGCATTAATGTGCTTTACATATTCAAGACCTCTCTTATCAACTTGAGTGGTCATTCTAAAAAATTTCTACACATTTTCTCCCGAGTTGGAGAACTTAGCCAATGAATCCTTCAAATTTTGGTTCTCCTTTCTCAATACCTCTACTTCATTCTTCATGGTAATTTTATCATTTTGCAAAGATGCCTTCTCCTTGGTTAATTTTTCATTTGCAACGGTAGTTGTATTGAATTGCTTTTTCTTTTGGCCTTATTTGATACCGAGGCTTTTGAATTCATCAAATAATGAGTCATAAATTTGTCGTAAATCATTCAACTCATTACATTTAGAACAAATATTAGAAGATGAATAAGAATCATATGAGCTTACCTCGATATCCATAGATACATCCAATGTCGGCAGTTGGATTTTTCTTGTATCATCATTTTCCTCTTCAGACTTTTGGTAAGTTTTCTTTTCATCTTCTATAATGGCCATGCAACAAACTCTTGCCCAATTTGTTGCATTTTCTCCTTCACTTGATGAGGTGCTAGAGCTTGTGGTAGTATATTCCTTTATAAGCATTCTTCTAGCCTTTCTTTTCGAAAAAATTCTCTTATTTTGAATTTTCAATTCATCCGGTGTGGTGCATTTGATTTGTATATGTCCAACACCACCACATTTATAACATTTTGAAAATTCCTTTCTTCTATCCTTCATTTTCTTGTGTGAGCTAAAATATTTGTTTCTCTTCATGTTGGAGTACGAGCTTGATGTAGATTCACTTGAGCTCTCTATCGTACTTTTGAACATAATAGACTTTTTACTTTTTTTAGATTCTTTTTTCTTGTTTTTGATGAGCTCATGAGATATGAGTGAGCTAATCAAGTCATCTACTTTGAGCTTATTTAAGTCCTTTGACTCCTCAATAGCTATGACCTTTTGATTTCATGAGTTTGACAATGCTCTAAGTATCTTCATAGCCTGTTCACTTTAAGAAATTGGCTTTTTTAGGCCTTTAAGAGCATTAGTGAGTTTAGAAAATCTAACATACATTTCAAAAATAGATTCACTATTTAATATTTATAAATCTTTCAAAATCACCAACAAGAATATTCCTTTTAGTTCCCTTTACTTGGAAGGAAGCTTCATATATAGACACCAATTTATCTCATATCTTTTTAGCCGTTGTGCATAAAGAAACTCTATCAAATTTTGCATCAGTCAATGCACAAAATAAGAAGTTCATAGCTTTAGCATTACTTTGGACAGACATAGTTTCTTCTTTTGTCTAAGTGGACACCTTGTCCCCTTTTGGTAATGTAATGTCATCTTGTATGACTATCTAAGAATCCACATTAATTTCCATAATAAGTTGTTTCATCTTCAACTTTCAATAAATAAAATTATTACCATCAAATAGAGGTGGCCTAAAAAATGATTGGCCATTAGTAAATGCAAGTACAGAAGTTAAGTAGGTTGTCATAGATATATATAAGAGATCACTTCAAATAAGATGGGGGCTTGCTCTGATACTACTTGTTGGTCCCGAGTTTATGGCAAAATCCAAGAGAGGAGGGGTGAATTGGGTTCTTGAAAATTTTTTTGGTAAATTAAAACTTAACCATTTATAATTTCAATCCCCTTGATGAAACGTGATATGCGATAGAATGAGTGAGTGCAAATGGAATATAAAAATATAAACAATCAATCCACATAAAAGACAATAATATATAGTAGTTTGGGCAACCTTTCCCACTCCACTCTTTTAAGCACACACCCATTGTGTTTTGGGTTTTACTATTGTATTTTTAATACAATCTAAAGAACCCACTCTCTTCTAAATTCTACCTTTAGGGGGCATATACAATAATCACTTATTGGTGAGACCAACTCCAACCAACTAAGTCCATCTATTGGTAAGACAAACTCAAACCAATCAAGCAAAACCTCTTAGTGAGACAAACTCAAACCAACTCCCTATTTTTCTTCTTCTTGAATTTGGTCTCCAACATCGATTCAAGACAATAATACAAAATAAATAGATAAAAGAGAATTTATACTTTGCAATGTGTATTCGATTATCTCTGAAAGCTCCTTGTGATATGGAGATGATAATCTTATACGTGCACTTGGAAGTAGTAGTACTTGAAGCTTCAATAGTTGTTCAACAAGACTTCAACATTTTAGAATAATGAAAGGTGTAAGCTCATCTTGTGTTTTTCTCTTTCTTTCCTCCTTCTCTCTCCTTTTCACGTTCATACATCAATGGTATACACAGAGGAAAAATGATATAGCTGTTTGGAGTAGAGGTTCATGTGCATCTAGAGCTTCAACTTTCAAATTTTTGACCGTTACGAGTTGAAGTCGCAAGTGGAGTCGACTTTGGATGAGTGGAGTCGACTTCGGATAGGTGAAGTTGACTTGGGATGCGATTTCGTCTTGTTAAAACTTGCTGTCCAAAATTTTGCCTTTGAAGTTGCAAGCAAAGTTGACTTGGGTTGAAACTTCACTTTGCTATCTGTCCGAAGTCACAAGCGAAGTCAACTTGGGTCTGGAACTTCACCCAAGTTGCAAGTGAAGTCGACTTGGGCCGAGATTTCACTTTGCTGAACTTGCAATTCATCAACTTGAGCTTTTGAAACTTAAATTATTTCAAATTTTCATTTTCATACACATAATTAGAAACAAAATATCTGAAAGCACTTAGACAAATTTATTAGAACCATTTTAATGATATTTCAATTATTTGTTAATCATTAAAATCAAATTAATCTTTCTTAAAGCAAGCATATGATCAACAAGATGCCCTAGGATGTGTACAATAAGCATTTATATATAGATCTCTTGGAATTGGTGAAAACTAAGTTTGACATGGACTCAAAATGCATGGCCAGGGGTCCACATAGTTCAAACCATGTGACACTCTGAAGTGTATATTTTGCTCTAAAATTTTGAGTATTTTACTCCGCACTCTCTGAACCATGTTGTAACTTCTTCAACAAATTTTAAACCATTTTGAGGGTATGTTTGGTAATAAATAAAATTTTTGATGAAAAGTTTTGGAGAGTAAAAGTTGTCAAATGATGTAATACGATAGGGATGATGATGAGTCATAAAGAGGATAAAGTTAAAATAGATAGGTTAGTAATGCAGTTAGTTGTCTAGAAATAATTGAAAAGTAGGGTAGTTGTATAGGAAAGTGTGAAAAAATGATTAAAAAATATGATAGTTGTGGAGAGTGAAAAGTTTTAGATTAAAAAGTTTAACTTGATATTTTCTATTAATTGCCAAACACACCTTAAGTGTTGTTTTGCTTCATTCTTATGTCTTGAATTTGCATTTAAGTTTCGCTTCTATCAAGACTTCTCAATTTAAACTTGTTTATACAATTTTGCACAAAATCTCCCATTTTGTACAAATAACATCAAATGGTGAGTATTTGCACACAAATAAGCTAAATTAGTTAATATTTTATTCAAAACATAATACTCACTCATATTTTTTTCCAAATATCTTTCAAAATATAAAGTATAAAAATAACATAATAAATTATCCACACCTGAACTTTTGCTTATCTTCAAGCAAATATAGCAAAATTTAAGATCAAATTACCAAACCTCAAAATCGGTCTTATGTGAAAAAAAAGTGAATACAATTTTATATGAATCAAAACTTAGCAAGACTGTTAAACAATTACTCATAAGCACCATACTTATCAAAAATTTTAATAAAAAATCACTTGTCATTCAACTAATATTGTATATACTATCATCTTTTTTGCTTTCAAATCTTAGGAGTTTAAAAACCTTATAGCTAAAACTCCGTTTTAAAAAAATTCTACCCTTTCTATCTTTATTGTCTTAATATGCACATTTAGTAATTCAATCCTTTAACGGTAGTAACAAATAAACGTATAAATTAGATTACCAATCATATATCTCATCGAATTCTAGCATCTAAATTTTATTTACTAACTCACTTGGCTAGTTCATAGAATCATAAGACTTAATGGGACAATGTTGGGTTCAGATCAGCCATTAAAAATTTAGAATTGAACTATTTCCAAATTGATTTGAGCCTTTTATGTAAATAAGAAACAAAATAACCCCACACTTAGTGCTTTTATTCTTTTGAGAGCCTGTTATTACCCTTAGTTTTGCTCTTTTTTTTCTATTTTTTTTCTTTTTGAACTAAGTATGACAATAACTCTTCTTACCATATTTTAGGGTATCTAGGAAATTATTTTTCAGGATGCACAAGTCATGTGGTTAACATAATTCCCATTATGCTTTTCTGCTTAGAATTCAAATTTGAGCCAATTCAATCCTATAATGGGAATTAAGAATTTTAAAAAATTAATTCCAGGCTCAACAGAGGTGAAAAATGGTAATTCATTCAGAACTAGGCTCATTACAAGTCAAGTTGAGTATTAGTTTTAAGAATTCTTTAACCAGAATGAAACTTTCATATACATGGGAAAAGCTACCCGAATCAGTTCATCAATTATATGTATTGAAAATTTTTTTGGACAAATTAGTAGGAATTACTCTAAGTCTGAAGAAAGCAAAATTAGTGACATAGTATATTAGTTCTATTAAGTTATCTAGGATAAAAATATGAATATTTGCAACTAGTAAAGGCTAAAAAAAAAATCAACATCTCACTATGGTCAATAATTTGTATAACTCAAAAAATATCAATTTGTGGTCTACTTAAGGAATACAAGAGTTCAATATGAGATCCACACTTATCCTCATGCATGTTTCCAACATAAATCAACAAAAGTTCCTCAAAATATGACAAAAGTTCAGCGCGATGATCGTTCAACACAACTAGAAAAAATAATTCAAAAAATAATACAACTCTTTAACCTATACATTTAGAGGTGACAATGTCCTCAATGTCAAGAGCAACTCATTCAATCAAACATGCATATAAAAATTTGTTAGTGTATTTAATGAGTGTGAGTTGTAGACTTCCCTATTCAAGTTTTGAGATTTTGAATTGCAATCTTTCTCTATTATCGAAAAAACAACTAGAAAAAACTTCCTCCTTAACGAGTATCAAATCCTAGGAAAAAGACAAAATAAAAGCAATAAAGAAAACTATTACTTTCCTAAAATAAACATTGGGTTGTCTCTCAAGCAGTACTTAGTTTATAATCCACAACTTGACGACAATTTAATCCTTACAAATTGACCAACTCCAGCTTTTGCATTGGTCTATATTTTGAATTGGTCTCTAAATTTGCTTGTAAATTTTTCTTATCAATGAATCATAACAATTAGTTCTAAGAGATCAAAAGGAAGGGGAAATGATTATTATCACTAGATTATCATAGTTTGTGATACTTATATTTTGAGATCAATAAATGTAATCTAAGTATTCAAGAGTAATTAATGGTATGGTTTAAGTGGATGTATGAGATTAAAGCTACTAATAAAGTAAGGTGGTTAAGTTAATCACCTTAGCTCAATATGAGTTAATGTGCTCAAAAAGGATAAAATGAAGTATGAAAATGATGATGTGACATGGTTAATTATTCCATTGATTAAAATTAAGTTGATGATAATGATGAGATAAAATTAGAATATTGTTGAAAAATTCATAACTTGACGCCCATAAGGCAGATTGATGTGAAATTTGAAAGGTAAGTACATAATGACGTGCTCTACCTTATGAATGGTATGGATTATGTTAATGATGATTTGATTATGGTGATAATGATTTAATTTCATAAAAATGCAAGAGGCATTTTTAAATGACTATGACTTACATTAGAGAAGTCATTTTGAGATAAAATTTTTTATGAATGGCTAAAACAAAGTGCTCTATCACATGAATGGATTTGATTAAGTTAAATCCCATGAGAAAGTGTTGGACCACTTATGGTTAGACCCTTTGACTTTTGCTCTAAAAAAGTGGCGTTTCATTAATGCAAAAGTCAAAGAAATTAATGGTGCAAATGAGGTGTCTAAGGGAGAGAATTTTGGGTAGATTTTGCAGTTTTTAAAAATGCAAAAAATGCATCGAAAAGTGCTGCATCTAGGAACGTGAATAGGGCAGCAAGTGACAGCTAGTGGTGTCCACGGAATGCTAAAATGCTCCATGTGGACTTGATGGTGGATTGACTTTGGGAAAATTTTTTCCATTTAAAAATTACATATAAAATGAAAATATCAAGGGATAAGTATGAAAACTCAATGGTTAGATAAACATCAAATTTGTTAAGTAAAAAATGATGTGGAAAAGCGTTAAAAGCACCCTTATAAAAAGGGGAAGGTGAGCTGCTTGGAATGTCCCCTTGATGGACAGCTTTGGCGTCCACTTTTTAGGCAAAAAAAATAAAGAAAAAACAGCAAAAGGCAGCAACTTAATGTCCAAGGAAGGAGGAAAAAAGGGGAAGAAAAGACAAAGAAAAGAGGAGAAAAAGGAAGGGAAGAAAGGAGGAAACTAAGCTAGGCAATGAGCAATCAAAACCTAGCAATATTAAGTAAGTATTTAAACCAAGTTTGGTTTATTAACTTCAAAGTTTTCAAGCCCAATTCATGAATCATAAATTTGATTCATTATGAACCTTAAATGATGATTTATGAAGCCCTTGATAGGGTTATTGAATGCCAACTGAATTAGGAGATTTAATTCAACATCAAGGAATTTGTGTATGGTGTTAGGGTTGTTTACACGAAGTGCACTATGCTGAAATTTTTGTTAAATTCCATTTAAAGTTACTATTTTAAGCATGTTATATGTATGAATTGTGTGAATTATTTCTATGTTTAATTTATGTTAAACGAAGCATGTTTGATGGACCTTAGTTGAGTGAAACTTTGGTTTAATAACTAGGTGAAAATTTTCATTCAAATAGGGTGAAATGATGCATGACTTAAACAACATGAGATGTGAGTGATTATAAGGGTAAAATACCCTATATGGAGAAAGATGGGACATCCAAATGTTGAAAATGAAAAGCTAAAAATTTGTTTTGTATGAACATGTTGATGTAGACATCCAAAGGGGAGAAAATTGGAAAGAAAGTTGTTATTTTGGAGCAACTTGATTTATGGGTTTTAATTTCATGAATATACCCTAAATTATGTGCAAAATAAGTGTCTAAATTAGGCAAAATAAAAGTTAGGATGTTGTTTTATATAAACTTGATTAACACATAATGTATGTGTCACTAAAAGAGTGCACATGAAGGGTATGGATGACAAGAATGAAAAATGACCAAATATGATTTGCTAAGGTGCAAAAATGAAAGGAAAACATAACAAAATGAGAAAAGAGAGGACTGTTTTGATAAAATTATGGAATCTCAAATATTTGAGAATGTGATTAGTAGCTCTAACTCATAAATAGGTGCATTGGATGAGCGCAAATGTAAAAAATGTAAAGAATGCTTGTTAAATGATAAATGAGAAGTATTAAACTCCCATATGTTGGGTTAACGTTAATATTTATAAAGTGTTGAAAAGAACTGTTGAACCTAAAAGCAAATTGACCAAAGCACAAGTTTTGATGATTAACAAATACAAATTTGAGTACATTATGATTACTAATGAGTTTTGTGAATATCTTAAAGGAATGAAAAATCAAATATGCAAGTATAGCAGACCAAGTCGAGCTCCAAGTCGATTTCAACTTCAACTTAGATGAAGTCAATCCCGAAGTCGACTCCACAAGTGACTTCAACAGCAATTTTTTTGACAGCGTTGAAATTGGGAGTTTGAGCATACCAAAGTCACAAATGAAGTCGACTCCACTTACGACTTGGGTGAAGTCGCAGACGAAGTCGACTCCAGTATTGACTTCAAGCAACAACTTCTTTCCAGCATTGAAATTGGGTAGCAAAACTTCTGAAGTCGCAACCGAAGTCGAATCCACATGCGACTTGGGTGAAGTCGCAGGCAAAGTCGACTCTAACTTCAACTTGAACTTGAAGAAGACAAATTTTGTCAAAGTCAATAATAAAATCAAGTTTAAGACAAAATTGAGATAAGATGAATAGGAAAGACAACCTAGACTTCTCAAATCATATGAATAAGAAGATCACCTTAAGAGAAAAGCAAGACAAGTAAAGACAATCAAAGCTATAAGGCGATTACAAGTTCAAGATCATCAAAAAAGGTTTCTGAACCTAATATGAAAGAATATTGTTCTCAAAGATGCTCCAAGAAATCAGAATACAAGAAAATAAGAAGAAGTTAAGCAAGCAAGGCACTCCAAAGATTTCAAGTTCAACTAGCAAGCTGAAGAAGTGAAGTCGCACCCGAAGTCGACTTCACCATGACTTGGGTCAAGTCGAGGACCAAGTCGACCCAGAAGACAGACTTGGAAACTGAAGAGCATCTGAAGTCGCACACGAAGTCAACTCCAGCATGCGACTTGGGTGAAGTCGCACACGAAGTCGACTCCACTTGCGACTTGGAGGCGTAACGTTCAAATTTTTGAACGTTAACATACTTATTACGCGCCAACCACTTCTTCAACGTTCAAAATTTTTTCTCCTCTATACATAGACACTCAAGAAAATGTGGATACACACAAGTAAGAGCTGAAAAAGAGGAAAGAAGTGCTACTAAGAGTTTTATCTCACTTTCGTCTACAATTGAGTGATCTAGATACTTTCAAAAGAAGAACGATCTTCAATGTTGCTGTTTGCTTCAATGCACTACGATTCACTGCTTTCATAGATTCTTCCTCGAGCTAAAATTGCCTACACAAACCTGTAAAGTGTAGATTTCTTTTATTTCATCTTAATATTTGGTTTTTGGTGTTTGGTTTGATTTTGGTGTTTCAAACCAAGCTATAGTAAAGTAGCGGTGTGATTGAAGTGGAACTTGTCACCTACTTGTGCTATTTATTATATACGCCCCCTAGAGCTAAAATCTAGAAGAGAGCGGAGACTCTAATGGTATATTCCCCCTAGAGCTAGAATCTAGATGAGAGTATTGACTCTTGTTGTATTCATAGAATACATAGTGGAACCCAAGTCACAAAGGAGTGTGAGCTTGGAAGAGTGGAGTAGGGAAGGTTGCCTGAACCACTATAAATCTTGTCTACTGTCTTTCATTTCCACTTTCATTATCTTAGTGCTTTCCATTTGTTTTATTAAAGGGATTTAAACTAAACCGGAGTAAAGTTAATAATTCAAGTTTTAAAATTTTTTTAATACCCAATTCACCCCTCCCCTCTTAGGTAATTGCCATAAACTTAGGATCAACATAAAGAACTTAAAAATTTGCCTTAATAAGGGTATCAAAATGAAGTGAATGGTCAAAATGGGAATGGTCACAATTGAGTCACATGTCACACTGATGTGTGAATTAGAAGATTAATACACACCTTGAAAAACAAGTGAGTTAAGTTAGTTTGATGTAAATTCATGAGGATTCATGTAGGTTGAAAAACCGTAAGGGATGCAAGCATTTAAAATTTTATGCATATAAATAAAATATCATTTTCATTTGTCTAGATAAAGGTAAGGAAAAGAATGAAAAAAGGAGATTAAAGTTATCACAAGTAAGCAAAGAAACTTTTGAAATTATTGATTTCATCTCCAAGTGTTGAAATGATTGAAAGTATTTTACATTGATACTTTTATGAATTTCTTACAAGTAGGCAAACATAAGTCTTGAAAATTATGGCTTTAATGAAATGTCTTAAGAATTACTTCATTGTAAGCAAAGAACACTTCTTAAAATAATGATTTTATTTCAAGCATTGTAATGATTGGAAATGCTTTACATCGATGATTATAAGAATTGCTTACAAGTAAGCAAGTTCTTTAAGATGTTATTTTCAAAGGGATTTTACGAAGAAAAAAGGGGTTTTGACATTTTCATAAAGAAATACTCACAAATAATTTTCAAGTTTACTCCCATGAAATTTTGTGAAAAGTAAGAGTGTTTATGAAAGAAAAGAAAAAAAGGATTTGATTTATAGAAAGATATTATTTACGTCTTGACATGACAATGAAAATAAACAATGATTAGAAAATAGTCCATTTGTTTGAAATGATTATTAGAAAAGTTTTGATTTTCTTTGAATAGGAAAATACTTGGGCAATGCATTAAAAATGTTTATATGGATGTTTCTAAAAAGGGGTTTAAGGATAGCCAATCGGATAAGTTAATTTTACAAAATGAATTGATCTTAGTTTGTTAAAATAACAAACAAAGGGCTATGCAAGCTTATCTTTATATAAAAAATATAAGGATAATGGGTGGACAAGTAAATAATACTAGGTGGATAAAGGAAGATGATGCAATTGCATATCCTTTATGTATGAAAAGCCCTAAAAGGGAACAAAGAAAATGTTTGTGAGATATGTTTTCTCTTCATGAATTATGAAATGTTTTGAAATCCTTTATCGTGATAATTTTAAGATTTATTACAAGCAACATTTTTATAAAGATTATTTTCTCAAATATTTCAAATGTTTATCAAAATATTTTACTCACATGTTTTTAAAAGTATTTAAGGGAGGTCATTCTAAAACTAGATTTTAAAATATATTAAAGTGAGTGTGCCCACTTTTCAAGATGGTTTAAAAGAACATGGAATGTAGTCTGTGATGTTTTATGAAATCATGCCAGCATGTGAACATCTATAATGATGTATGGTACACTAGAACATTGAATAGGTCAATTGTAAAGATGGTTGCAAATGGACCAGGGCCCACTTTACATATGGCTAAGTCACTAAAGGATGACAGGAGGCCAGCGGTGCCCTCCCTGAGATGGGAGTAGGTTTAAGGAACAGCCACCTGAGTAGCGTACTGTTGTATGATAGATTCTCTTCCAAAAGGTAGAATGATCACTTGGTAAGTGTCACTAACGGATGGGGAGAAATGCATTTGCATATGTTTTGTTTTTAAAAAACCAAAAAACTAGGATATGAAAATTATTTATGCAAAAAGATTACCTTAAATGGGGTTTTATGAGCCTATATGAAAAAGTTTTCCTAAAAACAGGGTGTTTTATACGAAAGGCGTAAATATCAAGGTTGAGATGAAATATTTTCTATACAAGTGCATTCATGAAAAAGATTTACGAGCATATGCCTTGTTTGTTTTAAACAAACCTCAAAATGGGATTATGGAAAATGATTTACAAGAAAAATAATTTAGGGCATAAAAATGTCTGTTGCTAAAAAAAGGATAATGTGAAAAATATTTTAGTACATAAAAATGGTCGTTGCCAAAAAGGGTTTATGCGGAAAGACTTTTAGGATATAAAAATGTCCACTAACAAAAAAAAGAGTTTATGTAAAATTTCTTAAAACATTAAAAATGTTCACACAAGAACAAAAGGGGATTACTTAAAAATGGTTTATATGCATATGCAATGTCTTTGAAAAGCCCAGACATTGGGTCTTTATGATGAGATTTTCATAAAAACGTTTATAGGAAAATGCTTGCATAAAGATAAAATGCTTGCTTACTGAGTTATCACTCACAATTTATTTTTCCAAACCTTAGATGTGTACAGGGAAGCTCAAGAGGTAAATAACCTGAGCATTTGAGGAAAGGTATGAGATTCTATTCATGTGTATGCTAAAATGATTAGCTATGATGCATGAAATGATATGACTGGAATGTTTAAGGTATGCTAACGTATGTGAACTTGATTATAGTTCTAAAGGCTATGTGGATTGATGAATTAATGTATGTACGTAAATATTTATATTAAATATTTGATGATGAATGTATTTTATGTGGCTATGGCATGATCAAGTTGATAGAACTAATGATGTAAGAAACAAGATGAAGGTTATGAATGATACATGTAGATGACAAAAAATGCTAGAATATGTGATTATGAATAAGTATAAGGATGAAAGGAAACCCAAGAGGTAATTTGAAAATGCTAAGAGCAAAGAATTATAAGTGCATCGTCACTTATAAGATGAATGGAGTGAGATGCAAAGAAATGAAATGATGAAGGGAAAAGGAATGAAACGAAAAAAAATTTGGATGAGATTCAATTTAAGAACCCAAGCGTAATCAAGGCCATTGTGGCGCTGATAAGTCTGAAAATTTTTCATTTAATTTCATAGTAAATTCACACCGTTAAGTATTAAAACGTTAATTAAATGCATGTTTTAAGTGGAATTTCATGAAAATCATATTTTTA
>JAXCLR010000050.1:48866735-48903518 GCA_035584095.1 Annona squamosa | reverse complement strand
GTAGTTGTATAAGAAAATGTGAAAAAATGATTAAAAAATATGATAGTGATGGAGAGTGAAAAGTTTTAGATTGAAAAATTTTAAGTTGACAATTTTTATGGATTGCCAAACACACCCTATATAAACTTAATTTTTAATACCTAAACCACTCACGTCTTTCTATTGAAAATTTGTCGTTACAAAATAAAAAACATCGACCTGAAGGGGGATTTATAGAAAAAATCTCTATGATGCTTATTAAATTTAGATGAAACTTGATGTCATATTGTTTAGCAAATGTGCCTTTACACATTAGATTTAAATAAAACTTAATGTTATAACTAAATAAATAATATTAATAATGAATATATTCAATTTTTCATCAAATATTAGAATCTTATTTTTAAGGTTCTATGGAACCACTTTTATGGAATCAGATTACATATAAGCAAGCCTAATAGTTTCTAATATAAAAATTCTTGAAATAAGACAAAATGATATAATATAATATAATAGAAATAATAATAGGGAATAAAAAATACAGTTAAAAAAGATAGATTAGTTATATATAAAGAATTGAAAAGTAAGTAATTTGTATTGGAAGATATGAAAAAATTTTAAAAATAAAACAAGTGTAAAGAGTAAGAAGTGTTAGATTGAAAATTTTTGGATAAAAAGTTATAAATTGAAACAAGCACGCCCCTTCACCGTCTAAATTGCTTACGGAAATGAGTCGTGCTGATATATTTTTATAATATTAATGATACTGCCATCGAGACAATTTTCCAGGCAGTAAATGCGGGAAAAATTAGCAAGAGTCAAGGGGAGTACCGGCTACAACAAACCGCAGGTACGGTGCTGGATCGAGACTGCTTGCAATGTGATAGGGCCGTAGGCAGTCTTCCATGTTACTTCAAGGTCGTTCAACTTATTGTACTCAGCTTGAGTGCCTGTTTAGCCTATGCGTCTTCTCTCAATGCAAAACTAGTGGAAATCCATTGCAGTACGTCGCTAGGACAAACAGACCCAAAGCTCCGTTCTACAGTCTAAATATTTTGGATACTTCGGCTGTTTAATCTTTCCACATGACTAAATAATAATGAGTAGTTGCTGATTGTTCATGAAAGAAATCAGCATAGAAGTTCAACAGTGATTTCTAGATGATTTAAGATCTTAGCATAGCTAAGATACACACACAAGATTGTTTGGTAAAATATTAGAGGGGGGATAATTACGCAGAAGCTGCAGCCTCCTCCTGCAACTGCTTGACCTTGGTGATGTAGTCACTCATGGCCTCATCCTTTGACTTGCCTGTATGAAGGATAGGAGCACCTGTTAAATCAACATCCAGAGCTTAACACGTGATTACCAATAATGGTTTCAATCATACCTTCAACAGCCTTCCATGCATCCCACTTTGCCCTCTCCTTCATGCTGAACATCCCTGGCCTGCCTGCACAATGGGAGGACAGACTCGTTGTTCAGGCCGCAAGCCGGTTTTAAGAGGGGATGCCAACAATAGTTTTGATTTTTTTTGAAGTTTTAGATGCAGCTCATGAGTGTCTATGCAATATTTCATAATTTGCTAAATGCATGAAACAATTATTCAAAAACAATAAGTTAAAAGAAAGAAGCCAGAACGTATTGGGAAATGGACATACTACATTGATACATAATCCAAAAATAACTGGATTGCATCTCAACTCTTGACACACCAATCTGATATGTTAGAGATCAGCAACCATGTATTGGAGACATTTTTTATTAAAAAAAATGTAAACAAGCAAACCATTCTATGGCATCTTCGCTAAAAGGTGACAACATTTCGTATGCAACATTAAAAAAATTTCGCAAGCATTGCTTTTACTTAAAATATCCAATGCTAAACTAGAAAGCAATTATTCTGCTAAAAATACCCATTTGCTAAACCAGCAAGCAATTCTCCTACTCAGAAATCCAATGTAAGTACCATAAAATAAATAAAAAAGAAAATCCAATGCAAGTTCCTTGCTGCCAGAAGACTTACTGGTGTTGACAGGTCCAACAGTTGCCTGCTTGAAAAGCCCATAAAGGATGAGTTTGTTCTCATTGGTGGTAGTTTCGGGCAGAGTCTTGGCTTTCTCAGCATATTCTTCAAACTCTTCCTGCAGTGGCGTGGGAGATGTTAAAAGAACATTATCTTATCATCTGATTAAATTATCATCACCATAAGCCAGCCATTTCCCACCTAGACAGGGTCGGCTCCATGGATTCTATTGCACTATTCTTGACAATTTGAGACCAAGTGTTCAATAATCTTATTATCTGATTAAATCTAAAGAAGTATTTAACAAACAATGTTGGGCTACCTGTTAAAACAGTATACAACAAAAATTCACTGAAACAATCATCTCATGTCTCTTCACATGAAATGGTCAATTGGCACCCGCAGCAGCGGATGTTGTGGGGAAGCAATTGCACCTACAGAGGTTTTAACTGATTGCACCTTCAGAAGTGTAAAGAAAGGGGGGTGTGCAGGGTCAAGATTGTTTAAGAAAAATATGTACATTTATATGACACAAAAATCCCTCAAATAAAATCTATAAAAGATCCTTTTGTCCTTCAGGAAAACAAGGAAAAAAGTTCTTAAACCTTATTACCTAATGAATTGCCTTGTTAAAAAAGTATGCCCCATAAGGTAGAATATTCTGACCGTTAACCACTAGTGTTTTAAGTGTAGCAATCAACCAAAAATCAGTAAAAATTTGAAAATATAAATTTCCATCATCAGTAATTGAACCTTCAAACCATCAAAAAGCATATTATGTGGTTGCACCTAATTGGAACAGAATCAATTGGTTCCAACCTAAGAAACAGGAAAAAAAAAAAAAAAAAAACTACTAACAGGCATGAACTTTGCCCTGCTGTCAGCCTCACCTTCTCTTCCTACAACATTGCAGCCTCAAAACAGTATTGTTTTTTAATAAAGACTTATCTTGTCTGGCTTTGTGAACCGTTTACTATCTAGTGTCATTGCCCTGCATCTTCTCTTGACCTTGCCCAAAAATCTTCATTCTCTTAGGACAATGATGGAATCTGACTACCACAAGATCACTCAAAAGCAGAGTTCATATGCCAGCGACAACTACTTGCAAACCTTCCAGAAAATTGCCCTTCGTGACATCAACAAGACAATCGTTCAGACATTCAGGACAGGAAGAATTTAATAAAGAAAGATGCTTTTTTTTTTTATGTCCTCCAAAAGTTTAGGAAGGCATAAGTGCATGTCACTTTGAATTGTGACCTGATGAGGCTTAGATGGACAATTGTCTTCTTCTACTCCTCGAAATGCAACACCATCAAGGTTTAGAACACCAAATAAAATGCAGATACAAATATCAATATTGAACAAAAGTCATGCACGACATGCTTCTGGATAATTACAGAAGTCACGCAAATGTAATCAACATCTACAGACATGCATATTGCATTTTTATTCATTTTCCACCATTGAAAGAAACAGCTTTTAACTGTTTGGTCACTAACCTTTCAACATTACCATGAAAAAAAAAAAATTTTAGACTAGGTAGTTTTTCATCTCTTGACAGTGGTGGCAAAATTTTCTTTGTCCCATGGGAACTTCCTGTAGAGAATAGCCTTAACTTGAATATAAAACATCATCATTTTTTCTGGGGAAAATGAACAGTCTGACATAGGAAGATCAAAAGTACAGTCCCAATTTTAGTCTCACTCAACTAGTCTCACATAGATTGTACAGTCCTACAAAGACGAAGTTTGTTATGTCAACTGCCAGTTCCTTCTACAATGGAAGACAACTTGTACATGAACAATCAGTACATATTAAAAATAGTGCATTATTTTTCCTCACTTGCATTTGATTCTCATTAGTATGTTCTCTCAGCAGAATATCACAGCCTTCACAGTTCTGCAGTGTCCACTGTCCACCAAACTAATATACCCATTGCCCTATAAAAATTGAACCCGGTTTAGCTAATTAAGGAGGCTGTAGATTTGCCTCTTTCTTTCCAATTTTTCTAATTTCTATTTATTCTGATATGGCTAAATAGCTAATGACAATGCATGAGGAGAAAATTTTATGTTTATCCTCCAAAAATAGAGATAGCCACGATTCACAGTATACAATAGCTTGCACTTTTCAGGAGTATACTATGGTCCAGGAAATAGTTCAACTTATTTGAAAGCAAAATCAAAAAGTCCCTAATTTCTATTAAGAGTTATGCGCTCAGGTCAAGCTCGTTCAGCAGGAAAACGATGATAAAACATCTACCCTGTCTCGCATATGCACCCTTATAAAGAATCCAGGAAGCAAGAAAAACTGTTTTTCCAGAATGTCACGGGCACAAGAACCTATCCTAGGTTCCATTTTCATCTATGGCCCCCGGTGCAATTCCATCATGACAGCACATGCCCAACAGCAAGAGGGACAAAACATCCAGACTAAACAGTAGAAGGAAAAGAATTTGTTTCCCTAATTTTCAACAAGACCTCATTAGATCAAATGATTCATGTAACACCACCATTCTGAACAACCAACAGTCGAGATCGTGATTTAAAACAAACAAAAGCAAAAAACGCATATTGCAAACAAGGGCTGTCCAGAAGCATTGCTAACTGGCAACTTCAATTTCGTCTGGATTTTCATTGAATCTAGCCCACTTGCAAGCGAAGGATTGCCGTGAATTTGAAATTGATTTTCTCATCCGACTTTACTGATTGTTGTTTGATCAATTCCATCAAGCAGATGAAGCGCAGTTTGCATCAAACAGACGTCGCATTTTTTCGAATTTCATCCAGAAGAATTTAGGATCGAATCTACTACCGATCCAACCATCCAAACGATTACAGATCTGAAGAAAATTCGCTAAAATTCCGAATCAGAGCACACTCATCCAACAGGAGAGTCGAGGAACAAAAGAACAGGTCACCGAGAGAAACTCGCACAGAGAAAGCTGAAAATCAGATCAAAGTTCTGCGCGATCTTTACGTGGAAAGGCACAACAACTGACCTTAAGGAAGATTAAATAGATTTTTAAAATATAAGAGTAAAAATCGAGAGCAGCGCATGCATGAATGCTGAAAGCTGAAATCTGAAGATATAATTTCCACTGGGAGGAATTCGCGCTGAGAAATGGTGAAAACCGTATACCTTCAAACCCATCGTCTGCTCCAAGTCTCTCTCCTGAGAAAACGATGCTCTTCAAAAGGCCAGCAGCTACCATACTGCTGCAGAACTACGCAAATGTATTTAGAGGCAGTTTACACACCTAAACACCCGCCACTTCATCTCTATTAACGAAAATGCCATCGGGCGGTTGAACACGGGAGTCCATCCAACTCCTGCACGACCCTAACATGCATGTTGCACACTTCATTGAGGAAATACCTATGATGGTCACTTGACTACAAATACGGTTACGCTTCATTGGAGCCGATGAATATCTTAAATCCAATCCAAACCTCTCATCAATATAATCGTTGCTCACATTGGTAAAGTGACCAGAAATATTTCCCACTATATTCTTCTGGGGTTAAGAAATTACAATAAAATTGATCGGAAGAATAAATTAAAATCCATAACTAGATAATTCAAAGTCATAATCAACAAATTCAACTTTGTTGTTAAAAATTACAATTAAGTGCTCTACTTCGCTGAGAAGCTGAAATTAGTTTCAATCACCCTCTCAACCAAATTGATCGTGGTTGAAGTCCCTTCTAAGAAGCGTCCCGGAGAATATCCCTACCATATGACGCATCCATCCAACCACGCCCTCGGAATTTTGTATTAGGTGTAGATAAGAAGATTCACGGAACATGCAAATGAGGTGGGGTAATCAGATTCGCACGCATCACGTGGTCCTCGAATTGATTGGTTGATTCTTCATGTTAGGCACAATTACAAAGACTTTGTTTGCCAAAGGCGTTAGACCATCCAATGGTACAAGTGCTTACAAGATTAGCCTTGAGTTGAAAGCAAAGTAAATGAATGTACCAAATCATGCTGTGTGTACGTTCCCAACAACTAGGCCATCTTTTTCCGTGGGTAAAAATAAAATGACTTGCCGGAAAGGCGTGCAGGCTTGGCACAGACAAAATCGATCTAAGACGTTATAGGTGTCACCGAGCGTGAAATGCTCCCAAAGACGCAGAAAACAGCTTCTTCGAGGCCGTTACTATTATTCATGGCAAGCCAAACACGCACCCAGAAAAATCTCTAAGACTAAGATTCCACCAGCACAGCCCAGTAGCGCAACGGAGAAAAATATATCTGAGCTTGGTGCCTGCAGCAGCATGTTATGATAGGGACTCACATCAATTGCAGGTCATGATGACTACCTATGACAACCAACAAAAATTTCCATGATAAAGCTCCAAAATTCATATACCTCAATACAACCAAAAAAAAAAAAAAAAAAAAGGAAAAAAAATGCAGTAACAATTCGAAAATGCCAGCTACTGATTTCACTACCAATGATGACAATGGTTTCGCCTCATTTCTTCTCTTCGTTATCAGCCTCTGCAGCCTTCTTCAACCGGGCACCAGGATGGCGTTCGTTCATCCGCTCAACTCGGAGCTTGGAATGAGCATTGAATAACTTCATCTCATCACTCATCAGTGACATTCAGCAACTCAACAGAAGTCTTTTCCCGCGAAATAGAGCAAACAGGAAAAAAATTTATGTGATGTAAGGATGACGGCAATACCAACCAAAGAGCAGAAGCACTTTACAGAAGTGGGGCTTCAAAACAGCATGGCGGAATTACCTTGAACTTGCGCACACATCTTGGGAAGACGACCAATTGTGCTTTGTGAGCCTTCAACCTCTGCACATTTGCCTGGAGACTCTCCGAAGAATGATTTTCGCAACGGTGGTCAACTGCAATGTAGTTGGAGCAAGTTTCTTTGGAATCCCTGCGGCCTACGGAAATACCAAGGGCTTCAACTAGAGATTTCCTTTTACTTTATTAATCCATTGATTTGTTGATTAATCCTTTCTAGCAATGCCCTAGGAGCTGCTACTTCCCCGATGACAAGGAGATAACTGATTCCAAGCAAACCCAGTGGATGAGAAGGTACACTGCCAAGTCTTAAACAAAACATAACTTCACATGATCTTTTCAGCTTTTCTTTGCGTATGAAAGGGAGAAATTTGAGGATGTCATTTAGATTACTTTTGAAAACTATGGATGATGAAAAGAACCATAAATATCCTTGCTGTTTAGATACTCCAACCAACCAAAGACACAAAGCAACATACTTCACAGGTCCAGCAAATTAAAGGCAGATCATGCAAAATCAAGCAAACAATTTTTTCTTGACAAAGTGATCAGCATCACAAGAACAAGCTCACTGACAGTCTCTCTCATGCGAACGTGGTTGGATCCATGCATGAGGCCAGCCTTCTGATCATTGGCCTCAGGAAAGCACATTATATAATTCATCCTAATCAGACTTAGTCAGCCCAGTGAGCACCTCCTAGGTTAGAAACAGCATTTTTTCAGCATATAACTTTCGCCTCACCTTGAGCTCCTCGAGTGTAAACCCTCTTCGTTTCCTGACTTTCTTATTGTCCTTGAGGGTTGGACAGTGAACTACAGGTCAAAGAGGACCCTCAGTTGGACGTGGAAAAATCTGCACAGCTTTCTTTTGCCTTGCTGGGAAAGAAGCATTAATGAATAAAGGGTCAAAAACAACTGACAAGATGAAATTCAGAACAATAAACAATGAGAAGATCCCTATGAGGCAATCATACCAACACGTCTTCTGGCCTTCCGTGCAGGCTGGTTAAACCAAGTCCGGACATAGTCTTGCCAGTGCTTTTTAAAGTGCCCATTTGGCACCACATTGTTATGCCTAACCATGAGTTACCTGATAAGAAGCAAAAGTAATCATGTCTAATGAAAAAATAGAAAATTTCTTCTATCACTTGAAGAGAAGGGAAAGATAGAGAGAATGTTCAATGCATGAATTCATTTATTCAAACATACCACGGCACTTCATGTCCAAAGTAACTATCCATTTTCAAGCTTAACCATTATGCTTCAACAGTCATATCAAGAAAATTATCTAACCCTAACCATTTTAAGGAGCAGAGATTTATCAGTGATATCTGCTGATTTCTCGATGGGGGAAGAAAAAAGTAACTCTGCTGCACTGTCAAGGTTCAGGGAACTGATCTTTAGATTTATTGGTGGTTTATACACCCATATGAATCTTGCCATTGTTATCTTAAATATTCCTTGCTAAGGCCCATTAACATGCTCTGCTACTGCTAGCGCTAGCATAGCTGCATAATCTGCTACACTTGCAACTGAACTTGAGATCTCGAAACCAACAAACTTCCAAGCTCAAGCACTGAATAACTCAGGTGAATATAGGCAGAATAGGTCAGCCATGGTTTAAATGCTTTGCGTACTAAATTGACTTGATCCAATTTAAAAATGAAAAAAAGCCATGACTCACCCAAATGGATGATGATCCAATCAGAGCAGATTGTTTAGATATGAATCCAAGTTGACTCAGAATGGTCCATCTTTAAAATATGACATCAGCTTATGTGTGAACATGCATATAAATCGTACATTACATGAAATTATCCACTAAAGATTGCAATAATGAACACTCACAGTAGGAACAATAAGTCATCTAGATATGCAAGCAAAACCATGCGAAACCAAAATCAAAAGTGAAAACAGCATTTGTATAGTGAACATGACATAAAACCCCCACATGCCATGCATGAAAAGAAGTGAATGGAATGAATTATTTTGATGGCAAAAACGTGTGGCGATACATCAAGTTAGAAATTAACGGTATATGTTAGTTCTAAAGTTCATATTATCACAGTATGGAGGATTATTGCTCCTTTCGAGATGCAGTGTGCAATTAGCATCTCTGTTGTATGGTTAACTCATTTTGCTCTTTGATTTGAAAGGGGATTCATTATTCAGCGACAACAATCCCTAATCAAAACTGCTAAACCAACCTAGCTTCTTAGTAATCATAACAGAGGCTATGTTTGTGATTTCTCCTTCCATCATGTTTCTGGCCGCCACCTCATGAAAAAATTTATGACTACAGAACCAATGAGCGAAATGAAAACTTGGGCTACCAGAATAACAAAATTTCATGCTGCCAGATGCAATATGGAAGTTAACATAGATTTGACTTTCCCCGGTAAATAAAATCCGAAAGTCACAGTTTTCACTGAATAAAAAATAAGAAAAATCAGTTGAGATCAACTCTGGAGTCCCGCCTCTGTGAACCCGAAAGGCGACTCTGTCGTGATCGGGGTCGAGTGCGGGTGTAAGGTAGTAGGAGAGCTAGTCGCCGACGTTTAGAGTGGCAGGACAATCAGAGGGCGAGGTCGGTGGTGTCTCAGGAGGGGAACTTTGGAGTGGGTGTGGCTTTCGGTGGTCTGTTGATCCTCTGCTTCGACAGCATGAATCCGAGCACGGAGGATCTGCTACAGGTAGAGTTGCAGACGTTATCTATCGACGGGTCAGCGATTAGGAAGATTGAGCCAGGGGATGAAGCAGCTATCCTTTGTTCCTTGTGGACTTCAAAATCTTACAATAAGGAGTTCTTTAAGGGGATGATGAAGAGGATATGGAGGACGAAGGAGAGGTTCTTCTTCACTGAGGTGGGGGAAAACCTTTTTAAGGTATCTTTTGTTAACAAGGAGGACAAAGATCGTATTATGGAAGGAAGACCAAGGCTTTTTGAGAGGTGCATTGTCATTCTCGCTGAATTGGAGGAGGAAATGGATCATGCACATCTGATGCTCGTCAAATCGCCGCTGTGGGTGCACGTATCGGGGTGAATTCCATAGAGAACAAAATAGTTGGCTAAAGAAGTCTAAGAGGACGAGATTTAGCTTCTAGGTTCATTTTTTGTTTCTATTTTCTTTTCACTAGATTAATAACTTATTTGTATTTGAATGTTGTTATAGAATTCATTGATTACATGAATAACTAGATGTATTATCTAAAATTTAGGATAAACCTTTTTGGTTATCCATGGTTAGACTTTAACATTATTTTTTTGATAAGTTTCGACATTATTTAATTAGTAAGAATATTATTGCTTTAATTTGATATCTTATGTTAGAATTATAATTCTTAGTAAATTGATATTAAACCTAAGTAATAACCTTATCTACCGAAGTGAAGGAACTAAAAGGTGAAAGGAAAATTATAAGAAAATTATGAAATTAGGCCAAGGTTTAGCTAATTTTGGTCTGGACTTTGAGTTAGATTTTCTTGAGTTACTTTTAGTTCCCCACTTTAAGATTTAACTTTATTTCTTTCTATACCCTAATAACCTTATGTGTGATGAATCATCTTTAAAAATAAATATTGAGATAAAAGGTTGAAAGGGAATTAATGCATTTAAATAATTTGGCATTATTAAAAATATTTGTATAGTTATCCTGAAACATGGTTAGAAAATTTAAGTTGAACTATGTTAAATATATAAAATAAGTGAAAACTAAGGGTAATATCAAGCTTTGAAAGAAAGAAAGAAAAAGAAGTGGGGGGGGGGGGTTGTGCATAAAGAAATTTAAAATCACATACAACTTGTATTGGAAATTCAAGTCAATTTGAAGATGGTTAGATCCTAAATTTTTTTAAAACTTGAACCTAATGAGTTTTAGCCTAACAATGCAATATAGGAAGTAGTCATGATTCAATAGTCAAGTTGGCTAGGTGAGTGGAGGAGGCTTGGAAATCGGAATATAATAAGATACATGTGAAGGGTTTGAAGAATGAACTTTTTTACTTTAGTATTTCAAATCTTCATAATTAATGAGTTTTCCACCTTACCTTTTCTTTATTTAGCTAATTAGCCATTGCCCCATTATAGCCTATCAAAGACCGCTTGAGTATTTAAATTTGTGTATTACATTAGTAGAGATAGAAATGAGAAAGTTGCATGTAGGTAAAGAGAGTTCAAGAGCTTTTCATTTTATTATTTTTGAGCTCTTAATTCTTGAGAAAAAATACAAGTGCATACAGACTAGATTGAGTAGGAAAGAATTTTTATGGTTAATTGATGAATACATGTTAAGATTTTTGTTTAACAACTCATTAAGCTAGTAAGCATTTGATTCGTACGTTCCTGATACTCGATATGCTAAACATGATTTTTAACTCAAAATTCTTTTGACTTTGCAATATTTGAAAATTTAGAAATTTTAAAATTGATTTATAAACGTGGTGGTTAATATTTGCTTGAGGACAAGCAAAAATTTAATCATAAGGGTATTTGATGTGTCAATTACAATCACAAACTAGAACTATTTTCATACTCAAAATATTGATAATTCATAGTTTTAAAGACAAAATGTTAGAATTGATTATCAAAGTACAATTTCTTATATTTGATTGCTATTTATGCAAACGATGTTAATGCAATGAAGAATTGATGAAATGAAAGAAAGAATGATATTAAGGAAGGAATACACTTAAGCGAGCCAAAGAGATTTAAAAAGGATACAACGTGGTCTAAAACATGAGAAAGAAGTTCCAAATAGTTTGGGTCATGCCAATCCTGAAAATATGAAGAAATGAAGTTGAAAAGTCATGTACAAAAATTAACATGGTTTAAACCATGTTTAGCCGATATAGACTATGTTTTAGCCCATATACACATTAGTTTCATTTGATTTTAGGTAATTTTCAAAGGAGACTTGTTGAAAATATGTGGAAAATAAGCCAAGTCTATGTTTTGACGATTAAAAAATCAATTTGAGTAAGTTTTGGTTACTAACATTTTTGTGAAAATGTTTAAAGATTATAAATTTGAAGAATATGAAGCATGGCAAGTCAAGTCGATTTCCAAGTCGACTCAGGCATCGACTTAGGCCAAGTCGATTCCAAAGTCGACTCGAGCAGCGACTTCAAGACGTCGCTTTCGTCCAGAGTTGAAATTGAGAAGCACAAATGCCGAAGTCGCAAACGAAATCAACTCCGCATGTGACTTGGGTGAAGTCGTAGACCAAGTCGACTCCAGCATCGACTTTGAAATAACATTTCCTTCCAGAGTTGAAATCGAGAACAAAAGCTGCCGAAGTCACATCCCAAGTCGACTCCGCGTGCGACTTGGGTAAAGTCGTAGACCAAGTCGACTCCAGCATCGACTTCAATCGGACAGGGCAGAAATTTCAAAAGTCAAATCGGGAATTAGATCGATTTCAAGGAAGACTTGAGTCAAATTGAAGATCAAGTCGACTTAGATGTTCGACTTGGAACATATGAAGACTAATCTAAGTCCAAAGAAAGCAAGATGCATGAATTCAACTATTCTAATCAACATAAATTGGACTTGTTCATGCATACAAAGATTCAAGACTCAACGATTCAAAGTTTGTAAGTCATGGAGGTAAAGGACATCAAGCTAGAATGATAATATAGTGTTCCAAAGAAATATAAATCAAGGAAAGGACAACCAAACATGAAGAAATTCAAGCAAGCAAGACATTCAAAGGATTTCATGTTCATCAAGCAAGCTGTCGAGGTGAAGTCGCACCCGAAGTCAACTCCACTTGCGACTTGGGTTAAGTCGAGGACCAAGTCGACCCAGATTGGAACTTGAAAAAGTTGTGAACAGGCGAAGTCGCACCCAAGGTCGACTCCATTTGTGACTTGGGCGAAGTCGCACCCAAATTCGACTCCACCTGCGACTTGGGTCTCAATGTTCGGAAAAATTTCAAACGTTGTCACATTAAATGCGCATCACCTACCTCCAAACGTTCGGATTCCCTCAACAATTATAAAAGACATTCAAAATGAACGAGGAGGGTAGTTGAGAATTGATTAAGTGTGCATAACTCCCATCTTCAAGAGCTTTAAGTGATCAAGCCAACATCTAGAAGAAGAACTTTGCTTCCAAGCTGCCAAGAGCTACTTGCTGAATCATTATCATTGTTGTACAAGTTCTTCTCTGCGCCAAATCTACTTCTACACAACAGTAACGTGTAGAAACTTTCTTTTGATAATTCTTGTTGTATTGAACTTGATTTAGTTTGGGTAACTAAGATTAAGTATAAACAAGTAGTGTGTGATTAGAGTGGAACTCGTTACCTACTTGTGCTGTGCATTGCTGATGCCCCCTAGAGCTAAAATCTAGAAGAGAGCAGTGACTCTAGTTGTATGTGTGAAATACAATAGTGGAACCCAAGTCACAAGAGGTGTTATCTTGAAAGAGTGGAGTAGGGAGGTTGCACGAACCACTATAAAATCTTGTGTGTTGATATTTATTTCTGCTCTCTATACTATATTGCTTTCTATTTTGTTTCTTCATAAAGGGGACTAGATTAATCTGGGGTAAAGTTTCTGTTTAAGTTTAAATTTTTCAAGAACCCAATTCACTCATCCCCTCTTGGGTTTTGCTATAAACTCGGGACCAACAAGACTTATTTAAGGACTTTTGAGACACAACATTAGGGATCTTGGAGCATCTTGGAGAGTTAGAATTTTATCTTTTTAGGCACAAGTTTTTTATTAGAGGTTAAGGTTTGTGAGAAGAGAGCCCTAACAAGAGGAGAAAAGAAAATTCGAGTAAGATTTGCAACACACTATTCGGGATTTAATCAATAACCTTTTATGTTTCCTTTCTTTTTAGATTCTACTATTGTGAATTTGATGAATTATGATTAGGAAATTGTTTTAAATTTATTAAAGTCGTATTTGGCTAATTTTTTTATTTAAAGTTAGGATGTAGGATAATAATAATTTTCATAGATGATTCAATAATAATTATTTATGAAAGATAGTTTGCTTTAATTTGGTGCCTTTTTGTTTAAATAAAAATAATTTTCGTAGATGATTTGATAATAATTATTTATGAAAGATAGTTTGCTTCAGTTTAGTGTCTTTTAGTTTAAACGATTGATCAGTATTTGAACTCACACTTTTGTATAATCCAATATATTAAGTGAATAAACCGAAAGGTGAAAGTTTAATATAAAAAAATTAATATACTAAATCTAAGAGTTTTTTATCATAAAAATAAGCTAAATACCTTCGAGGAATTCGATGAATTCTATACACTATCAAAAAATTTAATGCATTCTAATTAGCACATCTCCTATAAAAATAAGTGGTTATGTTGGTTGGGATACATCTTACATGTATTGAAAGAGAATATAAGATTATAAAAGGGTTTGTTTTCCTTTAAATTAGATTATTCAAATTGAATAAAAACATTGATTATCCATTGCAAAAAGTTTACATGTAAACTCTAGACCCTATATATTTCTCATCCATATTTCCATTAATATATTTAGGTTAGAATTCTACTTTCTTTTTTACATAGATTAATCATATGTTCTATTATATTTTTTAATTTTTTGTTGTTTAGATAATTGAATTCACTATAATTTAATTTTCAACCAAATCCTGGTGGGAACAATATATATATGTACTATGAGCTATGAATCATGTACTTACAAAAATCCTAATACTTAATTGCCCTTCCCTGATATAGCTCTTTTAACAAGTAAATAAATGTAGTCTAAAGTGTATTTAAGATTATATCAATATCCAACAAAATCGGAATCTAAATACCAGATGATTTCTAACTTATTCAACTTCTTATATATGATACGTAGTGTTTTTCTCTTTGAAGATGCATAAAAACTAGTTTGGCTATTTTCCAACAATCCGTCCCTAAATTGCTAAAATATTTGTCTAACATTTGATAATGTACACAATATTCAAATGTGTACAAACTTGAGCATGTATTAGACTTTCTATTGCTAAAGCATAAGAAATCTTTTATATTTTCTCATATTCGAAATCATTCTTGGGGCATTGATTGAGATTGAACTTATCCCTATTAGCAATGAGACATCTTCTAATCTGCAATCTTGCATGTGAAATCTCTTAAGTACTTTCTTAAAAAATGCCTTTTGTTATAATCAGAGAATACTTTGAAAGCAACCTTGGGGTATTTAAATCCCTAATACAAAAGATGCAACTCCAAGATCTTTATCCTTTTTATTTTCATGCAATAAAACTATATCAGTGCTAGCAAGTAGTATATCATTGACATATAAAATCAAAAAAATAGTCACTCCCACTAAACTTATAACTACTTCTACTAACTTGTGGTATATATAATCATCAATTAGATGCATCTTAAAACCAAGTAAGATGACAACTTGATGAAATTTATAACATCATTGATGGGAAGCTCGCTTAAGCTCATGATAGATTTTTTTTAATTTGCAAATCATATTCTTCATATCTTCCAATTCAAGGTTTTCTAACTAAAACTTATAAATCATCTCATTAATGTCATCATTAAGAAATGTTATCCTTACATTTGTCTAATGTAACTCAAGGTCAAATTTTGATATTAAAGCCATTATTAACTTGGACGAGTCTTTTGATAAAATTAGAAAAATCTCTCTCTAATCAATGTATTTCTTTTGAATAAAACTCTTTGCGACAAAATAAGCTTTATATCTCTCTATATTACCTTTCGAATCTTTTTCTTGTAAATATTTATCTACAATTAATAAGCATCATACCTTTAGGCAACGGGATGAATTACCAAATGTTGTTATCTTTCATAGGCATAATTTTTTTATTCATGACATCAATCCACTTCTAAGAATTATTATCATCCTCTTATTTTGAAGAAATTTGATATAACCATTGGAAATTACATTTTACTTTCTTCAGTGGATATCTTTAATGACATTTGTTCTTGAAGATATTGAGCTTGTTCATCAGAAATAAGTTGTTTACCTTGATCACAAAAATTTTCAAGAATATGTTGTGGTTGTAACAATGTTTCTTGTTGTCAAGATTAGAAGCCTAATCACTATCACTGATAATCGGTGGAAGAGAGTAAATTTTTCTTCAAAGATATAGTCTTCAACCTTATCTTTGTCAATGCTTAATATCCTCAAAGAACTCAACATTTTCGTCTCAAAGAAGAATTTAGATGTCATATCATCAAATATATACCCAAAAACCATTCGTACCTAATAATATTTGAATTCAAAAAAATAAACTAATTGTTTTATAATGAATAAGAATAACTACATTTTTCCAATATAAAAATCGAAACTAAATTTCATCTAAAGATAGTACCACATGTCAATTCAAATAAAATCAAATCTTTAACAATAACCTAAACATCCACATAGCCTCTACTTTAGCTGATTTATCATTGCCTACATAGATGAATCTTTCAGCATCATTTAGATTTTGACAACTCATACAACTTAGCATAAACACCCTCACATGATAGTAGTACTAGATCTATCCACAAAATGTGTCTTACAACTAAGGCTAAATTAACTTCTAAATAAATTGAAATAAGAAATGTACCCTTTTTTGCATGCAAGAATGATATTTGGTGTGATTCTTTTACATGTGTCTAGGAGTCTAAAATGAATACTAGCAAAATTCCTCGTTTGATATCCACTATTGTTTCTTTTATATTGGATTACCCACATTTTCCTAACCTTTATTTGCATCCTTAGAGGTACTTGCGGAGTGAGTACTTTGTGTATTTTCTTATTTCAACTTATCTTTTTCTTGCACATAATGAGAAATGAGTTTACTAAGATATCATTTATACTTTGATAGTTATAATTAAGCTTAAATTGACCAAATTATGCGAGAAAAAAATAAAACTAAATGCTAGAGTAAATCTTGCGATCACTTTAACCATAATCTCTTTGTTTCAAAGCAAGATGTGATATACACCCTTATATTTCCTTTACCCTTCTTCTTTATTAAAATCAATTTTGAAAGAATCAGACTTATTTCAACTTTATTGCTTTAAGCAAGGCACTTTTCAATTTCCTGAAGAAAAACTTGGTGATAGTGCTTTTAACAACAAGCACTTACTTTACACCACAATTCTAATCTCTTTTATAACTTTCCCTTGAGCCTTTCTAACCAAAATTCAAGATAAAAATTTTCCTAACTAGTTTTTGAAGAACATCTTAAACCACGATAAAACCTAGAAGCCCTTCTAAAATTTATCCAGTGTAACCTAACACATTTTATTATCTTATCTTAATCTAAGTATGCCCCCAAAGGGGAAGAAGAAAGGCACACAAGGGGCATTAACATCAAAATCCACTTTAAAAAGAGGATCTACATTAAAGAACACATCAAAAGTAATGAAAGTCTATTGTTAACTTTTGGAGTTTCCAATGGAATTTAAAACTAGAGAACATGAGTCAGATGTGATTTATAAGTTATAATCACTAATATGGATGACAAAACCTTAGAACACTTAGAGTTGAAAGAAAAGGTGCATGAGATGAATGGTTTTTTGGATAAAATACTTTTGCACCCTAAGGTTTGCTTGGATACAAGGAAACCACATTTAAACTCTTGAATAGTTACAATCGCAAGTTTCCCATATAATAACACCTATAGAAAATGCATACATTTTAAATTCATGGGGATCGAGTATACAATTCTAGATTTCCTAATAAGGTTCTAAGTTGTTTCCAATAGGGTATGAACACAAGGAGCCATGGGGAGACTTGATTGAGAACCATGATTATGATGCAAGTAGGTCTAATTCTACTCATTTAAAGATTTATACCATGCTCTATCTATGGAAGAGACAAGAGTACTGATTTGGTAAATAGAAATGAATTATTTTTGTTATGAATTATGGTTAAGGGTATGAAAGTTAATTCAGAAGAATGGTTGTTGAAACACTTTATTCAAGTGGGTCAGAGTAACAATACAAAGATTTTTTTGGGTGATTTAATTTTTATCATTATATATTATTATAACTTTATTACTTAACATGAAGTTCACACAATGATTGAAGGGAATGATAAGATTGAATTAAACAAACTTGTTCACATGAAGAAAAATTTTGGTTAATTTGTGATTTTCATATTTTGATTTAAAAAATAATTATTGGTATATATAATGACTATATTTTGTGTTTTAATAATTTTCGAATGACATTCTTGATGTAACACTTTGAGATGAAACTTGATTTATATTTCAATGTGATGATTTGATGCATGTGAGTTCAAGGTTAAACTTGTGGATGAATTTCATTAGCACTTCTAAAACATTAAGGACAACGTTTATTTTGTTGGAAATATGTGGAAAATAAGCCAAGTCTATGTTTCGATGATTAACAAATCAATTTAAGTAAATTTTGGTTACTAACATGTTTGTGAAAATGACTTAAGGTTATAAATTTGAAGAATGTGAAGCATGGCAAGTCAAGTCGATTTCCAAGTCGACTCAGGCATCAACTTAGGCCAAGTCGATCCCCTAGTCGACTCCAGCAGCGACTTCAACCCGTCATTTTCTTTCAGAGTTGAAATCAAGAATGAGAGGTGTCAAAGTCGCATCCCAAGTCGACTCCGCTTGCGACTTGAGGTGAAGTCGCAGACCAAGTCGACTCCGGTAGCGACTTGGAGGTGTCATTTCTGTCCAGAGTTGAAACCGAGAACAAGGGCTGTCGAAGTCGCATCCCAAGTTGACTCCGCATGCGACTTAGGTGAAGTCGCAGATCAAGTCGACTCCGACTTCGACTTCAATATGGAAACATGCAGATCAAGATAACTCAATGACAGATTCAAGAGATTCAAAAGAAAATGAAGGTCAAAGACAACTCAAACACTCAAATGAAGATCAAATGAGGATCAAATGAAGACCAAAGCAAAGCTGCATATTTCTCATGGAGAATCGAGATCATGCATTTGGACTTCTCTTATGCACTTCAATACTCAAAGACTCAAGACTCAAGACATGGAGTCAAATGTGTTTAAGATAAAAGAATTATAAAGAGTTCTAAAGGAAGAATAACCAAACATGAAGGAATTTAAGCAAGAAAATGATTCCAAGATTCAAGTACTCGAAGAACTTAAGAAACGGAATCCAAAGGTTCTCTATGTAAATGATCACACTGAGTTCCAAAGAGATATAAATCAAGGGAGAACAATCAATATGAAGAAAATTAAGTAATCAAAGTCATCTCTGAAGATTTCAAGTTCATCAAGGAAGTTGCTGAGGTGAAGTCGCACCCGAAGTCGACTCCACCTGGGACTTAGGTCAAGTCGAGGACCAAGTCGACCTAGACTAGAACATGAAGAAGTAGCGAACAGGTGAAGTCGCACCTGAAGTCGACTCTATCTGCGACTTGGGCGAAGTCGCACCCGAAATCGACTCCACCTGCGACTTGGGTCGCAACGGTTGGAAAATTATTGAACGTTGGTGCATTAAATGCACGCCACCTACCTCCAAATGTTCAGATTCCCTCCATAATTATAAAAGACAATCAATATGAACGATGAGGGTAGCTGAGAATTCATTGATTGATCATAACTCCTATCTCTAAGAGCTTCAAGTCATCAAGCCAATTTTTAGAAGAAGAACCTTGCTTCAAACTACCAAGAGCTGCTTGCTTAATCTTTAAGCCTGCATTACAAGCTCTTCTCTGTGCCAAAATTGCCTCTATACAACAATAACGTGTAGAAACCTTCTTTTATTCTTATTGTTTATTGAATTTGTTTTAGCTTGGGTAGCTAAGATCAAGTGTAAGCAAAGTAGTGTGTGATTGGAGTAGAACTCGTCACCTACTCGTGCTGTGTATTGTTGATGCCCCATAGAGCTAGAATTTAGAAAAGAGCAGAGGCTCTAGTTGTATATGCCCCCTAAAGCTAGAATTTAGAAGAGAGTGGAGACTCTAGTTGTATTCGCGGAATACGTAGTGAAACCCAAGTCACAAGGGGTGTGAGCTTGGAAGAGTGGAGTAGGGAGGTTGCCCGAACCACTATAAAATCTTGTGTGTTCATTTTTGTTTCTGCTCTTTACACTATTGCTTTCTTTTTATTTCTTTATAAAGGGGACTAGATCAATCTGAGGTAAAGTTTCTGTTTAAGTTGTAAATTTTTAATTACCCAATTCACCCCTTCCCTCTTGGGTAATCGCCATTAACTCGGGACCAACATATTTTAGATATGGTACTAGGAGGGGTGATCATTTCTGGCTGGACGCACGAGCCTGCTCCGTGCGTCCGGCTTGAAAACTTTTTTTTTAATTTTTTTCATAGGTAAGTAAATCTAGGTGTATTAAATCTATAAACCAAGTTTTACAATTTTTGAATTTTTTAAGTATTTTTTTATTTTTAAACACAGTGACATTTTCGTAATTTCTGGACATAAGAAAATTATGAAAATGCCACTGTGTTTAAAAATAAAAAATACTTAAAAGCATCCAAAAATGGTAAAACTTGATTTATAGATTTAATACACCTAGATTTACTTACCCATGAAAAAAATAAAAAAAATAGGTTTTCAGGCCTCATGGTACTATATGCATAAAATTATCAAAAGAAAATTTTTTTTAAAACAATGTTGTTGTTGATAGAATCAGACTAAAGAAAATTTTGATCATAAATTTACTTCATATAATGAAACAACCTTTGTTTTGAGATAGCGATAATCTATTTATGGATTCTTATGAATGATTCTTACATTAATTATGGAGTGATAACTTCGAGAAATTTAGAAAGGATAAAATTTTTTAATATTTTTTCTCAAAATTTTAAAGAAGAATTAACTACTTAAACATACTTATGAATCCATAGAATTAAATTTTAGAATACTTAAAGAAATTTTTTAATTCACAGAAGAAAATATTTTAATATTCTACCTAGGTTAGAACAAGCTTTTTTTGGAATTCGTAGAATGATTTCTTACAATGAAGAGAATGTATTTAATTACTTTTTATGTTTGTGAGAGATAGGTTATATACTATGTTTTGTTAGGAGTGTGTGATTCACTAAAAAGATTTTTAGGAAGATCATTAGTGTAGAAACGAAATGATGAGATTTGTTTTGTCATATGGTTAGGATATTGGAAACATATGTTTTACTAAATTATATTTTGTGAGTTTATGGTAACTCATAGTGCCGAGTTTAGTATCAAATTTTAGATTTTACAATTTTCAAATTTTAGTTTTCGATATTCTCCATATTGGTTTTGGATGTGATTGAGTTAGGAGTGATTGACACCTAATATTTGTTGATGGTGTCAGATACATTTGGGGTGATCAGTCCCAAGTATGATTGGATTAGTGGTTGGGAGTTTCATTATTTGAGGGGTTATGTCTCAATAGCAAGTGTTAATTTATGCTTGAGATTTGAGAATTGAATTTTGAATATTAGTGATAAATTTGATTAGGTACTCTTGCTTGATTAGGTATTATATAAGTTAAGGAATTTTTACTATTTCAAAAAACACTTAAGGGATTTAATCACTCTTATAAAATGAATAATATTTTAGAATTAATGGATTTGGGGTTGAACCCAAGCATTTAACTTGATCCTGGATGAGATGAAATGCGAAAAATTGGTATCATTAGTTGGATATTTAGGGATTAGACCCAAGGGTTGGTTTATTTATCAAATAATCTGGAATGATTTATGATAAGTCTACTATTACTTTAATGATGTCATGATGATGGTTGATAGTGGATTGTCTGAAGGGTGGTATGAAGCTCCTTAAATCTTTAGATTATGTTTATACCTTGAGAAGATAAGATGAATTGTAAATAAGAACATCCTGTAGAGGGGACTTAGCTGGGATGATTGAATAAGATGGATGGAATGTGTCACACATGCTTGAGGAAGTTAAATGAATTTGAGATTCGCATCTTGGGATGATTTGGTGCACAAGTTTTGAGGAGAAAACTTTTTATTAGGATGTAAAATATAATATCCTAAGTATTCTCAATAAAAGAAATGAAAGAAGATATATATAATGAGGCTTGGGAGGTCACATGATGATAGAATTTTGAAAATGAATATTTGGATATGAGAAAAGTTGTGTAATATTAGACTATGTCATTTTAAGATTGATGTTTTTACGAGACGAGAAATTTGCGTGTATGTATTATGTGATAAATGATCGGATATATAGTACATTGGGTTCTGGTTTATTCATATATAGCCTATTCAAGCTCTATTATTTGTATTTATTGTTGTGGATGTAGTGTTAACTTCTATCATTAGTTGTATCCTTCTACGAATAATGATTAACATAATGATGAAATATAAATAATGAAAATAATGTCATTTGAGTTGTTTCTATTGTCATTGTGTAATTACTGCCTTAGCTGTAAATATCTACGATTGCTACAAGTGTGTTTTTACATGCTTGCAGTCCTTTGCTTTCCAAGTATAGCAGATCCTTGGCGGATGTCATTGGATTTGCACCTTAGCAACTGCCAAGTTGAAGTTGTGGCTAGCACGATACTGCACTACTTCTACAAGTTATCATCTTTGCATACATCTTCGAAAATCACTATAGACACATTTTTTTATTTCTTGATTTAGTATTGTGTAAAATGGCTTGTAAGCTTCATCATCTTGGCTTCGATACTTAAAACAACATTTGCACTTGATTTATCTAAGTTGTCTTGTTACTTAACTATCTTGCTTCTACATACATGGACTTGACAGAATTAACCTGTTTTGGTTAAAGTAACCTATTATTTGTTTCCTTTTGACTATATTCATTTAATCATTGGCAAACTTGTCATAAAATACCGGATAAAATCTGAAAATTAGTTAAATTATCATTAGTAGTTTCACTTGTTATTCAATATTTTATCTCATCATCAAAACACTTTTCTGTAATTACCTTTCTATTTTAACTTTTTTTTTTATTCCTTATCATTACCCCTGCCATATTATCTGGTTTTCTCTTATTTTAAAAACTTTTATACTAAAAACTTTCCTTATAAAAGTTTTATTGCATACCCTTTACACAAAATTAATATAATAAAATAATTATTTTTTAAACTTCTAAGCTAGATAAAATTTACTCCTATACGTATAAATAATTTTATAAAATATTATTAAATTTTAATGTATTTACTAACGAATCTAAGCATTTTGAAAATAAGTTTACATATGAATGTATTGTAAAGAAATTGTAGCCCATTTGTAGCTTTGATCAAGGTGATTTTTTATCTCTTGATAAAACCAATGATATTGAACAACATAACCGATTGGTTTTTGATTTCGTCATCAAAATAGATACTTATCCATGAGATTACATGAAAAACTTCAGCGTAATCACGGTTAAACCCAAGCAAGAACCTATATACGTAAATCGAACAATTTTATCACATTTATTTTACATTTTATCACTTTTATGATATCTGGTCCACACAAATTATTTTTTAATAAAACTTGATACTTTTTTTTTGACAAGAATAGAACTTGATACCTTAGTTAAACAAATTATTAGAGATATAATGAACGGTTTGAATGCTGATTTAATCGTCAACGTCATCGGAAAATGGGAGACACCATTAAAATCATCAATGATTTTTCTAACCATAGGTGTATTTCTCCATGATAGCATATATATGCCATTGAATGTCCACCTCAAGCAACTCTTCGAGGATATGGCAGCCGAGGGTAGTGCGGGATCCATGGCATGTGATCCACGTCATGTTGCTGTGGACTTTTCAGATTATGTACATCACTCGCTGTCGTGGTATTTACCGGTTCACAAGCACAGGGCAACACTCGTACCCACACGAACCGACGTACAGCTGTCACGGGCAACCCTGTTAATTATAAGATTGAGTTGTTCAAAATCGTCCTGCACGAAAATGACATTGTCCGTAAAAAGACGGGAACCGAATACTGTATATGAAACGACACGCCGAAAGTATCGCCGATATGAATAGATTTTATTACGTGTGAAACTTAGATCGGATCGGTTCCGGTAAGGATAAAATTAATTTTTATTCATTTTTTTGAAAACTTCTATCCTTTTTTATTTTAGACTAGGTTGGTCTGAAGCATATCCTACCCAATTTTCTCAAGAGCGGATTGGTTACGGTTCGATTCCAAATCGGTTCTTAAAGAAATCATGCATTCAAATATATCTATTATGTTAATGCTCAATCCATATACTACCATAATCCATATAATTTATTTCTATGAAATCTGTCAAATAAGTGCAATCTATTTCCATGCAACCTATTTGTACATAATCTGTAAAATAATAAAAATTGTACATACTAGAACAAAATCTATAAGAAAATGCAATCTATGTAAAAAAATTCAATCTGTATATACTAAAATATGAAATTTGTTAAAAAAGTGCAATCTGTAAATAATAAAATCTGTATAAAAAAATCAAATAGCATAAGGAATATTATCTCATTGAAATATATTACTTTCAACAATCTTAAGTCTATCCAATCCAAGAAAAAAAACTTTTTGAAAGTCAAATACAACACAATAGATGCAACTTAAGCACAACATAAATCTGATCATAAATTTGATGATTAAAACCAAAGTTCAAATATGAATAATACTGGAATTCAAGAACTCTTCTCATCTCTCAACTTTCATCCTTCATTTAGAATTCCTTTTCCCAGAAAGTAGAAGATATAAAATTTAATAAAAGTCATTTGACCTTTAAATACAAAGATTAAAGAATGAAAATAAAAATTAACACAACCTTATTAGGAATGATGACAACATTAGAAGCATTGAAATGAACACTTGTACTTTCTGCAAAACAATTAGAAAATATATATTAATGATAATTTATCATACAAGCTATGCTTATGAACTTATTACCTATGAAATATATTCAATATATGTAAAAAAAGAAAAGGCAAAATGTAAAATGTTACCTGCTATTGTGTTATTCAAATTGGTATCTAGTATTGCAATAGAAAACTCTCCAAACATTTCTTCAATGTCGGATGGCTTGGGGTTGTCCTTAGCCAATCTTGACAACATATTAATGATTCAATAGTTTTTGTAGATAAAGAACTTCTATATGCATCAAGAACTCGTCCACCAATACTAAAAGCATATGCAAATGCCACAGGAGAAACCAGTATAGCAAATATGTTACCAGCAATCAAAGATAATACTCTAAATTTGGAAGCATTAGCTGACCACCAATCTAAAATATTAATTTTGCTAGTTGACAACAATCCAAATTCTTGAAGATACATATTAATTTCTGTTTTCGACCATTGCTCATCATTCTCTTCACAAAATTCTAGAAAATCATCAGTTGTACAAATCTCAACGTTTCTTTAACTATACTCTCCCACCCCAGTTGAAGCTTTTCTTGGATCAGAATGAGATTTATAAAACTTGAATAGTCTATGCAATTTAGAAGTGACCATTTGAGTTGTTTCAACAGATTTACTTTTATCAAATAATTTAGCATAAAAATCTAAGCTTGTATCATGGATCCAAAGCATTTGCTATCAACAAAATGATATTAATTTTGTCTAGGCTTCCCTAATATTTATTGAATTTGTCTCTCATTGTTTTGTTCATGTCTTGAAAAAGATAATTATCTAATATTGAGCTCATGAGTAAAAGTTTTTCAACCTCATGTAGTTGGACAAAAAACATTGAAGAAGTAACATAAGATGTGTCAAACAAAACTTTTGTAATCTCATAAAAGTTTTGCAAAAATTGACATAAAACTTATGCATTATCCCAACCAAACATGGTTGGAGGTGCTTCCCTAGCAATAACTGCATCCTTTTTTCGTAATTCATTAAATGCTGCTCTAAACTTTAAGGCTCTAGCCAACCTGAAATATGTGGAATTCCATATAGTAGGAACATCTAAGCACAAGCCACCTTTTTCTTTGATTCTTTTTTCTGGCAATATTTCTCAAATTTATCTTTCATAGCAAGTGAAGTCTTTACATGTTTAATCATATTTCTAATTCGATTGATTGAGTCTTGAATCTCATCTATTTCATCATGCACAATTAGGGTAATAATCTGTGCTGCACACTTAATATGAAATGTGGATCCATCCCCAATGAGTAAACCCTTTTCCTTAAATTTTCTTTTAATTTTCTAGTTGCAACATCATTACTAGATGCGTTGTCCATAGTTGTAGTACAAATTCTATTGAATTTTCATTTCATCAAGCAATTAAAAACAACATTAGCAATGCATTCACCAGTGTGTGGAGGTGCGCACAAACAAAAGTTAATAACTTTTTTATTTAGCTTCCAATTGTCATCAGCAAAATGTGCAGTGAGGTATAGATAACCTTCATTAGCTATAGATGTCCACATATCTATTGTTAAATATACTCTATGCACTTGGTTATGGAAAAAACTCATTAGCTTGGTTTTTTCACGTTCATACACAGAAGCCACATCTTTAACAACTATTGTTCTAAACACAAATTTCACAAGCGGTTGAATTTTAGTAATATATTTGTGAAAACCCTCACTCTATACTAACTTAAATAGAAGTTCATCGATTATTATCATTCAAGCAAAATCTCTTCTATTTACAATTTGATCAAATTGCCAAGCAGTCAAGCTACCTACTTGGCTACAAGAATTGCTCGCTGGAGATGATAGACTCAATAATTTCTGCTTCTTGTCACTCCGCCCACAATCATAATAAGTGCATCTATCTAGATACTTTCTCATTGAGATGGTCTCATTCTTACTTGAATAAGCTAAAACCTTTTTGAAGTAATTACATATGACTTCCTATTTCTTATCTTTCTTACCATTTTTTAAAACTTACTTAACTTTCTTAGTGAAGTGCTGCCACATATCAGAAGATAATTTATATTGAAATTTTGATTTTAGAGGAACAACATCATTTTTAGTTTTCTCGTCCTTTGAATCCTTCTCAATCAGACCCATTTGTCCCATTACATCCCTTTTCACCATATTCTCATCCTCATTCTCAACCTCTAAGTCATCTATTATATTAACTATGTCATCCATATTTAAATCAACACAATTGTTCACGCTACTGTCATCTTTCATACTTAATATTACAGTCACTCCTAAAACAATAACATTATAACATTGATTAAAACATTTAACTAATGATAAAAATTTTTAATATAAGTAGGGGCAACAGAAATTTTTTACCTCAATATTATGTGACTGCAGTATCTGTTTAATGCCTACAAAAAGGGCAATAAACTTTCATATGTTATGTGACTGCAGTATCTATTTAATGCCTACAAAAGTGCAACAAATTGTGTTTCTTCTAAATTTTAAAATTAATAGGATATTATGTTTCTTCTAAATCATATAATTAACAATGATGTAAATTAAATTTGCATAATAATTAAATTGTTTGGCTCATATATCAATTTTAAAATTATATTTTCAACTCTTAACATCTAAATCATAATTCTTCTAGACAAATGATTTTTTGATGTATTAGTGCATTTTATTAGTAAATGAATTTAATTATTTTTCATAATTTTACATGAACATGTATTTTTAATCAAATTTAACCCATCTATGCCTATTTAGCCAAGCTGTCAGAAAAACATTAATAGAACTTTATCAAAAAGTAATGCAAATACTGGTAGGGGCTTACAAGAAAGAACTAATTTTGGCAGTAGCAAGGGAACTGATTAGGAGGAAGATAATCCTAGTTTCCAAACACACACTCCGTAGCATGGCTCTTAGGATGGATGGTATTGGGCCCAAAAAGCAGATGAAAACTTCATAGTAAAATTGGCTTACTAACATTTAACTATTTTGTAGGACAATCAAAACATAAGAAGAGACTTGACCTCCAAGAGAAGAAGACTTTAAAACAAATTTAGAGGGCATTGCTCCCAAGCAGAATCGAGGTGTTTGGCTAGAGACTCCTTTGAAATGCATTGCCCATAGAGATAAATTTGAACTGAAGAGTTATGGTTGTTGACCCGAAATGCATGTTATGTAAGAAGGGAAATGAAGACATACACCGCTTGTTTGAGTTCTACGAGAAGACTAACCCAACTAGAAGGGAATTTATACTTAACTGAAATCTATAGACCCTAAGAGTAGCTATAAAATGCATTCTCAACTAACTAAGTCATTATGATGGAAGAAATGGTATCCTAGAAATAAATGTGGGGAGATGGAGTCAATACTAGATTTTTGGCAACATTAAAGAATGAAGCAACAACTATTGGGACAACCTAAAAACTATAAGGTTGTTGAGAAGACTAAGCATCACAAGCGAACATCTAAATTCAAGTTGGACAAGGCCTCCAGTAGGCAATTACGAAATCAATGTGAATGGAAGAAGACACTTAAATAGAAGAAGCATGGGATTTGCAGTAGTTCGAAAGGATTCAAGTGGGTGTTTCCTGGTAGCATGTGGCCAAAAAGTGGATGGATTTGTGGACACCCTTCACATGGAAACCACGGCTATGCTTATGTGTATGAGGTAGGGAGTAGATTTAGAAATTCAGAATGTGGAGTTGAAGACTTACTTGCTAGTATTGGTGAGTTTGATTCAAAATGAATGCCTAATTTTGTCAACTGTTGACATTTTCATTTGGAAGCTCCAATCTATGGTAGGAAAATTTTTATTTGTAGAATTCGAACATGTTTTAAAGTTGGTAATTGATGTGCCCACAATCTAACTGGATCATAGCAAACGGTATTGCGATTTATTTGATGTGGAGGAGAAGCCCATCAATATCATTGTAAATCCATTATACATGGACTTTTTATGGTCTTAACAGTTTTCTTCAATGTATTTACATACCTTTAAAAAAAAAGCACTGTAGATACTAAATTGTTTAGTGTTTAGCCATTTATTTTAGAAAATACTTTCACACTAATTAGGTGTTTGGCCCAAACACCTTTCGAGTACTTTAAATAGATGATAACTTTATGAAAATAGAGTTATCAAGGCCCATTTTACATTTATTTTGCATGCTAGTTCAAGAAAAACATGTAAGTTTACATAAGTTTTGCACTAGATTTCATCATTTCTACATTTTTTGCATCTTGTATAGTTTTCATGTGTTTTCAGTTGAATTCATGTCATTTTATTCGTTTAATATTTATTTAATCATTTAGGAATACATTTACTTATTTTTACTTCTTATTGTAGGAAAAGGAGGGCAATTCCTATGCAAATGTAAGGCAAAAAGATGATGGAAAGAAGAGAAAGTTTGACACAAGAAAACTTAAGAATTTCATGACAGCAGGGTTGGGACCCAAGCCTCAGGCACAAGCATAGTAAAAAATTCAAAAACAAGCAAACAGTAGGCAGCCTTCAGACACTTGACGCTGTGATGCTAACCCTGTACATGTGCACTATTTTGCGTGTGTTAACATCCAATTGAAAGGGTGTATAAATACATCTCTTAGGTTTCAAAAGCAAAGGTTAAGGGAGCATGAAGGAGAGCTCCAATAAGGAGAAGAAAAGGGGCTTCAAAGTTAGAGAAAAGATGAAGTAAAGATTGAGCTGTTGTGATGGAAATCATTGAGTTTTTCTTTCTCTTTTATTCTCTATCTTCTTTTCCTAATTCTCTTCTCTAGGGATGTATTGCAACAAGATTTGGATGAGAATCTCTGTCATGTTCATCAGCTGAAATTTATAGTAGGATGTTGTTATGACTTTGAACTCTAGACTATGTTTAACTTGGTTTCTTGTGCTTGAAATGAATATATGATTGTGTTGTGACTTGTGTTATGTGAGAGTACCTTTGCATATTGTGTTTAATACTCCTACAAGCTTGATAAAATTGTAGATTGATGTAATATCTAGGTCTACTCTTGAAAAAGTGATGTTTAGATGAGATCTCTATGTAAAGCATAGGTTTCTAACTACTTATGGTGGTTGAATGTTAAGATAGATAAAGATATGCCTATTAACCCTATGTGATCATGTTTAGATTATGTGTAAATTAACCTTATTTTACTTAGTTGCATAGGAACATAGCAATTGAATAAAATGTAGTTCAGTTTATAAGTATTAGAAGACGTATATAAATATAAATGAACCTAGATCAGTAACTTTTTATGCAACTAATTAAAGGAGAATCAATTTAGCATAGTTAGAGTCAAGGGATTCATAGCTCCCAATTATTTAATCATCTCCTTGAGAATCTTCATTAGTTGCACCCCTATCCCTAGTTAATTTAGTTAATTATCTTTATTTTTGATAAAAAAAATTCCATTTAATGAATAATGTATAATTGGCAAGTGGAATCTTTGATTGTACTATGATTTAACTTTCCCTTATCATGAGAACGATACTCTACTCCCTCTTTATTACTTAATCGATATGTATACTTATGTTAAAATGAACATTTTTTTGAAATATACACAACTCAACAATGGATAAAATTATAATAACAACATATATAAATATAATTTTGTCTTAAATTAACTTACTTTCATTCTACAATATATTTATATAGTCATTTAAATTTTGATATATTTATAATTATAAAATTCATATACTATGGTACTATAAAAATAAAATAAAAAGCAATGACATAAAAATGATGGATGTTTTCCTTGATTTTCAATAAAATAAAATGCTACATTTCTTGTTAAACTATAAATATAAATAATAGATTATTAATATATTACATACATTACATAAATTCTCTTACATTATGAGTATGTATATTAATAGTATAGCTTATTACTCTTGCAACTTAAAATATTGTAGGAAAATTTGTTTTTTCTATACAAGAAAAATCATTTCATCCCAAATTGGGTAATATTAACCAAAATAATATCATAAGATACTTTCGTTACGAATAACACGTTCAAGTTACCCTAGAATCTGCTAGTTGGTTCATAATCTACCCGAAGTTTAGGGTTCAAACCCACTGACGTAATAAAAAAAATAACATATTCAAAAATTTTATATATTGAATATTATATTTTAATTAAAATTGAATAAAATAATTTCTTGCCAATAAATATATAATTTTATTAATGCAATGTACCCTAAGGTTTATATTCACTAATATCATATTAATATAATATCTATTATTATTTAAACAAAAATAAAAACGGTAACCAAATGTGTTAAGAATAGTCATTTGAATGAAAGTCTATAGAGTATTTTTGCATAAAATAAATTATCAAGAAATTTTTAGACCATGAATACTCATATAGAAATCTATGAAAAAGATGTGGATATGTAAATAAAAATATGGAAAGACAAGTTAAAAAGATTTTTAAAAAAAGTTCTTATCTTTTGAAAGAATTTGCTAAAACATGGAAATGTATTTAGCCTAAAAGGGTACTTTTTGTTTAAAAAATGACTCCATGTAACCCCTTCTATTTTTGAAATTTTAATGTTTGATGGAAAATTCAATCCAGTCATTGTATTTAACATTATTTGTTTAGCTAGGAGACTAAGTTTAATCTAAATTCAATACATGCATAGGTCACATTTGCTAAAAACTAGATACATTTTTGTGTTAATTAGGAAAAATACTTAGGACTATTTACATATATATTAGAATGTAGCAATATCGTATAGAATCATTTATCCACATATTTATAATACTTTAGACGGTTTAGTTATTAAAAATACTACTTAAACATTAGTATTTAATATTAAATTATTTTATTATGTTGATTTTATATGTTTGTAGATGAGTCTCATATACAGTGATGCTGGACAAGGAAAACAGGTTTCATAATAATATAAATAATGTTAAATATAATGAATAAAGTTAATTTTCCATCAATCATCTCAATGTTAAAAATGGAGTGGGTTATATAAAGGAAAGGTTTCATAGAAACGCTCCCAACTTTAAAAAATATTGTAGGTTGTGATTTGCTCGAGGGATAATTATTTGAGGCAAACACTTGAAAAACCAAAGCGAGTGTAGTTGATAAGAGAAAGCACTTAGATCGTGGTAAGACAAATGATCAAACCGTCCCAGACTCTTAATTAGCATGAGTTTTGATTAAGGATGCAACTTGGACTCATGAAACTCGGGTTCATTTCAACTTTTGCCTGACTCTATTTGTAAAACCTCAACCCTAACCCTAATCCTTACTTGATTTGCAAAACCTCAATCCTAATCTTATTTTTGAAATTTGGGCTCGGGTTAATATGTACATTATCAATATATATTTATTACTCATCCTATACTTATTTTATCACAAATATATTGCTTTAAAAAATTCTAAAATGATAATTATTACAAGAAAGCAAGAAAAACTCAAATACCACTTAAGAGTATAAAGAAGGAAACCCTATTTTGGGCTTTCTTTTCACATTAAGTAGAATAATAGCCATATTTTGGAGAATGTAGAAGTACGAACTTTTTCTATTATGCAATTTAACATTAATGTCACAATTATATATGTAAATATTAGCATCCAACCATAAGAGCAACCTTATAATACCAATCACAATGAAAGAATATAATCCAAAAACTACAATAATATCAAGACCAATAAGATTACAAGTTCAAGATTTCAACTCCAAATCACAATATCCAAGTTAGGTCTAAGTCTATAACACAAGTTTTAAGTTCAAATAACCAAATTAGAACATTTAACTGAGATCCTCAAGTTACAACATAACAACGTCAAACATTTTAATTCCCCAATGTAGTCTTCGTTCTTCTTGTCTTGTGTTATTCTTAATCGTCAAGCCAAATTCTTTTTCCCTAAAAAGAAAATGCAAAAAATTGATGTTATATTATACAATTGAACTTAAGGAGTATATATATGTATATGTATTCAAATATATAACTAATACTTTTGTAAATTAATTTCTTGGTCGAAGAGGCAGTAAAGAAGTGCACGTCAATTTTCATCAACTTTCTTTGAAAAGTAAATATTAATTTGAAAATAGTATCAAAAGTAAGGTAAATAATTAAAACAGAAAAATATATTTCACCTCTTGCACATTTGAACTAGTTGATCAACAAATTTTTCATAATTTGAATTGTTTGGAGTTGCTCTCAACCAATCTTGAGTGCAAATGAAATACTCAACCACCATGGGTGTCAATGAACTACGATATTAGTTAAGAACATATTCCCCAATACTAAATGCAGATTTTGATGCAGCTGTTAAAACAGGAATAGCAAAAAATATCTTTTTCCATAGAAGATAAAATCCTATATTTTATAGTCATTGACTACTATGCTAAAATATCAAATGGTTCTACATCATTTTCAACTAAATCTTTTAAATATGCATCAATTTCATTTGCAATAACTTCAACACTAGTGGTAAGCATGGATTGTCACAGCTTCAATTTTGCATGCTTTGATTCGGATGATGCCCCACTCACTTCAGACGAAGAACTTGTAGTAGTATAAGTAGATTCAGATTCATAAGTTCTATACAATTCAACCATTTTATCATACACTTTCTTTGATAATACACAAGCTTGGTCAGCAAAAAGAAAAATACTAAGACAAAATTCCAAATAGCCTGACTTGTACTATGGATCAAACACGGCCACAATGAGCAAGTAAATATTAAACTTGTTAACAGAACCTCAATATTTTACAAATTTTTCCTTCATTTTGTTGTACATTTGAAGAAGGATAGGGTTACTATTCTCAGTTGGAAATGTATTTAATTGATCTTGACTTATATCAAGAGGAGGAAAATGGTGTGGGGAATTGACATATTTAGTACCTGAAAAGAGCTCAATAGCTTCAAAAAACAAGTCCATAAGTCACAAATGACTTTAGCATGGTTCTAATCTTTTTCAAGAGGAGGATTAGTACTTCTAAAGCTTGTATCATTCGCTTCAAGATGTTCGAAAGCCATTTCAAATGGTAGAGTATGTTTCAACATCACGTACATAGAATTCTAACATGTTGACACATCTAAACACAAAGACAATTTGCTCAAAATTCTAACACTGTCATAAGATTTTTCAAATGTCTGTTCTCTACCAGGAGAACTTTTGACTCACTTTATATTGTTATGAATTTGAGCAGTGGAATCCTTAATTTGATCAGTTTCCTCCTTCATAACCAAATTTAAAAGGTTTGCGATACAACGGACATGCAAAGATTTTCCATCTCCAAATAGAGCATTATTCATTTTTAAATTCAAATGCAAAGATTTAGAGCAACATCATTAGCTGACATTGTTGTGAACTCAACTAGAAAACCAAAAAGCAATTTATATTTTGATGATTAATAACTCAATTTTGAGTGATAAAGGTTACTAACATTCTTGTTGAAATATTTTAAAGATTGAACTTTCAATCATAGACTAGGTCTCGAAGTCAAGTCCACTTAGTCATGCAACTTGAGTCAAGTTTATAACCAAGTTGACCTCAAATTGCGACTTAGGATGAATGGATGCAAGTTTTGAAGTGCAGGTAGGTCAAGTCACAATGCCAAGTCGACCTCACTTATGACTTAGACAAAGTTAATAGACAAGTAGACTTAGGGGGTCACATAAACCTGTTTGACCAAAAGTTTAACGTGCGAAGTCGATAGCCAAGTAGATTTCACCTTGCGACTTGAGTCAAGTTGAAGGCAAAATCGACTCAAGAATCTGACCTGCATTTATGAAGAGGAGTGATATTTTAAATGCTAAAGCACTGAATGTTAAGTCACACAGCCAAGTCGACTCCACTATACGACTTGGATGAAGTTCAAACTAAAGTCGACTCTAAGTAAAGACTTGGAAGAATGAAAGCTAAGAAGCACGAGTTATGAAAGTTTAAGTTTCAAGCAAGATGTGAAGTCGCATAGCCAAGTCGACTTCACTAGCGACTTAAGGGAAGTCCTATGACCAAGTCGACTTAAGGATTGCATGAACTACATGACTAACAATTGAACGCGTGAAGTCACACCCGAATTCTACTTTTCATGCGACTTGGGTCAAGTTAAAGGCCAAGTCGATTCTAGTTGGAACTCCAGAAGCACTATATATGAGAAACGAACTTAAGACGTTGAAATGCCCCAATCAAAGTCAAAACCTAAGTCAACTTTAGTATTCGACTTGTGTGTGGTCACAGTTGAAGTCAACTCCAGTTATGGTGCATTAAATGTATGCCACCTCCCTCGTAACATTCAAATTTATTTCTTCTCTATTTAAGACTCATTAAAAGAAGTGAAGTGAGTAAGCTAGAGCATTAATTAAGCTTCCATCTTCCAATCTATAAGCATTCAAGTGGTTATTTAAATGTTGTACAAGAATTGTGTCATTCATTGCAAGTGCAAAAGAGATCTTACTCAACTCACTTCATAAGTTCTTTCTCATGCTGAAACTTCATCTACATAATTTGCAAAGTGTAGAATCTTTCTTTTATTCATTTTTTTGTGAATTTATTTAACTTAATATTGGAGACCAAAGTCAAGTAAAGACAAATAATGTGTGGTTAGAGTGTGTCTTATCACCTACTTGTGTTATCAGTGTAAAGGCCCCCTAGAGCTAGAATCTAGAAGAAAGCAAGGCATTAATTATAACTACATTGACATAGTAGAGCCTAAGATACAAGGGTGTGTTCTTATAAGAGTGGAATAGAGAAGGTTGTCCTAAACTACTATAATTTCTTGTGTCTTTCTTTGCTATTTTGCTTACTCTCATATTCTCCTTGCTTTCATTCAAGGGGATTTAATTCAATAGGGGTAAACCTAATATATCGAAAGAAATTTTAAAAAAACCTAATTCACCCCTCTCCTCTTGGGTTTTGCAACAAACTTGGAACCTAAAGATGCATTATCAACAGTAAGAGTGCACACTTGTTTAATATTCCAAACATTCAGATATTTTTCAATTGTATTAGCAATAGCTTCACCCGTGTGCGGTGAAGGAAGAATACAACTAGGTATTAAATATTAATTTTAAGTAATTTAAATGATTTTTATGATCTTTTGGCTTGAAATTATATTTTTTTATTGTCGTAAAATAAATTGTGTTTGATGTGTTTACTAAAATTGTTGTAGTAATTGGGCTTTAAATATTTTTTAAATATGTTCACCACGTATTTATAAACGTGAATTGACCATTTAAATATTTTTTATACAAGCAAATAGATTTCTGTAAGTAGGTCCCACAAGATCAAATCTAACTGCTAGAAATTCTAGACTATCTAAATATTCTGTTGCTCAACCCTCCCTTTAATCAAACTAGTCATCACAGCAGCTATCCAAGCAATCTTAGCCGTCCACCTTTTTCAGGCCGTCCAACACCCATGTTTGATGACATCCAGCTCGTTGAATGCAAATTAAAATCAGCCATCTAATACTTCAACGGTTTAAAATTTCACTCATAATTTACAACTATCTAAACTCTGATCAAACCAAAAAATCCAGCCGTTCCATTTAATCAACATTTTCCAAAGTAGGGACCCAACCTGTGGGAAGTGCTTCCCCTATTTTTCTCAAGGGAAGTTGCATCTCTGCCGTTCATTTGAGTTAGATGGCTACAATTTATCAGGGTATTTTGGGCAGCTTAAAAAATCGAATGGAACGCGCAGAGGGATTGTGCTTACTCGCACCTATCCTCCGTCCATCGTTCTTCCTCATGCTTAGTTTCCATCCCTGTTTAGGTTATCAACTGTCAAAACTATGCTTGATCTTGGTTTGAAATTGGGTATTTCTATTTTTATATCGGATTTATTTTTTTCTCACCATTAGACGTATCCAACCAATTCAATCATGTCACATAATTGAAAAAGGCTCAAATTTGGGATTCTGCATGCCATAACCCATTTGACATTTTCTTTTGCTGCTGTTTGGATTAGTTGCTGCCATCTAAAGATCCAAGCTGTCCTATTATTGCGTCCACCATCCATATGGATTATCATGGATTTTTTATTTTATTTTATTTTTCAGCACTGCAATTTTGATTTTAGTTTTTTTTGCAACCCGATGAATCTGGCGGCACATTTAGCTTGATTTTGATGGGTTTTTCAAACCCAACTTTTGGATGACGCATTTATAGCATCTACCATTTGTTGGAAACAATGTTCAAAACAAAACAAATTAACCAAAGCTTGAGTTTTGATGATTAACAAGAACTAATTTGAGAT
>JAXCLR010000050.1:48837103-48858468 GCA_035584095.1 Annona squamosa | reverse complement strand
TATTCGAGGAATACATAGTGGAACCTAAGTCACAACGGAGTGTGAGCTTGGAAGAGTGGAGTAGGGAAGGTTTGCCCAACCACTATAAATCTTGTGTTCTATTTCTTTTTACTCCTTTATCTTAATTGCTCTCCATTTGTTTTAAAAAAAAAGAGGATTGATTTTTCAAGGGGTTAAGATTTTTGATTTACCAAAGATTTTTTAAAGAATCCAATTCATCCCTCCCCTCTTGGGTTTAGCCGTCAACTCGGGACCAACGCCATTGTCATTGCCATGGTCATCGGTGATGATTTGGATGCCGGATATGGAGCTGTGTGGTCGGATGGGGCAAAGGGTAGCAGTTGGTGGTGATGAGTTATAGTGGCAGGCAGCTAGGGTTTCACTGGTTTAGGGAAAAAGGACTTCCATGAAATTTACAAAAGCCCCCTTCGCTAGAGACATTTTGCGCATGGATCAAGTTAAAAAATTTTGCAAAACAGCACACAAAACTGCTTAGAAACCTTAGAAAAATGAAAGAAAAAATAGTTAGCTGAGGGAAGATTAGGCCCAGAATGAGTTGTTAGAAGACTAAGATCATAATCTAGCGCACTAGATTAGCTCACAAACCCCAACCTAATTTTTTCTAAAATCAAAAAACTTTGTAATTTCTAAACAACAAAGAAAATTATAAATATTATAAAATATAGAACATTTTAAATAAATATGAATAAACAAGAAGTAGCTATTTATGTTAAAGTGACATGCGATAAGTTGTTTAAGACTGAGAACATAGAAAACTTAAAGTTATAAATTATAAAAATAAAGAAAATATTTTTCTAATGGAGGAGCAATATGATATAATATTTAATTTTTTAATAACTTAAATTATATAAGATTTTATATCAGCATGAAAAATATAAAAAACTAGATTTTGGTATTAATATAGATTTTATTTTTCAAATGAAATTTATAATTTATTTTTGGCAGTCCATCATTTTATTCCATTATATTACACCAAATTAAATAAATAAAATTTAATTAATAAAAATTGATCAAATATTTGTGGATTGATATTGTTATAAAAATTATAATTTTTAACATATGATCTTATAATATTTAACCCTTTATCTTGAAAAATATTACAATGAAAATACATATGTTGTTGTTCTTAAACCAATCCCCAAAAGTCAAACATATTTATATTATTAAATTTAAATTACAGTTATATATAATTTAAATCAAAATAATTTGCTACAATTTTTATCTTTAAAAGTCATACTTAATAATTATTACAGTTTTATATATTTATGTAAATTTCTATTTCATTTAATTTAAACTAATTATTATTTATTATTATAGCTTTATATATTTATTTAGTTTTAAAATTATTTAAAGGCTTGCATAGTTTTAAAATGAATTGTTAACTATATTATCTTTTGTAGTTAGATCTGATTAGATTCAGTTAGATAGGATTCAGTCGAGTTAGATTTAGTTAGATACTGTTAGATCCAGCTAGATCTAGTTAGATACCGTTAGATTTAGAAGATTTCATTAAATCGTATAAATCAAGTTTTAATTTTTGTAATTAAGATAAAAATGACCTTATAAGGGACTTAGGATTATATAACAGGTATTAAATTAAGATTAACTTATTAACATAAAAAATTAGGTCCAGTTAGATCTGGCTAGATGCGGCTAGATCTAATTAGATACTATTTGATCTAGTTAAATGTCATTAGATTTAGAAAATTTTATTAAATCATATTATGTAAGTTTTAATTTCTATAGTTAAGGTATAAATGACCTTATAATGGACCTATGATCATATTATAGGTATTAAATTGGGATTAACTTATTAATATCAATAGTTAAATTCGATTAGGTGCCGTTAGATATTGTTAGATGTCGTTAGATTTGGTTAGATGTTGTTAGATGTCGTTAGATGCTATTAGATGTCATTAAATTAAGGTAGATTTCATTAAATCCTATTACCTTAGTTTTAAATTCGGTAATTAAGGTATTAAATGACCTTATAAGGGCTTAGGATCATACTACAGGTGTTAAATTAGGATTAACTTATCAATATCAAAAGTTAGATTCGGTTAGGTGTCATTAGATACTGGTAGATGTCATTAGATCCGGTTGATGCTGTTAGATGTTGTTAGATGTGATTAGATGTTGTTATATGCCATTAGATTAAGGCAAATTTCATTAAACCCTATTATCTGAGTTTTAAATTCTTTAATGAAGATATAAATGACCTTATAAGGGGTTTAGAATTATATTACAGGTATTAAATTAGGATTAACTCATTAATATCAAAAGTTAGATTTAATTAGATATCATTAGATACTGTTATATGTCGTTAAATCCAATTAGATACTGTTAGATGTTATTAGATATTGTTAAATATAGTTAGATGCTGTTAGACGTCATAAGATTAAGGTAGATTTCATTAAATCCTATTATCTAGGTTTTAAATTCCGTAACTAAGGTATAAATGACCATATAAGGGGCTTAGGATTATATTATAGGTGTTAAATTAGGATTAACTTATTAATATCAAAAGCTATATTCGATTAGATGTCGTTAGATGCTATTTGGTATTGTTAGATCTGGTTAGATAATGTTAGATGTCGTTAGATATTGTTATATGTAATTAAATTAAGGAGGATTTCATTAAATCCTATTATCCTAGTTTTAAATTCTGTAGTTAATGTATAAATGAACTTGTAAAGGGCTTACGATCATATTATAGGTGTTAAGTTAGGATTAACTTATTAATAGCAAAAGTTAGATTCGATTAGATGCTGTTAGATGCTGTTAGATGGTATTAGATATCGTTAGATCCAGTTAGATGCTATCAGCTGTTGTTAGACGTTGTTAGATGCTATTAGATGTCATTCGATTAAGGTGATTTTTATTAAATCCTATTATCTGGGTTCTAAATTTTATAATTAAGGTATAAATGACCTTATAAGGGGCTTAGGATCATATTATAGGTGGTAAATTAAGATTAACTTATTAATATCAAAAGTTAGATTCGGTTAGATGTTGTTAGATCCGGTTAGATGCTGTTAGATGTTTTTAGATGTTGTTAGATGCGATTAGATGCTGTTAGATGTTATTAGATTAAGATAGATTTCATTATCCTATCATCTGGATTTCAAATTTTGTAATTAAGGTATAAATAACTTTATGAGGGGCTTATGATCATATTATAGGTGTTAAATTAAAATTAACTTATTAATATCGAAAGTTAGTTCTAGTTAGATATCATTAAATGCTGTTAGATTTTGGTAGACGCTATTAGATCCTATTAGATTCCATTAAATATTATTAGATACCATTAAATTCTATTATATTTGAAAAATAAAAATATTATTAAAATATCAAAAATTCAGAAATAAATATTAAAATTGTTATTTTTGAGAGTACCTTAATTACATGAACCTTAAATAATATAAGGTAACTTCTTATATAAAATATAATTTTCAACTTTACTAATTATAATGAAATCTTATTAAAAAATAATTTTTCTACATAAATATTTTTAAAAAGTGTCAAATAATGAAAAAATATGTTCGCATATGTTTCAATGGTTGATTAAGCAAATGAATAGAATAGATTGAGATTTTGTACATATATAATAGAAATTTTATCAAAAGACCAAACATACTCACATTTTCAAACAAATGTACTCACACAACAAAATTACCACAATGCCACTACTTTTTTTTTTTTTTTTTCCCTAATGAGAACAGCTTCCCATGGGTTAGGCCCCTTTCCACAATGTCCTAGCTGCATCCGGAGGATCCTAGCCATTCAAGCCGCCACCGCTTAAATCAGAAATAATCCAAACTGAATCGGATCCAATTAGCCGTCCAATTATTTATACAACTCTTTGATTAAATCCCAGCTGTCCATCCATTTTAATTCAAGCAATTAACGTCCGTTTAAATCAGCTCATATCTTCCATCCATACATTCAAGCTATGCAAAATTCCTATGCAGATCATGAAGATCACATGCAAATAAGAGCCCACCATGTAATCAGCAATCCACACCGTCCAGATAATCAATGGCTGGAAATTCCAGCCAAGTAATCGCCGAACAAACAAGCATCAGCCGTCCAATGCATCAAGCAACGTCCAAAAATTCCAGCAAATCAACATTAATCCGCACCTTTCAAAATTTACGCATCTGATACATCCAGCCGTCCAGCTTTCCCTCTAGATTCACAACCGCCTAAGCCAATGCAAGATTTCCCATCTGCTACAGCAAGCTTAGCAAGCATGCATCTGAATTGCGCAAATAGATGCGACACAATTCAGATTGTTTCTTGATAAAGATGGGCCCCACCGAAAGCAATGGAGCGTGCAAATGGACAGCTGCATTTAGCTTATAAATAGGAGGTTGCACGGCTTGCTTGGGAGAAGATTTGATAGTAGAGAACTTTAGAGGCAGAAAAATTGAGAGAGAGAGCAAGAGGTGAAGAGGCTGAGTGCAAGGGGCAAGAGGTAAAGCAACGAGTTGCGTGGAGCGGCTAACACTCTATCGGGGCTTCCAAACAATAAGTTTTTCTTTTTCTTTTTCTTTTTAATTTTAATTGTCTTGTTTAAGATGAGTTTGAATTTTAATTTTGAACTTAAATATGCTCGGCTAAGCTCTAAATCTAGGGTTTATGATGTAGCATGCATACAATATAGCGGGGTGTTTAGTTTTGATTTATTTAAGATGAATATTGTTGTTGATTGAATACCTTGTGATTTAATGATTTCTTAGAGTTTGAGCTCCCACTTTGGCAATGTTTTCATATATATTAAATGATAAAAATGAGAGATGGAAGTCTAATATAATACAATCAATGTATTAAACCTAAAAATCTAAGACCATGAGGATGACCTTAAGGAATTTACGAACGGCTACAGAACTTAACGAATCCTAATTGACTCAGTCTCATGAGAATAGGTACTTAAGAATAAATTAGGGTTACACCTTTTAGGTGTCCAGAGAAAGTGCAGGGATAAATTAGAGTTTGTTCTCCTTTAACAAACAATATCCAAATTAAATAATCACACCACTACCCATTGCAAAAGACGCATGTGAAACCATATATCCAACATACTCACATCTCTGGTTTCTAATTTTCTATCTAGCTCTAAATTCTATTTTTTCCCACTTTTCTTTTGTTGTTCTCCTTTATTCTTTTGATATTTGATAAAAGGTTTAAATTCAACGTTTTAAGTTCCGAATTCCTATGGATTGATATTTTATATACTAAAATTTACTATCCGTGAACTTGCGATGAGATTGTTAGCACTGAATATTCTCACTAAAAATCTTTCTTAATTTAGCCTTCTTTAACTTGTATATTTTGAAGATTTCTTTCATAACTGTGGTTCTTGAAACATGCTTAATAACTAGCTACACAACTTTACAAAATTTTCTAAATCCTTCCTTGTCAACAAATTTAAATGATAATTCATAAAAAAAATCATTCATACCATTACTCTTTTGCAATCTTATGGATCAAACTTCTAATTTGATATAACTATTTCACATCATCAGTGACTATTTGAAATGATAATAAGTGCTTACCCTTAGCGCTTTTGTTAGTATTATACTTACAAAACTTCAAGTGTCTAGTTAATGTATTTTTTCCTTGAGTACTTGAACACTTAGTTTTAATCTTACAATACTTACAAATACCTCATGTTACTTTTCCATCTTTATCCAAAATCCTTTCAAAATCTTCCCAAACTGGTAATGAAAATTTATACCCTTTTTTCTTTGTAGGAAGAGTCTCATTTGCATTTGAGCCTTTTATAAGATCAATAGTGTTTGAAGCAGTTGTTATATTTTTTATTTGCTCACTGTTGATCTCCTGTTCACTAGTCGTTTCTTGCATATTATTAGAATTGTCCATATTTTTTAACCACCTTGATATCATTTTCATAACATATAATTACAGTTAGAGATTTCTGTTTCAATGCCAATAATTCTACTTATGCATATCAATAACCAAATTGAACCAAAACATTAACAAATGCATATTAACACAAATATACATAGTAATAAAAATATTGTACTCATTTAATTTGCAACCATTGCAAAATTATAAGAGTTAAACCATAATGCAGGCTTAATTTAGAACTTGAACAACAATCGGGGATGGAATCGGACCATTGCAAAATTATTAGAGTTAAACCATACTGTAGTCATTCAGTTCAATGGAAATGCCTACAATCCTCAATGATTTACATAAGCTACTTAAGACTCCTCTTTTTTACGACCTTTTTTTTCATTTTTGGTGGATGCCTAAAACATTATTTAAATAGAGTAACTCAAGATGATATTAGAGAAGAAGCCGACAATTGTTCATAATAGCAGATGAAACAGTGCTTAGTCTCGGCTGAAGATGGACTTGTTTGAAAAATGGCAACAAACTTGAAAAATTCAAGAACACAATGAAATTACCAAAAAAATCACACTGCTGATGATCGAGAACGGAGGATTGGATGAGGATGACAACAATGGCGGTGACGTTTGATTAGTGGCTGAGATGATTCCTAGCTGGATGGCTAATGGTTAGAATACGAGGAGAGGAGAAGGGCAAGGGCAGATGGTGTCAACGGCTGAGAATGGATTTACCAGCCTAAGTTCAATAATTTTTATATATGTCTTCCAACACTATATAAGGCTAATTAGACCATATATAATTGTTATGTTCCCATGCCATTAAGTAAAGTGAAATTGATAAGTTCATAACCTGTTTAGTGACTACACAGGGTATAACGGTATATTCCTATCCGTTAAACAACTCCCCTTAACAAAGAGGAAACCTATGCCCTGCACATGGATCTAGCAGAGATTTTCCTCTTCCAAGGATAAATCAAGCAATTAAATCATCTCACAAGGTAACTAATATTGTAAAAAGCATTAAAACCGCACCTACAAAGGTAAATCATACACAATCATATATAAAATCAAATATTCATTCTTAAAATTCAAAGAACCAAGACAATATAGTTTAGAATTCAATTCATCTTAACTATCCATCTAATGGAAGTTTAGTTCAAAGACATAATCATAACATCCATCACATCCATATTAAAAGTATCCATGGAAGCAGAGAAAGAAAAATAGAAAGAATAAGAGAAAACTAATTTTCCGGCGGCTTCCACCAATGGAGTTGAATCTCCTTTTCAATCTAAGCTTTGATCACGATTTCGTCTTTCTCTTGCTATGTAGTTCATTCCTGAGCTCTCTTTGGCCGTCTTTCACGCGCAAACCTGTAGGATCTATTTATAGAGTTGAATTGCACAACCCATGCACTGAAATCTGCGCATACGGATGCGTATTTTCGCATAGGCGCCAACTCTCTGTGTGCTGGGCAACTTGAAAATTTTCTGCAAACCCTAGGAGTTCATGCCTTGGCACCTAGGTGCTAACTCCTTGGAAGCAATTGTGATTTGTGGCTTCAAAAACCTTGTTAGGTTGATCTGCATGTTAGTAAGGTGGCGCTTGGGCGCCCTTGGCTGGCGTTATCCACCTGCCTCATGACTTAGTCTTGATCTGCATTCCACTCACCCGCATGCCTTTATATGTCCCGTCCTTCCTGCGAAAATTGAAAAAACTAAATAGATGAACTAAAAATGCTTAATTATTGCTAAAATTGCATAAAAACTAAATAATGCTCCTAAAATGCAAAGTGAGTGAAAATTAAGCTAAATAGATGCAAACTAAGCCTAATCTCTCGGACTAGCACACAAATGAAGTCTGAAATGGACCATGATAACTAGTATTTTTACAAGTTATCACACCCCCAAACTTAAATGTTGCTAGTCCTCGAGCAAGACATGCACACATAATAAATAAATTAATGAGTGAGTGTAGACTCGGCCAACTCTGTTTGCTTCCTGTTACGCTTTAATCAATCCACTTATCTATTCAACAAGGTTAAGAGTAATCTAACTTGAAAAGTCATCCATTACACAAAATAAGGCATGCCTTTTCATTCTTAAACCAAGTTACATGTAGGTGCAAAAATTCCTTAGTACATAGACATAATTCAATATATTAATCTTCCATTGGAATAGAGAACTGGTTAGAAAATTAATGGAAACAGGCAAGCCAAGGTTTAAGCTAAATTAATTGGTTACAGAAAACCATAATAAGTCACTGGATCCCATTTTTACCAACTGCACATTCTTTTCCTCCCCAAACTTATGGCAAAAATTCTCCTCACCATATTTCAGGATATCTGGAGATGTGTTTTTTTGGGCTCCCCTCACCATATTTCAGAGTATCTGGGGAGAATTCTAATTTTAAAGAGTTATTACTGTGATTGTCCTTTGATTGTTTACGCGAATCTTGCCATTTTTTATGCCAAGTCCTGGTTACTCAACTTAGGTCGACCACCTCCTTTTTCTTTTTCTTATTTTGTTTAGGGGTACTGAACATGCCTATGTGATTTATGTGAAATAATACCATTTCTGAACCCATTAAAGTAATTAGTCAGCAATTATTTACTTCAGTTCTCATCATTTCAATCTGGATGATGTACATGTAATTGAATTAGAACAATGTATTATGAAATTCCTTTTAATTCTTTTACATGTCAATTTCAACTTGCTTTTATACTTGGTTCTCAATCTGAACTGCCCATTCTTTCATGAATTCAATTTCAAGTCGACATTAGTCATAACCTTGCACATTTTCAATAAGATGGATTAAAAAAGGATAACTTTCATTAGCTGGAATTGACATAACATGTAACATAAAATAAAACATGAAAAATTAACCTATGGTTGAGAATTATACATCCCCCAAACTTGAGAGATGCATTGTCCTCAATGCATGATGACATAGAATAAACTAGTAATGAAAATACAATGGAAAGCAAAAATAAAATGAAATAAAAAATGAAAGGACTAGGACTCCCTCAAGAATCGGACTCTGTGGCGTCCTCGTCCTCACTGTCGTCGGGTTGCGGCTGGGATGGCTGCCCGAAGTAGGCTAGGACCTCCGGTGGTGTTGATGGCAAAGGCGGAAGGGTGGAAACGTCTATCTGACGGTCCTCCGCTATCCGCCGTAAGTAGGCCTCCATCACCCTATCATGCTGGCACTTGTACCTGGCTTAGGCTGCAACCAAGTTCTCCAGGTTGATTAGCCGCTTGCCCGTGGATAGCGGTTGTGAGGAGGGACCCGCTGGTGGAGCTACTCTAGGCCGAGTCCTGGCGGTGCGGACCCAAGGTTGGGTGCGGTAGGAGAGGTTGTCAATAATTGCCTAACAGTTCAGGACCTCCTCCATCTGTTCTCATCTGACGCCGGCCCGTTTACAGAGCTAAGTGATAAGAAACGGGAAGTAATAGCTACCCCGAGGAGCAGTCACGCAGGCACAAATTTACTGGCAGATAAGTCGGCCTACATCGATCATCATGCCACTATAAATGGCATGGAGAAGAGGTGCTCTATCCATCGTCACCTTACTGACGTGGGTCGACAGCATCATTCGGGCCGAGATGAAGTGAAAAATCATCCTCTCGTGAGAAAGCATGTCACTCTACTTGAAGGAGGTTAGCTGCCCGCTCGTCGATTTCCAAACCGATGGCCTCCGACAAAATTGCCCGGTGATAGAGCTGGTGTCTCGGTCTTCACCCTCTAGGAACGCCTCGTACTCGTCTGGGTGATCGAAGAAAACCATCCCATAATACGAGTTGATCGCCTCCGCATGGAATGGGACGATCTTGTCCCTAACCTTTACTCGCCCCTCCTCATGCTCCATTGCGTTGGCATAAAATTCCTTGATCACAGGAGTAATAGTAGGTTGGGGTTGTGCCACAAACTTCTGCCAGCCCTGAGCATTTAGGTTGAGGAGTGGAGTGTCTGAGAATTCATCTATCTTGATTCCCCTCTCTAGAATCAGGTGCTTTTTCTGGAGCGCGTCTGTGTACCGCTTAAAAGCCTGAGCGGACACGAACTTGTTGGCGTCGAATTCGACGGGCTCTTGAATCTTTTTCCTCTTTACAAATGATGAGGAGGCCATGACTCCGACAACTGGTCGCACACAGCCCTTGCAAGTAAAAATCAAAAGCAAACCATGAGCTAATCTCCGCAAACCAACCACCAGCCGATCAAGCACCAAATCAACACCAAACAATCCATAGGACCAACCACCCAACTCAATCTCCACTCTGCAGACCAATCCACAAAACCCAACCAAACCAAACCAATTCTCCACTCAACAATCACCAAAACACTTCAAAGCAATGAAAATGCACCAAAGATGGAGAACTTTTTACCCATAGAAGCTTTCCACTTGAAGAATCTCACCCTTCGCTTTTTTGAATTGGCACTAGGGCGTGGCGTATTGGCGCCTAGGCGCCGATCTATTAACAATGAGTTTCTGGTGCCGGACGAAGAAGAAGATGATGGTTAGGCTCAAAATGGAGCCCAAATGAAAGGGAAAATGATGGGAAACCAAATGTGGGGGGTTTTGCTTAGGATTTGGTGTTGGAAAAATGGATTTTTGGATGGATTTGAGTGGATCTAAGCAAAGGGGAAAAGGAAAGAAAATGTAATGGTTGGAATGGATGGAATGGAGGGATGATTTCTTGGTGAAATGGCATTGGATTGGAGTTGAAATGGCTTGGAATCAATGAGAGGTTGATTGGGGATGAGAAAGAGGGGTTTTCGGCACCGGGGTGTGGGGTTTAGGGTTTAGAACCCTAACCTTGGACTTTATAAAGTGTCCGGGTCGCGCTGTCCACGACTCGGCGCCAGGGCACCCCTATGCGCCGATGTCTCCCACTAATTTTTTTTTTGAAAATTTTCTCCTAGCTGCTTCCAAGCATGATCCTTGTGACATTATGCTCCAAATTATTTTCCTGAAAATAAAAATAAAAACAAAACACAAATCAAAATGAAAACGAGCAATGGGTTGCCTCCCATTCAACGTTAAGCTTAACGTCCTCAACCCGACATTCCTGCTGTTCAGTCTTCTTTCAGTTTCACCACCTTGAACTCCCTGCCATTATGACTGCAACATGGAGGCTCGGTTCTAACCTTAGCCCATTGGTCTATTGAGTCATGCCAAGTTTGGCTTTTCGGCAGGTGGAATAGGGGCATTTCGATATGAAAATATTCAGTTTTCTCAATTGATGCCCTTCTATTCTGTCATTGGTTTTATCTTCCATGTCTTACCTTTCTACCGGCTTAGTCAATCATTCAAGCCCGATGTGATCAGCTAGTCGGTCTTCAGTATAAGCAGATAAGTTGCGATCCTTATTTGCAATCTCCTCTAGGTCCTTCTAAATACCAGCCGAGGAAAGCTCCTAAACCTTTGAATTGACTATATCAATCATTAAGCAATCCTCTAAATCAGTTGGGCTCTGTATTGCCTTGAGCACATTGAACGTGACTTTTTCATTTTGCACTTGCATTGTTAATTCTCCAGTTCGTACATTAATTATTGTGTTGCCCGTTGCGAGGAAAGGTCAACCTAGAATTATTGGCACATCTCGATCTTCTTCATAATCCAAGATAATAAAATCTACAAGAAAGATGAACTTGTCTAGCTTAACAAGAACATCCTCAATAATACCTTCTGGATGCGTAATGGATTGATCTGCCAGTTGCAACGTTACTGTGGAAGGTCAGGCTTCCCCGAGGCCTAGTTTTTTGAAAATTGACTTGGGCATGAGATTAATGCTGGCTCCCAAGTCACATAGAGCTCTCCTGAAGTATTAGTTTCCAATCGTGAATGGGATAGTGAAACTTCCTGGATCCTTAAGCTTAGGAGGCAGCTTCCTCTACACCATAGTGCCGGTTTCCTCTATTAATGCCACCATCTCGAATTCCGTGAACCACCTTTTCTTTGATAGTACATCTTTCATAGATTTGGCGTAGCTCGACATCTGTTCCAAGGCTTCAACGAGAGGTATATTGATATGTAGTTGCTTTAATACCTTTAGAAATTTCTTAAATTGGCCCTCCTTTTTAGTCTTTGAGAATCTCTAAGGAAATGGAGGAGTCGACCTTTGGTTTGTGGCGATTTCAGTGTCCGGTTGCTTCTGGGTAGTATCTGGTTCTTCTGGCTCCTACGACGACTGAATTAGGGGATTAGTGGGTTCAATTACCGATTTGGTGGAATTGCATCGAGTAATTACTTTCCACTACGCAGCTTGACTACTTGAACCTGTTCTTTGCCTTTTCCTTTTGGGTTTTGCTCAATATTGCTCGACAAAGAACCTTGAGGGCGGTTATTTAAAGCTGAGACCAATTGGCCTATCTGCACTTCCAAATTTCTATTCGTCGTGATTTGGGATTGTATGAATTGTGTAAAGAGGTTTTTCAGATTAGATTTCTTCTCTTCTTGTGGTGGTGGATTGAATTGCATTGGTCTTACTGGTTGTTGCTGCGGGGGCTTCTATGAGAATCTAGGTGGTTGATTCGACCTCGTCTGATTGTTTCATGACAAGTTGGGATGATTTCTCCATCCTAGGTTGTAGTTGTTTCCATACTGATTCGCTGGATTTTTTTGAAAATTTTCCATGTAATTAATGGACTCCAAATCGGAGGCACATTCATCACTAAGATGGATGAATTTGCCACACCACGTGCAAATATCTGCTGCTGTTGGCTGCTGTGGTGTAGATGCCCCTAGTGCAGCGATGTTAGCTGGTTTGGACAAGTTCTGAATCTGCCAAGATAAGGTGTCAATGTGGGCTTTTATCGATGAGACTGTGTCCAGTTGCAGTAGACCCCTACTTCGGCTCCTGTCAGATGACAGTCGATAGGTATTGGCCTCCATGTTTTCAAGTAGGGCGTATGATTCCCGATAGCTTTTCCTCAGCAGAGAACTGTTTGATGAAGAATCCACCATGTGACGGGTGGAATCCTGGAGACCGTTATAGAAAACTTGTATCTGAACCCACGGCTAAATCCCATGATGTGGGCATTTTTGGAGCAGGTCTTTAAAGCGATCCCACGCCTCTGATAGAGTCTCCTCTCCATGTTGCTTGAATGAGACTATGTTCATCCTTAGCTTGGCTAACTTGGCAAGCAGGAAATATTTGTGGCGCCCCAAACTAAGGTGCCTAGAAGCTTTACTCCGGGATCTTGTCGATTGATAAATGTGAATCAGGATTGTTTCCCTGATCATGCGGCGGGTTCTTAATTGGATCTCGTCCAAAAAAAAATTTTCATTTCTTTTTCTTTTCTTTTATCACATAAATATATACTCATCATCATTCATAATGGATTTATCCATATCATCATAAATCATCAACTTCTCATATTATTCATAACTTCATAATTTCATACAACTTATGTCTTTTTTGTCATACCCCATTGGGGCATTTATTTATACAAAAATCTACTGATCTTTGTAGATTCATCTTTTCCTTTAGCAATACATGCCTTTTATCACTTGAATTTTTCCTACACCTGTCTAAGGTTGGGAAAACAAAACATGAGTTGAAACTCAATAAGCAATCATTTTTTCTTTTATTTAAATGCGTTTCTCTCCGTTCGATAGAAGACACTTACCAAGTGATCAATTACCAATGAAATAAAAACTTTTTCATAAAAATTATTTCATAAACATTGGATGTGCAAATGCTTTCTTTCCATTCCTAACATAAACCTTCGTGTGTGGGTAGGCTAGCCCAAGGAATATCTCACATAGCATGGTCCAATACGCCGGCTGTCTTCGACTTGGCCTCATCAAGGGGAACCTCTCTTCCTCTTGACGCCTACATGGTCTCCTACATGCATGACTTTTGATTTCCCTAGCATTATATACCTCTTACACCAGATGACTTGTCATTCTCATGTAGAGAATTATTTACACCATCCCTTAAAAACGTCATTTCAAATCCATGCTTTCCTTTTCAATCAATATATGAAAATGCAATGCATTCATTCACATATAACATTCTTTTGTCTCCACCTCTAGGGAGGACGCTGTCGGCACACAACCCATAAGACTAGGCATAATGAAGGGGGACCCTCTGATTCGCTTTCTACCTTCACCAATGTCTCTTCATTATACATCATACATGTGCACATGTCCATAAACATCATATGATATCAATATGCCGGCTTGACTTTTCATAAAAACTCATAAACATTCATTATTTCAAAACATTTATAGGAATGACAACCCTTAAACACATTTCAGAAATACTTGAAAATAAAACGTATTTTCAAAAGGGTTTGCTTACTTACGATGAAGCAATAAAATCACATTTTTAAAAAAAGTTTGCTTGCTTACCTTCTCAATCTATTTCCTTCTCAGTCCGTGTCCTCAACCTTCTCATTTCCTCTTCCTATACAAGAAAATTGGATATTTTATCCATCTATTTCATATCTTAGATTGCTTTCCATGCATGCTTTATGATCACATATTACCTCATTTTTATAGAGGTTCTCTTTATAAATACTTGGTCATTACCTCCATATATGGATTTTTATTCATAAATCTTTTAAAATTAAATCCATACATCCTTATAAAAATAAATCTTAATTTTTTCCAAATTCACGTTGTTCACTTTTCATAGTTACTCTTCATGATTATTATTCACGTTTACTGAAATAAGTGACTATTCATCCAAGGTTACTATTCACAACGTGTTGGTTACTGTTCATAGATTTCAAAAATTAACATTTTTTCGAAAAACAAAAAATACCATGACATAGCTCTCAGTTAGCATATCATGGAAAAATTCATGAATTTTAAATTTATCATCATTAACTTGGCTAATTAAATCTTTTTCTCCATATACTAAAATTCATCATAATTTCACTTAAGCATAATCCTTAAATCTAAAATCATAAGATCAATATGTTATCATTCCAACATCATAACTATCATAAACATTCACCCCAAATCATCATTGAGCAATATTGGAGCATTATTTACTCATTTTATGCATGATATTTTCGAATGCTTTATCCTTGCTTCAAATTTTTTATGTTTAGGCATAATTCCAATTTGGCATGATAACTACATTTATTTAATCATACTTAGGCATTAGCTAAGCATGTTATACCCTAAATAACATCATGCACAAATTTGAGGAGGATCCACTTACCTTAAGTGAGCCAAAATCTCCTTTCCTCCTCCCTTTCTTTCTCTTCCCTTCCTTTCACTCTTCCTTTCTCGCTTAGAACGTGGATGGGGTGGGAAAATGATCTTGCTCAAGTATTTTGAGATTGGGATGGGTGTGAAATTCGTTCAAGGCACCCTCCCTTATTTATATCATTCCGAATTTCATGAAATTGCAATTTACCCCCTTGAGTTTGGGCTTAATTATAAATATCTTGACTTAGGTCATTTGCACCTCATTTCTAAGAAATTTCTTATTATCCTAGGTGGCAAATTGCTGGCCACAAGTTTCCATAGTTGATCAATGTATTAATTGCTTGATTTTCATCAAAAGTCGTGATCGATCTTGGCCGTTGATCATTGATCACTCATTCCATCTTGGCCCTTGATTCATTTCACACATTTTGAGGTTTGAAAAATGGGAAATTTCAGCTCCTACCCACGTTCAAGGCTGCCCCTTTTTGACTTATTTGGATTTTATTTTATATTTCATTAATTATAATTTAATCCAAGCCGTTCATCAAGTGAAAAAGCAATCGATCTCAACCATTGCTTTCCTCACATTTTTCAAGCCTCCATATGTGTCCAAGCATAGTGGATTTGCTAGGATTTAATGGATTATTTAATCCATTAAAATATCATTTAATTTAATTCTCATTAATCGACCTTTTTTCAATCCTTAATCAACACTTGATCTTGACCCTAAATTCATGATCTTTGATCTATTTTGAATTATTCATTATGTCCATCATAATATTTTGGCCATCTATAAAAAATGTCACCTTAATCCGATGTCCGGATTGCAAAATATGGATTTTTCTATGTTTTCTTCATAGAAATCCATAAAAATTCAAAAATTAATATGTTAATCCAAAAAGCACTTTTGTCCTTTAGTGGGAAGCTTTATTTTTTGTCTTTTATGATTAATTTAATCCAAAGTGATTAACTTAACATATTCTTTAATCCTACAGTTACTATTCACATTTCGCTATTCACGTTTCACTATTCATCCGAATTTACATTTCATAATTCATTATTTAATCTTCCAATGCCATATATATATTTCATATAAATATAATTATATTACCCAGGGTTTATAACCCTAGGGTTTCATACACGTTCCTAAAATTGGGGTTTCACAATATTTCTCCAGGAATTTCTTCCATGTATTGACAAAGTTCGGGGGCAAAGAGTCTAGCCACTCTAAAGCTCTATCCCGCAGAGAAAATGAAAAGTCAAAAGCTGCATTACCTCTTCGGAGACTCCGTTTTTCTTGAACGTGTTCATAATCTACAGGAAATTTCACAAATGGCGGTGTGGGTCTTTAAATGCTAGCCCTCCAAACTGCCTAATGGACTGGAGCATCTGAAAAATCACCAGTTTGATTTCGAAATTGTTGATGTCGATAGGAGGAGGCGCAATGCTAGTTTGAACTGCATTCTGGCCCAGCGCATTGAGATCCCAAATGGGTTGGTCAAATCATCTTAAGGTGGATGATTTGGAATCTCTATCCTTCGGTTCCCTTATTGGTTTGCGTGAATGTTCTCATCCTGGTTCTCAATGCGCTCCATATTATGCTGTTAGTTCCTTGCTTCCCTGCTCTTAAGATGCCTTCTCAGATAAGTTCATTTGGGTTCTGGATAAAAAAGAATAACAATCCCCTTTCCAGCTCTGCCTCGGCACATGCGATATGAGATTAATCTGCAAAAGCCAATTCAATTGAACTAGCAGAAACAGTTTAAACTAAAAGAAATTATGAAAATAAACTATTCTACAGAATTATACAAGAAAACAATAAAACTAACAATAATTAGCTAAACAACTCCCCGGCAACGGTGCTAAAAACTTGATGAGCTGCATAACTGTTTATTAAATTGCTCGCTTTTAATTGAAGTATACATGCGTGTCAAGTAATAAAGAGTGAGTAAAGTATCATTCCCACGGGTAATTGTTAACCAAAATTATTAATTAGTTTAATTGCTTTCAATGGGTAGAAAATTCTAACTTCATGGATTTAAACTAAAGCTAACAATTGCAATAAGAAGTCAGAGTAGAGTTTACGGAATTGCGGGATACTAGAAACGGGGTTACTAATCAGGGATGGCAGATGGACGGCTTGGAATCCTTGAAAATAAAATATATCGCATTGGTTCTTTTTTATTGGATTGTGCATGAATTTACTAGCCCAAGTTCAATAATCTTTATATATATCTTCCAACACTATATAAAGCTAATTACACCCTATTTAATTGCTATGTTCCCATGCTGCTAAATAAAGTGAAATTGATAAGTTCATAACCTGTTTAGTGACTACACAGGGTTTAACGGTATATTCCTATCCGTTAAATAACTCCCTTTAACAAAGAGGAAACTTATGCCCTGCACATGGATTAAGTAGAGATTTTCCTCTTCCAAAGATAAATCAAGCAATTAAATTATCTTACAAGGTACCTAATCTTGTAAAAAGCATTAAAACTGCACATGCAAAGGTAAATTATACATAATCATATATAAAATCAAATATTCATTCTTGAAATTCAAAGAACCAAGATAATATAGTTTAAAATTCAATTTATTCTAACTATCCATCTAATAGAAGTTTAATTCAAAGACATGATCATAACGTCCATCACATCCATATTGAAAGTATCTATGGAAGTAGAGAAAGAAAAATAGAAAGAATAAGAGAAAACTAGTTTTTCGGCGACTTCCACCAATGGAGTTGAATCCTCTCTTCAATCTAAGCTTTGATCACGATTTCATGCTTCTCTTGCTGTCTAGTTCGGTCCTAAGCTCTCTCTTTGGCTGTCTTTCGCGCATAAGCCCATAGGATCTATTTATAGAGTTGAATTACGTAGCCCACGCACTGAAATCTACGCATACGGATGCATATTGGCGCCTAGGCACCAACTCTTTGTGTGCTAGGCAACTTGAAACTTTTCTGCAAACCCTAGGAGTTCATGCCTTGGTGCCTAGGTGCAAACTCCCTAGAAGCAATTGTGACTTATGACTTCAAAAACCTTGCTAGGCCGACTTCAAAAACCCTAGGAGTTCATGCCAAGTTGCAGGTGGAGTTGACTTCGATTGCGATGTCACCTGTCTCCTAGCCCAATTTCAATGTTGGAAGGAATTGATCTCCTGAAGTCAATACTGGAGTCGACTTGGGTCTGATACTTCACTCAAGATGCAGGTGGAGTCGACTTTGACTATGACTTCGCCTATCCTTGTGCCCAAATTCAGCGCTGGAAGGTTTTTCCCATTTGAAGTCGGTCTTGAGGTCAACTTGGGTATTAACTTCACCTAAGTTGATGGCTAAGTCGACTTAGCCTTGCGACTTGGCCTGCTATGTTCTGAATTCTACGTTTTTATCCTTTAACCAAGTTTAACAAACCACATTAGTACACAAAATATCCTCAAATTGAGTTGTTAATCGTCTAAACATGAATTGTGCTTAATTTTCCTTTGATTCCAACACTTGTGAGGCTATAGGTTGGCACCTAGGCATAGCTGGTTGACACTTGGGTGCCAGCGTGCTTGCTTTTTCAATTTGCTCGATTCTTCATCCCAACTTACTCTCAAGCGGAGAGTTGCCTATCCTTCTTGCAAAATGAACTAAAATCGAATAAATGAACTATAAATACCTCATAAAAATTACATATTATTCCTAAAATGTAAAGTGAATAAAAACTAAGCTAAATAGGTGCAAACTAACAACATTTTCTTGGACTAACATACAACACTAGTCTAAAATGAGGCATAATAACTTGTATTTTCATGAGTTATCACACAGCTCAAATATTTATTAATTCTCTTAATACATCATCCACTATTAAGTAGCTTCTTATTTGACTTATTATATCAGTTTATTGGGTAAATGCATAGTTTCGTAAAAATTGCAATCATTTCATTGCTTTTCAAAAAATTGAATTTATACCTGCATAATTTCCATGGAATTGGGGGCACATAATAAACCTTGCAAAAGGTAAGTTTATTAGAGTATAGAAAGAAAAAATTACCCTTTTCTTGGATTGGATTAGTTAGACAGGACTTGGGGACTTTGTTGGATTGAGCAGATTAGTGCATAAAATTAGGCATTTTATAGGATTTTGTTGGTTAAGGCACAAAATTGGGGATTTTGGCACTTCTTACAAAACCATCTCATTGCAATGCATTGCCTCAAAACTACATTTTTTTTATGATCTCAAAACTACATTTTTGAATAAACAACAAAGAAGTAAAATCACCGAATTGTGAAACTCATTATCCTGAAATCCGCACAAAATTTGCAATTGCTAATCTTCATTTTCAAATTGACAATGAGTTGAAGCTAATTCCATTTGTTGTGAGTGTGGTCGATATTGCCTTGCCTGTCCTTTTCTCGAAATCCTTACTAGATTTTCTTCTTCATTTTCAGTGTTGTTAGTAATGTTCCTACTGAACTTAGAATGAAGTAGGGGGTGACGATGCTGTTAATAATGGTAGGATGGTGAGGCACCAATGGCCTCATAAACAGATCAACCATCGAACATTTTAATTGACTATTTATTACTTGCTAATGGATGGATTGTGAAAAGGCAACCATGGTTGACACTCTATTAAAATTTCATTCACATGCAGGCCAAGTTAAGTTTTGTAATTAAGTGGTTAATGAACATTGTACCTTACTTGGATTGATTTCAATAGCCCAACATAGATTTACTTTCAATCAAAATAAAAAAAAGATGTTTTTGATATTGGTAAAAAAATTTAAATATATTAAAATGTGACAATAATAACCAAGAGTTAAAAACCTTTTGTTTCTATGGGGGTATGACTAGGATAAAAAATAAAACAACTTCAAGTAAAGAAACATAATAGAATTTGAAACACCATCAAATTTATTTAATTATCAAACATTATTGTAAATTTTTGAAAAGTAGACATATGCCTACAATTTTAATAAAACTACATAGGCATGAATGCCAATTTTTTAATTTATTTTAAAATTGTCCGCGGCATAAGCATGTCTTGTGTTAGTAACAAAGAGAGTCAATATATTTGTTACATGTCTAGGCTTATCAAAGGTTAATTTCAAATATCCCACTATATTTGATCTAATTTTATAAATACCCATAAAGTTTTAGAACTTATATTTACACCCACTAAGTATACTATCAGTTGTTAATTATGATGGGAAATGCCCAAAATACACTAGCTTCCATTCCTACGTCACACCATCAGCGATTTGGGCTAGAGATTTGGGACTGGGATGATATTGCTATTATTATAGAAGATGGGGTCAGGAATATCAACTGTTGCCATTATTCTTAAAGATTTATTGAGATAGTACATCTCTCTTCACTCAAGTGGAAGACGAGAAAATGCTTTTGGAATTGGGGAAGATGGATTGCTAGTAACATCTTCTTCTTCAAAGTCCAATGCTAATAACAACGACCCAAATTCAATGCCCCTTTTAGTAAAAAATTGGCCAGCTACGATCAACCAGCCAATTAGCAAGGAGGGCAATACGCTTCAACCAAGTTTGACATCAAACTCCAAGCAAGGATCTCCAACATTTATGGCAATTGATCTACTCATCACCGATGTTGCTACCATTGTTCATCCCTTGCAAGTTCTAGTATCAATTATAGATTCTGATCCATTCGCTATTGCTCTCCATTAATAACAGCAGATTGATCTTAAGAACCATCATTAATGAGCTCATAATGTCAATCGTGTAACTAGTCACGACATGTTGATGGAAATTGTGAAACCCCAACCTAAATAAGATTCAATGTATGCATTGAACAGGTACATGTGACTTATATATAATTAAATAGAATTTTCGGATGATTTTAGGATTTTATGATATGTTGCAATTAGGGTTTTACTAAGAATGGTGATTAAAAAATTTAATTGCCGGAGCCCAATATGAGTCAAGGTGACTAAAGGGGAATAATGAGGATTAAAATATACTAATTTGGCATGAATGATTAGTTTAATTTCCATGATTTAATTAATGGAGATTAAAATGGAAATTGTGAAATTATGTTGGAAAATACTAAAAAATTCATAACTCATTGCCTGTAAGGCGGATTTAGGTAAAATTTGACATGAAAGTTGATAATGTTGGGCTTGATATTATGAAATTATTGAGTTATGAAAATCCTTGATGAAATTGGATTAATGATTTATTGATTATATTTTAATTTCAATCGTTAACTTTAAACGACTATAACGGGAGCTAGAAAAATCGGATTGAGATGAAATTTGAAATGGTTGAATGAAATTAT
>JAXCLR010000050.1:48807459-48831874 GCA_035584095.1 Annona squamosa | reverse complement strand
TTTATAGGGGTCCATTTTTCATAAATTTGGAATTTACCCCCTCTAGCTTAGGGTGTAAAATTGCAAAGGTATTTTTTCTAATTTTCCAAAGGTACTTAGAGCCTTGTGCAGCCTCCCTAGGCCTGCTCCAGCAACCCCATTGCAGCCCTATTTTCTACCTTTTTTATTTTTAAAATTAATTAAATTAAGCTAAATTAGTCCTAACTGTTGGTTAATGATAAGATTAATTTGTGGCCATTGGATTTGGCCTCACAAGTCAACAGCCCCTGCAACTCCCTACATTGCAGCAGCCATTGCATTTAATTTTTTTATTTTTATTTATTTATCTTATTTAAAAAGTCAAAAGTAGCTTTTATTAAAAAGTTAGCTCCTTTTTTATCTTATTTTGACGTTTCATCTTGACCTTTGATTAGTGATTTTTATCACATCATGTCCATCATGAATTTTCAACTATCCATAAAAAATTTCATCGAATTTCGACGCCCGGATTGTCATTTATGAATTTTTTTCTATTTTTCCACAAAAATCCAAACTTTGATTAAAATATCCAAAAGAATTGCTATTTTGTCTTGTAGTGATTAAATCTCTATTTCAACTTTTTGTGATTAAGTTAATCCAAGTGATTAACTCTTAATCACGTGTTTTAGTCCGTGGTTATATTCACGTGTACTATTCACATACACTATTCACGGGGTTAAATTCCTAATTGCATTATTTCAATTTCCAATACACATATCCATTAATATAATTCATGAATTTTCATTTATTCATAAAATAATTTTAAAATTACAAATATCGAAATGACGCGTATACGATCAGAGTTTCACATAATGTACACACTACCACTTTTCTACTCTTAAACATGAAGAGCTCAAAATGAAAAACTCTTAACATCCTTAGGAAAATCTCTCCTTTCAATGTCTAGTAATTCAATGCACACAATCAAATGATTAAGAGGTCTTCTATAAGTTGTAACAGGATTGAGGTTACTTCGCCTAGAAATGAAAATGGGATATAAAGGATTATCAAAGGTTGAGAAAACTCATAAAGGATCAAAATACTTAGGGGGTTTTTGGTAATGCCTAAAACCTTTTGACCTAAAATCTTTTAATCTAAAACTTTACACTCTCCACAACTATCTTATTTTTTAATTATTTCATCACTTCTTCCAAAGCAACTACTCTACTTTTTCAATCATTTCTATACAACTATTCATACATCTAACTTATCTATTTTAACTTTATTTTGTTTACTCCTTATCATTACCCTTATCATATCACATTATTTTCTCTCATTTTAAAAATTTTTACATCAAAAATTTTTCTTCAAAAGTTTTATAACTTCCCAAAAACACTCTTAATAAAATTTTTTCACATACATCTCATTAAATTCTAGTATGTGAATCTTCTTCACATGCATCTCATTAAATTCTAGTATTCAAATCTTTTTCACCCACTTACTCGACATTTGTGTAGAATCATAGTCTTTTTAGGATGAAGTACTTGGTTTGAATTTATCATACTTAGATCAAAATTGAAATCAGGCTTGCAACATCTTTAAATTGACTTGAACTTTTTACACACAACCCCACACTTAATCTTTCCTTTTCTTTTCAAATCCTCTTATTACCTTTGATTGATTTATTTACTAAGTTTGGCTTGATTCTCCTCACCATATTTTAGAATAATTGGAGAAAATTCAAAAAATATTTTTAATAAAGCCTAACATATGTTGATATCTTAATTCCCATTATGCCTTTTAGCTCAAAATACATATTTAAAGACAATTTAGTTCAGCATCGAGACACTAAGGTTAGGAAGGAGCTTAGGTTAAAGCTTGAAGTGGAGAGTAAAGGATAATTAAATAAGAAATTTGGCTCAATGTCAAACAAAAGAATGCATTAATCATTTTTCATGAAAAAGTCAAGCAAAGCATCAGTTTTGAAAATTCTTCAATCAGAATGAGATTTTCATGCACATGTGAAATCTTTAAGCACTGCTTCTTCTTAAAATGAGTTTCTCAAATAGGTAAAGGACTAGAATGTTAGTAAATGGTTTTTTGGGTTAAGAATCTTTGGGTAAATGAAGAAAATAGGTTCAAAGACTTCAAAATGTTTCGAAAAGGTAAATGATTCAAAAAGACATGAGCTAAGGTTATTTAGCTTGCAAACAAATTATTTCTATCATTTCATTTTTTAGTGAATTAAATTTTTTCTTTGACAAATTAGAGAGAATAGTTCTAGGTTCAATGTTGCAAAATTGGCATCCATATATACTAATTTCACCAAGTGATTTAGAACAAAAATATGAACATTTTCAACCAATACATTCTCAAACAGAGAATTAACAACTCACTAAGTTTTATTTTGATTTCCTTTCTTTTGAAGTTTTCAAAAAGATTCTCTACTTCTTAGTCAATATGCTCTCACACATTCATTGCTCAAAAATTCTCAAATTCTTCTTATAGTTTGCTTAAGGAATATAATAGTTCAACATGGGATCCAAAAATAGTTTATGACCATGCCAATGCATGCTCAAACAAAATTATCATTGTATGCTAACGTAGTCAATTCAAATTAAAAATTCAATGCATTAGCACCGAACACTTCAATATTATATTATCCTCAATGTCGTGAACAACTTATGGACATCTTATCAATAGACTAAGAATTCAAACAAAGTAGGATTTAGACAAGTATTTGCAAGATTTAATAACAAATAAATAAGCAGATTATCATGTCCAAAATCAAAGATAAAACAAAGAGTAATGAATGTCCATTACAAGAGTCCAAAGCAAGTCCAAAATATGCAAAGTAATCAGTCAGACAATCAATTAGTACGCTCCAATTGTCATCCATAGCCTCCTCTAGTAAGTCCAAACAATCCTCTACAGCATCAAACCAACTTCCTACATAACCATGATGTTCTTACATTTTCTTAGTAAATATGTCAAGTTTAGAGTCAATTGATTGATAACTAAATGGTAAGTTAGATGAGAGAGGCAGAATAGTAGCGTTTGGAAGAGGTACATCGGTCTATTGATCTAGTTTTTTAGGTGTATCTCGCATAATTGTTCAATTCTCTCTACAAATGCATGTGTCTTGAATTATAGTATTTAAAATATTAATCCCACAGAGAATTCGGGACTTAAGATGTTGTTTTTGAACACTCATATGGATACTGAGTGGGTAAGAAAATATAAAAGAAAGGAATAACAAGAAAGAAAGAGAGTCTTGATAACGTAGAATGATGATTAAAAATCACAGGATGAGAGTACCTATACTCTAGGGTTTTACATACGTCTTTTGCAACAGATACGTGGAGTGCTTACTTAATCTAGATATTATATGTTAAAAGTGAAATAACCATAAATTATCTTTATATCTTCTATCGAAACCTGTAAGACATAATCCCAATCTTCTTAACCATCTATCCTTATAAGATTAAGTTAATTAAAATTCATTAAGTTTCATGAAAATTCATGAAATTCCTTGAAGTAATCATGTCTATTCTTATGGTCTTAAATTTTCAAATTTAATATCTTGAATGTCATATATTAGACTTCCACCTCTTGGTTCCTTCATCTAATATATGCAAATCATTCCAAAGTATAGGCCTTAGAACCAAGCAAGAACCAAGTAAGCATTAAATTAATATAATATCCTTTATAAATAAATCAAAATCATAATATTCATTACGTTGTAAGCATGCTACATTCTAAACCATAGATAATAGGTCTAACTAGCATATTTATAATAAAAATTAAACACAAAATAATATTATATTAAAATTCCATCACAAAAAAGTAATTAAATCAAAAGAAAATAAGAAAAGAAAAGCTTGTTGATTGGAAGCTCCGATGGTGTCTTAGATGCCTTAAATAACTCACCACCTTGCTTCTCTCCTCATGTTCTTCGCTTTCTATCATTCTTGGACCTCATATCTTGCTTGAAAGAGGTTATAAGATGCCTTAGAACATTCAAAATAAATGTTTATATAGAGATTCGGGGAGTACTTGTGCACATAGTGCAAATTGCTCATGGAATTGCATATCCAACCCCCCATTTGGGTGGGACTCTGGTCCTTTAGTTTGATCAATTTTGATGTCTTGCTACCCGTTTCGCGTTTGTTCATGTTGAAACTTTCACAACACATTCTAGGTTGATTTGATCCTCATTTTACCGCCTTTTAGTTCTTTAAAATCATCACATCAAACAGGCCTTAGTACCCATGCTTTGAATCTTCTCGAAATAGACGTGTATTGCACCAATTTTATCTGGCTTTGCATGAATCAATCAAACATGAGTGATTTGTTTGAAACAAAATAAATCAATCAAAATATGATTCAAATCATATTTAAAACTCAAATTTTCATCCAATTATTATCCAAAATAAATGGTATGAAAGTGACTTAACAATAGCTAGCAGGTGTACAATAGGTCTATTTATTGATATAAGTGTGCCATTAGGATTTTTAAGTATTAATTGTTGTCCTTATCTTTAATATTAATATATAGGGTGACAAGCATGGGCAGATCAATGCACTTATGCACACCAATGTGAGTGTGAACTACTTACTCAAAAGTGATGCCCCCACTGAACTATTATCATAGATATAATGCCACCAACATGATTCTTGCTTATCGATTTATGAGCAACCAATAAGAGATGTTTGAGCAACAAAAATCATGAATTAACTTTAATATTTGTCCTCATTGCAGTAAAAAGAATAAATCTTGAAGGCTCACAACACCTTGACTATTACTTTGACTATAAGTTGATTAAGCCATGAAGTGATGAAGATATCTTAATGCATGGTCTTGCACTTAAGATGATTTAGTGTTACTTGGGTGGTAATTATCATTCCTTGTGGTTGTGACATCCTTAGGTTTTTTGTTCAGTTATCCATTCACCTTTTGTAGAGAATTTATCTTTTATAGTCTGCCATCGACCATTGGGAAAACTAAAAATAGCATTAACTTGGGCTAGGCTCAAAACATGATCTTACCCCATCAGCTTGAACTCAATACTTTCATCCAATCATTGCTTGTCGATAAAAGTATCACTTCTAAACTGCTCAAGAATGTCAAAGTAATTCCTGCGTAACCTTGAAGTCAAGTTCTTGTAAAAAATCCCATCCAATAATTGGAATATAATGTTGAACCCATTTTATCAATTCTAAGTATTCTAAAGCACTATCACAATACATCTTGTGAATTCATTTTTTTAGAGAAAGAAGATTATCCTTCTTCTATATTGCTATATTTCTCATTGGCCATGGTAGCGATGGAGGCATTAGTAATAGCAATGGTGGCAGAGTGGGTGATGGGGATGGCTCTCGTGTCCTTGATGACCGATCTTTTGTTCATGATCATGAACTTATCTCCCGTAACCTTAAAGTGGACGTCCCTCCCTTCTTCCATTTGTTTGGTATGGTTTAGACTTGAATGGTTATGTTTAGGTGGAGTTTGAAGAGGTAGAAGTGGTTTAAGATTTTCGTTGAACACCTAAAAAACAACTTTGGAAGATCGGAGTTGAAAATTTACATATTTGTGATGGATGTAAGTGTGGTTTGGCTAAAGAAAGGTGGAGGATTGATAACTCATAAAAATATGCGTTATCATGGCTTATTTTAGACTATTTTTGTGTGTTAGTCTAAGAGATTAGGTTTATTTTGCAGCAATTTAGCTAAATTTTCACTCGCTTTGCATTTTAGGAGCCTTATGTAGTTTTTACGCATTTTTAGTATAAATTAGGCCTTTTTAGGTCATTTATTTAGTTTCATTCATTTTTATAGGAAGGATGGAGAATTACGAGCACGCTAGCGAGTCAAATGCAGAACAGAGCCAAGTGAAGGAGCATGGGGTTGGCGCCCCAGGTGCAATTCTACAGGCCTTTACCAGAATCTCCAACATTTCACACAACACATTGCATCCAAAGAGTTGGTGTGTAGGCGCCAATTCATTAACATACAGACATGACAAGAAGAGTTTTTAGGTCAAAAGTTTCTAGAGAGCTAGGGGCGCCTAGGCGCCAATACACATCCGTACGCGCAAACTTCAATGCGTAAGCTGCACAAAGGGACTCTATAAATAGTTTCTAGGAGTTTCAGAGGCCACAGATAGAGACAAAAATAGGGGTGTGGCTGCTATAGAGAAAAGGAGGAAACCAAAGCTTCAAGGAAAGAGAGAAGAGCAAGTGGAGATCCAAGCCATCATAGCAAATCTATTGGGTTTCATCACCTCTTCTCATCTATTTCTACCAATTTGTTATTTTCCTTGCTTGGGATGATTATAAACTCAATTATAATGGGAATTGAAGTCATGTTTATAGGCCGAACTTCCTATGGTGGTAGATATGTAGGATTTGAACTCATAACTTATGGTATTTGGTTTTATTATGCCTGAATAGATAACGTTGTTGTGTTGTGACGTATATTGCTTGAGATTACCCTTATATATCATGCTTAATGTGTTTATAAGATTTGCAACCTTGTGAATTGATTGAATATTCAGATTCATGCTTGGAAAAGTAGAATTTGAATAAGATCCATATATAAGGCACAGGTATTCCAACACTTGTTTTTGTTGGATGTTAATATAGATAGGAATATACCTATTAACCCTGTGTAATCTTGATTAGGCTATGTTGTTATCAACCTTGTTTTACTTGTGTGCATGAGAACATAACACATAATTAAAACTTGGTTAGGTTTGCATGTGTTGGAAGACATATATGAATACGAATGAACCTAGATTAGTGATCTCTACAGAACTAACTTAAATGGGACCAAATAGCATAGCTATGCTTCAATGAATTCATATTCCCACCTATCTTAATCATCTCAAGGAAATTTCAGCAGTATCCACTCCACTTTGTTCATCTTCTACTTTCTTAGATAGTTTAATTCAATTCATTAAAAGCAAACTCTCATTATTTTATCAATTCACTTAGGCAGCTGAGATTTAAGGTGTTAATCTGTTTAACACAATCCTCATGGGAAAGATTCTCTACTCATTCTTTATTACTTGATCGAAATGTATACTTGCATAAATAGCGAGCATTTTAATTGACATATACGCAACTCGTCAAGTTTTTGGCGCCGTTGCCGGGGATTGGTGCTTTAAACTTAGTACCAGACAATTTCAATTGTCTTCTGTGAATGTATATATATTATACATAGTTTTTCTTTTCTTTCTTTTTCTTTTGATCAAATTCTATTTCAGGAGTCTTTATTTTGTAATTTTCAATGGCTTCAAATCCTTACCAATGGCTAAATGCAAAATTTTCAACACTAAGCACTTACCATTTCCATGGGTTTAATGACACATTGACACCCTCAGATCAATTCACAGGTTTTGATTATCGAATGCAGGGAATGGATAATTCTTATTCAAGCTACTGCGATTTATGTGGAGGCAAAGGACATCTGTCAATCCAATGTGTGTATTATTCAGCGTTCGTGGGTTATTATGAGCATTCAAATGATACACAGGGTGTGAAACCCTAACCAATGTAAAACCCAAATGTATGCATTAATCATATATATGATATTTACATGCAAATTATTGAATTATGAAGGTTTTCTGTGATTTTACTAATAATTGCAATTAGGGTTATGGATTAGTAATAATGATGTGAATGATCATTTGGAGGTTAAATGAGAAAATTGACTTAGAGTATATTATTATTGATTTAAATGTGCAAATACATTATGGATAATCATTTTCCATTATTTAATATGAATTATGGGAGTTTATATGATAATTGACAAGTTTAATGGAAAAATACTAGAAAATTCATAACTCAACGCCTATAAGGCGGATTCAAGTAAAATTTGAAATGAAAATTAATGATGTTGAGCTAGTTTTATGAAATTGATGGGTTATGAAAATTCTTGATGAAATGAGAGTTATGATTTATTGATCATATTTCAATTTTAACCATTAACTTTAAATGACTAGAAAGGGAGCTAGGAAAATCGGATTAAGATGAAATTTGAAACGGTTGAATAAAATCATGAAATGTCTATTTTGGATAGCTTAGATTAATCTTAAAATGTCAAAAAAATAACTGCATTGAAAAAGGTGAGCTTGGTTGACTAATGCACCTCAAGAGTTCCTTACATTTGATGCTAGAGTACTTGATATAATTGCATAGTTATAATGGGAGTTGAGGTTGTTGGAAACAATAATTAAAACAAAAACAAATTGACCAAAGCATAAGTTTTGATTATTAACAAATACAAATTTGAGTATGATATGATTATTAATAAATTTAACGAATGTCTTTAAGGAATGAAAAATCAGCCCAAGTCGATCCCCAAGTCGACTCCAACTTCGACTTAGGGCGAAGTCAATCTCAAAGTCGACTCCACAAGCGACTTCAATAGGTACATTTTGGACGGCATTGAAATTGGAGAGTTGAACAAACCGAAGTCGTAGATGAAGTCGACTCCACTTGCGACTTGAGGCTAAGTCGCAGATGAAGTCGACTCCAGTATCGACTTGAAGCAGCATTTTCTCTCTAGCGTTGATTTTGGAGGACAAAACAACCGAAGTCATAGATGAAGTCAACCGCAGAATCGACTTGAAGTGGCGTCGTCCTTTCAAAGCTAAAATTGTGCAGCAAAATTTCTGAAGTCGCAACTGAAGTTGACTCCATATGCGACTTGGATAAAGTCGCAGGCAAAGTCGACTCTAGCAATCAACTTCAACATATTTTCAAGCTCAAGTCAAAAGCACAAGTCAACTTAAAGATGAAGACAACTCAAGTTTCTCAAACTTGAGTATATGAAGACTAACTCAAGTTTAAAGCAAGCAAGACACATGAATTCATTCTGATTCAAAGTTGGATTTGTTCATACAAGATTCAAGTTCTTCAAGTTCACAAGACTGAAAGCCAATTCTGCACAAATAAAGCTTCTAATATTGAAAGACAAAAGAAGAAGAAGAAGTTAAGCAAACAAGACATAAATTAACAAAGATCAAACTGACTTAGCACAAGGAAATAGCCAAGTCACACACCAAGTCGACTCCAAGATCGACTTGAGGTCAAGTCGCACCCCAAGTCGACTCCAAGATCGACATGAGGCCAAGTCTCAAACCAAGTCGACCCAGAAGATAGACTTGGAAGCTGAACAACAGCCAAAGTTGCACATGAAGTCGACTCCAGCATGCGACTTGGACGAAGTCGCAGACAAAGTCGACCCCACCTGTGACTTGGAGACATAACGTTTGAATTTTTGAACGTTGGACATTTATTATGCGCCAACCAACTCTATAACGTTCAAAATTTTCCCTCCTCTATATATAGACACTCAAGCAAGCATTGATACAGATAACAAAGAGCTGAAAAAGAGGAAAGAAGTGCTACTAAGAGCTTTTATCTACTTTTCTCTACAATTGAGTGATCTATTCATTTTCAAAGGAAGAACAAGCTTCAAAGTTGCGGTTTGCTTCAACGTAATACGATTTGTTGCTTCTACAGAATCTTCCACGAGCTGAAACTTGCTACACAACTCAGTAAAGTGTAGATCTCTTTTATTTTCATATTGTTGTTTGTTTTTGGTGCTTGGTTTGAGTTTGGTAGTTCAAACCAAGACATTGCAAGTAGAGTTGTGATTGGAGTGTAACTCATCACCTACTTGTGTTGATTATATATGCCCCCTAGAGCTAGAATCTAAAAGAGAGCGGAGGCTCTAGTTGTATATGCCCCCTAAAGCTAGAATCTAGAAGAGAGTGGAGACTCTAGTTGTATTCGCGGAATACATAGTGGAACTCCAGTCACAAGGGTATGTGAGCTTGAAAGAGTGGAGTAGGGAAAGGTTGCCCGAACCACTATAAATTTTGTCTACTATTTTTCATTATCGCTTTCATTATCTTATTGCTTTCTATCTGTTACATTCAAGGGGATTAAAATTTTAAAGGGGTTAAGTGTTGATTTGCCAAAGAATTTTTAAGAACCCAATTCACCCCTCCTTTCTTGGGTTTTGTCATTAACTCGAGACCAATAGAGGTGTCAATTGCAGCATATTTCTAAGGTATTTTATGCATTAATATAAAATGCAAATATCCAAATAAAATCCCAGCAATGAATGTGCACAATTGATGAAGCTAGGAGTGATCAAGTGAGCATAAGCAATGTGGCATAAGGGGATGTCCAAGGGGCTGCCATGTTGTTTCTTTTTGAATTTTTAAGTTTTAAAATATGTGTAAATGTAGCTGAGATGCAAGGACATTAGGATATGCATTCCATCATGTCAATATGTAGTAATAAAAAATTAGAAAATGCAGCTGAATGGGAGAGAGAAACTATGGACAACTTATGGGCATTTGGACGTGTAGAAATATCGTTGGTTTGATGCCATTTTGTTAATTTTTTTAACACCAAATTAATACATAAATTAAAAGGGTAATTAAGAGTATAATTTACCCTTAAATTAGCTTAAAAATGGAAAAATTTCTGAAAAATGGACAGCAAATGACGTGCTAACTGCATAGATTGAACAGCTAAGGATTGAAGCAATTTGTGATTTTTGAAAAATGGTAAAAACCCATTTTTACTAGGCTGTAATTTTGCCAACACATGAAGGTGATAAGAGAGCATTTAAGTGATGTAGAAAATTCCCAAGAAGTTGGGCCCACAACAGGAAAAAAATCCAACTTATAGCCCATGCACGTTCATTTGAGAGGAGATTTGGAAATTTGGCTAAGTGCTGAAATTTTCACCCAAGCAAACCAGCAACTCGCGTTCCTTTTGGCCAGCCAAGAAAGAAGGAAAAGCAAGAAAAAAAGAGGAGAATTGGTGGAGGAAAATCATCTTCAAGTGCTACGATTTGAATTAGCTCCAAACCAAGTAACTGTATGTGTTGTTTGAGTTTGTTATTTTGAGTTTTTAAACTCCAAATTGAGAATATGGAAGGGATGCTGAAAGAATCTGTAAAATGATGATTTATCATGCTTTTGATTGAATATGGAATGACTATTAAGTTTTATGCATGAATTTTCATGATTTAGATGATGGAAATGAAGTTGGAATGACATATGAGTTGGAAACTCAACTTGACAAACCCTAAATCTCCATGAAAAGTTTCTATTTTGGTTTGATGATGTGATTAGGTTATTAATTATATATTAATGTAAAATAGGTGTTGGTTTGTGCTTAAATGATGAATTTTAGAAAATATGGAATGCAAAGTGGTAAATACGACCTGAAATCATTGTTTCTATGTTAAAAATGCTATGAAAATAGGTTTGCATGCTTTGTGAATGCTATGTAGGGTAAACTACCCTAGGTTTAAGGTGTTATGTATGCCTAAAATGATTTGGGAAAAGAAGCCCTAAAACTAATTTTTATAGATTTTATGAAAGTGTGGCTAACCGATGTGAAACGGAACTCAAACGTGTAGGCAACTTGCTGTTTTGAGAAATGATAATTCATGAATACTACATATTTGTTAAATCCCTAAATATGGATTAAGAAAAGTGAGATTACATACTGAAATTTCAGAATTATATGACTGCTTAGGGTTATGTGTCAAAAGACACGTTAAATGGGTGAAAAACGGGTTCCAAACTTGCTGCTTTAGAAATCTATGGTGAGTGGATTTAAATTCCATTAAAATACCCTAAATGTAGTGCTAATTAAGGGTAATTAACCCGCTGAAATATGGATTAAATTTCTGCCTTAGAAAAGTTTATGAAATATTTTAAGTATGTGTTACCAAATGGGCATATCTGAATGGATAAATGTGTATAAGTGATAAATGACTTGTGAAAAGTGATTTTGTGCAAAAATGCATGAAAATAAGATGAATTCCATGTTTACATATCTGTTTAAGATTTTATGATATTAATTCTAAAATTTTGGACTTGATTTATAGAGCTAAGGTAATGATATGTGTATGGAAAAAACACTCATGCGTGTATTTTGGAAAAAAATTGATAAATGGCAAATTGAGGTTGATAGACCTATAAATGATAATTATTGAATGAATTTTTATATGGATGAATGGATACCCTATGTATGGGGTTATATATGTTATGTGTTAGCCGACGAAATGTGCAAAAATGTGCTATATATGTGCATAATGACTTGTGAAGTCAACTAAATGATAGATGAGAAATGAAATGGGTTGTAAAAATAAATGAAATATGAGAAAAAGAAATATATATAAAAAATATTATTCTCATGTACGCAAAGGCAAAGAAAAAGCGGAAATTATGGAAATTTTCTAAATGAATTTTGTTTTCTAAATTGTTTACATAAATGAAATTTTTGCTCTAACTTGTTTGATGAAATTGTGAAAATTATTTATAATGTGTTTAAGGATGGTCATCCCTTAGCAAAATGGTGTTGAAATGATGTTTTACTTCAAATGCAATATTATGAAAATTTTATTTGATAAATGCTATAGAAAAATGATGTAATTCTAAGTTTGTGATTGAAAAATCATGCTAGCATGTTAAAGATGAATTTATACAAAAGTTCATGTGCACAAGGTACTAGGTCCATTTCAAGGAAATAAGCGGACCGATTGTCCCCCCTTGGTGTGGCCAAGTCGCTTAAAATAGGCCTAAGGATGGCAGCACCTTCTTTGAAATGAGAGTTAACGTGGACGGATGGTCGCCACGGATGGTCGCCTGACTAGCTTCCATCCTAAGGGAATTATAATGTGTTCATGTTTTATATGGCATTATGCATATGGTACTCGTGATCGGTACAAGATTTCATGTTTTCACGATATACCTTAGACAAGGTATAAGTTGCTTTCCAATATGATTTCAAATGTAAAATGTTGCCTAAAATAATTTGCCCGTAAAATGCAAATAGCTTGCTTATTGAGTTTTGACTCACGATTTTATTTTCTAAACCCTAAAGAAAAGTGAAGGACAAGAGATTGCAAAGGAGAAAGTTCTAGCTTGAGAAGTTATGGAGAAACTTTTGTATTTTTATATTATGAAGAAAATTATGTTGAATAGATGTAATCTATTTGAATGTTTTATATTGATGACTGTGATATATTCATGCAGTGACATCTGATTTAGGCAAAAGTTGACATGTTGCTTGAACATCATGTTGTGTATATGTGCTGAATGGATTTAAAATGACTTAGTTAAGCATGAGTTGAAAATGATCTAGATATGCTTGAGATGAAAATATAAGAAATCAAATTCATATGAGAAGATATTAAATCGGTTAATCACCGTTAAAACTTGCCGTGTGACGGGGCAATAATCTTGATCACGTTTAATACGATCTTGAGGTAAGGCTTAGGATGTGATGCTTAGTTTGGGGCACCATAGAGCTTGGTATCAGAACATGGATTGGTAAATTAGCGTGAAAATTTTTTAAATATAGAAAGTTTGTGGAATGTGATGAGATATGCATGACTACATATGATTATGTGATAAATTAGATATGATTATATGATGCTCATGTATGATTGTAACATGATGAAATACATGCCATATGATGATTAGGTATGCTTATAATATGATGATAAATTATGTTGCAATGCAATTTGATTGCTATTTTGTACAGATGGCGAATAAGATTAAGCGATGATGAGTGCGGAGGAGTTACAAAAAGAAAGGGAAGAGGAGGAGAGGAAACAGCGAAGGGAAGAGAATATCAATAGATGGTGGGGGTCTCAGCACGACACTGTATCGTTCCCATCAGTTCCTCGAGGATTTTCACCTATACGCACTCAAGATCACACTCAGGAAAGTTACCATATCCCCTCAGGTCAACATGGATAAGATTTAGGAGATCCCTCTAGTTACAAACCTAGGGCATGAGTGCTACCAAGAACCTATGTTGGAATTCCCTGGGATTCACGTGTTTTAACCGATAGAGTAGACCCACAGAACCTACAGGATTTTTGGGCAAAGACTCAAGCACCTACACCCCCCAATGCAGGCTCGTGATATAGGTTCGTGGATGGATATGTCCAGTTTCGATATGGAACACCCTGGGAACGAATTCATCAACGGGAAATAGACATGGCCTTCTATATAGAACGGTCGTGCCGAGAGAGTCATCGAAATACCTGCAGCTCCTAAACTCGACGAGGTTATGCTATATATAATGGAGAATACATGTGAAATTGTTTGTCTAGCTGAGGTCAATGATGATGACAACCCGATGAAATTTCTCGAGCCCTCAAAGGAAGAGGAATAGGAGGAAGTGGAGGAGAAGATAGTGGAGTTTGTAGGGGAAAATGAGGATGATGATAATGATAGTGAAGAGGAAGAGGTCCAGGCATGGTCCAACACTAGCACACTCACGGAGGCACCCACACAAGTTCCACGTAGACGTAAACGTCTAAGGAGAGGTCCAGGAGGATGATGAACTTTCTCGTTTCTTGTTTTGGTTGTTAAGTTATGTATATATATGTGTGGCTTGATGACAATGTGGTGTATATATAATTATGGTTGGATGACACTATGGTTTCTATGGTAAATTGACATGTATATAAGTGTGAAATATGTGTGCTATGCTATATGTGTACATAAGTATGATTTACTTCTACATGTATTAACTATGAATGTGATGATGTGAATATAATGGATATGAATGAATATGTTGATATACTGCATTCCAGATGCTTAGATATATGTATGAATGAATGAGCATGAGCTAAATGATGTGATATGATTATGAATTAATGAATTGGTTGTGACCATGTGATAATGAAATGTGTACACAATGATTTAATGATGATTATAAATGAAATGCGTATATAATGATTTAATGTTAATTGAAAATGAAAAGTGTGTTGTTATATACTCAGATTAACACAATGGTGGAAATGAGAGCAGGATTGAGGAAAAATAAAGGAAAAAAGGCAGTGATAGAGGTTCCAAGCCAACATGAAGTTGGAGAATCTAGCCGACCTAAAAGAGGAAGGCTAGTGACACAAAACCAAAGGAACTAACAAAGGCGGAATGATGAAAGCTCCGAATGGAATATGGAGGAGAAAAATGAGTCGAGGCAGAATAGACTCATGGAAGAAAGAGTAGCTGCAGTGGTGGAAAAAGCAATGCAGCAGGCCACTAGAGATTGGGGAACGCAAACTGCCGATATTATACAAGGATTATGGAAAAGGACCCAACAAGCTCAGTTGGGTAGTGCAGAGAGAGGTCCTACTTCGATGGCGGACCCTATTGTCACACCGGCTTAATGGAAGTTGATAAAAGAGCCATTAACACCTTTCTAGTGGAACGATTCGGAGAACCTGACCCGGTCCAAGAAGAGCAGAGGATAACAGAGATTAAGAAATTGTTTAGGATATCTTCATGCAATGACCGTGAGAAAGTACTGTGTGCCACTCATCTATTAGCTAAGGACGTACACGAATGGTGGAAAATGATGTTAATCACAATGCCACGACCTGAGGAAGTGTCTTGGCAAAATTTTGTGGAAGAATTTAATAAAGAATACCTCCTGGTTGGATTGCAGAGTCAAAAGGTGATTGAATTTGAAAAATTATATCAAGGGAGGATGACGGTCATTGAGTACGCTACAAGGTTTAATACTCTGGTCAGATATGTCCCTTGGATCGCTAATGTGCCACAAAATAAGGCACAAAGATTCCAACAAGGGTTGAGGTTGTATCTACGAAAGAGTTTGGCACCCCTACTTATAAAGGATTACGCTTCAAGCCTTGAAAGAGCAAGGGCTTTGGAAATTGAAACCTTGATAACTCAAGAACTAAGATTGGGTTCAAAGGCGTTCAGTATGGGTCCCAAGGAATCAAAAATTAGAAAAGAGAAAGTTAGAAAAGGCAACGTAAGAAACGGAAAAGGAATCCAAAAGAGGAAAAGCTCGCTTTTGTATAAGAAATGTGAAAAGAGACATACAGGCGAGTGTTTAAAGGGCTCGAATCTGTGTTACTAATGTGGATAGATGGGTCACATCGCCAAGGAGTGCAAGCCGGGGGAAGCAAAGGTGGTCAAGTGTTATATATGCGATAAAGTGCGTCACATAGCCCTGAACTGCCCAATCTAGGCGTAGTCATCTCAAGGACGTGGAAGACCTACTCAGCTTAGGATACCCGGAGCAATCAGTAAGCAGGGAACTTCTATGAACCCGATGCACGTGCATGCCCTGACTCGGACAGAATCTCAAGATTAAGAGGAAAAGGTGGTCACAAGTATGGTTTGTATCATAGGAAATTTGGTGATAGCTTTGTTTGATTCTGGTGCTACCCATTCATTCATCGCATGCCAATACGTGACCACTCATGCACTGCCGGTAGAAGAAACCAATCAGGTTATACATGTAGAGTCTCCAGTCTATAAGTTAGCAAGTATTATCCAAGAATGCAAAGCCTGCCCAATTAGGATAGGATCATTGATTCTAGAAGCTCATTTGATCCTATTACCTATGACTAAGTTTGACGTGATATTGAGTCTGGATTGGCTAAGCCAATGGGGAGCGACCATAGACTATAAGAATAAGAAAGTGCGATTTGAAGCAACTCCAGGAAAGAAGATTTCCATTGGAAAATTGAGGCAATCTGACAGTTCAAGTATATTGATATCATCTATGAAAGCTGTCAGGCTGATCCGACAAAAGTGTCAAGCCTACTTAGTGTTTGTGAATGTAGAGAAATGCATGGAGGTAGAAATGAATCAAATACCTATGGTTAAAGAATTTCCCGATGTATTTCCAAAGGAATTAACCCTATTGCCTCAACAAAGGGAAATGGATATGATGATTGATGTGATGTCAGGTACAGCTCCGATTTCTAAAACTCTTTATAGAATGGTGCCAGCTGAGATGAATAAACTAAGGGCGCAAATATAGGAGCTATTGGACAAGGATTTTATTAGACCAAGTGTGTCCCCTTGGGGAGCCCGGTATTGTTTATGAGGAAACAAGATAGAAGCTTGAAGTATACATTGATTACCGGGAGTTAAATAAGATTACCATAAAGAATAAATATCTAGTGCCCAGGATCGACGATTTATTCGATCAATTGCAAGGAGTCATGACTTTCTCTAAGATTGATTTATAGCCAAGATACTATTAGCTGTGGATAAGTCCGGCCAATACTCATAAAACAGCATTTCGAACCAGGTATGGGCATTATAAGTTTTTGAAAATGCTTTTTGGACTTACTAACGCCCCTGCTGTATTCATGGATATGATGAATAGGGTTTTTCGGGACTATCTGAGTCAATTTGTGGTTGTGTTCATCGATGATGTCCTGATCTATTCTAAATGGGAGAAAGAACATGAAGACCATTTGCGAAGGATATTAGAAAGGTTGAGGAAAGAGAAATCATATACCAAATTGAAGAAATGTGAATTTTGGTTAAAACAAATAGGATTTCTCGGGCATATAATATCGGAAAAGGGTATTCAAGTTGATCCTCAAAAGATTAAGGCGGTATTGAAATGGCCAAGGCTGACGACCATTACGGAAATTCAAAGTTTTCTAGGGTTGGCCGGCTATTATAGAAGGTTTGTTGAAGGATTTTCACAATTGTCAGCCCTGTTAACCAAGTTAACTCATAAAGGAGTCAGGTATGTGTGGTATGAGGAATGCGAGCGCAACTTTCAGGAATTGAAATAACGGTTAGTCGAAGCACCCATCATAACCCTACCTGAAGGAAATGAAGGGTTTGTGGTTTATAGTGATGAATCAATGAAGGGATTGAGTTATGTTTTAATGTAAAGGGGTAAAGTGATAGCCTATGCATCGCGACAATTAAAGTCCAATGAGGTAAGCTACCCCATGCATGATTTAGAGTTAGCAGTGGTGGTATTTGCCTTGAAAATCTAAAGACATTATTTGTATGGTGCAAGATGTGAGATTTACACTGATCATAAGAGCCTCAAATATACTTTCACTCAGAAGGAATTGAACATGAGATAAAGGAGATGGCTCAAGTTATTGAAAGATTATGATTTGAAAATTTTATCCTATCCAGGTAAGGCAAATGTGGTAGCTGATGCATTAAGCAAAAATGTCAGCTTATGCATCTTATCACTAAAGAAGAAGGGTTGCTTAAGGAGATAAGGCAAATGGAAATGATTGTATGTGCATTAGGAGTTCACACCAGATTATCACAATTATACATACAAGCATCACTTTTCAAGCAGATTAAGACCGCACAGCAAAAGGATACAAACCTACATACCCATGTCAAGAAAATGAAGAAAAAGGGGTTGGCTGAATTTGTAATTGATAAGCAAAGTGTGTATAGGTATAAGGGTCTCCTTTGCATACCTAACACAGCTGATTTGAAGGAACAAATCCTTAAAGAGGCACATTTTTTGCCTTTTTTTATTCACTCAGGGAGTACTAAGATGTATAAGGATCTCAAGAAAGTATATAAGCAGAATAATATGAAAAGAAAGATTGCTGAATATGTGGCTAAGTGTTTAACTTGCCAACGGGTGAAGGCAGATCACCAAAGAGTGCCCGGTTAGCTACAGTCCTTTTAGAAATTCCTAAATTGAAGTGGGACGACATCACAATAGATTTCATTAAAGGATTACGTAGGACCTAAGTAGGAAACAATTCTATATGGGTAATCGTAGGTAGGTTATCGAAAGTCGCACATTTCCTACCTATCAAAAGGACTTATACCGTAAAAAAATTGGCTGAGGTTTATTATAAAGAGGTTGTAAGACTCCATGGAGTGCCTAAGTCGATTATCTCGGATCGAGATTTGACATTTATATCGAGGTTTTGGAAAAACTTGCACAAAACCTTAGGCACCCAACTCAAGTTTAGTACAACATTTCATCCTCAAACTGATGGACAAATGGAGCGGGTGAACCAAGTCATTGAAGATATGCTTTGTATGTGTACTTTAGAGTTTGGAGGATCATGGGACGAGTACATCTTGATTGCGGAATTCATATACAGCAATAGTTATCAAGCTAGCATTCAAATGGCTCCATTTGAAGCATTATATTTCGGCGATGTCGAACACCGTTGAACTGTGATGAAGTTGGAGAGAAACGGTTAGCCCCAGACTTATCCCAATGAATGGCAAACAAGGTGAGAACAATTCGCCAATGTATACTCATTGCCCAAAGTCGGCAAAAGAGATACACAGATTGCAAGAGAAGAGATTTAAACATCCAAGTCGATGAACACGTGTTTATAAAGGTCACGCCATTCAAGGGAGTTACAATGTTTGGGAAAAGAGGAAAGCTGAATCCTAGGTATATTGGACCATTTGAAGTTTTGGAAAAGGTTGGGAAGTTGGCCTATCGAGTAGCTTTACCCCTAGTGCTAGCCCTAGTTCATAATGTATTTCATATATCGATGCTTAGAAAATATGTTCTGGACCCAACACATATATTAGTGGCTAAAACTTTGCCGATTCAAGATTATTTAAATTATGAAGAAAGGCCAGTAAGAATCTTAGATCACAAGGTATAGAAGCTTCGGAATCAGAAAATTGAGTATGTAAAGGTACAATGGAACCGGTATTCTGAAAATGAAGCCATTTGGGGAGTTAAAAGAAGAAGTGGAACGGAAATACCCCCAGCTATTTAAAGAATAAACGGTTTCGAGACGGAATCTATTATAAGGGGGGGATTGTGAAACCCTAACCAGTGTAGAACCCATGTGTATGTATTAATCATGTATATGATATTTATATACGAATTATTGAATTATGAAGGTTTTATGTGATTTTGCTAATAATTGCAATTAGGGTTATGGCCTAGCAATAATAATGTGAATGATCATTTTGAGCTTAAACGAGAAAATGGAACTAGAGTAAATTATTGTTGATTTAAATGTGCAAATACATTATGGCTTATCATTTTCCATTATTTAATTTGAATTATGAGAGTTTATATGATAATTGACAAGTTTAATGAAAAAACACTAGAAATTTCATAACTTAATACCTGTAAGGCATATTCAAGTAAAACTTGAAATGAAAATTAATGATGTTGGGCTTCGTATTATGGAATTAATGGGTTATGAAAATTCTTGATGAAATGAGAGTTATGATTTATTGATCTTATTTTAATTTCAACCATTAACTTTAAACTACTATAACGGGAGCTAGGAAAATTGGATTAAGATAAAATTTGCAACGGTTGAATGAAATCATGAGATGTTTATTTTGGATGGCTTAGATTAATCTTGAAATGTTGAAAAAATACCTACATTGAAAATGGTGAGCTTGGTTGACTAATGCACCTCAAGAGTACCTTGCATTTAATACTAGAGTACTTGACATAATTGCATGGTTATAATGGGAGTTGAGGTGTCAAATGCAGCATATTTTTAAGGTATTTTATGCATTAATATAAAATGCAAATATTCAAATAAAATCCCAGCATTGAATGTGCACAATTGATGAAGCTAAGATTGCTCAAATGAGCATAGGCAATGTGGCACAAGGGGACGACCAAGGGGATGCCATGTTGTTTCTATTTGAATTTTTAATTTTAAAATATGTTTAAATGCAGCTGAGATACAAGAACATGATGATATGCATTCCATCATGTCAATATATAGCAATAAAAAATTAGAAAATGTAGCTGAACGGGAGAGAGAAACCATGGACAGTTTATGGGGCATTTGGATGTCCAGAAATATGGTTGGTTTGATTCCATTTTGTTAATTTTTTTAACACCAAATTAATACATAAATTAAAGGATAATTAAGTGTATAATTTGTTGGAAATATGTGGAAAATAAGCTAAGTCTATATTTTGATGATTAACAAATCAATTTGAGAAAGTTTTGGTTATTAACATGTTTGTGGAAATGATTAAAGGTTATAAATTTGAAGAATGTGAAGCATGACAAGTCAAGTCGATTTCCAAGTCGACTCAAGCATCGACTTAGGCCAAGTCCATCCTCAAGTTGACTCCAGCAGCGACTTCAACTCGTCATTTTCTTCCAGAGTTGAAATAAAAAATGAGAGGTGCCGAAGTCGCATCCTAAGTCGACTCCGCTTGCGACTTGAGGTGAAGTCGCAGACCAAGTCGACTCTAGTAGCAACTTGGAGGCATCATTTCTGTCCAGAGTCGAAACTGAGAACAAGGGCTGCCGAAAGTCGCATCCCAAGTCGACTCCACATGCGACTTGGGTGAAGTCGCAGATCAAGTCTACTCCGACTTCGACTTCAATACGGAAACATGCAGATCAAGATAAGTCAATGATAGATTCAAGAGATTCAAAAGAAAATGAAGGTCAAAAATAACTCAAACACTTAAATGAAGATCAAATGAGAATCAAGTGAAGACCAAAGCAAAGCTGCATATTTCTCATGGAGAATCGAAATCATGCATTTGGACTTCTCTTATTCACTCCAATACTCAAAGACTCAAGACATGGAGTCAAATGTGTTTAAGATAAAAGAATTATAAAGAGTCTTAAAGGAAGAACAACCAAACATGAAGGAATTCAAGATTCAAGTACTCAAGAACTCAAGAAAATGATTCCAAGATTCAAGTACTCAAAGAACTCAAGAAAAGGAATCCAAAGGTTCTCTATGTCAATGATCACACTGAATTCCAAAGAGATATAAATCAAGGGAGAATAATCAATATGAAGAAAATCAATTAATCAAAGTCATCTCTAAAGATTTCAAGTTCATCAAGCAAGTTACCGAGGTGAAGTCGAACCCGAAGTCGACTCCACTTGCGACTTAGGTCAAGTCGAGGACCAAGTCGACCTAGACTGAAACTTGAAGAAGTAGCGAATAGGCGAAGTCACACCCGAAGTCGACTCCATCTGCGACTTGGGCGAAGTTGCACCCAAAGTCAACTCCACCTACGACTTGGGTCGTAATGGTCGGAAAATTTTCGAACGTTGGCGCATTAAATGCACGCCACCTACCTCCAAACTTTCGGATTCCCTCCACAATTATAAAAGGCATTCAATATAAATGAGAAGGGTAGCTGAGAATCATTGAATGAGCATAACTCTCATTTTCAAGAGCATTAAGTGATCAGGCCATCATCTTGAAGAAGAACTCCGCTTTTAAACTACCAAGAGCTACTTGCTGAATCATTATCATTGCTATACAAGTTCTTCTCTGCGCCAAAACTGCCTCTACATAATAGTAATGTGTAAAAGCTTTTTTTTGTTAATTTGTTGTTGTATTGAACTTGTTTTAGCTTGAGTAGCTAAGATCAAGTGTAAGCAAAGTAGTGTATGATTGGAGTAGAACTCGTCACTTACTTGTGTTGTGTATTGTTGATGCCCCCTAAAGCTAGAATCTAGAAGAGAGCAGAGGCTCTAGTTGCGTATGCCCCCTAGAGCTAGAATCTAGAAGAGAGCAGAAGCTCTGGTTGTATATGCCCCCTAGAGCTAGAATCTAGAAGAGAGTGGAGACTCTAGTTGTATTCGAGGAATACATAGTAGAACCCAAGTCACAAGGGGTGTGAGCTTGGAAGAGTGGAGTAGGGAGGTTGCCCAAACCACTATAAAATCTTGTGCGTTCATTTTTGTTTCTGCTCCTTACACTATTACTTTCTTTTTGTTTCTTCATAAAGGGGACTAGATCAATCCGGGGTAAAGCCTATATTTAAGTTGTAAATTTTTAATCACCCAATTGACCCCTCCCCTCTTAGGTAATTGCCATTAAATCGGGATCAACATAATTTACCCTTAAATTAGGGTTAAAAAATGAAAAAAATGCTGAAAAAATGGACAACAAATGATGTGCTAACTTCATAGATTGAACGACCATGGATTAAAGCAATTTGTGATTTTTAAAAAATGGTAAAAACCCATTTTTACTAGGCTATAATTTTGCCAACACATGAAGGTGATAATAGAGCATTTAAATGATGTGGACAATGCCCAAGAAGTGGAGCCCACAGCTGGAAAAAAAAATCCAACTTATAGCCCATGCCCGTTCATTTGAGAGGAGATTTGGAAATTTAGCTAAGTGCTGAAATTTTCACCCAAACAAACTAGCAACTCAAATTTCCTTTTGGCCAGCTAAGGAAGAAGGAGAAACAAGAAAAAAAGAGGAGAATTGGTGGAGGAAAATCATCTTCAAGTTCTAGGGTTTGAATTAGCTCTAAACTAAGTAAGTATACATATTGTTTGAGTTTGTTATTTTGAGTTTTTAAACTCCAAAATGAGAATATGGAAGGGATGCTTAAAGAATCTGTAAAATGATAATTTTTCATGTTTTTGATTGAATATGGAATGGGTATTAAGTTTTATGGATGAATTTTGATGATTTAAATGATGGAAATTAAGTTGGAATGACATATGAGTTGGAAACTCAACTTGACAAACCCTAAATCTCCATCACAAGTTTCTGTTTTAGTTTGATGATGTGACTAGGTTATTAATTATGTATTAATGCCAAACATGTGTTGGTTTGTGCTTAAATGATGAATTTTAGAAAATATGGAATGCAAAGTGGTAAATAGGACCCGAAATCTTTGTTTCTATGTTAAAAATGCTATGGAAATAGATTTGCATGCTTTGTGAATGCTATGTAGGGTAAAATACCCTAGGTTTAAGGTGTTATGTATGCCCAAAAAGATTTGAGAAAAGAAGCCCTAAAACTGATTTTTATAGATTTTATAAAAGTGTGGCTAACCGATGTGAAACGGGACTCAAAACGTGTAGGCAACTTGCTGTTTTGAGAAATGATAATTCATGAATGTTATATATTTGTTAAATCCCTAAATATGGATTAAGAAATGTAGGATTACATACTAAAATTTCAGAATTATATGACTGCTTAGGGTTATGTGTCAAAAGACATGTTAAATGGGTGAAAAATGGGTTCTAAACTTGCTTCTTTGGAAATCTATGGTGAGTGGATTTAAATCCAATGAAAATACCCTAAATGTAGTGGTAATTAAGGGTAATTAACCCACTAAAATATGGATTAAATTTCTACCTTAGAAAATTTGATGAAATATTTTAAGTATGTGTTGCCAAATGGGCATATGTGAAGGGATAAATGTGTATAAGTGACGAATGACTTGTGAAAAATGCATGAAAATAAGATGAATTCCATGTTTATATATCTGTTTAAGATTTTATGATATTAATTCCAAAATTTTGGACTTGATTTATAGAGCTAAGACAATGATATGTGCATAGAAGAAACACCCGTGCATGTATTTTGGAAAAAAAATCGATAAATGGCAAATTGAGGTTGATAGACCTATAAATGATAATTATTGAATCAATTTTTATATGGATGAATGGATACCCTATGTATGGGGTTATATATATTATGTGTTAGCTGTGGCGCCCCGAACCGAGGCGCCTAGAAGCTTTACTCCGGAATCGTTTTGATTGGTAAACGTGACTTAGGATTGTTGCCCTAATCACACAGTAGGATTTTTTTTTTTAATCAATACATGAAAAATTTCCATCATTCGTCTAACATGAAATATATTTCACATATCATAGTCATAAACCCAAAACTGTTTCATAAAGCA
>JAXCLR010000050.1:48796333-48807359 GCA_035584095.1 Annona squamosa | reverse complement strand
AATTGCATTATTTCAATTTCCAATACACATATTTATTAATATAATTCATGAATTTTCATTTATTCATAAAATGATTATACAATTACAAATGTTGAAATGACGCGTATACGGTCAAAGTAACGCGTATACGGTCAGGGTTCCACATTAGCTGACAAAATGTGCAAAAATGTGTTATATATGTGCATAATAACTTGTGAGGTCAACTAAATGATAGATGGGAAATGAAATGGGTTGGAAAAATAAATGAAATATGAGAAAAAAAATATATGAAAAAATATATTATTCTCATGTAGGCAAAGGCAAAGAAAAAGCGGAGACAGGAAGTTAAGAGACACAGGTAAGCAATCAAATTTTCTAAATGAATTTTATTTGCTAAATTGTTTACGTAAATGCAATTTTTGCTCTAACTTGTTTGATGAAATTGTGGAAATTATTTTTAATATGTTTAAGGATGGTCGTCCCTTAGCAAAATGGTAATGAAATGATGTTTTACTTCAAATGTAATATTATGAAATTTTTCTTTGATAAATGCTATGAAAAAATGATGTGATTCTATGTTTCTAATTGAAAAATCCTGCTAGCATGTTAATAATGAATTTATGCAAAAGTTCATGTGCACAGGGTACTAGGTCCATTTGAAGGGTATAAGCGGACTAGTTGTCCCCCCTTGGTGTGGCCAAGTCGCTTAAAATAGGCGCAAGGCCGGTGGTGCCCTCTCTGAAATGGGAGTTAACGTGGACGGATGGTCACCTAGCTAGCTTCCATCCTAAGGGAATTATAATGATCATGTTCATGTTTTATATGACATTATGCATATGATACTCATGATGGGTACAAGATTTCATGTTTTCAAGATATACCTTAGACGAGGTATAAGTTGCTTTCCAATATGATTTTAAATGTAAAATGTTGCCTGAAATAATTTGCCTGTAAAATGCAAATAGCTTGCTCATTGAGTTTTGACTCACAATTTTGTTTTCCAAACCCTAAAGACAGGTGATGGACAAGAGATGACAAAGGAGAAAGTTCCAGCTTGAGAAGTCATGGAGAAACTTTTGTATTTTTATATTATGACGAAAATTATGTTGAACAGATGTAATCTATTTGAATGTTTTATTTTGATGACTGTGATATATTCATGTAGTGACATCTGATTTAGGCAAAAGTTGAAATGTTGCTTGAACATCATGTTTTGTATATGTGCTGAATGGATTTGAAATGACTTAGTTAAGCATGAGTTAAAAATGATCTAGATATGCTTGAGATGAAAATATCATAAATCAAATTCATATGAGAAGATATTAAATCGGTTAAACCCCGTTAAAACCCGTCGTGTGATAGGGCAACAATCCTGATCACATTCACCAATCAATACAATCTCGAGGTAAGGCTCAGGATGTGACACTCAGTTTGGGGTGCCACATAGGGCTACCGTGGATATTTGCAAGTGAGGAATATGATGCCTTTCGGTTGTCAAGCATAGGAGTTTGAGGAGTCATCACTACCTGAAAGCAAGTTATATTTGGAGGACATGTTCATGTAATTCACAAAGAGCCAGATGTAATTTAATGAGAATATGAAGAAACAGGTGGACCAATTGGCTACCGCAATCCAATTTAGGCATCAAGAGCGGTCTTCCAGTCATATTGAAGAAATTGTAGAAGAAAACGAGTTGGAACAAGGCTACGAAGTCACTCTAAGTATTAATGAAGATATATCAATCGATGTTATAGAGCAACCTGTACCTCAGCATGTTCTTGAACAGGTGGCCAAGCCAATGGAAAGCGAGGAAGTGGAAGAAGAAATTGACGAAGAAATAGAGGTTGATATAGTGGAGAAAGTTGAAAATTATCATATCAACACTCCTCTAATTTGTCTTCCTAAAATTCAGGTGCAACAAGACTTAATCGATTAATGCAAAGCCTTGGAAAGCAACATCTTGAAGCCATCATTTGTTCAAGACCCTGAAAACGTCTTCTATAGTCTCTATGAAATTCAAGGAAAGAGGCTAACCGATCCATTTGAAGAGGCTAAGAAGAGAGCTGAACTTCCAGTGCACAATCCAAATGGAAGAAAATTCGATAGAGTGGGAATTGGCTAATCATAGTGGAACGTCGGGCTGAAGATGATAAATTTAGCGCTGAATGGGTAGCAACCCATTACACTTTTTGATTTTTGTTTCAAGAATAAAGTAGTCATCTCCCAAGGCAAGGAAGGACAGGATTATCATATGGACTTTTAATCCACTTTCAAGTTGATAAATGATGGAATCAAGGAGTTTTAAGTTTATATTCATCATTCAAGACAAGACAATGCAGTTGAAGTGAGGTCACGACCTCAATTTTTGGTGCCTGGTGCTAAGTTTTGCAAAAGAACATGTTCTAGCAAGTTGGGATCAGAGAAGTGACACTCCGACGCCATGATTCGGTGCCTCGATGCCATATTTTTCAAGAAAAAAACATGTTGCAACTTTTGAGTTAGCAAGTCGGCACCTAGGCCTCGATTTTTGGCACCCCTGCGCCACCTCCCTGACAGCATAAAAAAACAACAAAAAACAAGTTTTCAGCATGCCAACTTCAACTGGCTATAACTTTTGATCCTACAGGAGTTATGAGAGCTACCACAGGAGGATAATTACCTCATATATTAAGATTTAATTTATGTAGATTATATTGGTAATTATGGAGTTAAGGTAGCAAATGCTAGAAAATGCATAACTTGACGCCAGAAAGGCGGATTAAGATGAAAATTGAAAGATAAGAAGATAATTTAGTGCTTAATCATATGGAAAGGTTGGATTATGAAAATTATGATGAAATTAAGGTGAAAATCGATCATCACCATTAAAATTCAAGGTTGACATCAAATGGTCATAACTTGAACTAGAAAAGTCGAATTAAGACAAAATTTGAAACGAACAGTTAAAATTATGAGATCTATGCAATGAGAGGTTTGAATTAAGCTAATGATAATAGAATTAAGTAATTAATGATATAATTAAGGAGCTAATAAGCTAGCTCAAGTGAGACAATGTAGGTGGCCCACACATGAACGATCAAGGGGCTATTGCATGGGATTTTTGAATTTTAAAAAAATAAAAAATATGTATTTTAATGATCTAGGCAGCTAGGGTGAATAGTGGATGAAATTTGGGTTGATGTTTGTGCCAAGAAAATGACAAAAAGTCCATGACAGGTGGACCCCACCAAGTGGACAGCATTATGGAGCAAGAGAGAGGTCATGGTAGAGGCAACTTTTTGGATTTTTTATTTATTTTTTTAACAGCTAAATTGACCCTTAATTAAGCTAGTCACCTAGGGAAATTAAATACCCATTAATTAAAGTGAAAATTAAATGGAAAAATCGTTCAAAAGATGCTGCAAGTGGACCCCACCCAAGTGGGTAGCTACATGAAGGAAGGGAGGTACACGTTCAAAGGCTGCATTGTGTAATTTTTTATGATTTTTTAATATGGTAAATGGTCCCCTAATTAGGCTACTACCTAGGGTAGTTAATTATCCATAAATTAAAGTAAAAATTCATTGGAAAAAATGGCAAAAGACTGCTGCAAAGGGACATTGCATTATGTGGACAGATTTTGTCCATTAATGATGTGGATTTTAATGGATTTATAAAAAATAATTTGCTAATTTAAATGACACAAATTTTGCCATGTCAGCAAAGGGGGATAAGAATGCTGTAATTAGGTGCTAAGTGATGTGGAAAATGGGCCCCACAAAGCTAGAAAATTCAGCTTATGCCCAAGTATACGTTCATATGTATGAAGGGTTGAGGAGAGAGAAAATGCTAAGGGGAAAAACCCCCAAGCAAGGCAAGCACGTTCCTCTTTTTTCCAGCAGCATGAGGAGAAGAAAGAGAGGAAAATAGGAGAAAAAGAGAAGGAAGAATGGAGAAGAAGAATGGGATTCAAGATAGGAAAAGTGGAGTCTAAGTTTGATCCAATACATGTAAGTATGTCCTTGATTATGGGTTGAAAATCATAACTAAAATTTTCTTAAATCCTATGTGATGTTGTTATTTTAATGTTTAATCATGATTATATGATTATTCATGATTAGATAAATTATATAAGTTGATTTATAAATTTCAATTTGGAGATTAAACAGCCCATATCATCTAATCTACACTTATGTGTAATAAATCTGAACTAGGAAAGAAAAATATGGAAGAAATAGTAAATAAATTACTTTTATCATGAAAATTTTCAAAACGTCATGATAGGATTATTAAGTAACTATCCAATTTTTAGCTCAAAATAATGAGTACGTTGGAAATTATAAATCCGAGAAAATCAACCTAAATAGGGTTGAACGAGTGTCAGGATCAGCGGTACCAAATGATTTTTAATACCTTTTATAAAAGGAATTTTGGACTGAAAATTTAATAAAATATATAATAAATATTTAGGATCACATAAAAAAATAGAAAGTAGGTTTTTATGGGTATAAATATACCCCATAATTAACGTGATTTGGACTGTCTGAAAAGGGGTGCTTCTATCCAGCAAAGTAAAAATACAAAAATAAATAGAAATAATAATATTTCGTGCTTTAAATATTTATTTTGGTTAATTAATATATTTATTAAGTTATTTTAGAAATTTAAAATCAAAACTACTTGATTTGATATTAATTCAAGATTTTGAGATTTTAGTACGCCTGATTTCAGCAGATGTGAATAGTTGGAGGAAAAAATCAAAAAGAAATATGAAACCTATGTAGAAATGACCTAAATTGATATATGTGTTAAATACTTAAATATTTATTAAGAAAAGTGGGATTATATGCTGAAATTTTTAATTTATAAAATTTCCTAAGGTTAAGTGTCAAAAGATACGTTGAATGGGTGAAAAATGGGTTCCAAACTAGCTGTTTTAGAAATCTATGGCAAGTGGATTTAAACTCCATAAAAATACCCTAATGTAGTGTTAATTAAGGTTAATTAACCTGCTGAAATATGAATTAAATTTCTGCTTTAGAAAATTTTATGAAATATCTTATGTATACGTTGCCAAAAGGGCATATAAGAAGGAATGGACATGCAAGGATGATAAATGACATGTAGAATATGATTTTGTGCAAAAAAGTATGAAAATTTGAGATATTTCATAAATTTATATCTGTTTAGCACTTCATGAGGTTAATTTTCAATTTTGGAATTATGTAATGAAGCCTAAGGTCATAACGGGTGCTCGGAACGAGCACCGATGTATGAATTTTGGAAAAAAAATGTGAAAAGTGGTAAATAAAGGTTAATGAACCTATATATGATTACTAATGGATGAATTTTATATGGTTGAATGGATACCCTATTTATGGCGTTATATATGTTATGTGTTACCTAATAAAATGTATAAAAATGTGTTATTTATGTTTAATGACTTGAGAAGACAAATGAAGGATATATGTTAATGAAAATGGGATGAAAAACTAAATGGAATGCAAGGAAAACATATATATAAAAAATCAAATTATTTTCATGCAGGTAAGGAAAAGAATGGAAGGAAAAGGGATTATGACGATCTCAGGCAAGCAAGCAAACTTTTCAAATTAATGATTTTTCCTTATGTGATTAAATGATGATATGTCAATGTTTATATGAATGTTTTACAAGTGGGTAAGCATAAGTTTTGGAAAATGACGGCTTTTAAAGAAAACCTTAAGGTTTGTTTCATGGGAAGCAAGCAACACTGTTTAAGATAAATAATTTATCTCAAGTGTTGCCAATGTTGGGAATGTTTTATGTTAATGGATTTGAGAAATTGCTTATGGGTAAGCAAATTCTCCATGAATATAATTTTAAAGGAATTTTATGTTTTATGTCGATGTTTTTAAGGAATTTTCTTTTAAGTAAACAAGTTCTTTATGATGTTATTTCAAAAGTATTTTATAAAGAAAAGGAAATTTTTTCCTTTTTCACAAAACAAAAAATGTAAATAACTTTTGAATTTCTCTTATGATGTTTTATGATAAGTGATTAAGATTATAAAAGAAAAAGATTAATTTTCTATGTCAAGATATTTAATTATAAATGATAATTTGGACATAGCCCGTATGTCTTGAAATGATATTCGAAAAGTTTTGATTTCCTTTAGATAAGGAAATCTATGATGAAAATGTCTTCAAAAATATTTATACGAATATCGTTGAAAGAGATTTAAAAATAACCAACTTAATAAGTAATTTCATAAAATGGTTTAATTTCAGGTTGCTAAATGACATGCAAAAGACTATGCAATTCTCTTTTATGTAAACAATAGTATAATAGACATGTGGACAATAATATAATTTTTGGGTTGTGGAGAAAGGGAGGGTATAATTGCATAACTTTTGTAAGCAAAAGGCCTTGAAATGGAAACCAAAAAAATATTAGAAAAATATATGGTTTATTTATAAAAATCTAGAAGTTTTGAATTTCTTTTATTATAAGGGTTTTTAAGATATATTGTTTCTCGAACATTTAAATGCTTATCAAAATATTTTACTCAAAATGATTCTAAAAGAATTTAAGGAAGGTCGTCCTAAAATTAAATTTCAAATGACAACTTGTTTAAAGTGGGTGTGCTCGCTTTACAAGTTGACACGGACTACGGTCTGTGATGTATTTTCAAAAATGATTTTTAAAAATATAGACTTCGGTCTATAACGTTTTTTGAGTATGGATGCAGACTACTGTCTATGATCCCGATTTAAAAGAACACGAGCTGCAGTCTGTGGTTCTTTAAACTAAACGGACTGTGGTCCATCAGGATAATGTATGGTGCACTAGTATAAGAAATAGGCTTGTTGTAGAGCACAGTTGGGATGACCAGGGCCTACTCTACATAAGACCAAGTCGCTAAGGGATGACAAGAGTGTCAGCGGCGCCCTCCCTGAGATGGGAGTAGGATAAAGGAACAGCCGCCTGGCTAGCGTGCTGTTAAGGATTCTCTTCCAAAATGTAGCATGATCACTTGCTAAGTGTCACTATTGGATGGACAGAAATGCATTTGCTTATATTTTATTTTTGAAAAGCCCGAAGATTGGAACATGAAAATATGATTTTGTGAAAATTATCCTAAAGGGATTTTTATGAAATGGTTTTTTACACAAAAGTGTAAATAACAAAGATAAAAAGAAATATTTTTATGCAAATGCATTTATGAAAATGATTTATATATTTTATTTGCCTTGTTTGCTATAAACAAGCCCCAAAATGGGGATTATGAAAAAGATTTATGTGAAACTTGGTTTGGACATAGGAATGGCTATTTCTAAAGAGCCTAAATGAAAAATGTTTATGGACATGAGAATGTCCAATGATAAAGTATTTAAATGAAAAGTGTTTTAGGACATATGGATGTCCATCGCTAAAACAAGCTATGTGAAAAGAAATTTTAAGATATCAAATATCTCTGGGCTAAAGGATTTTAAGGTGAAAAGATATTTTTGGACATAGAAATGTCCTTTGCCAAGAAAGGCTTATGTAAATGATATTTTAGGACATAAGAATGTCCTTCTTTGTCAAAGGATTTATGAGAAAAATATTTTGGACATGAAATGTCCACAAGCAAAAGATGGTTTTATGTATACATTTTGAAACATTGAAAATGTTCATACAAAACCAAAGAAAATTAATTAAAGAGGGTAAAATGCATATGTTTTACCTTAACAAGCCCAGATGTAGCTTGTAAATGATTTTAAGAATAAATATTTTATGATAATGTTCAAGGACATAGAATTGTCCTCATGAACAAAGTATTTCATGATAATGTTTCAAGACATAAAAATGTCCTCATAAAAAAGGTGTTCAAGATGTTTAAGAAAAAGGTTTTAATTCCTTGCCCTTAAAACATAAAATTCTTGGTTATTGAGTTGTCACTCATGTTTTTTTTTTTCCAAACCTTAGACAGGTACCGGGAAACTTAAGAGGATTCAAATTTAAGCAATAAAGGAAATGTACGTGATGGTAGCCATGTGGGCTGTAAGGAATGGAATGTGATAACTTGGTTAAAGATCCAAGGTATATTGAAGTATATGTGAACTTATGTAGAATTATAATTTCTATATGATCCAATGCTTGTATGGATGTATGTATGAAATGTAAATGTTATTGTAGAAAAGCATGATGAGATGTTATAAATGAAATATGAAATGTATTACAAGTATATTGCCGCTTGTATAATATATGATGCTGATTGTAAAGAAGCGATTTATGAATAAATCGAAAAAAAAATTTGGATGAAATTCAATTTAGAACCCGCCACGTGATCAGGGCTACAATCTTAATTCATATTTACCAATCAATGAGGTCTTGAGGTAAAGAAGTGACGTCTCAATTTGATGCATCACAAGTTACATCCATTTTGCACAGATTATAAAAGCCCTTTATATAAACAATTATTGTACATTATTTAAGGCATCTTTCAATGTGATTTTGAGCAAGAATTGAGTACCAGGGTTTAAAAAAAGTGTAGAACAATGGAAAGAAGTAAGAAGCTGAGTTGCAAAGAGTAGTTCAAAACACCATTGAAGAATGTCGATTAACAAGCTTGTCTTGTTATTTAGATTAACTGAAAAATATATTTCATTAAACCCATAATTTAGGGGTTTGGATGTAGCATGTGAAACTATGTGAAGATGATTAGTTTTCTTCTTTTTTTTATGAAGGATATTGTGTATTAATTTAATACCTTGTAGTTTTAATACTTGATTTAGTTCTCTTAGCAAGTGTACGGGTTATGAATTATAATATTTAAATAAGATTGATCCCATAGAGAATTTGAGACTTAAGATGTTGATTTTAAATATTTTATAATAAATACCAAAGGAATAAGATGAGAAGAAAGAGAACACTTAGGGTCTAGGGTCACATGCGACATCTATAATGGATACATGGTATGTTTATTTAATCTAGATATTACATATTAAAGGAGAACAAATCCCAAATTGACCTCGCATCCTCTCTCAAAACTTGTGAAGCATACCCTAATTTTCTTAACTACTCATTCTTATAAGATTAAGCTAATTATAATCTATTAAATTTTGCGATAATTCATGAAATTTCTAAAGGTCATCATGTATATTCTTATAATCTAAATTTTCAGTTTTAGTATCTTAATTATCATATATTAGACTTCCACCTCTCAGTTCTTCCACATAATATATGAAATCATTACAAAAGTGTGAGCTCAAATCTGAGTAAGCTTTAAATTTACAAAATATCAAATTAATATACAATATACTTCATAAATAGAGGAAAACCATAATATCTTTTATATAGTTCACATGCTATAACCTAAACACTAAATTATGAGTTTAATCTAACATGTTTATAATGAAAATCAAACACAAATTAATATTATATTGAAAGTTTATCAAACATAAGAAAATTAAATCAAAAGAAAGAAGAAAGAGAAAGCTTATTGATTTGGAAGCTTTAATGGCGTCTTAAATGCTCTAAGCAGCATGCCATCTTACTTCTCTTCTAGCGCTTTAGTTTCTCTCACCCCCAGACCTTATCCTAACTCCAAGGACATTCTGAGATGTTGTAAAGCATGGACAACAAGTGTTTATATAATGCTATCTAAGGAACTTGCACAAAACCTAGCTCGAAGCAAATCAATTTTGCAACCTAATTGGTGTCTATCTTTAAGCATTTTGCTCCATTTTGTGAAGTTTTACTACCAAACACACCCTAAACAATGTTGAAACTTCCATGAAACATTCTAGGTCATTTGATCATTATTTTACTTTCTTTTAATTCTTCTAAATCATCAAATTTTGTGGGTCTTGATCATTGTTCAACTCTCCACGAGTTGTGTGTGTTTCGCACAAAATCATCAACTTTGTACAAATTGATTAATCAAGAGTGATTTACACTAACTAAAGCTAAATAAATCCATAGTTGATTCAAATGATCATATTTATTTATATTCTTATCTAAATATTATCTAAAATATATAGTATGAAAATAACACAATAAATTTTTTCATATTTGAACTTTCACTTGTTCTAAAGAAAATACCAAAGAATTAAAAATCAGAGAATAATATTTTAGAATTAGGTCTTTTAATGACTTTGAGAAAAAATTAAATATCTTCTATGAATCAAGAATCAATGAGAAAATTGAACAAAAATTCTTAAGCCTGTCACTTATTAAAGATCACGGTCAAAAATCTTGTCTCACTTAATTAATATTGTATACATTATCACCCTCTTCTGCTTAAAAAATCAATGTTAGGAGTTCAAAAATGTGAGGACCAGGTATTTTATTTTATTTTTATTATAATTTTTCTCTATTTATGAGGTAACTTATGAACATGCTAGTAAGAATTTTATGATATTAATGGATACATAACATATATAGACACGACATTTAGGGAATGTATAGAGTATATGTGCATGTATTACGATCTTAGCACATTGAGTATAAATTCAAGGTGTATGATTAGCGTTCCATTGATGGGCACTACGACTATTGTTTCATCCCGCACCGGCTATCTTCCTTCTTCTTCTCTTCCCGTTCTCTACTTCTTCTCTTCTTTCCCCGCCATTCAGTTCGGACTAGCCATAGATTCATTCAAGGAAGCTCTACCGACTGTTGGAAGATCATCGACTCTAATCATGGAAGTTCTGAATCTCTGCGTCTAAGTTAGGAGCACTGTTTTTGGGAGAAATTTCGATCAAGGTAAGTAGATGTCGCCCCTTCTCGATTTAGTGATGGAATTTTATGTTAAACACGATGTGCAGCTAGAGGGAATGTGTAGCGCTTGATGATTCCATGGTATTAGGCATAGGGTTCGTCACAGCTAGGGTTCATGGGAAAATTACTTTGATTGTGCGATTTCTATGGTGTAAAAGACTTCCAAGCAGTTTGTATATTGTTGAAATGTCACGTGAATTGATTTGCCCCAAACGAGAGTATGAATCGAAGGTTCTTTCATTTCACGCCTATCATGTGTTTGATAAAATGCTTGTGTGACTGATCTATGTGTTGAATTTGAACTGTGTTGATGTTGTATGTG
>JAXCLR010000050.1:48780817-48794581 GCA_035584095.1 Annona squamosa | reverse complement strand
TTTTCTAAATTTATAATTTAATCTCATTTTTCTAAAATTGAAATTTGATCTTTTTATAAACATACACATTTTTCTATTATCTTATTGAAATAACATATGCACTGTATATTACATGAAGTTTTCAAATAATACGAGTTTCACATGTCAATTGCGCTATTAAAGTTTTGAAATTCTGAATTGTAATTTGCTTTAATCTTTGCAAAACAACCATGGAGACTTCGTCATCAATGACTATTAAATATTAAAAAAAAGAACAGCGGCACTACAGAAACTACTACTTTCTTAAAATACATATCAGGTTGTCTCCCAAGTAGTGTTTAGTTTATAGTCCTCAACCTGACTGCAATTTGATCCATACAAATCAACCAACACCGTCTTTTGCATCAATCTACTTCTTTTGTTTGCCTCCTGATTTAGATGCACTTTTTATTTTTTGAATTGGCCTCCAAATTTTCTTGTAAATTTTTCATATCAACAAACCACAACAATCAATTCCAAGAGATTGAAAAGAAGGAGAAAGATTTGTTAACATTATGTTATCATATTGTTTAGTTCTCTCTGCAAATTTATGAGTCGAGAATGTTGAGTCATTTATATTATGAATGTTGAGTATTAATTGAGAGTAATTTGAATGTTTAAGATGATTTGAATAATATTTTAACTGATTTAGCTTTACATAGCGAAAAACACTCACAACTGACTCATTTATGTAAAATAATAAGAATACGTGAAATTTTGATATACAACATGGTCAAATTTGAAGACTCACATTTGAAGAAAACTGCATTTAGAGCAAGTCACTATTCACGCACAATACTATTCATGCATGTACTGTTTAGGAGTTACTGTTGTGCATTGTAGTTGTATATGCACGGTTAATGTTCATGCACAAATTACTATTCATGCCAACATACTGTTTATGTCCTACACCTTTATATAAACACTTGTGTGGAACATCTTAAGGCATTTGAGAATTCACATAGAATTTTAGAGGAGGAGAGAGAAATTTAGAGAGAGAGAGAGAGAGCAGGGAAGAGAGCACGGGCAAGAAGCGAAGCAGCAAGTTGTGTGGAGTGGCCAACGCATCATCGGACCTTCCAACCAATAAAATTTTCTATCTCTTTCTTTTTTTAATTTTAATTGCATTTTTTAAAATGAGTTTGAATTTAAATTTTATTTTGGACTTAAACATGCTTGGCTAAACCCTGTACATCTAGGGTTTATGATGTAGCATGCATACAATATAGCGTTGTGTGTGGTTTTAATTTATTTATGATGGATATTGCTGTTAATTTAATATCTTGTAATTTTAATGCTTGCTTGATACATGGGCTTGTACTTTGGCATGATTGCATATATTAAGTGATGGAACCCAGAGGTGGAAATCTAATATACGATAATAAAGATATTACACCTAAAAATCTAAGACCATGAGAATAGGCATAATGATCTCGAGGAATTTCATGAACAAGCCAAAGAACTTAATAAATTCTAATTACATTAATTTTATGAGAATAGGTGGTTAAGAAAATTATGGTACACCTTGTAGGTTTTGAGAAAAGGTGCAAGAATAAATTAGGATTTGTTCTCTTTTAACAAACAATATCCAGATTAAATAATTATACTACTACCTGTTGCAAAAGTCGCATGTGAAATCCTAGACCTTAGAAGCTCGCATTCTTATTTTTTACTACTTACTCTAGTTTTCAATTTTATTTTCTTTTCTCACTTTTTACTTTTTATTCCATTTTATTCACTATATTCTCTTCATATTTGATAAGAAATCGTTTAAAAAGTAAAGTTTATAGTTCTGAATTCCTTGTGGATCGATAATTTATATACTATAATCTACGAACCGTGCACTTACAGTAAGATTATAAATAGTGAATTATAGTATTTCATAAAGATCAATCCTGCAAGATTTTCAAATTGAAGACTTTAATTTTAAACACGTATAAAACGCTAAAAATAAGATAGAAGTAAAGAAAGGAATAACAAAGAAGAAAAGCAAATCTTAAGAACGTAGAATGATGATTGAAAATTCAAGAGATGAGAGCACTTAGAATCTAGGGTTTTACATGCGACATTTGCATTGGGCACGTGGTATGCTTATTTAATCTGGATATGATGTATTAAAGAAGAACAAATCCTAAATTAACCTATACCTTACCTACAAGGCATATTCTAATCTTCTTAACCACATATTCTTAGTGGATTAAATTAATCAGAATCCATTAAGTTCAACAATAGTTTATATAATTCCTCAAGGCTATCATACCTATTCTCGATATTTAGATTTCCAAGTTTGATATTTTAATTGTTGAAAATTAAATTTTTACTCCTCGATTCCATTACCTAATATATAAAATCATGCCATAGTGTGAGCCTAAGCACAAAGCAAGAATTAAGACTACAAGATATTAAATAAACACACAATATTCCGGATAAATAAAGAAAACGTACAATATCCTTTAATCGTCCACATGCTACATCCTAAATCCAAACACAAAACAATAAATCCAAAAGTATGGGTTTAAAAAAGCTTGCTTATAATGAAATCCAAACACAAAACAATCATGTATTGAAAATCCATAAAAAAATAAGACAATCAAATCAAAAGAAAGATGAAAAAGAAAGCTTATTGGTTTAGAAGCTTTAATAGTGTTTTGAACGCTCTAAGCAACATGCTGCCTCGCTTCTTTTATCATGCAGATGATATGTTTTTGCTCCAAGCTTTGAAGTTTTGCTGCCCAACATGCCTTGAACCATGTTGAAATTTTCTTGACACGTTCTAGTCTATTTTGATCACTGTTTTGCCTCTTTTTTTCTTCTAAATCATCATATTGAATGGGTCTTGGTCCTCATGCTCCAATTTTCCAAGAATTATGCATGTTTTGCACAAACCAATCAGCCATGAGTGTTTTGTGCTAAATGAAGCTAAATCAAGCAAAATTTAGCCGAAATCATTTCAATCATTCACATTCCCATCCAAATATTATTTAGAATATATAGGATGAAAATAACATAAAAATTCCCTATGCTTAAACTTTTTCTTATTCTCAAGCAAATACAAAAGAATTCAAGATTAAATTGTATGACTTCAAGAATCAGTTTTTAAAAAACTTACAGCAACAATCGAGTATAAATGATATACCAATCATCAAAAATTAGTAAGATTGTCAAACCAAAACTCCTTAATATAGCACTTATAAAAAATCCTAGTCAAAAATATTTTCCCACTCAACTAACACTATGCCCTTCACTACCTATTCTACTTTCAAACATTAATAGTTAAAAAATCTCCGAAGAAAAGCTCAAAATCCGCTCTTTCTCCTCCTTGTCATTTAAATACAATTATTCAATAATTCAGTCATTCAACGATAGTGGAATTGAAAATACAAGTTAGATTATCTTACATATATATTATCAAAATCTGGCATTCGAATTTCCTCTGCCATTTTAATTAATAAAATTCATAGGATCATAAGAACTTAATAGGATCATTAAGACTTAATAGAACAATGATTAATGTTCAGATAAAGAATTCAAATTGAATTGTCTCTAACTTGATTTGAGCTTTATATGGAAAAGCAAATCGAGTCACCCCTACTCTTAGTGCTTTTATCATTTTCAAGCCTGCACTTACTCTTAGTTTAGCAGTTTTTTATAACTTAGTTTGACAATAGCTCCCCTTATTATATTTTAGGATATCTAGGGAGTCATTTTTATTAATGTCCCAGCTAGGTAGTTATCCTAATTCCTATTGTACTTTTTAGCTTAAAATTAAAATTCAAAGTTGATTCAATTCAATGACCGACAATAAAAAGTCATAGAAGAAATTCAAATCTAGGCTTAATGGGGTGAACAACAGTAATTATTTTAGAAATAGGCTCACTAAAAATATCAAACAAAAGAATGCCTTAATCATCCATAAACAAGTCAATTGAATATTAGCCTTTGAAATCCTTTAACCATAATGAGATTTTCATGTATATAGGAAAAACTACCTTTTTTAATCCACCAATTGTGTATATTAGAAATAATCTTTGACCAATTGAAAAATATTGCTCCAAGTTTGAAAGCAAATTTAATTGGCATCCTTGTATATTGGTTCGTCAAGTGATCTATGACAAAATGTGGGCATTTTTAAAATGTATAGCTGAGAAATAAATTCAATATCTCACTAGAGTTTAGTTTTTTTACCTAGAAAAGAGTTTGAAATTCCAATTATAGTTTCCTTAAAGGAGTCACAGGAGTTCAAAGTGATGTCTAAATTAGTTTAGTGTCAGTATTTATGCAAGAATCATTGAAAATCAACAAAATATTCTAAAAAAATCAGTGGAATAATCAATCAGATTAATTAGCAGGATAGTAAAGAAAATAATCAAAAAAATAATGCAGTGCATTCACCCCCACACTTGAAACGAACATTGTCCTGAATGTTAAGGATAGAGAAACCTGAGATTCCAAATAAAAGTATCATAAATTAAGATAATACAGTGTAAGTTAAGACCAAAATGTTTTACAATTCAAAGTTTAGTGATTCAAACTATTTACATCCACGATAGTGAATAAGGAAAGTCAAAAGCATGCACAAGACATCATAATTTGCCCTTGTTAGTGATTAGCTCAAATTTCATCCATGGATTCTTCAATAACATCAAGGTGAACTTCAATTCTGTCAAGGTGCAACATCATATTAGTTTCTAGGCTACTAATTTCATGAATAATAGTGTCAATGATATCTCGGGATGTATTACGAGTTGTTGGTGCTGATGGATGAATTGCTGGTAATGGAAAATTCAAATTTGGAACATTAGTTGGCTCATTGATTTCTTGGTTGGGATGCTTAGCAGGGGGATGTATCTTAGCTCTTATCTTCTCTACAAATGTACATTGGGATTCCTTAGGAAGTATGTGCCACTTTTATTCTTGATAATTATCTTCGTGGCAGATAACATGTTGATATCGATGCGTTCATGTTCGTTGATCCTTGTGTGAAGAGTTTGCTCAAATGTAACACCACATTGAACTGCAATCATGAATACAATACTTCCCACACAAATTCTTCCTGATGATCTAGTTGCAACATAGAGCAAGTGCTTGAGAAGCCAAACCTGGAGTTAATCTTGTACATTCTTCACATTGATGTCTAAGTTCTTATAAACTAATAAACCTAAGGCTCTCCCATTTAGCAAATATTGAATGGGTCATTAATTTGTGCAAGTATCGGAGGGCATGGTTGTGGCGCCCCAACCTGAGGCGCCAGAGCCTTACTCCGGGATCATTTATTGATTGGTAAATGTGAGCGAGATTGTTAGCTTAATCACGTGGTTGGATTTTTTTAGTTTATCCATCAACATTTCCTACATTTGATTTCACATGAGGAATTTATAACTCAACCACTTAATCCTTTTATGTCGTAATCATTCCAAATCACATATCTCACATCAAAGATGCTTATTTACAATAAAGGGCAATCAGGCCCATAAACATCACTTCTAAAGGACTTAGCCATTCATGTAGATGCATATAAAGGAATACAAGAGCCACAATTCCTCAGTTAAACCTATTCATTACCTCTGGAACCTTCTTATACCTATCTAGTTTTAGGAAAACAAAATGTGAGTACTAATATTCAATAAGCAAGCATTATCATTTTGAGGCAAACTTTTCATATAAAAATTTTCAAGTAGCTAAATTCATTCTCAATATGGGCATTTCATAAATAATGTGAATGCATCATTATCAACATGACATGAACATCCTAGTGATGGTACGTTAGCCAGCGACCATTGCATCATCCTACTCCTATTTTAAGGAAGGCGTTGCTGGCCATTAGCCTATGTTAGTGACTTGGTCACACTAGAGATAGACAATCAATTCGCTTATACCTCTAAAGCAAACCTAGTTCCTCGTGTACCATGATCATAGACATGCTAGCATGCTTTTCTAAGTATAAAAATTGAAGAATCATTTTCAACACTATTTCAACAAAGCAGTTATTCAAGTTAATTTGCAAAGTTATAAGAGTGGTCATCCTTAAATAATTTGAGAACATTTAAATATAACAGGTTGCAGTATATTTCAAATATTTAAGAACAAAATTTTCAAAAGTTTTGCGTGGTTACTTGTGATAGATTTAATTCTTTTTTCACTTTTTCCTTATGTTTTCTTAGATAAGTGAAAATGATATCTTACCCATATGCATAAAATTATAAATGCTTGCATGCCTTAAGGTTTTCAACCCAAATGAGTTTACATTAAGCTAACCTTAAACCAATCTTTTCTTCAAGTTTGATGTCATCTTTTGTGATACTTAGAACGTTTGAGAACCACAAATGTAACCTAGGTATTCAAGAGTTATTAATGGTATGACTTAAGTGGATGGATGAGATTAGGGCTAATAATCAAGTGAGGTGGTTAAGTTAATCACCTTAGCCCAATTGAGTTGATGTGCATAAAAAGTTAAAATGAGGTATGAAAATGATGATTTGGCATGATTTTTAATTCCATTAATTATGATTAAGTTGATGATAATGATGGGATAAATTGGGTCATTACTTGGAAAATTTATAACTCGACATCTATAACGCGGATTGATATAAAATTTGAAAGGTAAGCATAAGTTGGTGTGCTTTACCTCATGAAATGAATAGATTATGTTAATCATGATTGGATTATGGTTATAATGATTTAATTTCATAAATTTTCATGAGATAATTTCAAATGCTCATATCTTGCATTAGAATGGTATTTGAGATGAAAATTTTTATGAACGGCTAAAACAAAGTGCTCTATCATATGGATAAAATTGATTAAGCTAAATACATGAAAATTTACCTAATTACATAAGGACAAAACCATTTGACTTTTTCTTATAAAAAGTGACATGCCATTAATGAAATAAAAGCGATAAGTGACACTAGTGTCAATATCAGATTCGTTGAGCAAGATTTAAAGTCAACCAAATAAATTAGAAATTTGACTTTTGAAAAGCAAATGGGACATGTGTCAAACAAGGATTTGTTGAGAGAAACGAAGTGCAATAGTTATCTCTTTGAAAGGAGATATGAAAGAATTTGTCATGGGAGATTAAAAAAACCCACTTAATTACATTGGCAACCTTCTAGAAGGCCTCACCCATTGCTGAGATCAAACCATCAATGCCAGCATCCTTCAAAGTGTGCATGTGTTGACCCACCACATGTTAACCCTAGTCATTGAAACCTCAAATGTTGCATAAGCAATCCCTGTAAGCGTGAGCACCGTCTCCACAGCCAGGCTTATAGCTTAGCAGAGCCTTCGAGCCTTCTACACTTACTAAGGAGTCTCCAAAAGAAAATTGTGAGACTCACCCAACTTTTTAATAAGAGAGAGAAAGACCAATGAAAAATGTCCTTCATAGTGAACAAAAAACTCCTCCCATATGAAGGAAATTAACAACACGACTTTCTTGCTTAATCAAAAATTAGCCAGGAACATAGGTGATCCTCCATGCCTTATCCTTAACATCTTCCATTCGCAGCAAATGCATATGAGAATGGTGAAGAGAAATTAAGAATTATGTAGAAGCTCATAGATTCTCATCATAGGGTTCAAACCAAATAGGGAATTTGGCTGAAGGAATTAATATAAGAAAGGTCATTATGTGATTCAATTTTCTTCCCTGAACACTTCTTAGGATCTTACTTCTTTTTATGAAAATTATACTTCTTATAAGAAGCTTACTTACTCCTTACTAAGTTACTTACTAGCAATCTTTTTAGGACAAGTATTCCTCTTGAAAGCCTTAATAGGCCCTAGTGTTTTCACATTAGCAGTAATTAGTTCAGTCTCCAACTCATCCTCTAGAATTATTGCGGCTTTAATAGTTAGGTCAAACATCATCTCTTATTAATCCAAAATTTGCGAGTTGTTAATCTCATCTACAGTAGCAGATCGAAGAAAACAAAGGGTTCACTACCCTCAGAAATAGGAATTGAGAAAACAAAGGCATAATCTAAAAAAATTAGAACAAGACAAGTTAAGAGCAGAATAGGTTCATTAACAACTACACATGGGACCTCTCAAACTATGGTCCATCTAAAAAAGGTATTAACATAAAAGCTGAGTCTGAAACCCAAAATCAGCTAAGTACTAAAGGAGGTATCATGACTAATACAAAATAAGCTTGACACCTAGATCATCTTTCTATATAAGGCAGTGTAATAATGAGTTCATTTCGGTGGGCATGAGTTGTGGTCGATGGCATTGCTCAAAAGCTAGACTATCTATCCTTGAGTGGGGTTTAGCAAGCGAATTCCAAAGATTTTGAAATGATCTTTGAAGCATTAAGAAACAATGAATGGTAAGAGAATGAAACAACCCACCTCAAAGAAAATAGAAAGAGTAAAAAGGTTGGAGTAAAGAGCATAGAAGGGAACACCGCAGAGCTGAAGCTCTCTGTCCCTCTTGAAAACTCAAGAGTGAGGCTTTGAAATGAGCTTTAAATGATACTTTAGCGATGGTCCTCAACTTGAATGGTGAAGATCCATCATGATGAGCTCCATTTGGGGCATTTGAAGAATCATGCTCAAGTGTGGACCCTACTTGAAGATAAACAACAAATTGGATCATCCAAGATTATTAAAGTAAACCCCACTCAAACAAGGAAGATGAACAATCATGTAACCTACATATAATGGTCATTTTCATTTAGGCACAAGATAGGTAATATAGTTAAATCATAATAGTTGTAGTACCTTATGTTGCAACTAAATGGAAATATTTGCGACATTTCTTTATCCTTATAAATAGATGTGCTAGGCTCTCATTCCAAGATACATATCAAGGCTTCCTATTGCTCTTCCACTCCACCTTGCCCATTTCCTAAGCCTCTCCTTTTCTCTAGAACCTTCTGAATCACTTCCATCTCCTTTTCTTAAACTTTAGGTATAAAGGATAGCTTACTTCTTTATTAAAGATCACCATATGATTTGGATAATCTAAGGTAAGGGACTATGTCTCCTCTCATATAACTTATGAACATTATCCTTTATCTTTTATTTTTTGGCAGTTATGTTGCTCGTTTATAGCCATCATATTGTCCATATATAGTTGTTATGCTAACAGACTTAAGTAGTGATGCTGCTCAACATATGTCTCAACTTGTATTGACTATAGTTGTTATGCTGTCCAATTAAGGGCATCAAGCTCCATAACTTAAATTTTATATTTATTTATCTTAAGCCCTTGTGTTGTTTAAATAAAGCTAACATCTTGATCAAATCAAGCCATCATACTACATATCTGAGTTGACAAATTTTCATGATTTGAGTAATCAGATCATGGTGAATTTATATGTTAAATTCTACCCTTTTTTGGTAAGAGGTTATTATAGTAGACTCCTTACTAGTAGTTTACCCTCCATATTGGAAAATGCACGATTTTATAAAATTTGATATTTGGCAGCAACTCATGGGAAAGTTCAATTCAATAGCATTAAAGCTACCTAACATAAAGAAGTTAGAAGTGTTCAATTCTCTCCACAAGTGCACAGGCCATAAATTGGAGTATTTAATAAAGTTAATCACATAGAGAATTTAGAACTTAAGACATTACTTTTAAACACTTTATAAAAAATACAAAGTGAAGATGATGAGATTACAGAAATAGAAAAAATGGAAAGCAAGTCTTGAGAATGTTTAATGAGGATTGAAAGTTGTAGAAATGAGAGCACCAAGGGTCTAGGGTTTCACATGTGACATCTACAACGGATAGGTGGTATGTTTGTTTAATCTGAATGTTATGTGTTAAAGGAGAACAGACCTTAAGTTGACCTTGCACCCTCTTTTGATATCTGCAAAGTGTACCATAATCTTCTTAACCACCTATTTTCATGGGATTCAGTCAATTAAAATCCATTAAGTTCTTGAGTTTATGAAATTTCTTAAGGTCATAAGTCTTATTCTTGTGGCCTAGATTTTCAAGTTTATATATTGATTATCGTATTTTAAACTTTCACCTCTCAGTTGCTTTACTTAATATATGGAATCATTGCAAAAGTTCAACCTCGAACACCCAACAAGAGTTAAAATCATAAGATATCAAATTAACACATAATATCTTTCATAAATAAAGTAAAATTACAAATCTTTTACATAGTATACACGTTACATCCTAAACCTTAGATTACAGGTTTAGCCGGACATGTTTATATTGAAAATTAAATGTAAAATAATATTGTATTCAAAATCAATCAAAACTAAGATAATATAATCAAAAGAAAGAAGAAAAAGAAAGCTTATTGGTTTAAAAACTTCAATGAAGTCTTGATAGCACCAAGATACATGCAGCTTGAGTTTTCTCCTCGTGCTCTTGAGTTTCATTCAATTTAGGATTTTAAACCAAGCTCGAAGGACATTCTAAGATACCCTAGAATGTGTATAACAAGTGTTTATATAGCAAACTCAAAGAAACTTGCACAAAACTAGTCCAAAGTGGATTTAATCCACGCTTTTCACCTTAACATGGCCTAGGCCATGTTGAGCACAAACAACACGGTCTAGGTTGATCTCTTAAATGTGGTATTTTCTCTAGATTTTTGTAGTTTTATTGCCCGACACACCTTGAACCATTTGAAACTTCCTTGACATGTTCTAAGCCATTTTCATAACTATTTTGCCTCTTTCGAAATCTTTTAAACCATCAATTAATGAGTCTTGGTCCTCATGCTTTAATTTTCTAAGAATTTCACACTACTTTAATTCAAATCACCTGACTTTGCATATACCAATCAATTGTGAGTGATTTGCACTAACCAACACTAAATCCATCAATATTTGATTCAAAATATCATATTTACTCATATTCTCATCCAAAAATCATTTAAAATTTATAGCATAAAAATAACACAATGAATTCTCTCACACTTACTTTTGAATCAATCTTTTAAACACTTTGAGTAGAAGGCGAGCTTTGTATGGATCAAAATTTAGTTAAATTGTGGAATAAAAATTCATAAGTGGCATACTTATAAAAATTCCAATAAAAAATCCTATTTCATTGAATTAATACCACATAGACTGCCACCTTTTCTATTTTCACACATTAGGAGTTTAAAAATATTATAACAAAAACACCTAATCCTTCGGTAACTCTCTTATCCCTCTTTGTCATTTCAGCACACACATTCAATCAATCTCTTGATGGTAGTGTCATAACAAAGTATAGATCAAATTACCTAGTATACATCTCATAAAACTCTGGTGTCTAGATTTCCTCTACGGATCCACTTGACTGGCTCATAGAATCATAAAAAATTAATAGGACAATAACTATATTCAGATCAAAATTTAAATTTTAAAATCAAATCAGCTTCAAACTGTTTTGAGCCAATGTGCATCAAGAAATAGAATTACCCCCACACTTAGTGCTTTTGTTCTTTTTTTCAATCATGATTTTATTCTTGTTTCAGTTTTTTTAAAATCAAGTCCGACAATAATTCCCCTTACCATATTTCACGGTATCAAAGGAATTATTTTCATTAATATACAAGCCATGTGGTTAAGTTAATTCTTGTTGTGCATTTCAGCTCAAAATTTAGATTTGAAAATGATTCAATTCAAAAAGTGGGAATTAATGACCAAGGAAAAAATTCAAGTCTAGGCTCGAAGGGGGAATCAAAAGGTTATTATCTCATATCTAAACTCGTAATCATACTCTATAAACAAGTCAAGTGAATATTAGTTTTAGAAATCTTTTAATTGGAATGAGACTTTGATGTACATGAGAAAAACTATCTTTTTTAATTCAATAGTTGTGTATTCAAAAATTTTGATAAATTGGAGAGAATTACTCTAAATTTGAATGAAAGCTAAATTAGTGCATCAGTATATTATTTTCATCCAATGATTTAAGACAAAAATATGGATATTTTCAATAATTATATACTCAAAAATAAATTCAACATCTCACTATGATCAATCATTCCTATAACTCAAAATTTTTAAATCCCAATTTGCGGTCAAGTTAAGGAATCACAATAATTCAATATCATGTCTACATCTATCCTCACGCATGTTTCCAATAAAAATTCCTCAAGATGCGATAAAAATTCAGTGTAATGGCTATTCAACATAATTAGAAAAATAATACAACTCATTCGCCCTACACTTATAGAGGGACATTGTCATCAATGTCAAGGATAAACATGCATATCAACAAAAAAAATTAAGCAAATGTTTTCAATGAGTGCAAGTTATCAACTTCCCTGTTAAAGTGTTGAGATTTTGAATTACATTCTTTCTCTAGCTAGCCATGCAAAACAATAACAAAGACTTCCTCATCGACAAGAATCAAAATCTTTGAAAGACTAAAATAAAAAATAAAGAAAACTATGACTTCCCTAAAATAAATATTATGTTGCCTCCCAAATAGCGCTTAGTTTATAGTCGTCAATTTATTTGCAATTTGATCCTTACGAATCAACTAACTATACTTGTTGCATCAATTTGCTTCTTTTGCTTGTCTTCCAATTTACATGCACTCTGTTGGAAACAATGTTCAAAACAAAACAAAATTGACCAAAGATTGAGTTTTGATGATTAACAACAACTAACTTGAGTATATTTAAAGGACTAATAAGTTTGCAAAATTTTTTAAGGAACTTAAGTAGCTAAGTCAATCCCCAAGTCGACTTGGACTTCGACTTAGGGTGAAGTCGATCCCAAAGTTGACTCAACTATCGACTTGAGAAAGAACCTCAAAGGCAAAATCAACTTGCAGGTGAAGTCGCAGGTCAAGTCGACTCCACTTGCGACTTGGGTAGCCAAGTTGCAAACGAAGTCGACCTCGCTATCGACTTCAATCATGAAAAACTATCCAGAGCTGATTTTGGGGCACGAAGTTGCCCAAGTCGCAGGCCAAGTCGACTCCAGGTGCAACTTGAGAAGTTCAGACTTCAAAGATATAGATTCAACCCTATTCCAAGAACTCTCACTCAAGATCAAAAGCAAGGATTCAAGACTAACATCAAATCCAGTCTATCAAGTCCAAGGCAAAGTTTCAAGATGAAGAACAAATGAGTCCAATTCAAAGTAAGAATCCATGTTCAACTTCAAATCAAGTCTATCAAGTCCAAAGATACAAGTATGCTTCAAATCAAGTCTATCAAGTCTTAAAGATCAAATAAGTCAAATGCAAAGCAAAGTGCATGAATCAACCAAGCAATACTCAAGCAATCCAATAACTCACAAGGTTTAAGAAAGATCAAGCTCAAGATCTTCAAGATCAACAAGATCTACAAGTATGAAGAATCATTTCAGAATGAAAAATGATTCAAAGGAAGAAAGCCAAGAATGATAGAAGCAATTTAAATGAAGATCAAAGCATTTTCAGCAAAGCCCGAGCCAAGTCGCGAGCCAAGTCGACTTCAGGTTCAACTTGAGTCGAAGTCTGAAGCCAAGTCGACCAAGACTCAGACTTGGGAATCTGAAGAACTGGAGTCACAGACAAAGTCGACTCCAGATGCAACTTGGGTAGCCAAGTCGCATGCCAAGTCGACTCCATCTTCGACTTGGGTATAACGTTCAAATTTTTAAACATTGGAGCTCATTTATTACCTGCCAACCACCTCTACAACGTTCATATTTTCCTCATTCTAGATAAGGACCCTCAAATGAACGTGAAAGAACACACAAGAAGATACAAGACACTACTATATACTCTACAAAGTCCAAAGAGAGAAAAGAAGTGCAAGAAAGGAATCCCATTTGCTTTTCT
>JAXCLR010000050.1:48758249-48772120 GCA_035584095.1 Annona squamosa | reverse complement strand
TCTAAGTGTATTCGAGGAATACATAGTGGAACCCAAGTCACAACAGAGTGTGAGCTTGGAAGAGTGGAGTAGGGAAGTTTGCCCGAACCACTATAAATCTTGTGTTCTATTTCTTTTTACTGCTTTAACTTAATTGCTCTCCATTTGCTTTCAAAAGGGGATTAATTTTTCAAGGGATTAAGATTTTTGATTCACCAAAGATTTTTTAAAGAACCCAATTCACCCCTTCCCTCTTGGGTTTAGCCATCAACTTGGGACCAACACACTCTTCATCTTTGAACTAGTCTCAAATTTTACTTGTAAAATTTTTCATTATAATATCATGGTTCTTTCGTTTTTTAGATTTCAGTTATTGTGTGATTTGATTCTTTTGCTATAAGAAAGTGCAACAATTTCAGTGACTTCCCAATTAAAATTTACAGTGGTTTCTCTTTTAGCTATGCATGCTTCCATAAAATCAATTGAAATCTCTTTATTTTATGCTCTTTCAACCCCATCAATTACCATACCGATGTCCTTAAGAAAATGACTTTTTATGTTGAGAGTAAGTTGAACTCCACCTTCTCATCTTCAACTATTGACATAGGTTTTCCATGTTCTACATCAATAATGATATCAGCTAATGCTAAAAATTCCCTTCCTGATATGATAGGCGTCAGATGATCCTCTCCATGCCAAAAGCATAATGAAATCCACAGGATTAAAAAAAAATTTCAACCTTCAATGACACATTCTCTATGATGTCCATAGAATATATGATAGAGTAGTTTGCAAATTGCAGTAACATAGATGTGGGCTTAGGATTGACCATCTTCAATTTTTTATAGATCGAAAAAGGAATTAGGCTTACACTCGCCTCAAGGTAACACAAAGCCATATCCACTTTCACATCACCAGGAAGACAACAGATAAAAAACTTCTTGGATTCTTGAGCTTTTGAGAACAATTATTTTGCAACACTACATTCTTCAGTAAGGGCCACCATCCTATACTTCTTCAGTTTGTACTTATTGAGTAAAATCTCTTTCAAAAACTTAGCATAAATTGTGTGAAGACTAGGTATTTTTTTATTATAACCATTCCTTATCCATGAGGTAATTTATTGAATATGCTGCTAGGAATTAGTGATGTTAGTGTGGTACACAACATATGTAGATATGACATGTAAGGGAGCGTAGTGTAGACATGCATGTATTATAATATTGGCATGTAGGGTTGCATGAGACACTACTCACAAGCATGCTAGACATGAGTACGAACTATGCACTTGCATGTTCATGTAGCTGCGGCCTCCTAATTATGATGTGATTTATTGGGTATTGATTTCGAAGTATATGATTAATGCGTTGTTAGAGCGCTATGACTATCTTCCACTTTCTAGAGTAGGTACCAGGTTCAATCTGCCCGGTCAAGTCACTAGGGTCAGGGGGCAGCACTCTCAAAGAAATTTTTAATTCACTAAGTCATATGGGTGGAAAAGCAAGTTGCAAATCATAATAGGACTCGTCCCATGCTTAGGCCATTCCCGATTTATTGAGGGTTTGGTTTAAAGAAGGGCCCGCACTAGGTCTTCATTTACTCTCGTCTCTCTTCCTCTCTTCTTCTCCCCTCTTCTTTTGCTTTCTCTTTCCTTCGTCCCTTCTTCTCATTCTCAGTAGTTGTAGGACTTTCTAAAACTCTTCCAAACTACTTTGAAGAACATTGATTCACATCAAGGAAGCTCAAAATCTACAAGATTTGAGTTTAAAGCCATTATTTTAGGGGAAATCACTATCGAGGTAAGTAGATATCGCCTCTTTTTGAATTAGTAATGGAATCTAGTCTTAAAAATGATATAGGGCCGATGCGAGGGGGTTGTGTCCAACAATTTCCTGGTTTGGAATGTTAGTTTGTGATAGTTTATGGTTGATAGAGTTTGTGAGAAAATCAAATGTTACCATGTGATTTTTGTAAAACAAATAACCCATTAGCAGACTTTACATCATTAGAACAGGACATTGATTGAGTGGGTTGAACCAAGTTGAGGAACTAGAGGTCTCACCTTTGACATCTGTCATGTTTTCGATGAAATGCTTATGTTATAATTGCTAGGCTATATTTAAAGTAAACTCTATTAATTATGCTGATATTATATGCATGGTTTGTAACATTCATTCTTGTGTGTTATGGATGACACGTTATTTGATATGGTTATTGTAAAAGGTTGTTCATGAGCCCTGGTTAACATGAGGAGAGGGTTCTTCATGGTCTTTGGTTTACATGTGATTATATGTATATAATCTTGGGTGTTGGTTTTGGACCCATATGTCTTGTATGGTCATTTACTAATCATCCTTTTGTGGCATTCAAAAAAGAATCATCTTTTTGTAACATTGTCATGACATGTGCATCTGGAGTCTTATTTTCTTCACCTTGTGCCAACTGCTATTTACTTATGGAGTCTGTTTAGCTCATATGGTTTGCTATGTTACCTTTAGATCATGAGCTAGGTGAGAAGCCTCGAGATGGGACTGAAGGAAGACTAATCCTAGAGATATTTAGATTAGCATTTGTGTTCTTAGTTGTTTTAGATTTTTTATGCTAATGCATGTAGACATTTAGATCTAACCACGACAAACATATTGTATATGGTTATTTAAATTTTGGTTATAATCTATGTAGACGCATACATTGGGTTGCTTATGGTGTAATGATCAGTTGTGATGATTTTCTTTCTAATGGATATCTTTATAGTATGAGCATGTAACTATGTGAATGTAGGGCTAAATTTGTATATTTTAAAATGAAATTATGATATTCATGTATAACAGGTCCTTTATGCCACACCATCCTCTTATAGTTATGAGGATATGTTGCTAAATTTTTCTTAGGTCGAGTGACACCCATTAACTAGTAATTGAGGATGTCTGGGCAACGAAGTTTCATTAATTGGCATTTGAGAAAGCATATAGGTGAATGGGACATTGATTAATAGGTTCTTCAATGTCGAGATAAACTTCACAAATTGCATTTGTAGTTTAGCTTGTCTCTATGGGAAGGGCAAAGGAGGCTGGTATGGTAGTGGTGAGATGTAAGACTTTTCTACCACCGGTTAGGTTGCGATTTTTTTACCTTACTTTTGTTCTTGCTCAAACTTGTTGTTAGCTTCTTCTTTAGTTTGGGATAACTCAAATGACTAGTCAGTCTAGAGAGTGATTGCCATGGCTTGTTCCCTTAAATTGAGTACCAGTTAACTCAAGAGTTGTCCTTCGTCTCTTTAATAGGAGGTTAAACCTTGTTGAGCCATTTGGTTGTTAAGAATTTTTATATGACTTTGTAATGTATTAATTTATTTTCCGTAGGATTGGAGTTGTTACTAGACTACCTCTTCTATTTTCCTTAGAGAGAGAAGGGTTCTTTTAAGTAGAGACTTAGTACCCAGTGGCATGTAAAGCTAGATAAGGTTGATATGTTGGTGTATTTGGTGGTCACATAGGAAACTATGTAGTTTATTTTATTGGACAAAGTTTGAATGTTATACTGGTTTAACTAGGAGAAGTTGGGGTGGTTGTGGCATCGAGGGATATAGGTGTTAGAATATAGATTACCATAGAGTCAAGTATTGTATTGGTTGCTGATTGCATGGTTTTGCTCGCTGGAAATCTCCTGCGTAGAAATTGCATTCACATGTGTTGTGAGATGTCCCACAGATCTTACAAGAGGATGTTGAGATGAAGTTGCACCTTGTTTTGTTTTTTATTTTCTTCTTTCTCTCAACAATATTTGATCTATTTTATCATTAAGTAAATTGAGGGCTTCAACCTCGTACATGTCCCCACATATAATGTGTAAGTTAGGATTCTTATAAAGGTGTCTTGCAAATTGGTCTTATTGAACCATTTGGATAAGTCTTGGATTAAGTTCTAAATTCCTAGCCACGATTTCAAATTCGATGATGCAAGATTTGAAACTACTAGAGTTTGGACAATTCTGGTCACTTAAGGTCATCCTCCTTGGTGGGTTGTTATTTTCCACTTAGTTATCTTATTCCTAGTGTGGTGGGTCAGAGTTGTTTCATTTTACCATTATTTCTTTCTTGCTCAAAGTATGCTCCTTAGGAAGTTATTATCAGTTTCACGACCCTTCCTCATCAAAGTTCGTTCAATTTCAAGATCAATAGAAAAAAATTTCTCAGTAACTTATTTTGTAAAATTTTGTGTATGTGGGTGTAGACAAAAATAATGAATCAATGATGAAATAGAGCATCACAAATAAGTAGAAAGAAAAGAATAGAAGAAGAATAAAGAGAGAAAGACAATGTTTAAACGTAAAGTCTTTAGTAACACCAAATTCCCTAGCAACAACACCAAAATACTTATTCAATTCTCTCCGTAAGTGCACGACTTGTGAATTGTAGTATTTAATAAGATTGATCCCACGGACAGTTTGGAACTTATGACATTAATTTTAAACACTTTATAATGAATACCAAGAGAAGATGATGAGATTAAAGAAATAATTAAAATAAAAAGCAAGCCTTGAGAATGTTTAATGATGATTGAAAGTTCTAGAGATGAGAACATCTAGGTTCTAAGATTTTACATGTGATGTCTGTAACGGATATGTAGTATGTTTATTCAATTTGGATATTACGTGTTAAAAGAGAACAAACCTTAAGTTAACCTTGCACCCTCTCTCGGGACTTGCAAGTTGTATCATAATATTCTCAACTACTTATTCTCATATGATTAAGTTAGTTATAATCTATTAAGTTTTATGGTAGTTTATGAAATTTCATAAGGTCATCAGGCCTATTCTCACAGTCTAAATTTTTAAGTTTCATATTTTGATTATCATATATTAGATTTTTAACTTTTGGTCCATTCATTTAACATGTGGAATCATTGTCAAAGTGCGAGCTCAAACACCTAACAAGCATTAAATCTACAAAATATCAAATTAATGTACAATATCCTTCATAGATGAAGTAAAACCATAATATCCTTTACATAGTTTGCATGCTACATCCTAAACTTTAGATTATGAGTTTAGTTGGACATTTTTATAATGAAAATAAACACAAAATAATATTGTATTTAAAATCCATAAAAATAAGACAATATAATCAAAAGAAAGAAGAAAAAGAAATCTTATTAGTTCAAAAACTTCAATGGTGTATTCATAGCTCCAAGCAACATGTTTTCTCACTTCTCTCCTCATACTCTTGAGTTTCTCTTACTCTCAAACCTTAACCTAGCTTCAAAGACATTTTAAGATGCTTTAGAATGTGTGGCACAAGTATTTATATAGTAGTCTCTATGAAACTTGCAGGAAACCTGTCTGAAGCAGATTAAATCCACACTTTTCACCCTAACATGGCTTAGCCATGTTCGTCTCTAGATTGTGGTATTTGCTTCAGATATTGTGGTTTTGTTGCCCGACACACCTGAAATCCTGTTGAAATTTTCTTAACACAATCTAGGCCTTTTTGATTTCCTTTCACGCGATTTGCATCGAAATCATTTGACTTTGCTCGTGCTAATCAATCATTAGTGATTTGCAATAATCAAAACTAAATTAATCAATATTTGCTTCAAAATATCATATTCACTCATGTTCTTATTCAAAAGCTATTAAAAATTTGTAATATGAAAAAAACACAACAATAAAAAACTCTAGGTATGTTTGGGAATAGATAAAACTTTTGATAAAACGTTATAGAGAGTAGAAGTTGTCAAATGATGTGATATGAGAGAGGTAATAATGAGGAATAAATAGAATAAAGTTGAAATAGATAGGTTAGTTGTGTTGGTAGTTGTGTAGAAATGATTGAAAAGTAGGGTAGTTGTATAAAAAAATGTGAAGAAATTATTAAAAAATAGGGTAGTTGTAGGGAGTGAAAAGTTTTAACTTGACAACTTTCACTTATTACCAAACACACCCTCTTTTATTAAGTTAGGAGAATTTGCTAGACCTATGATAATCTATGCACATGCATTCCTTATGCAACTCATATTTTGAAACCAAGAGGCTCAACTTAGCCTAGTTGTTTTACTAGATAGCCCAAATTGGCTTAAGCCTTTTCCAGTCAGTTGGTCTTATTTGACTTGAGATTTATCGTCGAATTTATCATTGCTCAGTTAAACTTGATTCCCTAGTAATGCGCCCAAAAACATTTAGTTAAACCTAGTTCAAAACTAGTGAAACCACCACATTGATTAAATCTAGGCCAAGTTTAGTCGACTCGGTAAAAAAAGCCATTAATGTAATCAATTGACCTCTCGCTAATCTCTAATTGAGTCATTGTTGGTTAGTAGGTGGAGCATAAAATCATATATTAATCATGTCCTTCTAGGCCATGTACTTTTTGCGCTAGTCATGTCACCTTTTGGGCCATGCAGGTCATGTTCACTACATAGCTTGTGTTAGTCATACTCTAAGATGACCGTGCACCATTGTATTAATCATGTCCCTGTGGGACATGCAGGTGATGTTCACTACATTAATCATGTTCCAACAAGTTCATGAACCCTTATGGTGGTCATGTCCCCTTTTAGGGCCATGCAAGTTATGCTCACCGCACAGCTTGCACCAATCATGTTCTCTTTACTAGACATGTCTCCTTGGGTAATGCATTTTACTATCAATCACTGGTCGCCACTGTGCATTTGTAATGTCGTGGAAAGACCTTCCATGAATTTTATTATATCATAATAAATAATGATTATTGGTAAATGGATTATCTTATTCAGCTATTTTGATTAAAGGTTTTCTCTTTAAGGATGTAAAATCAGAGTATGAAATACAATGCAAAATTGTTCTTAGATATCCTTTTAGATTTAGGATGTGTTTGGTAATGAATAAAATTTTTGATGAAAAAATTTGAAGAGTAAAAGTTATCAAATGATGTAATACGATAGGGGATGATGAGTAGTAAAGAGGATAAAGTTAAAATAGATAGGTTAGTTGTGTGGATGATTGTGTAAAAATGATTGAAAAGTAGGGTAGTTGTATAGAAAAATGTGAAAAATAATTAAAAAAAATATGATAATTGTGAAGAGTGAAAAGTTTTAACTTAACATGTTCTATCAATTGCCAAACACACCCTTAGTTAAAAGATTTAGATTCTTTATCTTTTAGTCTAAAATTTAAATGAATAGCAAATAAAAAGAGTTAAATAATTAACCATTTATTTTTTTGACCTAATAGATAACATGCTTGGAAAAAGACAGAGTCAAAATCACCTCTATAACAAAAGGAGGAAGACCTTTGCAAACAGAGAAGGTGAAAGATAGGAGAAAAGTTACCGTGTGTGACAAAGTTGCCCTCCGAAAGTGACGCGATATAAATTCCCTCTCTGAAATTCATAATTTTGATAGTCATTTGCTTGCCACCCTATCCAACGTAATTATTCAACAATACACACTGCTAGATAACACATGGTTAGCACGGTGTCCAAGGTTAAATTCCAACCGAGTAGAATGTGCAAATGGTCATAACTTTCTGCCAAACCTCATTAGTAATTAAGATTATGTTTTCTGAAGGGCTTGTGTTGGCACTGCCAATACAATTGAAAAAATATACATTTGTCAGCATCTATGCAGCTGTCTAGGTGGACACCATGCCATGTTAAAAATTTGTAATGTTGTACCAGTTACTTACATAACTAGCTGTGTAACTTGCTCTTTGGACAGTTCGCATGTACAAATACACTAGTCTCTTTTTGTAGACTAGTAGCAACAAGTCTACTACAACTAGAAAAGTACTATTTCTACTTCTATTGTGATTATTACTTTATTCTACTTTCGCGTAAAGGTACCCACTTAAATTAAAAAATTGCATCTAAGATATGGTCTGTATATCATAATTTAGTGTCTCAAACCAGTTGTCATCAAGCGTAAGATATATGACAGTAGATAGATATATGTCCACGTTCCCTCCTAAAGAATCATGCAAATAAAGAAAATTTGAATTAGTTGTTAAAAGAGAGAATTAGCTAAACATTGAATCGTTACTTATATAAAGGGCTACAGCGGTTATCTAAAGGCATTCAAATCTATTCAATTCAACCCCCGCTGTTTTTTTCCTCAAAAGTGCAACTCAAAGCCTCAAGATAATTCTTCTTTATTACTAAATAGCGTTAGATGTTTCTCATTTATGCAACCACTAACTTAAGTAATGGAGTACAAGCATCGAGAACCCTCCTAAGGTGCTCTTAATATCCTTTCTATCCTATAGGTACATTCTTTTTTAACAGATATCCTTTAGGTACTTTACAACAAGTAGCTCGCACGAACTTCAGCTACAACAAGGTATAAATTACCGACATGAAGAATGCTTCTTGCTAACTAATCGGCGAATCCAGATGAGATTCTAAATCGGATAATTGTTGTAGAAACAATAACCAAGAAAAGATTCTTATTAAAAAAAATTTTTAAAAAAAACCTAAGAATAGGTGAGATAAGCAAGTTGTTTTTTTAATACTTATTGCTACTGTGATATTTTGAAATGTGATTATAACTAACGTGTTTTAAGATTGGTCATCTTCTCAACGTGATTATATCTTAAATAGTATGATTCCTAAATGATATATGATTTAATTATGAAAATTGTATGTAACATGCAAGTGCTGCAACTTATGCAAATCGATTTTTATTTTCTGAAAATTATCCCAGTACGCGTGTGAATCATAGTGTCTAAATGCAAAAAAGGTATGATTGAGGTTCAAAGGGGATAAAAGTCCTCTAATACCAAGCCGGTTGGTAAAATCAGCCAAATAGTCAATGTTGCATACCTCTCAATTACGAAGGAAGACGTGACTTTGGACGCCTAGCTAGCATTTCAACTAAAAGCAATTATCAGTCGTGTTTGCACATGTTTTATGACAATGTTAAAAATAATGGTAATGCGTTGAACGAGCATGTGTTTTATTGAGTTTTATCGAGTTCATTAACGCATACTTTGTTTTCCTAAATTTAGCCATACAATAGAAATTGATAAATAAGTAACCCAAACATAAAAAAGCTTATGAATATGATTGTAAAAAATTCTAATTTCATTTTTACCATGAGTTTCAATTTTGTTTGTTGAGGCTAGAAAAAATCTTATTTTTTATTTTTTTGTTTTTCCATAAGTTTGTTAATTTAAGTGTGTTTATATATAAACTAATTTTTACCATTTTTGAAATTTGTATTTTATTTTTAAATATTGAAGTATTTTAGTTATTTTCATCAGTTAAATTTATTTGTTTACAACTAAATGTAGCCAAATATGCAACTAGTTTGCTTGTTAAATTTATTTATTTTATAATTAAAAATATAAATGTAGCCAAATATACAACCAATTTGTCTGGCAATTAATACGTACCCGTTACATAAATTGTTAAAATCAGTAAATTTATTTTTGGGTTGCCTAACCTCACATGCTATATCACATAAATAATCTTAGTTAATAAATATTATTAATCATGAAGAATGAATTAGATTTCGAAAATATACTATTTTAAAATTTTAGAATGACGCATTTTAGCAACAATATTTCTAGGTTAATATCTGTCATCTAATTTCTTAATTGGGAGAGCTTCTGTCTCCTATTTTTATTAGGAACATGGTCTCTTACAATTTAAGATAAAAAAATCTATAGAGCAAGAAAAATGCTTTTGTGTATAAGTTGTAAATATAACAATAAAAGGTAGCACTTAATTTCTACATTATGTGGATAAATAATCAAAGTATACTGTGCCATTAGCACAGTTTTAGATAATGGGAATAGGAGTTTAATTATATACATGATGATGTATTTTACGCTAAACTACAATATTAATTTACTTTTACAAGTAATTACATTTTTTATTTTTTCTTTATAAACATGTTTTCCCAAGTGTATTCAATCTATATATCAAGTTTTTCCATTTTACAATACTTTTATATAATTAATTTTATTTTTAAAAATAAGTTTTGTAAAAAGTGAAAAATGACTTAAATGCCCTTGAAATCAATATTTTTTAAAAATAAAAAATAAATATGTAAAAGTGTTGTAAAATTGAAAAACTTGGTATATGAATTGAATACTCTTATAACACGTCTATGAAAAAAATAAAATAAAATAAATGTTGTATTTTAGTTGGCCTACGGGAATATTTATCCAGTTACTATCTAAGCCCGCGCCCTTTGGAACAAAAGAGGTTTGTTCGTTGGGTTGTTGATTGGATACGAATCCGGCCCACTTGCTTTTTCTGACAACTTGACTCCAGGCATCTCAGTTCGGCTTGGCCGAAGCCTGACTCTAGATGATTATTAGAATTCCAACTTTCCTTTCTTATTTTCTGAAAATATCATCAATATTATAAAATATTAATTACGATTTTGCTTCTATAAAACTTACGTTGAACTTATTCGTTTTTCTCACCATCAAGTGCCATTATGCGTGACTTCATTTAAAATGTAAAAAATCAATATAATGAAATGATTTAAAGATACATATCAATTTTAAAGGTGTATTTAAAATATTCAAACCGACTAAAAAACCATTATCGGATGGTTAAAGGATTCTTAAAATATTGTTATTTATTCATTTATATATACACACTTTTAAGCAAATATGGGTCTTTCACATTTTTATTTAGATAAAACTTAGTTTTTTTAACTAAAAACATTAGGATAAATATAATGGATGAGAAAAATAACTAAGATTACATCAAATCGTTGGAAAATAACAATGATAATTACGATATCAAGAATAATAACCACAACCAAAACCATCTGATAAATCAATTGAGAAATAAAGAGAAAAGGAAGCAATCAGTCTTCTTTTATTGTCGTTGCTACATAATTTCATTAATATAATAGTTTTGTACATTAAGATGGGGGGATGCCTAGGCATGCATCCCCATGTCTGTATGCCACCTATACCCCAAATAACCACAGTCACACACAGCAACAAGATGCACAAGCGAAAGAAGAAGCACGTAACTAGGATAGCTTGGACAAACCTAAACATACAAGACATGGAAATCAACAAATTAATACCCTATAGATATGGGAAGCTTCATGCATGCATGAAACCGAACCCAGCCAACAGGTATATACGCAATGTAGTTCACGGTGTGGTCCGCTTCTGATCAGCAGCAGCACAGAGTTTGGAGCCAAGGGTGTGATAATTAGCGTAGCGGCTTGGAGCTGAGGGTGGCGGACGGAAACCCTTGGGCATGCAGCTCCCGATCTCACGTCCACGGAAATATATGTGCCGCTTCTTATTACGATGGTGCGGGTGCCGTGGCTTCAGAGTCACGTACTCGTAGTTAGCCCCCCTCGTCCTCGTTGCCGTCAGTTGTGGTGAGAACAACCGTCGGCATTCAGTTACCATCGGAATGGAGGGAGTAATCGACCATGATAACAGGCAGAAGAGAAGGAAGGTGATGGGTGCAAAGGGGATAGACATGGGCGGCATAGCTAGCTACAAGGGGCGGGATATTCGGGTTTTAGAAGAATATTGGGGGAGAGACAGAGAGAGAGAGAGACAGAGAGAGAGAGAGAGGTTGTGATTGTAGTGGAGGTGGAGCTTAAATAAGAGACCCGTGAATGAAGTAATGGAGAGTGGATGTGCCCAGCTCAGCAGCAGCGTCAGGAAGCTGAGAGAGAGAGTTGGAAATGCTACGAACGCTTGTGAGCTGACAACCTTTTGACTGGACAAGTGAGAATGCTCGTGCCCTCCATTTATTGCTAGTCGTATGTCTTGAATGTCAAAGCTTCTTTATCCATTTTTTTTCTTCTCCCCAACCTAATGGCCTGCCAGGATCGTCCTGTTTTTCAACAGCTAAGGCCACTAATCTAGAACTCGAGATGCATTTGCAAAGTCGGTTGACTAGAAAGTGGTTGGGAGTGGCTGGTGTTGTGTATATATCTATATACAGAGAGAAAGAAATATTTAAATGCAGCTTCATCGCACCATAATTACAATGCAGTTATCTCAAAATGGGCATCATATGATCATAAAATTACAATCTACTTTACCCATTATATTTAAAATTATGTATTCTGTTACCATACTAATTTTCATTGAAATGGAATATGTATATAAACTCCATCTGAAAATAGTAAAAATTCAACGTAATAAAATAGTTTATTGTAAATAATAACTTTAAAGTTGTCTTTTCAACATGTAAATCATTTGATATAAAATTTATATATAGATAAATGATTATATAAAGTATCAATATATTCAAATACATCTGGCCATTTTTGGGCCAAATGCACCTTTAATTATGATTTAGCCCTAGTGCATAGGAATGGTTCTTATGTGTGTGTGTGTGTCTCCGTGTGCATGTGAGAAATATTCAAGTGCATCTTTACTGCGCTACAATTACGATGTAGTTATCTCAAAATGGGCATCATATGATTATAAAATTATAATCTACTTCACCCATTATATTTAAAATTATATATTCTATTACCATACCAATTTTCATTTCAATTAAATATTTGTATGGGCTTCATTTGAAAATGGTATAAATTCAACATAATAAAATAGTTTAATGTAAATAACGGCTTTAAAATTATTTTTTTAACATGTAAATCATTTGTTATAAAATTTATATATGGATAGATGATTGTATAAAATATCAATATATTTAAGTATATGTGGAGCTCATTTTGTCAAATGCACTGTTAATTATGATGCAACTTCATTGCACAATAAATGTTATATGTATAAAAAAAATTCAAGTACAACGCTACTGCACCGAAATTACAGTGTAGTGGCGCTGAAATGGGCCCCACATGATGATAAAATTATAATTTACACCACTCATTATGTTTAGAATAATGTATTTACAATATCAATTTTCATTGCAATCGGATATGTGTATGGATCCCATTTGAAAATAGTACAAATTCAATGTAATAAAATAGTTTGATGTAAATAACAACTTTAAAGTGGTTTTTTCAACGTATAAACCATTTGTTATAAAATTTATATATGAATAAATGATTGCATAAAAGTTCATTACATTCTAATATGTGAGAGGCCCATTTTTGGGCAAATGTAGCGCTAGAATAGCTGATATATATTACAAATATTCAAGTGCAGCATCGCTGAAATGGGCCCCACAGAATTATCAAATCATAATCCACTCCACCCATTATATTTAGAATAATATATTCTATTACCATAAGAATTTTCACCCCAATCGTATGTGTATGGGTCCCGTCTGAAAATAGTATAAATCCAACATAGTTTGATGTAAATAATAACTTTTAAAGTTGTTTTTTTAACATCTAAACTGTCTAAAGTATGATTTATGTATGGATAAATAATTGTATAGAGTTTCATTGCATTCTAATATGCGTGGGGCCCATTTTTTGGGCAATTGCACCGCTGTTTTGGTGCAGTTATGCTGCACCAGAACAACTCGCTATATATATATATATGAAGAATATTCAGGTGCAACACTGCTAAAATAAGCCTCATATGATGATCAAATTATAATCTACTCCGCCCATTGTACATAGAATCATGTATTCTATTTCCATAACAATTTTCATCCCAATCGGATATGCGTATGGACCTCATTTGAAAATAGTACAAATTCAACGTAATAAAAAGTTTAATGTAAATAACAATTTTAAAGTAATTTTTTCAACATGTAAACCATTAGCTATAAAATTTATATATGAATAAATGATTGTATAAAGTTTCATTGATTCCAATATGTATGGGGCTGCACTAGAACAGCCCTATATATATATAGGGACCCATTCCTGTGCAGACCAACTGCACCGTAATTACAGTGCAGTCCGCTGTAAAATGGGCCCTACCCATATTAGATCGCAATGAAACTTTATACAATCATTTATCCATATAAAAATCATACTTTAGATGGTTTAGATGTTGAA
>JAXCLR010000050.1:48740055-48750334 GCA_035584095.1 Annona squamosa | reverse complement strand
TGAAGAAAATCAAGTAATCAAAGTCATCTCTGAAGATTTCAAGTTCATCAAGCAAGCTGCCGAGGTGAAGTCGCACTTGAAGTCGACTCCACCTGCGACTTAGGTCAAGTAGAAGACCAAGTCGACCTAGACTAGAACTTGAAGAAGTAGCGAACAGGCGAAGTCACAGCCGAAGTCAACTCCACTTGCGACTTGGGCCGCAACAGTCGGAAAATTTTCAAACGTTGGCGCATTAAATGCGCATCACCTACCTCTAAACGTTTGAATTCCCTCCACAATTATAAAAGACAATCAATATGAACGAGGAAGGTAGCTGAGAATAATTGAATGAGCATAACTCTCATTTTCAAGAGCATTAAGTGATCAAGCCATCATCTTGAAGAAGAACTCCGCTTCCAAACTGGTAAGAGCTGCTTGCTGAATCTTTAAGCCTACATTACAAGTTTTTCTCTGCACCAAAATTGCCTCTACACAACAGTAACGTGTAGAAACTTTCTTTTATTCTTATTATTGTATTGAACTTATTTTAGCTTGGGTAGCTAAAATCAAGTGTAAGCGAAGTAATGTGTGATTGGAGTAGAACTCGTCACCTACTTATGTTGTGTATTATTGATGCCCCCTAGAGCTAGAATCTAGAAGAGAGTAGAGACTCTAGTTGTATTCGCGGAATACATAGTGGAATCCAAGTCACAAAGGGTGTGTGCTTGGAAGAGTGGAGTAGGGAGGTTGCCCGAACCACTATAAAATCTTGTGTGTTCATTTTTGTTTCTACTCTTTACACTATTGGTTTCTTTTTTGTTTCTTCATAAAGGGGACTAGATCAATCCAAGGTAAAGTTTCTGTTTAAATTGTAAATTTTTAATTACCCAATTCACCCCTCCCCTCTTGGGTAATCGTCATTAACTCAGGACCAATAGTAGAGTCTACGCCGCTGACTCTACGAGACAATGAACAATGGAACGAGACTGCTGGAACTTGGTGCCGCACATGCTCGTGGCCTGCTCGTGAGTCGTGATGGCAAGATGACGAACAAGACCACTGGTGCTGCACATGCTTGTGAATCATGACGGCGAGATGACGACACAATGAGACCGCTGAGTCGCTAACTTGCCCAACTCCTACTGCCTGCAGTTTGACCGACTTAGCGACTCCTACTCGTGGTCATCTTCTGCTCATGTCCACCTCTTGCATTTGACCTGCTTTTAGCATTCTGCAACTCTACTCCCCATCTTCTAGCCTACAGTCGTAGCCTCTACAACTCTGCTCCTCGTCTTGTTGCCAGCAGGCTTCCTCTGCTAGCCAATCGCCATCTTCTCGCCGACTTGTCACCATCAGCCAACAAAGGTATCAAATATCAATGACCATGGATGGCTAGTGGTGACAGTAATTTACAGATTTTAATGCAATCTAGTAGTCAATAATTTAAATTATTCATTTAACCTATTTCCTTTGAACTGCATAAACCAATGTTGTGTCTATGTGCTCATCTGTTCAACTTTATAATGTTTGCCACTATGTATGTTTGTGTTGATATGTGTTGGTTAACATTTTAGTTTAATTTGGTTATTGATATAATATAGGACGAAAATGATTATATGTTATGAAAATGATATCTAGGTGGTTAATAAAATATGGATAGTCCAAGTAATATACAAGACAAGAATAGTGAACAAGAGATCAACAGTGAGCAAATAAAAGTATAACAACTGCTTTAAATACTATTGATTTTACAAAAGATTCATATGCAAAGGAATCTTTTCCTAAGAGGAAAAAAGGGTATAAAATTTCATCACTAGTTTAAGAAGATTTTGAAAAGATTTTGGACAAAAATGGAAAAGTAACATGTGGTATTTGTAAGTATTGTAAGATTAAACTTAAGCGTTCAAGTACTTAAGGAACAAACATATTGACTAGACACTTAAAGTTATGTAAGTATAACACCAATAAAAGAGCTAAGGGTCTGCGCTCATTATCATTTCAAACAACAACTGATGATAGTGGAATGACTATATCAAATTGGAAGTTTGACCAAGAAGCTTGCAAAAGAGCAATGGTAAGGATGATTATTCTTGATGAATTGCCATTTAAATTTGTTGAAAAGGAAGAATTTAGAGAATTTTGTAAAATTGTGCAGCCACTCATTAAACATGTTTCAAGGACCATAATTGTAAAAGACATCTTCAAAATATACAAGTCAGAGAAGACTAAATTACGAAAGATTTTTAGTGAGAATGTTCGGCGTGTATGTTTGACAATAGATTTGTGGACTTCAAATCAGAATATTGGGTATTTATGTTTGACTGCTTACTTTATAGACTCTAATTGAATTCTTTAAAAGCGTATTCTTAATTTTTGTATTCACCATACACGGGTAAAGCTATTGCTAATGCAATTGAAGAATGTATCAATGCCTGGAATATTAAACAAGTGTGTACTCTTACTGTTGATAATGCATTGGCCAATGATGTTGTGCTAGACACTTTATGTTTGAATTTAAAAATAAAGAATACTCTCTTTGGGGATAGAGAATCTTTGCATGTCCATTATGTTGCACACATTTTAAATTTGGTTGTAATAGAGGGAATCGATCAAATCAAACACTCTATTGCTCGAATTTGTAATAACATAAGTGGGTCAAGAGTTCTCCTAGTAGAAAATAAGCATTTGGAAAATCTTGTAAAAGTGTTAAATTTTCAAATAAAATGTCTTTGTTTTTAGATGTGTCAACACGTTGGAATTCTACATATTTGATGTTGAGACATGCTCTACCCTTTGAAATGGCTTTCAAATATCTTAAAGTGAATGATGCAAGCTTTAGAAACACTAGTCCTCCTCTTGAAGAAGATTGGAACCATGCTAGAGTCCTTTGTGACTACTTAGTCTTGTTTTTTAAAGCTATTGAAATCTTGTCAGGTACTAAATATGTCACTTCCTCACATCATTTTTCTCAACTTGATGCAATTCAAGATCAATTAAATTCATTTTCAACCGAGAATGGTAATCCTATCATTCTTCAAATGTGCAACAAAATGAAGGAAAAACTTACAAAATATTGAGGTTCTGTTGACATGTTCAACATTTACTTGCTAATTATGGTAGTGTTTGATCCACGGTACAAGAGAGGCTATTTGGAATTTTATCGTAGTATTTTCGTTCCTGCAGATCAAGCTTGTGCATTATCAAAGAAAGTGTATGATAAAATGGTTGAATTGTATGAAACTTATGAATTTGGATCTACTAGTACTACTACAAGTTCTTTATCTGAAGTGAGTGGGGCATCATCTGAATCAAAGCGTGCAAAATAGGAGCTATGGAAATCTATGAGTAACACTACTGCCGGAGTTATCACAAATGAAATTAATGCCTATTTAAAAGATCTAGTTAAGAATGATGTAGAACCATTTAATATTTTAGCATGGTGGTCAACAGCTACAAAATACAAGATTTTATCTTTTATGGCAAAAGATATTTTAGTTATTCCTATTTCAACAGTTGCATCAGAATCTACATTTAGCACTAGAGGGCGTGTTCTTGACCAATATTGTAGTTCATTGACACCCATGTTGGTTGAGTGCTTGATTTGCTCTTAAGATTGGTTGAAAGCAACCCCAAACGATTCAAATTATGTAGAATTTGTTGATCAACTAGACAAATGTGCAAGAGGTAAAATATATTTTCTATGTTTTAATTATTTACCTTACTCTTAATATTATTTTTAAAATAATATTTATTTTTCAGAGGAAGTTTTTGAAACATCGGGAAATGCTTCTTTAGAATCTTTACCACCTCTTCTAGCAAGAAATTAATTTATAGGAGGTATTATTTATGTATGTGAATATATATACATATATATGCTCCTTAAGTTCAATTGTACAATATGACATCGATTTGTGCATTTTCTTTTAGGAAAAATAGAATTCGGCTTGGTGGATGAGAATAACACAAGACAAGAAGAATGAAGACTATGTGGGAAATTAAAATGTTTCATGTTGTTATGTTGTAACTTGACAATCTAGGTTAAATGCTGTAATTTGGATATTGGAACTTAAGACTAGAGTTGTAGACTTGGACCTAATTTGGATATTGTGATTTGGAGTTGTATTTTTGAACTTGTTGTGATCTTATTTGTTTTGATATTATTGTATTTTTGTGATTATTTTCTTTTCTTATAACTGATATTATAAATTTTATCTTATAGTTGGATGTTAATATTTCTATATATGATTGTAATATTTATGTTAAATTGCAGAATGGACAAAACAGGTTTTTCTTAATGCGAAAAGAAGGCCCAAAATAGGTTTTTCTTCTTAATACTCTTAAGTGGTATTTAAATTTTTCTTGCTTTCTCGCAATAAATTGTCATTTTAGATTTGTTTTAGCAATAGATTTATGATTCAATGAGTATAGGATGTATATTTATAGTAACATATCAATTCGACACTCAACCCGAGCCCGAATTTTAAAAATAGGGTTGGAATTGAGGTTTTATAAATAGGGTTAGGGTTAAGGTTAATGTTTTACAAATAGGGTTAGGATTAGGATTTTGGTGAATCCGGATTTCATGAGCCCGAGTTGCACCCCTAAATAGAAGGCCAACCCCATGAAATTTGATGCGCTTGCCACACCTAGCATCCCATTCCGACTAATACCTACATCAACTTTAGATTTTAGGGATTCGTTTGGTGTTATAGTTTAAATCTAATATGGATATATTAAGATTTTAAATTTAAGTTGTAAGAAAATCTTGCTTACGCAATCTAGTGTGTTGGTGACCTTTGCATGTATATATCATTAATTGATATGAAATTTAAACAAACTAGAAAAAGAGAAAGAGAAATTTTATTATAGGTTAAGAGTGTTGAATAGGTACATTATTTAAATGGTAGCAAAGTTCAAATGTGAATATATGAATCTAATGAATATTGGCCCAATAGATTAGAGATTTAAGGTGTTTTTGGAAAGTGATAAAAATTTTATATAAATTTCATAAAATAAGAGAAAATGAAGAGATCTAATAGGAAAAATAATGAGAAGTAAAGTAAATAAACTTAAAAGAGAAAGTTAGATGTAAGAGTAGTAAAAATGATAGAATAGTAGTGTAGTTATACAATAAGAATTAAAGAAATAATTAAAGAATAGAATAATTGTAAAAAATAAAAAAAATATTGTAAACAAATTCCCTTAATGAATTAAATTGATATTTCTACTTGAGTTTTTAGCAATAAAAATTTCTATTAATTGGATGTGTCAAATTTCTTTAAATATGAGAAATAGTTTTTTTTTATAAAGGAGCACTTGAAAATGCCTAAATAAATTATGATTTACATTATTCAATTAAAATGTTGTAAGACATTATGCATAAAATTATTAGTCTAACACTAACATTATTTCTGCCATGGGAAACTTTTATTTGATTGATACAACAATCTTTACATATTCTAGCTTAAAAAGTTTCAATTAGAAAGTGATTATATTTCAATTGCACAAAGAAAGTAATGAAATGAACTGATTACGAATCTTATTCTTCACTGTTAAAGTATGTATAAGTTTTCTATTTGTTACATTTTTTCTATTATTTATCAATATTTTTGTTATTTTTTAAAAAATTATGTCAACGAGAGCTTAATTATCATCTATAATTTGCATAAATTACTAGCTTGATTTCTAACCCAAAATAAATCAATTTTTGTAGGGTTAAAAGGTTGAGTTAAGGTATGAAAAATAGGGTTGAATATAAGATTGTGTTGAAATTTTATAAGGTGGATTAGAGTTGAGTTTACCCTTACTAGAGTTAACCTGACCTAGTATGCACCCCTAAAACTTATGTAAACAAATTATTATAATATATTGAAGTAAATGTCCAGGGGTGGAGTCGATTCATATTTTAACAATATAATATCATAATGTTAAGAGTACATGAGGTTGGGTCCACATAAAAATAAAAAAGGAAAAAGTGCATTAGGTTTAGTTGATTTCTATTTGAAAGGTATATGATATTCTTATATATAATACTTAAATGTATTACTATTTTACAAAATTATTTATCCATATATAAATTATATTTTAGATAGTTTATATGTTCAAAAAATAATTTTAAAGTTGTTATTTATAACGAAATATTTTATTATACTTATTTTGTACCATTTTCAGATGAAGCTGATACACATATCCAATTTGGATGAAAATTGATATGTTAATAAAATAAATAATTTTTAATACAATGGGTAAAGTAGATGTATCATAAATTACAATGCACGTAAATGTACATGATCAAAACTCTATGAATATATATATATATATGTGGAAACTGATCCTGTTGTAAAATGAATAAGCAAATCAAGCACAATCCATGTTTTGATAATTAACAACTCAATTTGAGAATTTCTAAGGTACTAACATGTATCAAACATCCTTACATTGCTACAGTTCAAGATCCAAGTCACAAGTTTATAAATGGAGTTTCAAATGAGCATGATCAAGCACAATGATGAAGATAAACAAGGGCCCAATGAAAAGATTTGAAGCTATTATTTTGAAGAAATGAAGGGCATATATGTTTGGGAATCAGGCTTGTGAAGTATTAAAGTTCCAATGACCAAAATGAAGTGTGAAGTTGCAACTCAAGTCGACTTCACATGTGACTTAAGTCAAATCTAAGACCGAATCGACCCCAAATGGAACTTGAAGTTTGAAGACCAAAGTGTTGAAGGACGAAGTCGCAACCTAAGTCAACTCTAGTTTGCGACTTGAGTGAAGTCGCACCTATGTTGATTCAGAGTGCAACTTGGATCTTAACAGTCAAAAAAATTCAAACATTGGTGCATTAAATTGCCACCTACCTCATAATATTCGAATATATTCTCTTCGTATTTGAGACATGTAAAATGAAGAGGAGAGGATCAACTAGCGAATTGATTAAGCTTTTACCTTCCAACTCGTAAGCATGTATGTGATCATTAATTGCTATATAAGAAGAATAGTGCCGATCATTGAAAGTGTTGAAACAATCTTCTCCAAACTCACTTCAAAAGTTCTTCCTTTAGTTGAAATTGGTTCTATACAATCTGTAAAGTGTAAATTTTTCTTTCTATGCATTTTTTGTGACTCCACTTGATTTATTATTGGAGACCAAAATCAAGTAAAGACAAGTAGTGTGTAGTTGGAATGTTTATGTGAAAGTTTTAAAGGCCCTCTAGAGCTAGAATCTAAAAGAGAACAAGGGCTTTGGTTATATTCTCATTGATATAGTAGAACTCAAGACACAAAAGTATGATCCTGAAGGAGTGGAGTAGGGAGGGTTATCCCGAACCACTATAACCTTGTGTGTCTAATATTCTTATTTTATTTCCATTTCCATTCTCCAAGTTTTTCATGCAAGAGGATCTAGTTTACAACGGGTCATATTTAATATACTGAAAGAATTTCAAAAGAACTCAATTCACCCTTCCCCTCTTGGGTTTTTCAATGAACTTGGGACCAACAAGTGACATCAGAACAGGTCTGTTTGGGCCTCAAATTTTTTCTGGTCATCCCGTTTCGTGTTGGTAGTTTTTAGAAAATAAATGCTTAATTATTCCACCAATAAATTTTAAAGCATTTAATTCTTTAAACGAATTCAAAAAGTATATCACAGAAATATTTTGCAGTGTGTTCCACACTCTGATTTTACATTTCTAGCGAGAAAATCGTTGATTAAAACAGTTTGATATCATAGTCCATAAAAAAATTGATGTTTTCATTGAAATGATGATAAGATGCGTAGAAGGTCTTTCCATGACGTTACAAATGCATGACAAATCGTGTCAAATAAAAAACAAATATGAATAATATGAATGAGCATACTTCGCCCCTCGCCATGACTCAAAAATAGGTAGCACATGATGCCACACGCCTAACTTAAAATGAGTTGCATATCGATCATGCAATATGACTAACAAAAATAAATATAGATCACTTTGCCTTGCATTATGATCTGAAAAGGGTGAGTACACTATACCATGCGTCGTGACTTGAAAAGGGAAAGTACATGAAGCCACGTGCCATGACTCAAATGTAAGTTTACGCTTAACCCGTTGACTAGCGATGACTCGGTTTCAGACTATTGAGGGGCCCGTCAACTACACTAGCGACCCTGCATAGAAAGATGATTTCACGCTCAATTTCTAAATTTACACAGCAAGCTAGTGTCTCCAGCATTTAGCTTAATAAGTTACCGTGTCCTGCTTTCAGTCTTTAGATCTACACCAACATGTTCTGTATACAACCTCTAAATTGAAAATTGGGTGGTTTTACCAAAAATTGATTTTGACAAAATTTTGAAAATACGTTTAGGTTAACTTGGACCACCTAAAAAGGTTTGGGCCCAACTAGGCTTAATGAAAAGAGTTTGGGCCTAATCGGGCTTAACTCAACAAATTTGGGCCCAAGAAGGCTTGTTGGAGGGTATTGGTTCAGATGAACTAGTTGAAAGTTTTGGGCCCGATTTGGCTTGTTGAAAGGTGTTCGAGCCCAATCAGGCTTGCTAAAGTGTTTTAGGCCCACTTCGGCCTATTATGAAGGCTTTGAAAATTTTGGGCCCACTTCGGCCTTTTGAAAGTTTTGGACCCAATTTGACGTTATTGGAAAGTGTTGGGCTCAGTCTAAGCCATCTGGGGACTTTTGGGCCAAATCGGGCCTACTGAAGGGTTTTTGGCCTACTTGAGAGGCATGGGTAGAAGTTACCCACGTGATTTTCATAAATGAGCTGTGTAGAATTTATACGTTTACAAATCATAATGGATTTATAATTTTTCAATCCTAGCTTAAAAAGAGAGTTTTCATAGCTTTACAATGCGAAACCTCTTCTCCCTCTTTTTGAATTTACATGTCCATAGATTGCTACTACCTAGTGGATCCCATGGATCACACGTATTCCTCAAGTGAGGGCAAAGTGCAAACAATAGGTTCATTATAAAAACTTCTTACTATAGCAAGGATAGGATCTATTTAGATCCATTACAATTTGATTACTCAAACCGTAAAAACTAGATGGGGTTTGACAATTCCATTTTAGCAACACAGTAAGTTGACACAATGACTTTATTTGGACACCAAGGTTTGGGTTGAGTAAAAAAATATTTTTTTATTTAAATGAGAAGAAAATACATAACCTCGCGAGACAATTCCACCCGCCACTCAAGGAATATCTACTTGGAGAAAAGTAATTTTAGAAAATAATTTTTAAAAATTGGAGAAAAATACTTAACCCCGCGTATCAATTCAACCCGCCACCTAAGGAGTATCTATTTCAGGAAACGTAATTTTACAAAATGATTTTTTTTAGAAATAGGAGGAAAATACTTAACACCATGTATTAATTCAACCCACTACCTGGAGAGTATCTATATGGGTAAAAACAATTTTACAAAAATGATTTTGTGTAAAATATATGAGGAAAATGTTGGTCCCGAGTTAATGGCAAAACCCAAGAGGGGAGGGGTGAATTGGGTTCTTAAAAATTCTTCGGTAAATTAAAACTTAACCCCTTGAAATCTTAATCCCCTTTTGATTGAAACTGATAGAGAGCAATGAAGTAAAGAAAGCAATGAAATAAAACAGCAGGCAAGATTTTTAGTGGTTCGAGCAACCTCTCCTTACTCCACTCTTCCAAGCTCACACACCGTTGTGACTTGGGTTCCACTATGTATTCCGCGGATACACTTAGAGACTCCGCTCTCTTCTAGATTCTAGCTCTAGGGGGCATACACAATCAGAGCCTATGCTCTATTCTAAATTCTAGCTCTAGGGGGCTTGTACACTTGATGCAAGTAGGTGATGAGTTCAACTCCAATCACAACTCTACTTGCAACGTCTTGGTTTGTTACAACAAACTCAAACCAAGACTAATAACAAAGAGTAATGAAAAAGATGAAGATCTATACTTTACTGAGTTGTGTAGACAAGTTTGAGCTTGAGGAAGAATTTGTAGAAGCAACTGGTTGTTTGTCGTTGAAGCTACTTACACCTTGAAGCTCGTTCTTCTTTTGAAAGTATATAGATCACTCAAATTTAGAGAAAAGCAAATGGAAGCTCTTATTTGCACTTCTTTTCTCTCTTTAGACAATTAGTGTATGTATTCTCATTTTCTCGAGTGTCTATTTATAAAATAGGGAAGATTTGAACGTTATACAAGTGGTTAGTGCGCAATAAATGTTCCAACGTTTAAAAATTCGAACGTTGGTTCCCCAAGTCGCAGGTGGAGTCGACTTTGTTTGCGACTTGGCTTCCCAAGTCGCAACTG
>JAXCLR010000050.1:48698935-48726274 GCA_035584095.1 Annona squamosa | reverse complement strand
ATTTATTTTTTATTTTTGAAAATCAGTGGCATTTTAGGTAATTTTAAATTACTAAAATGCCACTAATTTTCAAAAATCAAAAATAAATATCTAAAAATCTCCAAAATTGGTAAAAATTGATACATACGTTAAATACACTTGGGCTAACAAGTTTATAAAAATATTATTTAAAAAAAACAGGTATATGCGCCCAAGAGCATGCAGCACTGCATGCTCCCGGAAGCATAGGAGCATGCTCCTATATATATATGTGTATAGATACATGTATATATATAAGGTGTGTGTGTGTGTGTGTATCTTAGATGGATAGAGAAAGCTAAATTTGAGAATGTTCAATATTTATATAAGCAATGGTATCTATTTATCTTTTAAAGTTGTTAATAGAATTAATTATATTTTTTGTAGTGAAATTAGAAAGAAAAATTAATTAATAGTGTGATAGTAGATGTAAATTTGTAGTTATACATAGGGAAGTAATAATGGATTATTATGATTCTATTATAATATAAATTAACCTTTTACCATTGGCATATTTTGATTTCATCATTATGATTGTTTAAGTGGGCCCATAAGTTACTAGTATAGGTAGTTCTGTATTTTCCTCAACTTAAAAAAATCCTAGATTGGTTTATGTACCAACCTTCAGTCGAGAGAGAGTTTAGCCGGCAGGGGTGTTACAAAATTATACTAATAAAGATGTAGGTGAAAACTACTAAATATTAATGAAAATTCAATAAACTGAGCCACTAATATTTTTTGAAATAAATTTAACATGCGAATGCTCATGGTCACAATGCAATACAACTGCTCATGTTGATGCACTTAGTGGCTCATAGACTAGAATCAATTAGGAATGTTAATGGTCATAATCAACCTATCAACCAACCCATCCAACCCATTTATAAATGAATTTGAGTTCGAATTTTTGAATAAATAGATTATGATTTGCCAACTCATTTAACTATTTAAATAAATAAACTGATTATGGTTGAGATTTTATAACCAGTCAATCCATTTAATAATTCGTTTAACCCATTTAGAATCTGTTAAAAAGGTGTATACATTTTATAAATCCTAATCTATTTTCTCCACTTCAATTTTCTTTTTCTTTTTTTCCTCCTTCTGTCTATAACTATATAGTGTCTTCTCTACTACCATGCTATAGGGTCATCATCCCTGCCACCACCTGTGAGTGCTATCACTAAGATTCTTTCTCTCCATTTTTTTCTTTGTTTTCATCTTTCACTTTCCTCTCTCTTCCTCCCTTCATCTCTCCCTCTTAGTTTTGATCGTTTTTCTCTTCATCTCTATTACTGTTTTTCTCCTCTCGCCTAGTTCTTTATCTTGTCGAGTCACCATACTTCATGTTGGTACATCCAATATATGCCCTCTTCCATGAAGATTTGGCCATGTTATTATCTACACCAATTCATCATGATAATTACAAATAACACACATTCAAGTTTAAATTGGCTTAGTTTTGAATTGTTTGCAACATACAACAAAGAAAACCAACAACAATCGTCAAAATTGTCACCGCGATATTCCAATCTGTTATGGCGAGTATCCGCTTTGTCTTCTAAAAAACGCTTGACTTTATCAGTCGGGCGGCGAAATTTTTACGTTTCACGGAGACTTTCATACATTCGGAATCCTTGGCCCTTAAAAAAAAAAAAAAAAAAAATTCCAAATTAAGAATCTATAAATGTTTGCATGGAATCGTCTGCCCAAATGGTTGCTTTTTTTTTTCACTTCCCATATGATTTTTTAATAATATTTTTTCTCATTTCCCATATTACGTTTTAATATCTAAACCTTTTACATATTCATCTAGGTGTAGTTAGTTATGATACCAAAAAGTCAAAAAATATTTTGAGATTTTAACTGTTTCATATTGGCCCTAAAACGATGCTAAATATTTATAACATATAAATCCCAATTAAAGTGAGTTTTGGCATGGTTTAGATGTAAATAATAATAATAATAATAATTTTCAAAAATGTAACCACCGTTCCATCCAAACATTTGTATGGAATCATTCCCATATATATACACGTGTATATAGAAAATGTTCCAGCGCATGCAACTGCACCATATTGTGCATGCACTGTGGGCTCCACTTGATCATGAAAGGAAAATCCACTTTATCCATTGTATTTAGAAATATTCACTTTACTTACATACCAATTTTCATTCTTCAACATGTGTATGGTCCCTATCTTAAAATTGTGCAAAATCAACGTAATGAAATAGTTTAACATAAATATCAAGTTTAAAGTGATATTTTCAACATCTAAACTGTCTAAAGTATGATTTTTATATCGGATATATATATATACATATATGAAATATTCAAATGCAGTGCAACTCCACTGTAATACCGGTGTGATTACACCAAAATGGACCCCACATGATCATAAAATTATAATTTACTCCACCCATTGTATTTAGAATCATGTATTCTATTACCATACCAATTTTCATTCTAATCGTATATGTGTATAGACCTCATCTGAAAATAGTACAAATTCATCGTAATAAAATAGTTCGATGAAAATAAATTTAAAGTGATTTTTTCAACATGTAAATCATTCGTTATAAAATTTATATATAGATAAATTATCGTATAAAGTTTCATCGCATTCTAACATAGGTGGAGCCCATTTTTGGGCAAATATAATGTTGTTCCGGTGCAAGTGCGCTGCACTATAACAACTATACCGCTATAAAATGAGCCTCACACATATTAAATTGTAATAAAACTTTATACAATCATTTATTATTCATGAAGATCATACTTTTGACGGTTTCAATGTTAAAAATACCACTTTAAATTTGATATTTATATTAAATTATTTTAATACGTTAATTTTGCACTATTTTAAGATGGGGACCATATACATGTTGGATTTGAATAAAAATTAGTATGCTAATAAAGTGAACAATTTTAAACACAATGGGCAAGGTAGATTTTCCATTCATGATCAAGTGAGAACTGCATGATACAGTCGCATGCACTAGAATATTTTCCTATATATATAAAAGAAACCAATCAAAAAAATGCATATATAAAAGAAGTCAATTATATTCGGGATATATTATTATGATAATCCAACCAATATTCAATGATTTCAATGCCATATTGCCAATGCGACCCTGAAGACCTTACCCGCTAAATGCTCATAAGGTTTTCTAACATATTGTACTGTATTATAGTTATATCTTACTGTTGATGCTTATCATTAGTCATTCTCAACTTTTATCCAAAAATTTTTTTAAAAAAAATGTTTATAATGCCTCATCATTGATGATAAAGTAATCATGATCAAGACTTTTGCCTTGTCGAGAATAGCAATAAATTGACATTTATTCGCAAACGCTACCAGCAACTACGAAGATAACTTGTGCTTTCTCTTTTAACTTTTATTCTATAGGCTGACGTGATTGGATAGTTTCGCAGTGCTGTTGGTCATTTCTCCGGGCTAAATCTGGTATGCAAATTGTTGAACCAGTCGGAACAACGGGTTAGGATTCTTACAGATACTACGAACGTTTATGCTTTAAGAAGCTGCTTTCTTTGGTGAGAAGTAAAATTTTAAAAGAATGAAATTGGAAGGAGAAGATTTTATAAAAGACAAGAAAGACAAAAATGATTATGTAGGTCGAAAGAAAAGCGGTCAGTCTTAGGAGTAGTGCAAATGTTTGTATTTCTGCAATTTTTTTCTTTAAAGATCAAAAACTTGTACTTCCAATGATACTAACTTAAGCTCCATTTACAATAAACTGGCCCCAAAAATGTGCTCTGAAGACAGCTTGATTCTTGTATTGATCAACAATTTTTGAAGGGGCAAGCCACGTCCATACATCTCCCGGTGCTTACCTCAGACAAATGAGGCTTAATCTTAATGACAAAAGCATATATTATTTGGATTTTTCAATTTCTTTCTTTCTTGTGTAAATATTGTACAGGAGACAAAAATGTAAAAGGAAAACAAAGAGGGAAAAGAACTACACCTGGCAGTCACTTCTTCTGGAAAGTGACCATACAAAAGAAGGCAATGATGCGGAAAATTAAACCATAAATGATGAGGACAAATATACAAAGATTCCAGTCATGAAGATCATACCCATTACTTAAGAGGGAGCCACAGCGAGTAATGAGCCACACTCCTGAATACCTGTTTCAGTAAATAGTAACACAGAACATAATAAGTTATGGACAAACAGTGGCTAAATCAATAGATGCACCAATTCCATGATACAGAAAGCAAAATTTCCTTGCTTTTGCAACGCAGAGAAGAAAAAGTTAGTATTCTTTATGGTATATCAACAATCGCATCAATTAAATTGGTGTAAATGTCAATTGCCATCACTCTGGACTGATAGTTGGTTGTTCCCAAGGCCCGCTTGATTAGTTGATCTTCCTCATTCTTAGGTGATGACATCTACATACAAGGCCATTTGGCAAGTGGATTAAACATAATATTCGTGAACTGTGCACAAAAAATGGGTCTACAGGAGCTGCCTCATACATGCATGGTGAAGATAGTTCCTTTTTTTTTTTTTTTCCTTTAACTGAAGTTCTTTTTAAATAAGCTGGTTTAGAAAGTTGCACCACTTTCCATGTCTGTACAGAAGCATAACTCCTGTCTAAACACTATAATGGGAAAATTGCTCTAATCTTGTAAAGTAATACAATTGGTACAAAGTAAAAACTTAATATGTAGATAGTTGCTGAAGTTGTCAATTGGATCATGAAGACGTTAATAACTTCTGATGATCATCCTAAATCCCCACTAGATGAAAATCCTTTCTATGCAGACGAGAACCACCATGGAAAAATTAACATGAATCTAATGCAGTGATCTCAGAATATTGGTCAACTAATTTCCTAATGAATTTCTGAATCTTCTCTAGATTTATGAACTGTAGGATTGTAGAAAGCCTGTGTGGAATTCCACAAATTCATTGCTTTCGATTCTTCACACACACACACACACACACTGGTTCATGGGCTATTGTGACTCATACTAACATTTTGGCTAATCATGACATTGCTTGTGAATTTTCAATTCTTCAACACCATGTTTGCCAATATTCAAGTTACTGTCTGTAAAATGTTTTATTAGGCCAACCATGATGTTTTGTGAGAGATCCACTTCCATATAGGAGTTGCATTAACCATTTGGTTAAGACATTATGTCAAAGATAGAACTATGTCAGCTACCCTATTCAAAAGGCATAAATCATTTATAGAAGTATGAGTCATTTACAGATGCCCATCTATGTCTAGGTCACTAATTCGAATCCCTAACTATAAACCTGGATAATACCATAAAAGTTATTCAATTTTAACCATAATCTAGCACACCTTACAAGAAATGGAGAAACATAATATCCACATTACAACACTTATAATGTTAATGGCTCTAGGGATCTCCATCTAGGAAAGTCGTCAAATTTTGGGTTAGGTATTGCTAAATCCAAAGTCAGAGACAAGACCAACAAGGTCAGTTTTCATGGAAATGATTCCAAAAAATTGTTTCTGGGGGCACATGTACAGACATGTACCAGAACATTAACATTGCAGATGTGAGCAGTGAGTGCATATGCATGCATGTATATCACAAAGTTGCATTGCATAAACTGCCATGAAATTGTGTATATTGCTCAGTTCTTCAATCAATGTGTTGACCAAAGGAAAAGGACTTTAGATGTTTTAGCATGTTAGCTTTTAGTCATATCGGGTAGCTTCTGTTTGCATCGTCTTCACATTTCTTCTGCAGTATTCATGTAAATGCATGCTTACACAACTCAAAAAGTCAAAACAGATGCTTTAACATGTGATCGTGGATGACAGCAGCATGTTTTGCTACTGGAACCAGCACATGGTGAGAGGACAGATCTCAAACCTTTCAGCATTCGAGATAACAAAAGCTTCTAGAGCATACTTGGTGTAGCATAGTGTTGCCAAACCCTTGACAATTCCACTTCTTTTATGTTGTGTTGCAATGAGGGTCAAAACAACTGGCACAAGGACAGACCACTGCAAAAACAGTGTGTACCATGAAGTTATAAAACAAAGAGGCAGTAGCCAAAATGGGTTCCCTAGCATTATCATGAGTTTTTCAACCATTCGCACACCAGCACCTGATGATCCAGACTTCCGATCAAGAAGGCCAAAAAATATTATCCACAAAATAGATATCACAGATCAGAAAACCTCAACATCAATATGAAGTTAAGGGAAAGATACATTGTAATTAGTTTATTAATCCTCTTTCACGGAACAGTCTGGAATATAAGGTACAATCTCAATTACCAGCTGATGGGATCATAAAGAACAGTCTGGATTATCAGTTGATGAGAAAGAAAGGACAATTATCACAGATGAACTTTGAAACAAGATGGAGTTCATTTTGGAAGTGATTATACACACCAGTTGGGCTGAACCAGGCTCTAGAAAGATGGCGAATGCATAGCCTATCCCAGTCACACAGTAGACCAGGCAGACAAGTATAATGTAATTATCTGAAAAAGATGACCTAGGATTGTTGAAGAAATAGAACATAGATAGATAGACCACAGGTTTGACGATTGTATTGAACTGATCAATTGTATCTTTCGAAAGAAAGTATGCTAAACTGCTCATGCCAGAAGCACTTTCTCTCCAGTAATGTAACTTGTCCAGTGAAAATGATCTCAAAGCTGCAATCTTGCATAATAGAGCTGCAATTCAATGACTGAAATTAGCCAACCAAAAGTAGTGCTGAGATACTCAAATTCAGATGACAAAAAGATTTTGGACTAAAATACAAACCAATTTAGATTCCAAGGAGAATGTATTCCTAATTTCAATGAAACTTGACATGCAAAGCATGAAGCACATGCAAGCTTTTTGCTTTTTCCTGGTCCCAGTAACAATTTAATAATTAACCCTATATTTTCGTCACATTTCTAGATATGAAAATGTTGTTAGTTTTGGCCATGTATTATCATCAAAATACCCTGGCTAAAATCTAAATCCATCTCCTCATTCCTCATGTAAAGAATGTTTTTCATTAGATGTCATTGAATCATCGTATTTTGATATTCGTATACACCAATAACTTGTTTCTCTGTCTAGGTTTTGGTTTTAGTCAATGGTAAATTGGTAAAAACAGAGGCAAAACTAACAACATTGTCACATTTGGAAAGAGTATCATAAAACCAACCAGTTGGCCAGATTTCCCTAGGAACCGGCCATCTTGCCTGTCTAATCCACCCAGTTTTGGGGTTGGGCTTCCTAGCCAATGGAAACCAGATAAACCAGTAATTCAACTAGATTCCCAATGGACCGGTTTAAGCCAGTTCCCTTCAACATATATAGTTTCAAACCCTACTCAAATGAAAGCAACATCTTCGACTTTCCCCCTTACAAAACCCTCCAGCTGCCCCCCTTCCCTATCTCATTGTCGTCGCATCCCTTGTCCTCCCTAACCATTGCACTGGGTTCCCACTCTCTCTCTCTCTCTCATCCCCAAAAATCCATTACCAAAATCTGAATCCAAGAATAGCTAGAGCATGATTGATGCAGGACTAGATGCTTTAAATCAATACCAAGGGAAGACTTTGGAAGAAATAAGGAAGATCCTCTCAATAGGGTAAGAAGAGAAGGAAGGCGAGAAAGCACAGATGAATTAGGAAAGAGAAACGGCACCTAAGAAAGACTTAAAAAGAGTAGAGAAAAAGATAGATGAACAAGAAAGAAACCTCTCAAGGGAATAAGAAGGGAAGAAAGGAAAAGGAATTAGAAGAACTAGGGATGGGAGAAAGAAGAAAAGAAGAAGAAAATTTTTGGAAAACAAGGATCTCATTCCATTATCAAAAATAATCTATCTTACAAATAACCCAACCTGTTTATAAAAAAATAACTTAAGCAACAAGAACGCAAAACCCTGCTTAACAAGCAATCTTGCTCAATAAGCAAACTTGTGGACTAAGCAACTTATATAGTAAGTAAATTCGCACGTTAAGAAATGATAAAAAATAGAAACAAATAAGCTATAACAATCTAAACCATTATTTGAATTAATAAAACTAAGTCCCTAAAATAACAAAACTTTCAAAATAAAAACCTAAACAAAATAAATCCTAATTAATGAAAGCTTCTTCACACCCCGCATCAATAATACTGGTGCAGGAAGAGAGAGAGGATGGTGACGACTTCATCCATATTTAAAATATTATTTAGCTTTTATCTCTTTGCATTGTTTCACATTAGTTTTGGATCTAGTCCATTAACCAATTGTTGATGTCCTTGATAGTTGTATGCAGTCTTCCTTGATAGGAAGACTGTCCATTATTTAGCTTTTGTCTATTATGTAGCATAATGGTAGTTTTATACAGGTGTAGGTCCTTGATACTACAGGGAAGACTGCCAAAATTTTCATAGAATTTATTCCGTTGTTCAAAATTTAATTAAACAATGACAACGTGATAGCACAATTCTCCTTTCATTCTCAGCCTCCATAAGGATTGATATTGGGTTCATCATGGTGTCTCCATTGGCCAGCCGATGAGGTCCAGTGGTGGGGCACTACAATAATTATGCATAATTACTAATAGCATCCTCTGATTTTACTAGCAATTTTTCTTCCTAGGGAATAATTTATAGGTCGCGCCCCAAAAATAATACCATTAATGATGTTATTGACAAAGAGAACATTGGTATAGAGCTTATAAACAACATCCTCAAGATTGAGGAACAACCCCTAGGCATGCTTTTGCTAAAAAGGTATTCCACAGAACAAAAACATTTAATGGGAATTACATGAGATGACCAACAGGTGTTATGAGACCACAATAAAGTACGAGCGAGGGAATGTATTGAGAAAAAAGTGTGTGATAGACAGAATTTAGCTTGGAGATTCCACAGGAATCTTCACAATGGATGTGTGAAACGCAAGATTACATTGATTGCTTCTTTGTCATTTTCTAAAGGGAGTGTGCTTCTACATCTAATCACACAAGATTGAAAATGGAAAAGGTATTTGCATCTCCAGTTCTGTCCATGTGAGAGTAGCTAGACTTCCACAAAAGTGCCCAAAGAAGAAATAAAAGCAGAGCCAAAAATAACAATAATAAAGGGGAAAGGAGGCAAGTAGAAGAAAAGATGCAGCTGCGCAGGTATATGGTCCAAGGTTCAATCCTATTGGTGTACTTGTGTTCATTCTATTTCTAACCTTACAACTGAAAATGAACAAAAGAAGAGAGGTACAAGTTCTTCAAAATGACCTAAAGTAATGCAGTCTGATTTATCTCCAAAAATCTGGTATAATAAATTAGTATCAGCATCATGCCTGACATGCTTGTTAACAATTTGCAGAAAAATGGATAATGGATCTTTTTTCCCATCAATTTCCATAATTAAGAGGTTAGCAGAAAAATGAATTATTTGTCAACAAATAGATAAGTTCAACAGGTTAAAAAGTAAAGCAAGAATCAAATACTTCTGTAGTTCCATTAAAATATGAAAAATAAAAATAAAACTTGTCTCAGGATCATTCAATGCTTAAGCATAAATGCCACTATAGAATTTTTACGTCAAACAGAAATGGGGAAAATGGAACTTTCAACTCACAGACTGCAATGACAGTATATGTGTAACCAAGTGCTCCGAAGGTTTCATCGCTCACTTTAGCTAGGGTTCCTAGGCAGGCTCCAGCAAGTAACAGTATTAGATAATCCACTGCTTGTATTTTAGCTTCCCGAAGACGCTGTTTACCAACCCTGTCAAGAGATAATTTTATCAAACCCAAAAAACAAGATCAAGGAAACACTGGAAAAGCTATAGAATTTTCTGCACATCATCTGACAGAAATCAGTTTCCCATTCACCGCATGTTTGGAACAACCTTTCATATTTTCCTTATCAAATTCACTGATCAAATTGGTTTTCTCTTGACAATCTCGAATTCAACAGAAAAAGTTCATGCCAGAAATTGAAGAGTTACACAAATTGAATATTGTTCAAATAGCAATACTGTTACTTTATGTAATCCAATTCTTAGCTACACTGTTCATTATGTTCCAAGGAACAGCCTGGGTTTAATGAATTAATGGATTACTTTATGTAATCCAGTCTGTTCATTATGTTTGAAAACATCTGTTTAGCTAAGAATGTGATCGTCACATTCTTCAAAGTTTTGGTTGGCCATAAACTAAGTGTGTATTTGATAATCTAGGAAAAAAAATGTGGAAAAGTTGTTGTGGGAAATTTGGGAAAGGTGGGAGAGTGATGTGATAGATGGGAAATAATTAGGAGTAAAGGATATTTGCATAGAAGAATGTATAGAAATTATTAGAAAATAGGATTGTTGCATGTGTAGAAATGATTGGAAAGTAGGTAATTGTATGGAAAAGAGTGTGGAAAAGTGGTGGGGGAAAAATTATAAAATATCAAACGCACCCTTAGATCACTTGTACGTGAAACATTTTAACCCTTTAGAATGTTTACTTTTTAAGTGATTTGATTTTTATGACCGATCAGAATATTTATCAATGTGACAATCGTATTCCCAACTATACAAACATATTTAAACACAATGAACATATTGGATTGCATGTAACCCATGAAGGCATTTAACCAAGGGATTCCTTAGAAATTTCTATGAAGCCAATCCCCTTGGATTGGTTTCCTAATTTAAATATCTTAAATGTATGGTGGATGGTTTCTATGGGGCAGTAAAGAAATGAATCATCAAGCATGATGTTTAAAGCTAAATTTAAGCCCTTCAAAATGAAATGGGTAGTGGGAAAGGACTAAAACTCACTTTGTTTTCTTTTCAATTTTGGATTGTCACTTATGTAATAATCAAGTGATAGACTCTTAGCTTTATCTCAGAAGTGAAACTAAAGGATTCACAGCTTCCAAACACGGTACATTCAATTTTCAAATGACACGTTTGGATTAGCTGGATTTGATCTAAAATGGGGGGGAAAAAATTACAATACTGTTTGCCTGACATTTGCAGATTTGCTTTTTTCCAACCTGCGGATTATGGGAACAAGAGAATCAGTGGAGAGGATGGCACCTTCTTGGACATGAAATTTTAAACAAAAAAATTGGAGGGGAAGTGTTTAAAATTTGCAGCAATAAGTACATTTTCCATATGTTAGCCCAAACAGACACAAACATGCTGAATTCATTAGTTACTATGTTCCTGAACCAGTTAGGCCGTGTTTTTATTTCTTAGTCAGGTTTTGCATCTCTGTTCATATTCTATCACTCTTCCACTCAAACAAAACATGCATAATACTCCAAAAGGACAATGAAAGACGTTTCATAACCGAAAGGGATTACAGTTCGGATTGGATCCAAAATCATCTGCATGATGACTATTAAAAAATAGACAAGACATTTCAAAACTGAAAATCACAAAGTTACCTTCCAAGGAAGTACTTATACTGAGTTAAAACACCAGGGATCTTGCGTTTTGATAAGTTGTTGGCAATCAAGAAATTTTGCTGTATATTATCTCGCTTTTGCTCAACATTACACTTTACATCCTGCCATAATTCTCCTGCAAAGGAATGCTGTGCAGAACCATCACCTGAAAATGCTTGATTCGTTTGATTTGCACCTTTTATATCAAGACCAGCAGCATTCTGTTGCATATCTGGGGGTATAGGATAGCCATTATGGAGCATCCATCTAATAGGCAGCTGCTTATAATTCACAGCTGTGCTTGAACTCGGCTTCACTATACCCTCCAAAATGTCAATGTAGTGATCTGGAGGATTAACACGATCAGGAACAGTAATGCCAATATTTGAGAAGTACTCTTCAACTTTCTTGACAGGTCCATGATATACAGTGAGACCACCTTTGGCTAGAAGTATCAAATCATCAAACATCTTGTACAATGTATAGCTGGATTCAAAAAATTGAGAATTGCAATTAGATTGCTGAAAAGAGAGAGTAAAGAGTCATGATATGACCAAATGCCAACATATACCTAATCATTTCTTTCCAGTAATGTGTGTGTGTGTATATAAAGATAAAAGATTCCACTAGTTGCATTGAGTATCAAGAAACACCGGCTCAAAATACGTCATAACCAAGAATTCACTATCATTAGTAATGTCACACACATGGCGGAGTACAGTCCAAAGATGACCAATTGGCAGCATCGCAGACACAGGACAGTACTCATTCAGGAATATTGTTATTAATGTTACAAACAGCTGCGATTGGTCGGGGAGAGAGAGAGAGAGAGAGAGAGAGAGAGAGAGACCCTGGCCTTTGCATTTTCTGTCTGCTTATTTGTTTATTTATTTGTTGTTTACTTAGTAGCTAACCTCATCAAACATTTTGCTAACATCATTTCCTCTCGATCCATTTTTTATCTTTCTTTTCCCCATACAAAGCGTCTCCTTAGAGCTTTTTAATCAGTTGGAGTCACTTCAAAAAATTTATCATTTTCTTGAAACGTTTTTTATTGTTACTGTCACTCAGCATATCCCAGTTATTCCAATAAATAACCAAAATGTTTAGTAACTACTCATAAGAGCCAAGAAGCTATACCAATGTAGTAGCAATCAAAAAGCAATCCTGCTATTAAAAAAATTATATCATTATGAAAGTAGGTATATCAATAAATTACAAGAAAACAAAGGCAAGCATTCATGCCAACGTACCAAATTTGAGATCCCATCTGAAACATCTATGAACTTATTAGTCCATTCCAAAAACTCCTGAAATGTTGTGTTTCCATCAAATGCAAACCATGCACAGGAACTTGTTCCAAAGTTTTGTGTTGGGTCATTGTGGTAAATAAATTATATGGCATGCCATGAGAGTTGGACTAAGCAAGCTGCCATATAATTTATTTACCACGATGACCCAACACAAAACTTTGGAACAAGTTCCTGTGCATAAAGGAAGATTCTCCGTTCAAGCATACATACATGCATGCTCAGACACATATACATAGGCTAGTAACTTGATGCAACCAATTTTATGGAGCTGTCCATGCAACTAGTTGTCCAATCAGTTTTTTTTTATTTTAAATATTTTTATTTTAATATATAAACCATTTATAAATACTTATGTATATATCTGTGATATCAAAAACCTTTAATTAAAGAGGCCATATATATGAATACATCTTTGATTGAAAACTTATATGTGTAAATACTTACCAACATTTAGCGGTAAATGTGAAACAGTTAAAATTTTCAAAACCTGTGGAATTTGGACCACAACTAAATACATATAAATCAATAATTTAAAAAGTTTATATATTCAAAATAATAAAAATAAAAGAAAATAACAACCCATTGGGCAACCCTTATTGTCAAACCAGTTGGTTTTAAAAGCCCATTTTCAAATCTGAAAAACAGATATAATATTTATTAATAAATGTTTATCTACAATCAGCGGCAAAGCCAAGAACCCGAATGAGGAAGGAGACTTTGCTTAGAAACTTATATGTTATAAAAGATTAACATAAACTGAGAGTGGTAACCACTAAATTTTGAAAACGAAGATATAGCATATGAAAGTTCTCTATATATAAGATTTTTGAATTAAAAAATAAATATACATGGGAAAATGTTATAAATGGTTCTGGATTTCAAAAAAAAAGTATGCTTTTTTAAAATATAAAAAAGAGTTTCATGGTGCAACCCCTTCCATTGAATTGCTGCATTGAATCTTTATTGAATGCTGTCAACATCACCATTTTATTCAATGATGTCACTCTATTTTAGGCCAACCCTTATTGTCAAACCTGGTTTTAATCACTGCCCATTTTTTAATCTAAAAATCAAGTATACTATTTTAGTAATAAACATTTGTCTATGATGCCAATAAACACTTTACTTAGAAATTTGTGTTTCAAAAAATCAACACCAATTTGGAGGGGTAACTGTTAATTTTGAAAATGAAGAGACAGCATATAAAAGTTTTCAATATATGGAATCACTGGAATAAAAAATAAATACACATGGATGAATGTTACAAACAAACAAAAAAAAGAAAAACTTTCTTAAAATATAAAAAGGAGTTGCATGGTGCAACCAGTTCTATTGAATCGCTGCATTGAATCTTTATTTAATGTTCACCGATTCGTTCAACGATGTCATTTTCAGGCCAACCTTGATGATAATATAAAATCCAACCAATTTTTTTTCTTTTTTTTTTTCTATTTTCTGTGAGACAAAATCATTTCAACCGAAAAAATTGATTCTTACTCTATTAAGATAATTTGTTGTTAGAAGAACTTAAATGCCTTTAATCAAAGATCCAACCCATCTAAAATGTACATTCCATATAAAATTACAGTATTATAAAAATGTTATAACATTCTGATGCTAGAATGAATAGATTCAAGTGAATTTAGAATTTTATACCTATTTTAATATATTTTTAAAAATGTATACCACAAAGGACATCAATTGAAACAATTTCTAGAATCTTCACTAACTAAATAGTATTAGATATGATGGTCAGAATACATTTCATACAATCATCAAAGTGGGCTCAAATTAAACTAACACCATTGAATAATTCAATAGTGTTTGAATAATTCAATAGTGTTAACTCACTTCAACTAAAACTTGATCGTACATTCTAAAACAAAGAAGATAATCTATCAAAAAAAGAAGATAATCTATCAAAACTTGTTAATCGAAAACAAAAGGAATAGGGATGTGTTGAAGCTAAGAGATAGGGGTCATAGTTCGTCGAGTGGACTTCAACTCAATACAATCAGACCTGATTTGTCACTCTCCCTCAGTTCTAGTATCCAAAACTTTAATTCTCCTAACTCTCATGGCACCTGAAACCCATCAACTCCTGACTACTGAGATCATTAAGAGAGACAATTATTGAGCGAGCATCATGGGATGGTCCACGGGTTGACATTAAAGGATAGACTCAGAGAGTTGACTTCGTCGCTAATGAGAAGCAAAGAAGTATCCAATGACCAACTTGAGATCACTAAAGAGAAAAACAGAATGGAAGATTTGCATGACAAGAATTGAAATTCAAAGGATCTGAGGTGAGAATGATCATAAAGAGAAATGTTTCAAAATAACTCGTGTCAGGCACTAGTACTGAACATAGAGAAAGAAGCAATTTCATTGAAGGTAGAATGGGATTTTGGAAAATGAAAATATCTAAAAGATTCTATTTAGGGGGTGTTTGTTTTCTACAAAAAACTTTCAATCTAAAACTTTTCACTCTCTACAACTACCCTATTTTTTAATTATTTCTTCACTTATTTCTATACAACTACCCTACTTTTCAATCATTTCTACACAACTATACATGCATCTAGCCTACTTATTTTAACTTTATTCTCTTCACTCCTCATCACTAACTCTATAATATCGCATCATTTTCTCCTAATTAAAAAAACTTTTCATCAAAATTTTTATCACTTCCCAAGCACACCCTTAGTATATTTTGGATTCTTCTTTTTCTATATTTTCAATACTAAGTTCGAATTTTGAATATTCAACTATTTTATTGAGAGATTTGATGTATGCATGAATTAATCAAGAGATGGATCGACTTGATTGATAGTCTTGATTTAATTACTTCGTCTGAGGTTTTGTTTATACATTTGGGCTTTATATGACCCAGGAATTTTCACTGTATCAGAGATCTTACTATTATGTTAATGATTTCAGAAAAATATTTAAAAAAAAAAAAAAATCATGCAGAGAACAAAAACCTAGTGAGGCAGATGAAAGATGTAAATAAGGAGAGGGCAATAAATAATAGGTATTTTGGGGTACGTATTTAAGTTATACAATTTTGTTTTGATGAAAGTTACACATAATTACTTACCTGGGTTGGTGGACTACCATGCAGATGTTAACTCCTTCAAGAGCTTCACGACGAAGAGCTCTGAGAAGCAACAGAGATGAAGAACTGTCGAGACCAGATGTAGGTTCATCTAAAATCAGTAGTGAAGGCTCCATGACCATTTCCAGCCCAACATTTACTCTTTTTCTCTGCCCTCCAGAGATTCCCCGCTTCTCTACTGTCCCAACTAGGGAATCTCTCACTGGTTGTAGACCTAAAGACTCAATAACTCTTTCAACAACTAGAACTTTATCAGGCTTTGATAAGTCAGCAGGAAGTCTTCAATTATCAGGAACCAGCAAAATAAAAGAAATATCAGTCAAGGCAATCTAAAAGATCTGCACATGTCATAGAGCAGAGAGAGAGGGAGAGAGGGAGAGGAGAGAAGAAAGTTACCTTCTTATCCTTAACAAATAATAGAATGCCATCCATGTTCAAAATACTAAGGGGAACTAAGGGATTAATGATGAAGTAATGCATCACAACTTCTTGAGCAATAATTGATTTACCTTAACATCGTATCCAAAAAGAAATGATACCTTCACTTTAAATCCAAATTGCTAGGATGTTGACAAGCAAAAGTGAACCACTAGTCTATGAAAGAAGCTACCAACCAAAATTGAGTGGCTATATAGTTTCCAGCAAGCAGCCCACCATGAACTCGTATAAAGAAATGATGATATGAGGCAATCTCACTGCGAGATGGGCATATATGATGCATTTTCACTTCATGGATAACTTAAAATATATCATTGGTTCCCAAAAAAATGATATCATCATTTTTATTGGAGATGATAACATTATTATCAGGGAGCTCTATCAGAAAAAATAAACATTTAATTTCTAAATAAAAATGAGATCCATGATGAATTAAAGTTAACATATGTATAAATTTAGGATAAAATATCACTTTAAACATTGACTTTTAGGGCACTGATATAGTGCAACTGGGTTGCGTGGACACATCTACGCTCACCTTGCTTGTTTATCATCGAACATTTTTTTTTTGTTTATTATACTTATTCATATGTATTTCTTCATAATGCCAAAAATACTCTGATTGGAAACTTAAGTTCTATAAAAATTTATAAATTTCCAATCAAGGTGACTTGTGGTATCATGAATAAACACATAGGATAATTGGATTTGAAATATATATATTTTTTAAAATAAGAACGCGAATGTGCAATCTGAGTGCATTTGATCATTATCCAAACTTCTCATTAGTAGCATAAATATAAAAGAGAGAACTCACCGTGCAACCCCAACAAATTAAGCAAAATATAATATATGAAAAATAAGTATATATTAATATCAATACACAACTAATATTCATAACACAGATACAAGCTCTAAATCATTTATTTAGGACTACGGCTATTAGTGAAGAAATCGAGGACAAAATAATTAAAACAAGCTTCGGACAATATATATGAAGTTTTATGCTATTAGTCATAAACAACCTATGTTGGTTAAGTAGCCCTTGCAAGTTAGCAAATAAACCAAAGCTACGTGGAAATTGCTTGTTGCACTAATGATGATAGCATTGCAATGGAAAATGCAACAACCTAACAAGCCTAGGAAATAATAGGTGTCAGATAGCCATTGATTTTCTTTACAGAAGGCATGTTATTACCAGCAAAAGACAATGGAATAGTTAGTAGCATTAAATTCATATTCCGAGCTAATATTAAATTTGTATATCATACCTGCACCTTGCACTGAACCAAAGATTCTCCTCTACAGTCAAGTTTCCATGAACTACGTCATCCTGAGGCACAAAACCTATAATCCTCTTGTATGAATGGATAGATTCTACCTTCCCATTTATAAGAATTAAACCACTCATTCTGCATCCGGCCACTTTCCCAGCCAAAGCACTAAGAAATGTTGTTTTCCCAGCTCCAGATGGACCCATAACAGCAGAGACACGACCAGGCAAAATTTTCCCTGTCACACACTTTAAGAGATGCTTGTTTTTCCCTTTCAGTGTGAGGGTAAGATCTTTGAAAGCAACTTCAATGACAGGCCTAGTTCTTATCTCTGTCTCAGTGGCCATCGAAATTACTCCTGAAAACGTCAAGTTTTTATTCTGCTGCTGCTGTGCTTTCTCTTTCTCAATTTGACCATACGCATACTTGAATATTTGGCTACGAGTATGCATTTGTTTTCCCTTTGGCATATGTTTTTTTAAATTTTTGTCTCCAATTTCGAGGTTAAACCCTTCATTACTTTCTGGATCCTCCTCGAGTGCACGCATCATCTTTGTGAGGTTGCTTGGTTCTTTATGCTTGGATGCAGAAGGACCAGATGGACTAATCAAAGAATCACCAGATCCAACCTTAGAGCCAAGAACCTTCATTTGCTCTGGCTTCCTTGCAGACTTTTTGCGGGAGAATGTACGAGAAAGTTGACTTTGAAGTCCCACTGCATGATTCTTAAGAGTATCTCTCGCTGATTTCCACCGCTCGCGTGCTTGTGCAGTTTCTCTAGCACTCCTTGCTGCAGCTTCTCTGGATTTTGCTTGTCGTCTTTCACGAGTAGTAAGCACTTGGTCAGAGCAGTTGTATATGATTACTAGTAAGGTACTTAATGCGGCCTACATCAGAATAGGAAAAGAATTATTGAAACTTTTCAGAGTCAATACAGTAAATCCAGAATTGGAGAGAATTGTAAATGTCAAAACCACATTATAACTATAAAGAAAAATTGACCCAGAGAGGAAAAGGGTATCCCACATAAAGGAAAGCAACTTGGCAGAATCCACAGCATAATTGTTACACTGACAACCTAACTCATTTTGGCACTTCAGTCCCTAAGAAGAGGAAGAAAAGGACAATGGTATTTGGCATCAAGATAACCAGGGGCAATTTCAGAGCACAGAATTATTTAAATTTCAACAAATTGATCGCTTCAAGAAAAATCAGGGACTCTTTGTCACAATAGTCAGACTTCAGAGATAACCACCAAATGAAATGAGAAAAAGAAATTGAAGAGAAAAGAAAAGATTAACAGGACTCAAAAAACCAAAAAGGAAGAAAGTGAGTAAAAGACGATAACGCTACCACACATGCTAGTTGTTCTCTTATTTATAATCATTTCGACCTGGTCTGGTGCTAGTAATAATTCAATTTCTTCAACAAGATGAATTTTAGAACATGATTCTCAGTGAAAAGAAACCACTTACAATAAGCATGATACCATACGCATGGATATTTTGGTTTGCAGTATTTGACTCACAAGATGTCAACTTGAAGCACTCTGCAAAAGGTTTTCACGAGCTCAATCAGTAATCCACAAAACAGTATTATTTAGTAAAAGATTGTACTTGGAAGATTCTCTAAGATGGCATGTAAATTTTATGCAAACAATGAAATTGCAGATATTAAGAACATGGAAAGTTTAATTTAATATATATATATATATAGCAAGGATGTCCAGAACATTCGAACATACATTGCAGTATACCAGATATGCAAGGATATCAAAAACATTAGAACATTAAACAAGTAACATAATCAGAAACATGGGCTTCGCTCATCTGCAACAGGTTGATTTTTTAGTTTTCAAAAATACTTTTAACATCTAAATCCTTTAAATTATTCATAGTCTTGAACGATTATAGATTCAAAAACTTGTTTTAATTGAAACTTATATACTCTGAAAATTAAAAATCATTTGATGGTGTGTTTGGTAATTGATGAAAATTATTTTTAAAAAATTCGTACAACTTTTTCGCATACTTTCCCATACAATGCCCGACTTTATAATCATTTCTTCATGTCCTTCCATACAACTATTCTATTTATTTTAACTTTATTCACGTTACTCCTAATCTTTACCCCTACAATATCACATCATTACCCTATCTATTTCAAAAACTTTTTTCCACATTTTTTTTGAAGTTACCAAACACACCTTGAGAGAGAATATATGTGATTGTTGGAATTACGAATAAATACATAGAGATGAATATAATAAGGGAATTACGAATAAATACATAGAGATGAATATAATAAAGGTTTCGATTTTAAAAATAAATAAGGCATCCTGTTGCATATAAGCACAGCCCAAGAAACAGTGCCCCTATTAATCCAATAGCAAGAAATGGAAGGCAAATGATAATTAAAGAGTGCATTTCTGAAGCACTACTGTAAACATTTAAAGGGAAATTAAATCCCGAATAGTTGACAAAATGTGACCAACGCCAGAAGTAAATATTATCTTACAACTCAAGTAACTGTGGCTTCTTTATCCTGTAAGACAGAGATTTTAATATGTTCCAAACTTATTTTTCCAACATAGGAAATGATATTAGATATTATTCCATCCAATTAGATGTAAGTAAATGGACGATCCATGTACACGACCTGAGTAGCCTGAGTTCAAATGAATGGACTGGAGTGGATCCAATGTGTAATGTCTGCATTAAATAAGCCAATACAGGGAAGAAATGTGCGGGCCATGCCAGAGATGCGTTCCACTGTGACTTGGCAACAGGGTGTATCCCATTCAACAATATGTGGTGGTTTCATTACTAAACAGAAGATAAATGCTAATTTATCTCTATACAAAAAGGCTGAGACACCTTTGATGCCCCCACTGACTGAAACAGATGATGCAAATTGACTTCAAAGTTCACACTTACATAAGATTTCTGGCAACACACAAGTAGTTCAGTTGAAATTGAACAAACAGTTATTATAAATTATATGCATCTCAACACTAAATAATCTAAATATGGATATCAGAGTTAATAGAAGACGCAGATCATGATTGTGTTGAGATTGATGCAGTTTGCTTTATATTTGAAATTTCTTCTATTCTAGAATTTGACATATTTAAGTTCGATAGATCAGTTAGCTTGGTCATAGTTTATTTATAGTTTTATTTTTGTTAGTACACAAGCATTTACCTATTGTTTTCTTAAGTTAGGGTCTACCAATTTTCTTATAAATAGGATTACTTTCTTCAAGTGTAAGACAGTGAACTTACGCATGGGTTATTACAGTAAGATTTCTCTAGTTATTCTTCTTTGGTTTTGATTCTTTACAGTAAATATTTATTTGTAAGTACACAGAAGAAAATGTTGGCTAACCAGGAAAAAACATGGCTTCAGAAACCCAATTGTAGAACTCGTAAATAATAAAAGTACCTCGCTTTGTCCAGTACAGTGTCCTCAGCATGGTATATGAACAGCATAGAAATCAGTAGATAAAGGATGGGCATGACAACAGCCAATGCTCCAAAGGTAACAAGTTAAAATAATTATATAGAATTTTCTACAAATTGTCTTTCCCTCAATTCAGTTACCTACAGTTTATTAATTATGAATCTTTGGGCACCTGCAATCTTCCGTTGCTAACTGTTTTGGCAGATAAACATCAACTGAGAAATAGACTTTCAAGTAATTGGAGCTCCTAACAAAATCCCTGCAGATGCCGCAGAGCCACAGAAGATTATTCAGTCTAGTTAACTGAATTTTGTCTTTTCAGCCAGATGGATTAATGTCTACAATATAGAATATTTTTTTCATCTATCTCCATCATTTCTGTACCAAAAGCACTCAATAAAATAGAACTATTGGAGACAACAATATCCCAGATAACCATATCCAAAATCAATTCATATCATCAATGTGCATTTAGATTTTCTAGTTAATGTTGAGTTTGGTTTTTCCTCAGAATTTTTCAATGTGAGAGAATTTTGGAGGATTATATTTCATAGCACCAACAACATCAAATCTGTCCTAACAAGAATGTGGTTTCTGATTCCAACCATAAAAATGCTGTTATAAAGAAACAGTTTTCAAGATTTTTAAAGAAGGCCTGCGAATAAATTAGCAAGAAAATGCTTACTTTTTTCACTCGTGGATCCCAACCTGCAGTAGTGTCTGAAAATAGCAAAAATAAAAGTTAGCATAAATAACATACAGTTGGTAAACAGAACTGATGCAGTCTCAAAGATAACATACCAACAGATCTCAAGACTTTAAGAAAGCATTTGGGGATTGCTAATTGGTGGAGCTGTTCACCTGTGATTGCATGGCAGCCCCCATACAATATTTTTTTTTTTCTACATAAATATGTTTTCCTATACACTTTTTAAAACATGTTTATGAAAGAAAATAAATATTTTATTGGGGCTGCCATGTGATTAATCAAATGTGAACAGCCCCCAATTTTGAAAAGTGAGAGAAGGATGCAATATGACAGGGGTAAAGTATAAATAAAGTAGGAATAGCTAAAGCAGTTGTATGAAAAGAGAGGAGCAAATGTTGAAATATAGGGGTAAAATTGGAAAGATGTAGGTTAGATAGGTATGTCAGATTCTAGTCATAGCAAAAGGTGGGCAGAAAGAGGTGGAAAAAATCCATTCCCACCAATTGCATCTTCCCAAATGCTTCCAAAAAGTCAGTTTAAATTAATCATACAGACATCCATTACCAAATCAGGCATCTAATATGGAGAAACATGAAACAATAACATTTGCAGAACTTCTGGGGTAACAGACAGTACCCGCTGCTGCAAGGAATTTTCTGTATGGTACTTGGGCAATATGATCCTCCTGAGCAAAAAACTTCACCACCAGTCAAAACATCAGACCACTTGTCAGCGCCACCGCAAGTATGATTAGCATCTCCCGGAGGCAGTTGATAAAGGTACCTATATGATTTGTTCCACCATTAGCAGTAGGCATTCTATGAGCTTAAAATTGATAACTACAGAAGCAACAACAGAATGGCAACTTACGGATCACATACTCCAGTAGTTTTATTCAGTGTTGCAAGCGGACAATATGCTCCAAGAGGACATGCTGCACTTAGATGAAAACAGACAGAAATGAACAAACGTATCAAAGATTATAGTGTAAAGAGATTCTAGCAAAATGCTAGAAGCAACTAAGTAAAACCATTTAGTGGGACTCAACCATGCCCATCAAAGTTCGAGGTCTAGACACACTGAAAAATTTTGCTGTTGAGATTCCAGAAAAGAACGGATAGCATGCTCAGCATCCGATTAAGTAAGAAGATAAACTGCCACAAGCCTGCAATAACGTGAACTATTGTACCAACACATTGCCCAGAAAACTTGCAAAATGATAGAATGAAATGTGAAAAGATGAAATTGGAAAAATGGGAATGACATATGTGTGATATGCTGATTGAAAAGTCACCTACAATAATCACAAATCACACAGAAAGTGAAATATAGGTCAAATTACGTACGTATCATGCAAGTAAGACCATGTGGACAGAAAAATCCCTCACAGCAAGGTCGGCAATCAAGAGTTCTCAAAGGCACGTCTTCAGAATTACGGAGATCAACCTTTGAACCTGCAGGAGTCCTACATGCCCATCCTGGCTCACAACCTTCTGGCCAAGAAGTTAAATTACAATTCTTGTTAGGCTTCAAGTAGTTCGCAGTTCCACTACCATGCGCACCTTCAAAGAAACTATTGAAATAGAATTTTGCTTCTGCTGCTGTACATATCCTTTGTGAAAGATCCCCTGTTGATCAATTGAATCCTTCATAAAAAAATTAGACAAAATAAACAATAGGAGTATAGATTGTTACAGCATGATATTCAAAGGCAATTAGGAACATGATTCTAATTATTCTTAACATTCAAGCTCATTACTTGACGTATAAATATCTTTAAGGTTTCCCTCTCAGAAGACGCATTTGGTTGTCCCAAACAAGAAGTCATTACTTATAGTTGAGGCCAGCATAGACTACTTGATCACTTTTTTCAGCTCAACAACCATTTAGACAATACATAAAGGCATGGATGTATCTAGCTCAAATATATTTGTTAAATATTTTTTGAGCATATTTTGTATTTTCAGAAATAAGTGGGCATATTTGGCTTTTAGTTCAAATGCAGACACTATATTTGTACCAAACCCAAAAAAATTAGTTACATTTATAATTTATAAGGATAACATAATCAGATTATCCAAATATTAAATCTAGTCCTGCACTATAACTTTCAAGAGTAAAGACTACCCAAAATTTCATTACTCTTGGATTCAATATTTATGTTCGTTGAATCAAGATTACTTTAAAAACTCCAAAATCAAAAGATAAAAACAATCAAACTTTTTTAAAAAATTAAAGAAAAAGTCTTGTAACTCATAACAATGTAATTAATGACATAACAAATATCATCATCATCGTAAGCTTTTTCTCCCCTATGTTGGTCAATTGCTTGGAACCTATTGCACCATTTTTTGTGATCATAAAGTATATTCATGGTAATCTTTAATCTTTCATTTTTTTTTTTTTTTAAGTTACTCCTATCCATGTTTCTTTTTTGGATTTTTCTCTTGTTCTCTTACAACCTTCTATTAAACTCAACTCCCCAATTATAATTTTAATAAAATATACATTGAAAAGGATAGACACTATCATCATTGGTTTGGTTGAGAACTAAGGGGAGAAATAGAGAAGGCAAAACCTTAAGCCTAGATGTGCACCCTTAACAAATATGCATAAGACTAGGAAAACCTTGCTAACCAAACTAAGAACACCAACCAGGGTTTGGAGGACAACTTAAAAATCAAGAACTGACTGAACAAAGTGAAATGATAAAAGATCAATATTTATAGTGTGGAATAGCTGTGCCCATTATGCTAACAAACACAGTAATATGAACCAATATATATTTATTTATGATTCCATTTAAGTCATATCTTTACTGTGAAATTTAATGGTTAAGTAGACTCTCTCAAATCCTACTGCATGGACACTGCTTGAAACCACCTATTATAATCAGTAAAAAAAAAAAAAAAAAAGAGTAATGTCAACCATCTTGAGCAGTTGTATATGTCCACAGGTGACTGGATTAACTATACCATCAATTCTTTCAGGAAGCAATTCAGTTTCTAAATCCAGTTGTAGCTGTCATCTTCAGCGTCAAGGAGACAAATGCCCCAGCATTTAAAGTATATGTTTATCCATCTGTTATAAACCATCTATTATGTTTCTCCACACGTATTTATTTATGCTTCCAAAAATTTATATATTTCAAACTTTGTTATCCTATGTGTGTATGTGTGTGTATCTATGCGTGAGCAACGCTTGTATGAAACCCTCCTTCTATGTAACCTCCTTCATTTTTAATATCTTGATGGTCAATGGAAAATCCACTCCATCTTTATATTTTTTCAAAAATTTTAATAGTTATATGTTCGCTTTTAAAAGACGTTATTTTTTTTATTTTATTTTTTTTGCAAGTTTCCAATGAAAATTATTTTTTGTGGAATAATAAAAGATATGCTAAACATGATGGATGGTTTGGAATTTAAAAAGTAAATTTAAAAATTTAAAAACTAAGGTAAGCATGGAGGATTCCATGCTCACATAGGCGTTGAATCACTAATCTTAAAAGAAATATCAGGAATACAAATTAGGCATGGAAAGGAGATACTGAAGCAGAAATCTTGATTGAGAGAACTTCCAAGCAATATGTATTGGCACAAATGCATCCCAGATATAGCCATTCTCCAGTTTTCAAATCCGGAAGCTCGATTTTCTTTAATATTCATTCAAAAATGAGAGAGAGAGAGAGAGAGAGAGAGAGAGACATCCGCACCTTTTGTTTTCCGAACACAATTAGCTACAAACCCCAAATCCGAAGAGAAGTTGAATGCACCATTCCAATCAGCCTCCCTGCAAAGATCAGACCCGACCCAATTCCCAATTCCTCAAAAGCAATCCAAAAAAGTCGAGCTTGAGAAGCAGAGGATAAGCGAAGCAACTCACACGTCCTTTACACAGTAACCAAGATGTTCACCGATTTCGTGAGCGAATATCCCGGTGAGATTTGAGAAGCGCTTGTAAATGAGCTGCGAAAAGAGCGGGACGACGTCCGGGTTGTCACTATCTCCCTGGCCGTATTCATCATCTTCCTCGTTGGTGCTGCCGGTTTCGGCCTCCTGACACCGACCGCCGGGCGAACAAAGGACGAGAAGGAGCATGCCAAGCAGGGCGAGAAGAGCCGCATTTCTCATCTCGATCTCCGAAAGCTTCCAAAACCGCAAGCCCTAATGATTTGACCATAGCAATGCGGCCGGTGAGGTCGATTTCATGGATAAAGCCCGGAGCCTTTGGGAACGGGAAGGAGAAAAGATCCGAGCTGATGGATGAGGGGAATGTAGGGCTGAGATTCAACGTCGGGGATGATGAGAGAATGCAGATGGAAATGGGAATGGAGATCTGAGGCTGGGGAGAAGAGCTGCTGGTCGAGAGGAGAAGGGAAAAGAAATGGCGGGGAGCAAGTCAAATCCGTGGTTGTTATTCATGTTGCCGTTGTTTACAGCGCTAGATGGTTATTCACATTTTGGTCCTTAAAATTTTTAGGAATCTTATATCGACCCTTGTACACTTTTATGATTTCAAATTCCTCCTCAAACTCCGAAAATTTTTCCCATCAATTCATTTGTAGGAATATAAGAGGAATATGAGAAAGAATAGAAAAAAATAATAAGAAAAGAGAAGAAAATTAATAGGGGATCATGAGTAAATATAAAATAAGTTAGATTTATCAAGAGAAATGACTAGTAATTATTAGAATATGGATGAGAATGAATAAAATAGATTGTTAGTAAATTAGACATCTAAGAAGTGTTCAATTTGGCAAAAAAAATTAAAAGAAATTATTATTTTTCAAAATTCCTAAAGATAGTCATAAATATTATTGAGTAACGATTTTGCGTGTGGTATAACCACAGCCTAGCAATGAGGTTTAACTGCTTAAGATTGCATTCCCATTATAAGTTGCACACGGTGAAGAAACTTTGTTCGGTACTAATGTAAAATTTTTGCAAAATCTAATATCTCAGAGGATTGTAGTTTTATTTGAAATGTTGTAATTAAAGAGGAACACTTTAGTGTCTGTCATGTTTGGACCAAATCTGTTACGATTACACAAAATCTAATTTGACTATTTGTTTCATCATCAATTTCATAATGAGGAACTTAAAATAACCCAGAGAAAATATTTAATATGTTCAAATGACTAAAAGTTATTTGAGAATGAATCTCAACCCATTAAATGGTTTGATTGTTAGAAAGTCACACACTCATCAATCAAAAATGTCAAATCATTCTAAAACATTCATCCAATTGAATATGATTTTTTTTTATTCCTCTCATAGTTTGTTGAATGAATTTAACTAAATTTCAAATTTTGTATGCATTCAACGAGCGCCCAATATACGATGGGTAATTATTCAATACATATAGATGCACCAAGCCTAATACAATTAGGTATTCTGACCCAACTTTTTATTTTTCTTATTTTTATTTTCGTATGGGCTCATAAGCAGGGCATCTCCATGTTAAACTCTTCGAATTTTAAAATTTTGATCGTTAATAAAAATTTAATATATTCATTACATTTAACATCTTTTTTTAGTCAAAAGACTAAATTTCATCCAAATCATGTATATGCATAATTCACATTTCCTCAAACATA
>JAXCLR010000050.1:48679371-48689566 GCA_035584095.1 Annona squamosa | reverse complement strand
TCTGTTCAGCTTTGACTTGCTGACATATTAAGCACTAAGACACAAATTTGGCACACTTAACATGCAATCTTTTCCATCAAAAATTGTCTTAGATCTCTGTACATCTTGGTATACCAGGATGCACAAAATATTTAAATGATGGGCTTCCTCTAAAATTTCTTGTCGCAGTATGTCATTTTTGGGTACAACTAACCTTTCTCAGAAAAGTAGTGCACCATCAGAATTGCAACTGAAATAAGAGAGATCTTTATTTTTCAACTTTTCTAAAATACGAAGAACAAGTTTGTCCTGCTTTATTCAATCAATCAGGGTTGATTGAATTTGCAGAGTACTTATTCTTTGAATTTCTCCTAGAGTCACTACTTCCAACTGCAAGGATTGAATTTCTCATATCAGAGGCAATTATTTAGTAATCCAAACTGCAGCGCAAAATTTTACGACTTAGAGCATCAGCTACCACATTTGCTTTATCGGGGTGATATTGAATACTAATGTCATAGTCCTATAGTAACTTCAATCATCTTCTCTGTCAAAGGTTCAACTCTTTTTTAGAGAAAATGTACTTCATACAAAGAGCGTAGCCATTTTTTTTAAAGCAAATACCATTGCAACTAACTCTAAGTCATGAGTAGGGTAATTTTTTTCGTGAGGTCTTATCTGTCTAGACGAATAGGCAATTACCCTACCTTGCTATATGAGTACATAGACGAGGACTTCCCTAGATGCTATTGGTCCCGAGTTAATGACAATTACCCAAGAGAGGAGGGATGAATTGGGTATTTTGAAAATTTAAAACTTAAATAGAAACTTTGCCCTAGATTAATCTAGTCCCCTTTATGAAGAAACAAAATGGAAAGAAATATAGTATAGAGAGCAGAAACAAAAATCAACACACAAGATTTTATAGTGGTTCGGGTAACCTCCCTACTCCACTCTTCCAAGCTCACACCCCTTGTGACTTGGGTTCCATTATGTATTTCACAAAAACAACTAGAGCCACTGCTCTCTTCTAGATTCTAACTCTAGGGGGCATCAACAAACCACATCACAAGTAGGTGATGAGTTCCACTCCAATCACACACTACTTTGCTTACACTTTATCTTAGTTACCCTAACTAAATCAAGTTCAATACAGCAATAAGAATAAAAGAAAGATTCTACACGTTACTTTTGTGTAGAGACAGTTTTGGCGTAGAGAAAAACTTGTGATGTTGGCTTTGAAGAATCAGCAGTCAACTCCTAGCAGTTTGAAGCAAAGTTCTTCTTTTAAAGATTGGCTTGATCACTTGAAGCTCTTTAGAGATAGGAGTTATGAACAGTTAATGAATCTTAGCTACCCTCCCCGTTCATATTGAATGCCTTTTATAATTGTGGAGGGAATCCGAATGTTTGAAGGTAGGTGGCACGCATTTAATGTACCAACATTCGAAAATTTTCTGACTGTTGCGACCTAAGTCGCAAGTGGAGTCGACTTCGGGTGCGACTTCGCCTGTTCGCAACATCTTCAAGTTCCAGACTGGGTTGACTTGGTTCTCGACTTGACCCAAGTCGCAGGTGGAGTCGACTTCGGGTGCGACTTCACCTCGGCAGCTTTCTTGACGAACTTGAAATCCTTGGAATGCTTTTGCTTAATTGGGTTTCTTCATGTCTTTATTGTTCTTCCTTGATTTATTTCTCTTTGGAACATTGTGTTTTCATTCTAGCTTGTTTCCCTTTAGCTCCATGATTTGCAAGCCTTGAGTCCTTGAGTCTTGAATCTTGTACTCATGAATAATTTCAATTGATTAGAATATTTGTATTCATACATCTTGCTTTCTTTGGACTTGGATTAGTCTTCATGTGTTTCAATACAAACATCTGCGTCGACTTGATCTTCAACTTTACTCGATTCGGCCTTGAAATCAATTTAATCCTGATTTGTCTTCTGAAATTGTTGCTCTGTCCAATTGAAGTTGATGTTGGAGTCGACTTGGTCAGTAACTTCGCCTAAGTCGCATGCAGAGTCGACTTGGGATGCGACTTCGGCAGCCCCTGTTCTCAGTTTCAGGTCTGGACAGAAACGACGCCTCCAAGTCGCAAGCTGAGTTGACTTGGTCTGCGACTTCACCTCAAGTCGCAAGTGGAGTCGACTTGGGATGCGAATTTGGTACCTCTCAGTCTTGACTTCAACTCTGGAAGAAAATGTTGTTTCGAAGTCGATGCTGGAGTCGACTTAGTCTGCGACTTCATCCAAGTCGCATGCAGAGTCGACTTCATTTGCGATTTCGACAGCTCTGCTCCTTGTTTTCAACTCTGGAAGGAAATGACGCCTCGAAGTCAATGCTGGAGTCGACTTGGGGATCGAGTTGGCCTAAGTCGATGCCTGAGTTGACTTGGAAATCGACTTAACCTGCCATGCGTCATATTCTTCAAAATGTATAGCCTTTAATCATTTTCATAAACATGTTAGTAACCAAGACTTACTCAAATTGATTTGTTAATTATCAAAACATAGACTTGGCTTATTTTTCACATATTTCCAACAATGCTGACATGATATTTACAAGTCATAAATATTTTATAAAAACATTTAACAAGCAGTTAGCAAGAATTTCATATAAAGCATTATAGGAATGACCATCTTTAAATATAATTCATAAAACATGTGAGCAAATAATTTGCAATCATTTAGAAATATTTTAAAAAGCATATAACTTGCTTACCTCTTCAGTCGGTGTCCTCGACCTTTTCTTTTCCTTTTCCTATTCAGGGAAAAAGGACATTTCATTTATTCCATTCAGGTTGCTTCCTATGCATGTTTCATAATATTTGGTCATTATCTCCGCATATGGATTTTTTTATCCATAGGTTCTTCAAAAATTCCATCCTTATATTCATAATATAAATCTCAAATTTCCTTCAAAATCACGCTGTTCACTATTCATAGTTACTATAGCAGATTACTGTTCACGTTTACTGTAGCTGGTTATTGTTCACAACGTTGAAAGTTTCTTTTCACGGGTTCTAAAAATCGATATTTTTTCTAAAAATAAAAAATATATTGACATAGCTTATGTTTATTATATCATGGGAAAATTTACGAATTTTGAATTTATCATAATTAACTTGGCCAATTAAATCATTTTCTCCATATACTAAAATTCATCATAATTTCACTTAAGCATAATCCTTGAATCCAAAAATTATGAGATTAATATATCATCATTCCAACATCATAACTATCATAAACATTCATCCCAAATCATCATTTAGCAATATCGGAGCATTATTTACTCATTTTATGCATGATTTTCCCGAATGCTTTATTCTTGCTCCAAATTTTTTATGTTTAGGTATAATTCCACTTTGGCATTATAACTATACTTATTTTTTATACTTAGGAATTTTCTAAGCATAGTTTTACCCCACTTAATACTTAAAAGAAATTTGGGCAAAATTCCCTTACCTCAAGTGAAGATAGGCTTCTTCCTTTCTCTCCTTCTCTCCTTCTTTCTCACTTGGGACGTGTGGGGGGTGTGTGGGAGTGAGCTTTGATCAAGCTTGGGAAGATGTGGGATGGTTTGGTCAGTCAAGCATGCTCGCCCTTGTATAGTTTTTTATTTTTATTAAATTATAATTTACCCCCTTGCTCAAAGTATTTAATTCTAAATACATTTTTTCCAATTTCCATAAATTGTGTGGAGCAATGTGCAGCCACCCTACACAGCGGCTCACGCCCCACCAAGCAGCCCTATTTATTATTAATTTTTTACTTATTAAAATTAATTATTTTAAGCTAATTAAATCTCAACCGTTAATTCTTGATGAGGATTATTTTAGGCCATTGGATTTTGGCCCAAAAGTCCTCCCCTATTGCACACCCCTACCCTTCTTAGCATTTGTGCTGATTTTGCATTAATTTTTTTATTTTTAATTAATTAAATTTAATCCAAAAGTCAAAGATAATTAATGAAAAAGATGGGCTACCTTTTTATTCTCCAAATGACATTTCATCCTGACACTTAATTCATGATTTTCATCACAACTTACATAATTCATCATGTTCATCATAAATTTTTAACCATTCATAAAAAATTTCATCTAAATCCGACATCCGGATTGTAATTTATGAATTTTTCTTTATTTTCTCTTTGTTTTCCACTAAAATCCGAAATTTTCTTAAAATATTAAAAAGTATTGCTATTTCGACCCTTAGTGCATAAAGCTCCTTTTTTGTCTTTTTTGTGATTAGGTTAATCTAAGTGATTAACTCTTAATCACGTGTCTAAATCTGTGGGTTACTATTCATGTGCACTATTCACACGAGTTAAATCCTTAATTGCATTATTTTAATCTCTAATACATATATTTACAAATATAATTCCTGAATTTTTATTCATCATAAAAATTATTACAAACCCTAGGTAATGTGTGTATTGTCTAAAGAAGTTGGGTTTCACATTGGGTCCACTTACACCTTTGAGGTGAACCTCATGCTTATGTGTACATTCTTTCTTTCATAAACATGAACTTTGACATGCTAGCATGATTTTTCATTCATAAATCATGAATTCATCATTTATCATAAATACTTGAAACGCAGTAAGAAATTCATTTATTTCAAAAGAAATAACATTTCAATACTCATTTAGACAAGCAATGGCCATCCTTAAACAACTTATAAAGAATTGAAATCATCCAATTGCTAACTCAATTAAACAGTTAGAACACATTAATAAGCATTTCATCACATTTGATAAAACAAAGCATTTTAGAAAATTGCTTACTTACCTTGCTTGCTTAGCTTTCCACCTCGTTAACTTCTTTGTCTTTACCTATACATAAACATAGCATTGCATTCATAGCAATTCATTTGCTTGCATTAACTTAGTTTTCCAATCCCATAATCCATAACATACATAATCAACTTGGATTTTCAAATCGATCATACATACATGACGGGCACTTGTGCATCATATCATTCATTCCATATTGTGTTTTAATCCCATATTTAGGGTAAACACATAACATACATTCATATCTCAACATATGAGAATTTATATCTCTCATTAACCATTTTTCATGCATTTTTCATTTTTCCTATGTTAATGCTTATTCTAAGCATATAAGTGATGTTTCAAGCTTCATAAATAAATCTCAAATATTGAGATAATTAATCCTGATTCATTCAGAAATATCCTCATGCAATTTGTCACATATTCATGCATATTTTGCATTTTAGCAAATTCACACAAGTCAGATATCATCAATTTACACATATGCTTCACATACATTCAACATACAACACATACATTATGTGTTTCTTAAATTTTCTTAACACGGAAACTTTCACCCTTTTCATCATCATTAAACCCTTTAATTAACATATACTTTATTTAATTTTGGATTTTTAATTCATTTATCACTAATTTCTAAAACAACCATGTTAAGACTCATTTTTCATCCTTTCAACGCCTCTTTTAAGACTTAAATCTTAACAGATTTTTAAGTCATAGTTTTCAGAAACTAAAAATACTTTTATCAACCCAAATTTAAGGTATTATCACATATTTAAAATCCATAATTCATTAGCTTCCATAACAGCAACATCTTCATACATATAGGGTATCCATTTAACCCATTTTTACGTGTCCGAACATATGTCCATAAAATCAGATTTAGGGTAAATCATTTCAAACCCTTTTAGACATTAAAAATTCCTTAAACATAGGGTATTAACCTCCATAACATTCATAAATCATTTCATTACAATTAGCAATAAAAAATCATATGGAAAGCACCCATTTTGGCCCCCATTTGGACATCCCATATACATACCCTAAAAAATTAGATTTAGGGAAAATTCATCCAGCCCACTTTGGCCATCCAAAGGGTCCTTAATTTAGGGTAATGTACTGTAAAATTCATCGATAAACAATTTAAGCAATTCCTTGTATCATTTTTAACCCAAAAATGGAAAAATCAAGCCCTTCTTGAAACTTAGGATTTCATATTTGCTAAAACCAATAACAAATGCTTAAATCATCATATGTAATTTAAAATAACATGACTTAAATCCAAATAAACATGTTTAAATCATACAAGTTAGCTTTCATCTCAAAATCCAACTTAAACTTCTATTTTCAATCTCTTGAACTCTTGATCTCATTTAAATCTTTCAAAAAACATTCAATCCCCATATTAATGCATTATAACTCAACCTCTAAGAGTTATTTGTGAACCATATTCATGGCTCATGAATTGAGGGAGAAAATTTTGATTTAGGTGATTCAAAACTTAGATTTCACTTACTTGAATCAACCCCAACTTGAATCCAACTTAAGTTGTTTGGTTCTTCTTCTTTTTTCTCCTTTTTCTTCCTATTTTTCTTCTCCTTTTTCTCCTTTACCTTGTTGGTTTGGACGTGCCCAAGAGTGCTCAAGACTTAGCAATTTTTTGGAAAATTTCTCCCCCCTTTCTCATTTATACACATTCCAAGATATGCATCCAATTTTTGATTTTTTTAACCAGCTAGTGGGACCCATTTGCCACATGTCATGAGGGTAATTAATTTCTACCTTATCCCTTGATGAATTGGCATTTTTATAACCAGGTAAAATTTGCATTTACTAATTTACAAAAATCCACGAAATCCATGCATTTAAGCAATGCATTGTTGTCCACCCATGGACATCCCCTCTTAGCTTAGGTTTTGACATTTTTGTGCCACTTTTTCCACTTATTTATGTGCCCATTTACTTCACCCAGGCATTAGGCAACTTAGACACATTTTTTAATATTTTAAAAAATCACATTTTATGCCCATAATGCCCTTGGACATCCCTTGATCTTGCTACATAATCTATGCTCTATTTGAGCTAGTGTTTAGGCATTTAACCATGGCATTTAATCCTTGAATTTTCAATGTATTTGACCATTAAATAATTCTTAAAAATCTAGCTCAATCCACCAAAAATTTGATACCTTGCATAGCATTTTAACATGTCGTTTTCTCAAATGCTTTTTTATTTAATGCTATGATAGTCTAGGGTACACAAATTCAATGCTAGGTACCTCTTTCTAATTGACCACTTTTCCATGGTAATTAGCTTAATCAAATCCACTCATTCCATAGATTTCATAATTTTATTCAATCATTTCAAATTTTATCTCAAACCGACGTTTCTACGTCAACGTATGTACCTTTGAAAATATCATTAGAGTGTGAGATTAAAAATAAATAATTATTACCTCAATCTCATCACTTGTGCCTTAATCCAATCCATACATAAGTTTGTGCCCAAAATCATTAGCTTTCCTTTAAAATTTAATCTCATTTCGCCTTTAGGCGTTAAGTTATAAATTTTCTATAATTTTCAACATAACTTCATAATTTCTATTTTAATCTCTATTGATTAAATCATAAAAATTAAAATAAATATTCATGTCACATTAGCACTTACTAATCCTCATTAAGCCCCTTTAGTCATCTTGACTCACTTTGGGTTTCGACGATTAATCTTAATTATCATTCTTAATTGTAAACTCTAATTGCAAAATTTATAAATTCAAGAAAAATCATCCAAAATTCAATCAATTCACATATAAATCATAATTACACCTGAAATGCAATTATATGAATCCTACTTGGGTCTAGGTATTATAGAAGGAAACATCTAAACTAGGCCCTTTTATTTCCAAATTTGTTTACTCCTCTACTCATGATTGCCTCATATGTGTTGAATTAGAGAACTACAACAAGTCTATGATTCATTGTATGATGACACCATGAAACTGGGCAACAAATACACATTAAAGAAAAGATAATGTGGCTTAACTATTATTGTGAACAGAAAATTTGCCGAAAGATTCAGGTGCCTAGTAGATGAAATTAAAGCTTTGATACTTGAAGTTGAATAGCTAAAGAAAGGAAATGCAACGTTAAATTAATCATTACTAAAAAAATTTAACCTAGGAAAAAGTGTTAAAGTGTCCTTGGATATGACGACCCAAACTAGTAGAAGAGGACTTGGATATTCCACATTTGAGTAAGGAGAATGCAATAAATCAAATGCTCTAATATAGGTTAAACCCCAAGGTAATGCAACTGCATCCCAGCTCAATGCAAAAACAACTAGAGTTGCTTGGGTAGGAAGACTGACTTGGGAACCAAAGTATGCATGGAGTCCACCTTAAAATATGTCAATGCAAAATCAAGAAGTTTTATAACCAAGAGGCTAAATTGGTTTGAGTATCAAAGAGTATTAGATTTGTGCCTTCTAGATTAGAACAATGTAGACTATTATTGCTTACTAACTTAAATGGACCCATAAAATGAGTACTAAAGATATGAGCTTTATGGTGTGTTTAATAATTGATAAAAAATGTCAAGTTAAAACTTTTCAATCTAAAACTTTTTACTATCCACAAATATCATATTTTTTAATCTTTTTTTCCCAGTTTCCTGTACAACTATCCTACTTTTCATTATTTTCTACGTAATTATCTATACATCTAACCTATCTATTTTAACTTTATCCTCTTTACTTTTTATCATTACCCCTATTATATCACATCATTTGACAACTTCTACTCTTCAAAACTTTTCATCAAAAATTTTATCTATTCCCAAGCACACCCTTAATTGATTTTTTTGTAGATTTGTCTTAGAGCAAAAGCCAACAACACTTGGTTTATGGACAGTGGTTGCTCAAGATACATGACGGGAGATAATGCTTTGTTTCTTAAATTCAAACCCTATAATGGTGGAACTATTGAATTTGAAAATAATGAAAACGGTAAAATAAGTAGTAAGGGAATTGTTCATTGTATCTCAAATGCATATATAAAGGAAGTGTTATTTGTTGAAGGACTTAAAAACAACTTAATGAGTATTAGCCAATTGTGTGATAAAGATTATATAGTCGTATTTAAATAATCTAGATGCAATATTTTTTATGGTGACCACGTAGACTTTAGTGGAAAAAGATATAAAAATATATATTTGGTTTCTCTTAATGAATTAAATGGAAAATGTCTTGTAGCTATTGATAATGATCCATGAGTATGGCAAAAGAGACTTGGATATATAAATATGTCTAATATCAAAACTTTGGGCAAAAAAAGTTTGGTAGAAGGATTACCAAATCTTAATTATAATAAGGACAAAATTTTAAAGCTTGTCAAATGTCCAAATAATCAAAAGTATCATTTTCACCTAAAAAAGAAGTTTCGACCTTAAGACCACTTGAATTACTATACATGGATCTTTACGGACTATTCAACATTTTGAGCCTTGGAGGAAAGAAGTACGTCTTTGTCATTGTGGATGACTTTTCAAGGTTTACTTAGATAATGATATTAGCTAGCAAGGATGAAGTTTTCTCCATGTTTGCTAGTTTCTCAAAATTGGTACAAAATGAAAAAAATACAATTATATCTATCAAAAGTGATCATATGGTGAATTTAAAAATAAATAATTTATAGAATTTATTAATGAAAAAGGAATATATCATACGTTCTCTACATGGAAAACTCCTCAACAAAATGGAGCAACTCAAAGGAAAACCAAAACAATACAAGAGATGACTAGGACTATGCTAAATAAAAGCAAATTATTCAATAAGTTTTGGGGAAAAACTGTAAGTACAACTTGTCATGTTGTAAATCAAGTTACCATTAGTGCTATTTTGAAAAGACTCCTTGTGAGCTATGTAAGGAAGGAAAATTAAATATTTTATATTTTCATGCTTTTAGTTGCATTTGCTATGTATTAATTAACGAAGAAGATAACCTTAGGAAATTCAATTTCAAAAGTGATGAAACTATATTTCTAGGATATTTATCAAATAGCAAAGCATATAAGGCCTTCAATAAAAGAAATCAAGTGGTTGAGGAATCTATTCATATTATATTTGATGAATTTTATCCAACTCCTAAGAAGGAGGATGAGCTAAGTATGCAGATGATCTATTAAAGAAGCTCAAAAAGCTACAAGTGGAAAAGCAAGCTGGGAAAGGACCCAAGCAAGATCAAAGCTAAGACAACGAGGTAAGTGAAAGTAATGTTTCTTACAAGCTTCCCAAGGATCTGAAATTCAAAAATGATCACCTAGTTGAACAAATTATAGGAGATATATATATATATATATATATATATATATATATATGAAAATGTAAAAAATAGAGGCTCTAGACAAAATATATGTGTATATTTT
>JAXCLR010000050.1:48636704-48679271 GCA_035584095.1 Annona squamosa | reverse complement strand
ACACGGAAGCTAACAGTATTCATGCAGCATAACATCCAGTTAATCCATTTCGGGCAAAAGTTCATAGCCTCCATGATTTGTTTTAAGAAACTCCATTCAACCCGGTCATAGGCTTTGGACATATCTAACTTTACTACCAGCTCACGTCTTTTTCCCCTCTTGCGCCTCCGGAGAGAGTGAATTGCCTCATAGGCGATCAACATATTGTCCGTGATAAGCCGGCCCGGGACGAAAGCGCTCTGCTCCTCTCCGATGACCTCGTTGAGAGTAGTTTTTAATCTGTTAGCCAATACCTTAGCCAATACTTTATAAACTATATTACACAGGCTAATAGGCCGAAATTGCGACAAATCCTGGGCGCCCGCCTTCTTCGGAATCAGCACCAAGGTAGTAGCGTTAGTCTCCTGTATATGTCTGGCCATTTGGCTATGGTCTCTCTCCTCCATAAATGATTTGCACCATTTAAAAATATCATGACCGACGATGTTCCAATGCTGCTAAAAGAACCCCGGTGACATCCCATCCGGCCCAGGAGCTTTTGAGGGTAGCATACTCTTTACAGCTTTCTCAACCTCAGCCATACACAATGGCTTGGTCAATCCTCCCTGCTGGGCATCTAAAATTTTCCTTGATATAAGACTAGGAACCCAGTTCGCATCCGGAGGGTTAGACGATGTATAAGCATCAGAGAAGTGGGAGACTGTGAGATTTAACATGTCGTCTTGGTCTTTGATCTGCTTCCCATCTTTGTCTATGAGCATCTCGATGAAATTTGTTCGTCTTCGATTGGAAGCCAACTGGTGAAAGAAACTCGTGTTCCTATCCCCCTCCATGAGCCAATGGGCTTTTGCCTGGATACTCCAGAGTTGCTCCTCATCCTCCAATAAAATATTAATTTGAAATCTGAGTTTCCGGATTGCGTTGTCCCGCGCATTGGTAGGAGCTTGGTTCAACAATGCAGATAGCTCCCTTTGTTTCCTTTCAATGGTCTTTCTAAGATTCCCCCTCCTCAATCTGTTTCATTTGGATAGCTCCAAGCCAGCACTTCTCAATCTTCCATTGCAAGACATCATAAACTGCAGCTCCCCTGTGGTTATTCGACTCCCACACATGTTTGATGATTTTGGTAGCTTCAGGGTCGCGGGCCCAGAAAGATTCGTATTTGAACTCTTTTGGGGGCCTCCGCCTACCCTTCGTGGAGTCCAGTAGTAATAGTAGCAGGCAGTGATCAGACGAGGCCGCCATGAGGTGGACGATCCTTGCAAAAGGGAACAAGTTGGTCCAAGACGGAGTAGATAGCCCCCTATCAAGTTTTGCTTCCACCTTTTGAGTTTCACTCCTATTATTGCTCCATGTCATAGCCGCGCCCGTGAATCCCAGATCTTGCAGGTTGCATTTATCAATAGGATTACAAAAAAGGTCCATTTGAGCTTGATTGCGCACCCTCAAACTGATATACTCATCTGGACCCAGCACTTCATTGAAGTCTCCCATCACGAGCCATGGAGAGCCACAATTACTTGCCAGTTGATTGAGAATATTCCAGGAAATATGGCGGCGATAAGTCTCGGGGTGGCCATAGAACCCCGTGAAGCGCCAGCCCAAAAAATCGGCATTAATATGATGAGCCGAGAAACTCCGAAGAGAAGCATGATGATCATTGTTCCAAAACATTGCCAAACCACCCCTTCTAGCAACGGACTCCACCACAAAACAAGAACCAAAATGAAGCCTCCTCCTGATATGTTCCATTTCCTGCTTATTACATTTAGTTTCACAAAAAAAAAACTAGCTTGGGCACTTGTTTCCTGACAAGATCAAAAAGATTATGAATTGCACGTGGGTTCCCAAGCCCACGGCAATTCCACACCAAAATAGCCATATCACTGGAGGTGGGCTTGGGAAATCCCTAGAGCCTCCACCTCCACCTCCACATTTAATCCCTCGACCATTTCCTTTGCCCTCTTTCCCCCAATCGAGCTTTCATCCGACTCCCCCTCCCGCCTTCTTTTGCCCCTCTCTAAAACCCCTTCCCAATTAGTCACCAACTCCTTTTCCTCCACCAGCTCAGCTCTCCTTTTCCACCAGCCTTTACCACCCGTTGTTTTCGTTCCATTGCAGAGTTCTCGCCACGCTCCCCTCCCAAATCTCTATGGTAGTGGCCAAATACCCCCTTAATCTCCCCCCCCCTCCAATTTGCACCATGACCTCCACCAACCCCCTTTCCAACTCCTCCTTGAAGCCCTCCACAGTCCTTGTTCCTCCCATAGATTCCCTTCCCCGCATTTCATCGGGACCCTCCCATGTTTGATTCCACGTCCCCTTAACTGTTTCAGCCTCTAATTCTCTGGTTTTATAGTTGCCGCCAACCTTCTCCCCACTTCCCAGTCCAATTCTTCCTAGCATCCACCCCCCCCCCTTAAGTTTTCGACACCCCCCTTCTCCCCCCCTTCAGAGGGCAGCAACACATGGTTCTCCTCTTCTTGGTCAGACACCTGGGTAGCAGGATACATAGCTACGCACCCAACTTGATCCATGGAAGAGTTTCTGTCGTCCCCCCATGCCACCACATCCCTTTGTTCAGCACCGGCCACCTCAACACTACGCTGTCCTCCCTGCATTGCCGCAATGCCCATCTGATCATTAGCCCCCCAAAGTTTAGCATTTCCCCCGCATTCAGCATTCACCGCAACCAAGGTCCTCAGCCCTGGACTTTCCTCCTCCCGCTGCCATTGCTTACCGAGGTATTTGACAGGCATAGATCTGAAAACTGAACCTATCTCACCCCTCATCGTCATCGGCCTTGCTCCTGCTCGCAACCAACTACCATACAGCATGTTCGCCTCTACCAAACTCCTTTTCTCCATCGGAGTTGACATACATTCTTTGTGGGCATGCCCCATAACACCACAAAAGTAGTAGAATATGGGGAGCTTCTCATATTGGAAGCTTATCCATCTCCTTTGCTGGTCCCCAACTCTGATAAACATGCCTCTTCGTAGAGATTTTTTGCAATCCAATACCACCCGAAGCTTCACGTCAGTTTCCGAGGCTTTGATATCAACTACTTCCTCAAACGTATTGGCCACATTGCGTCCCAAGCTGCTTTTGTCAACGATGAAAGGAATACCCTGTATCTGCACCCAAAGAGGCGTTTTTGCGAGCACAATCTGTGCGTAGTCCAGTTCGTCGTTCAATTCTTCTAGGATAACCAAGCTCCAATCGAACAGCCATGGCCTCCCCTCCATCACCCTATTTCTGTCTTCGTGATCGGAGAATGAAGCCTGCATCAAGTTCTCCCCAATTTCAGTGAATTGAAGCTTCCCTCTTGTTCTCCAGAGCCGACGCAACATCCCCTTGAAATATTCTTTATTGAATGATTTCATCGACCAGAGCGTGCAGAGAAGAGCCGGATCCTTGCCCGGTGAGACCTTCCTGATCTCACTTCCCTCAATAGATAGCGTCTGGAGTTCAGCCTCTAACAGCTCCTCCGTATTAAGCTCCATCGTCTCTTTCCTGTCCAACCTTCTGATCCTCCGATGCGAGCTTCCGAACAGTTTCCCCTGCTTTTAGAGACTTACCGGCCAAGTTTTGCCGCTTCTCTTCCTCCGTCACCCTCACCCAGACTCGAGCATGAACCGGTCGCCTGTCGAGCCTTACAGGGGAGAGACATAAGATAGTTACATTATTGTTTGTCGTTCAGATTATCACGACAAAGTGTTTTTTAACTAGTTTTAAGAATATCATCACCATTTTAGGTTCTCTGTCTTTTCAAATTAGAAGACGACCATGATGCGAGCACAACCATTATCATCCTCCTCCTTGCCAGATCTAAACAACTAGTCAGGCATCCAATAACCGTCCACTGCAGCATTTTGTTTTTCGAAAAAATAACAACATCACATGAATCGCTGCCGCAAATCAGCCCCAGCCAGACCAAATGCGGCCATCCTCTGTCGGCCATAACGAGCTTCCATGGGGGACTTCTAATTGTAGCGACCATAACTATCAATGAAGATAGCAATCGTCTCCCTCAATGCCGGCAGCAGAATCCCTTCTTTAATTCCGATCAACGAAATCGAAACCCATTAGCATCACTAGGGGAAACTAGTCATATCCTGTTCTTTTCAAATGCCGGCGTCACCTACCGAGAACACAGCTACTGACAAAAATTTGGTCATCCTACGCAATTCTACAGATTTGGTAACTAATAGAGCAAGCTGCCGCTTCATCCCGACATAACGGTCAGTCCTATAATACAGTCATGCAGAGACAGAGATACTATGAATTAGGCTTAATTTCAAATATATCTACTACATTTGCCATTAATTACAAATATACTCATTAAGTTTGAAAACTTTCACGTATACATACTAAGTATGACTGAAATTTCAAATATGTTAGTTACTGACAATTATAAACGTTTAATAATTTTAAAATTCCAAAATACTCCTAATTAATCCAACATCTATTATAATTCGTGCAATATCCAGACTGTTAAAATTCATTCTGTCCAACTTTTCTCTCATTTTAGATATATTTCCATTGTATTGTTCAACTTCTATCATAGTTAAATGACTATTATTATCAAATAATAAGGGGCATTTTGGACATTTCATATGATGGATAATAGCAATTTTTAATTATTCATGACGGAATATGTATAGATGAAATTTCAACTATACTTAGTGGGTATATGTGAAAATTTTTAAATTTAGTGAGTATATTGGTAATTAAGGGCAAATGCAGTGGGTATATTTGAAATTAATATTTGATAATTGAAATTCTCACCCATTGCACTTCCTTCTTCATTGGCCTCTTCTCCCCCTTCTCCCCACTTTCCACCGATTACTTGGGCATCATTTGCACTGACGTCTTCGCCATCCAATACCATGATCCTGTAGCCTCCGTCGTCAATGCCATCGTCATGGCTCATTCCAAGTAGACTTACATTGCTTGAAGATGCTAGGTGGAAACTCTTTGATGATCTCTCTATTGTTGCTAACGACTTCTAACGAAAAATCGAGAAGAAAGCCAGGAGATAGAAACATCCAAATGTGCAACTTTGCATAAGAGTGTTTTAGTATTTTTATCTCACATAAACAGATGTTATCTGGATTTTTGAACTTTGTGAAACAATAGGGTCCAAAAAGCAATATGTTTAAATTTACAAGGTTTACAAAATAAATATGCAAACTTCGAGGTTTGAAATACAAATACACGAGAGTCTAAAATACAGAAAGCCCCTGTAATACATATAAAAATAAGTGGACAAGCAATGAAAAGACCAACATGTGTGTCCAATAACCAAATATATAAAATGCAAATTTAATAGTAGTAAACAATTGTAAAATTTTAGACCAAGTAGTATCAATAACGGATAACTCCAGACATTTAGGATCAATAGTTAAAAAAAAGAAAAAGAAAAATTAAGAATAGAAAAAAATTAAGAAAAACATCATAAACAGAGTCTAAATAGAATATAAGAAATAATGAAACACTTCAAAAAAAATTTTGTGCCCAACAAATTTCAATTAAATTAAAAGTACTTTTGCAAATATACCTATAAGATTTTATTAATATTACATTTGTGTCGATAAACTTGTCGAAATTGTAAATAGTTCCAGAAAGTTTATATAAAATTGCAAGCATGTATCTTCTGTTAGGATGTCATTAGAATTTTCTGTAAAATGATGACAATGCTGTTTAAGGCAATGGATAAACTTGCAATGTTTTTAACTATGAGGGTTGTTCAAGTGCAACCGGGCACATGACTGCCCCCATGCTTCTTACCAAAAAACATATTTTTTTATTTTTTATTTTTTTAATAAACACGTAGAGCTAGGTATATTTAATTTATAAATTAAGTTTTATCATTTTTGGATGCTTTTAAGTATTTTTTATTTTTTTAAAACAGTTACATTTTTCATAATTTATGAGTTAAAAAATACGAAAATACTACTATGTTTAAAAATAAAAAATACATAAAAGTATCTAAAAATGGTAAATTTTAGTATATAGGTTAAATACACCTAGTTCTATGTGTTTATGAAAAAAATAAAAAAATATGTTTTTTGGCCCGGCGCATGGCTTCCCCCTATGCACCCGGCCGTATAAAATCACCCCTTTTTAAATATTGCAAATATATTTGCTATTTCATTATTTTATATATATATATATATATATATATTTAAATGTGTTATTATTTTATAAAAAAATTTTTTTACAAGTATGCTTATAACGTTTGCAAAAGTTTCTGGTATATCTGTTAGCTTAAAGGGTATTTTTATCATTTTACAAAATATTCTAACAATATCTTAACGGAAGAAGTACTCTTGCAATTTTATGTAAACCTTGTGGACATATGTGTAATGTCAACAAACCTAAGGATGGATTTTGATGTTAGCCAAAACTTGTAGATATATTTGCAGAAATTTCTAAATTAAAAGAAAAATTTTATAAGATAATGATTATATCAACTATGTTATACAAAGCATAATATTGAGCATTTAAAAAAATCATATACATAAGACGAGTATAGCATAAATGAAAATGTTAAAATAGATGAGTTATAAAACAAAAAGAGATAAAATTAAAAATAAAATAACCTTAAATAACCTAAAGGTAAAGTTAATAGATAATAAAATGAGAAAAAACAAACTAAGTTGGTTTGGACATTAAATAGAGGTTAGAAATGTCATCGATTAGAAAAGTTAAGTTAATATAAATACTTATGTGCAGAGAAATGCTAGGATGTAGGCTGCACCCTTGCTAGGATGCTATCGAGCTAGAAATGGGCATCACATTAATAATACAATCAAAATCTCCCTCGCTAGGATGCTATGGAGCTAGAAATGGGCATCTAGAAATGGGCATAACATTAATAACACAATCAAAATCTCCCTCGCTAGGATGCTATCGAGCCAAAAATGGGCATCACATTAATAATACAATCAAAATCTAACTCATCTTTCATCAAAAAAAAAAATCTAACTCATTAATTATATTTAGAACAATTTATCTTAGTAACTCAGAAATGTTCATCTAAACTAGATAAATATACAGACACTATCTAAGAATGGTTTGATTCACATTTGATTCACATATTGACCTTAAAGTTATAAATGTAATACTAACAAATCATGTCTATATACACATTTATATTATTAAATTTAACTATATTAGTGAATGAATGAGCATTTTTCATAACTTACATCTTTATATATATATAGGGATTTATTCCAGTGCATGCGACTGCACCGTGCAGTCCATGCACTTGGGCCCCACCTGATCATAAATGGAAAATCCACCTCACCCATTATATTTAGAATTGTTCACTTTAATAGCATACCAATTTTCATCCAAATCTAACATGTGTGCATTCCCCATCTTAAAATGGTACAAAATCAACATAATAAAATAGTTTAACGTAAATATCAAGTTTAAAGTAGTTTTTTCAACATCTAAACCGTCTAAAGTATGATTTATATATGGATAAATGAGTGTATAAAGTTTCATTACAATCTAACATGTGTGGGGTATTGTAATCTAAGTGTATTTAAACATGTATTAAATTTTATCATTTTTTGAGATTTATAGATTTTTGTAGATTTTTTTAAAATTAATGGAATTTTAATAATTTTAAATTACAAAAAAGTGACTGATTTTAAAAAATCTAAAAAACATTTCCAAATCTTCAAAAATGATAAAACTTGATATACATGTTTAAATACACTTAGGGCACGTTTGGAAATGAAAAAATTTTTAAACCAAAACTTTTCAATCAAAGACTTGTCACACTCCACAACTGTCTTTTTTATTAGTTTTTTACATATTTCTATACAATTATCTTATTTTTCAATCATTTCTACACAATTGTCATTACAACTGACTTATCTTTTTAACCTTATTTTCTTTACTCATCATAATTATTTCTATTATATCATATCATTTTATTCTATTTCAAAAAATTTTATACTAAAAACTATTCATTCAAATGTTTTATTACTTCCTAACATACCCCTAGACTTACAATCGTATAAAAAATTTTCAAAAAAAGGGGAGGTTAAATACACCTAAGTGCATTGAGGCTAAGTGTATCCGAGTGATTCAATCAACTGTCTCTCTTATATGTAACCAAATTATATAAAAGTGATTCCAACCCTTTCAAATTTTAAAATTTGCATGTTTGATGAAAAATTTAATCCATTTATTATATTTAACATAATTTGTTTAGCTAAGAGATTAAATTTTATCAAAATCAAGTATGCATATGAGCCACATTTGTTAAAAAATTTATAGATTCATTTGTAAATTATGAAAAATGTTTAGATCCATTTACATATGTATTAACATATAATAATATTTTACAGTCATTTATCCTTATAAAAATGAAATTTTAAGAAGTTTTGATCTTGAAAATACAATTTCAAATTTAATATTTAACATTAAACCATTTTATTACGTTGATTTCACATATTTATAAATAGGACCCATACTAGACAAATAAAAGAATTTCTATAATAATATAAATGATGTGAAATATAATATATGGGATAGATTTTTCATCAGTCATCAAGATATTAAAAATGAAGGGGATTACATAGAAGAGGAGTTTTATAGAAGCGGACTGCTTTTATGAAACTCTTCTATATAACCACGTTCTTTCTAATATCTTGATAGTTGATGTAAAATACACTTCATTTATTACGTTTAACATTATTTGTAGTATTTTAAAAACTCTTTTATTTATTTAATATCACTGCGTATGGAGCTCATTGAAATTCAATGTTAATATTAAATATCAATTTTAAAGTTGTATTTTCAACATCTAAACTGTCTAAAATATCATTTTTATGTGGATAAATAATTCTATAAAATATTATTATATTCTAATATATGTATAAATGGACGTAAACACTTTTCATAATTTACATATAAATATATGTATTTTTCAATAAATGTGAGCCATAAACATACTTAATTGAGGCAAAACTTGATATTCTAGATAAATAAATGATGTTAAATATAATAAATGAATTGAATTTTCTATCAAGAATCAAAATCTTAAAAATTGTAAGGGTTACGTAGTTCCTACAATTAAAAAAATATGATTCATCTACATAGGTTTTTTGCATTTTTAAAACAAAACGTTTTTGAATTTTTATATAAGTCGATCCAATGAGCAACCACATGGCTACCTCCATGTGCTTCATTGCTTTACCACATAGCTCAGAGCCTTTTATCTTTATTGTTATTTTTTTTTACTCCCACTCATTACCTATGTTATGTCGGGTTTTTCTCAAATATATTCACTACGTTTTTAAAATCTCAGATATACCTACTATTTTAATAGTAAATTACAAATGCTCTCAATCTTTAAGTTAACACCATTAGTTGGCTTCCTGAAATTATTAATATATTCATCAAATTTTTGACATAATTAAAATTTTGATTGCCACAATTCACCAATGCTCTAATTATACATGAAATCTAAATTTGAAGAGTCGTAATTTTATTTTCTTTTTATTTTATTTCATTATTTATTATTTTATAACAGGAGTATTTTGGGCATGTATAAAAATTTAACGGTTTTTATGTTTGAGATCAACTGCAAATATAACAAATATATTTAGGATTTTACAAATGTAATGTGTATATTTACAATTAAGGTCAAACATAGTGGATATATTTGGAAGAAGTCTTATTACATCACATCACATTTCTTTTTTTAAAGAATGTTTTTATACCACATCACACTTCTTTTTTAAAACAATGTTTTCGATCTCTTCTTTTAAACAATGTTTTTATATCACATCACACTTCTTTTTGTAAACTATGTTTTAGACCGTTTAAATGTTGAATTCATAGTTTTGCAATCGATATGTAAGTTAAATACTTTTATTACAATAATTTTACACATATCCTAGATAATGCCCGTGCACGTTTTTGATTTAGGCGAAGCTTGATTTTACACACTTGTTGATATTATTTGACATCTTGAACTACCTTATTTTTTATTAGTACCTCTACTTTGCAATTATTTTTCACATTTTCGTCTAACAATAATATCTATCTAATATCTATCTTATCTTTATTCTTTTTTACCCTAATATTGCTAGATTTATTTTTGGGCTTTCATCCCATGTGGTGGATCAGCACCCTCCTCTTATTTTAAATTTTTTTCATATTTATTAAACCCACCTACATAAGCTTCCACAATTTTTTTTTAAAAAAATTGATTTATCTACAGTTTTTTTAAAATTCTAAAATAAAAATTTTAAATGCATACAGATTATAAAATGCTTCGACTAAAAAAAAATTAACAAGAAAATCAACCGGTTGCATGTGAGCAGAGCCAAGAATGAAGAGGGGTAGTTCGAGGTGGTCACAACTTACCCCCCATCTCATTCTGGACATCCAACATGCACTTAGCAATGGCGTTGACCTTCTGTAGAAGGGGGAATTCGAGCTCTCTATTGAAAACCTAGACAGATGTGATATCAATAATAAGTTTGAGAAAAACCAGACCAGAGGCCCCTCACATTAAACAATCGGACAGCGGGAGAACATGTAATTGCAAATGCAGTTTCTTTGAGTCAGAGGACAGACCTTATCACATGCTGGAGAAACAATTGCCTCAATTTAAGAAATCCAGGAAGCCAAAACCTCAGTTAAACGTAAATCTGTTGGGGGTGGATAAATCCACAACCATTTTTAAATGGCTCCAGCGGAACAATCAAATGTAGCAACCAACCTTGTCTTATTTCATATTCAAAATGGATTCTGCCCATGCAGATTTAGAACACGTTTAGCAAAAACAAAAAAAAAAAAAAAAAAGCAACTAGTACTGGCACGTCCATACGGGTCTCCCCTAATGTTTGTTGCCTTAGCTCCCAATCTCAGTTTTCAAAAGGCTGTTCTGTGCTCAGGACATTGCTGGGTAAGCATGGATCGCAGACACCAGAACAACGAGAACATGAGCAAATACCGAAAGCTAAAAATTGCCACTGCATCTTTCTGATAGAAAAGTTGAACATGACCTCAACACGCTGCTTTGTTGGTCAATTGTTGTACAGGAATGAGGCACGGAAATGAGGCCATCCTCAGACGTGAACATACTGATGGTTTGATGTTAGATGAGAAATAAAATTTCAAGATGAAGATAATGAAGTGCTAACACATAAGCTGTGGCCTACAAGTGACCTCAAAGTTACTGCAAGGCCATAATCAACCTTCAAGCATGGCTTTCGCAGCATCGATTAAGGCTGGTCTGAGTTCATCTGAGGCTCGACCTAAAACAGTGTATCCTTCTTTGTCTTCTAGATCAACATCTGCTCCATGCCTTACAAGAAGAAGAGCCACCTGTGAAACAAAAAAATGAAATGCATCAAAAGATGAACATATTTACATGAATCTGGGAAGCGTAAAACCCGTCAAGTTTTACTACTAACAAAATGACTGGTGCCAAAGAAGTCAGCACACCTCTTCGTACCCATGCACTGTAATTCTGATCTTGCTGATAAACTATTACTTGTGAAAATATTTAACATATTGAATAGTTATCCTGTCAACTTAGACTAAGTAAACCACTCCTTGGTCCAAGCAAAAAAACCTATTTTTGAAATTTTTTTTAAAACAGTTAATTTGGGTGTATTTAATCTACAAATTAAGTTTTACTTTTTTAGAAATGTGTATATATTGTTTTTGGATTTTTAAATATAGGGGTATTTTAGACATTTTCACCAAAAATGATAAACTTAATTTGCTACGGGAAGACAACGAAACAATTAGAGAAGAGAGTGAATTACAGTGGGAAACGAGGGAATTTTGAAAATCAGCCCGACAAAGGTCACTAAAAAATGTGTGAGAAGCTAGCAATCAAATTGCTCATTTTCATTAAACAAGCATATTTTGGTACAGACTATGCCATTTTGTAGCATACCCTAACAAGTAGCGTGACCATCCAAAATATTTTTGTAGTTAGGACCAATCTACTGTTTGAACAGTGACAATGGAAAATATGCAAAATCATAAAGTTTGAGGGGATATTTGCAAAAAGCACCATCGATAAAGGTTGAACTCGTGACATTTTACATTTGTGGGGTAGGAATGGGCTCGGTAGTCAACAATGTTGTTAAAACCAAACCACTTAACAAACCGATCAATAAATTGGTCTATTCGAATCAGATTCAACCATTTTATGAACAATCTATGTAAAATAATATGAAAACAAGAATATAAATTCGGAAATTTTTTTAATCCACAAAACTATTAATTGGGACTTTTCAGCATGCCCAAGAATTTGAAACTGGTGAAAAGCCTTTAATTAAGGATACTGACAGCATTAAATGTTGGGCTACTGCCTTCATTTTCCAAGTCGTGTCAAGTCGAAAACTTTTATTTCAGTTGATTTCCCCACAGGCTTGAGGGAGATAGAAGCCGAGCGGCCTCATCTCCAGGTAAGGACTAAGAAGCCCACATCAACATCTTTTTCATGCAAATGATTTTGAGTTGCTCGTGCTAGTAGGTTTGCTGGTCATGGCAGGCACACACTTTGCTATGAGTGACAGCACATGTGGTAGGAGATGGAGTAGAAGAATGAGAACAACGAGAGGCCCTAAAAGGCGGAGTCCCATCCTCTTTGAATTTCACTAAAGGCTTTGACACAGTGGAGATAAGAAAATTCCAAATGTGAAAATGAAATACACTGGGTCAAGATTTTTATTTTTTTTTTCCAGATTTTCTCCTCTGAACCAGGCCAACTGGCTGGTTAGAAAAATGGTTAAACCCATGGTTAAAACGGTTGAGTCTGGTTAGGAACACAGTAACCAAGGTGGATTGGTGAGGTGAGGTGACAGTTCTTGATTCAGTATGTGTTTGACAATGAAGAAAAAATGTCAACTTAAAACTTTTCAACCTAAAACTTTTCACTCTCTACAATTATCATATTTTTTAATCATTTTTTCACACGTTCCCATACAACTACCCTACTTTTCAATCATTTCTACGCAACTACCCACACAATTAACTTATATAGTTTAACTTTATCATCTTTACTCCTCATTATTACCCCTATTATATCACATCATCTGATAACTTTACCCTCCAAAACTTTTCATCGAAAGTTTTATTCATTCCCAAAACACACCCTCAACCAGTCCAACAGGCCAACTTGATTCAGTTTTCATAACATTCGTGGCAAAATAACTTGCCAGTAGTGGAAAAGTATGCACCACGGTACTGGTGCACCCCATTCACAAAAGACATGACATTTGCACGTACAAAAATGCAAGCATGCACATGTTGAACATGAAACCACATCTCCCTAAGTGGCAAGGTACAAACAACGCCTGTGCTGTAGCATCAAATATGCATAACATCATATCAAGTAGAGGTAAAATACTTAAAACTCCCCGCCTAAGAATCAGATATTTGTCCAGTAGTCGTATCCGCTATGTTATTTAGGGATACTTCTACCCCATTATTTCTTAACATTTCAATCATGATTCAAAATATTGGCATTAGGCCACATATCGCACCCTCCCCCCTAAACATAATCTAAAACAATATTATTCATTAATGTGTATTTTTAAATTTCGAAAATCACACACAAAGAAAAATTATATTTTTACAAGGGGAGCATTTCCCTACGGACATTTGCATGGAGCAGTACATACAGATGGTTGCTTTTCAAAAAAAAAAAAAATCTCATATAACTTTTTAATGTCTAAAAATTTTATAAAATCCATCCAATTATACTTAGTTTGCCAAAAATCGAATATTTTGAAAAAAAATTTATATATCATATATAAAGAGTAAGTTTTAACACTTTCTTATTCACCCTCAAATGATGTTAAATATTTATAACACAAATTTCCAATTAATATTTCACCATCATAAATATATACATACTAATTTATATTTTACATGGTTTAGATGTTAAAAAAGCATTAAAAATATATAAAGCAACCCCTTGTATATATATCAATCAATGTAAAATATGTCGAATTTTTGGAATATTATACAAATACATATCAAATGAATGTTATCTATGGTTTAGATTTAATAAAAAAGTAAATAAAAGATCAACATAATGATTCCAAGCAACTAGTTGCATTGAATTGCAAAGCGTATCCCTTTATTAGGATTTATATTCTCCATTCAATTTTCCCATCTGCAAAGGAAAATTACAAACCACAAAACAGCCACATGGAACATCCTCAACCTCTTAGCACGTACAAGCAGATGAGATGGTATTATGAAATCACAGATCTGTTGCATCCTTCCAAGGCAGAGTATACCCATGATTCTTTTATTTTCTTTTCATTCCTTTCTTTCCTAGAACATATTACTTGTACTAACTCTTCCCCTAAATCTATTGGCAAGACAAATTCAGAGGATTAAGCATGTTCTTGTTTAGCCATGTAACACTTGTGTTTTATGAGGAGTTCAATGTGTTTGGTTGGAGAACTGACGTGGATTACATCATAAAATTTAGGCAAATTTTAAGAAAATTTTCACATTTACCAAAAGCTTCGACTTTATGCCTCCTGCAAATGTGCGTTAGGTGGGATTTCACTTTTTGTTTGTCTTAGGCCAAACACGCCCTAAAAAGGGACTATCCGACAATTTTGTTTGGCTTACAAAGTTCACCATCGTTACTAAGTTATAAACTCTATATGCAAGTATATTACCTGTATCATTGGGTGAAGAATCAAAGATTTTCCTCAAGTTCCATAAATTTCTTAGCAATCATATCCAACTACGCTATGGATGAAAATGAAAGCACTGCTCATTCAAATGACAGTCTCTAAGAATTTCATAATTTCTTGACCTAATTTGATTATGTTCTCCAAATCGAAATCAATTTTAAGGACAATAATATTCGTGTCAACAAAAAGCTAAATTGTTTTCATTCATGTCAATAATTTTAGAAATCTTTCATCCATGCATACACTTTTCCAAATTAATTCCACTCATGCTAAGATTGATAGTTACTAATAGATTTACAAGTTAAATGAATTGTGAATGTACAAAAATGCCCTCAAATTGCTAAGGCTACCACGCTTATGTCTTTGGGGGCATTTCTGTCAAGTTACAACACATTTAACTTGAAAATCTAATGACTACTATCAAGGTTGGCATGAATGAAATTGAAGTTAAAAATGTCAGCATAGATAAAAAAAAAATAAAAAAAAATTTAAATCGTTGATATTGATTAAAATAATTTTCCTTAGCACATATGTTAATGTCCCTAAATTAAAATTCTTATGTATAAAAAAAAAAGTTAGTATGGTGGTGTCGATAGGGTGAGGGATTTATTGTCATATTTCTAAGGTTATGACATTTCGACAGTCGTTCATGCTTTTGCAAAATAGACCATGTGACGTATAATTGCAATTTTGAATGTGCACTTGACATTTCGCAAAATAAAATTTTGCAAAACAAACTCTATATCTCTTTATTTCATTTTGCAAAACAAACTGTATCTCTTTATTTCAATATAAATAGATAAGAGAAATAGCTTATGATTTGTTTTGAGATCACTTTTAGCATTTTAGAAGAATTTATAACACTTTCCACTTATACATCACATCATATAAGTTAACGTAAAGTTAAGTTGCCAATGTTTGAAACTTACAATGTCTATTTGCAAGATGTCAAAATGCAAACATGTATACTTACAAGGCCTTGCAAAATGCCTATAAGAGTTTGTTGACCTTAGTCTAATATGGCAAAGCCCATTGATGTAGAATGTGCATGGGAAAAACTAAGAAGAAAATTAATAGAATAAAACAAACATAGGATAGGTTGCCTTGGATCAATAAAAAGGAGAAGACTTTAAAAGAAAAAGGATAGGATCCTCTCACGAGGATAAAAAGGAAAGAATAGAGAGACATTAAGAGAATTTTAGAAAGTAATAATAAAAAAAACTTTAGGGAAACACCATTAGAAAATATCTATTATTTCCTCCATTACAAGTTAAGATTTCTAAACTCCCAAAAAAAAATCAGTAGCATTAGGTTTGCGACATCAGAAAAAAAATAAAAAACTTGATAATGGCAACTAGGAAAAATGAAAAAAGGAATAAAACTCGCTTGGCCTACTATAATAATTATGGCACCAAGGCCCTGCTAATTAACAAAGTACAGAAAAGTCATGTTACCCTAAAATTTTATTAAGGAAACTTCATAAACAACTTAGCATCTCATAACACTTAAGACTAATGTTGTCATAACCGAACCAATTAATGAACTAGTAAAGGGATTGGTTCTGGTTTGATCAGTTCAATCATTTTAAAAACTAGATTGAACCATTGTGCCAGCAATTTATGTAAAATATATAATAGATTAATAAGATAAAAATTTTTAATTAGGCAAACTACCTAACGACGTATTTTTATTTTTTACATTATTTTAACACCTTTTAATTATGAAAATTTTCATTTAATAAAGGGTTTAATGTGTTCAAAAAGTATATTTTTCTTTTAAAACCTTTTATTAAATAATTTGGGGATTTTTATTGGTTTGCTAATATGATTGAGGTAAAATTGCAAATTGATAATGATTTTGCAATATTTTTATTGGTATATTATTAGTGGGCCCCACATGTGTACAACTATATCTCCATTGCCACAGCACCATATCATCCCCAAGCATCTCTTCCATGGCTTCCTGACTAAACAAACCCATCTTTTCCACTAGTTATTGCTCATCTATAACATCTTCGCACCCACTTCTCTTCTACTGCAAGTCTAGCAACAACATTAGTGTGCAACCCTATCGACCCGGCATAGATCCTCCAACAAGCTTTCCAAAATTGGCAGCATCGCCACATCTAATCACCTGCAATCAACACAACCACCATGTCCAACAGCTTTGATCACCACCCATTTCAATCGTTGCCATCCATTAGCACCCATTTCAATCGTTGTCGTCCATTAGCTCCCCCAAATCACTCATCTATCATTGATGACCAACAAGCAAGAACCACGCAACCCAAAGCCACAAAGAAAAGAGGAGATAGCACAATGCAAAAACAAAATGGGGAAAATGAGAAAGCAATGGCAAGACAGCAGCAAGTTGGGAAAATGGAATAGTCATTTAGGATTTTAGGGTATTACAAACTATAATCATAACTATCATAGATTAGAATTTAGAAATGGCAAAAAACCAAGCTCAGCAACAGCGAATCCATCAACTCTAATTAGCCTTCCCTTCTAAATCACTTCCTTCATCATGAAGACATGTTCCCCTTGCAATTCCAGTTCATGAACAAGCCACAATACAAGCTACCTTTCATTTGTATTAAGCCAGAGTATTGTTTTTAAAATCCATCAATGAACTAGTTTGACAAGTCGATTCAAAATCCAATCAGATTGGTAGTTAAATCAATTAGTACTAAGTAGACAGCTTCACACGAAAAAGGACCGGATTAGACAAGCTAGTTGACCAGTTCCTGGTCAAACCGGCTAGTCCAATCCGGTTTAATAACATAGCTAAAGACTTCTAACCAAGTCTAGTTGTGTCATGGGCTTTACAAATAAAAGTCTAGAGTATATATAATATGCATACGCTAACCGCTAAGTTGTATGTCCTTGGTTCTCTCATGTGAAGACAATACAACAAAATTTCCACATCTAAGATGCTCATGTGTTCCTCCCAAAATACATCCTCTTCCTTCTCACATCAATTGAAGATGTATGACTAAGTCCTACATTCTTCAAGCCCATCCACATGCACCACATAAGCACCACATATATGGTAGGAGAACATGTTATCGCCACGTTGATGCCACCTAGCAATCCACCACACCTGTCATTTGCTAATCCCACTTGGTACAAATCGCACTACTCCTCAACAAGGTCTCAATGTATCAATGTCTAACCCACAACATGCAATGTCGATGTGATTCGCATCCTCAACATATACCTATCTATCTCACATCCACAATCTTGCACTTAGGACTGTCTCATAATCGCGCCTTAGTCCCACTCCATGATCCCTCCTAAGACTTGTCCTACATCCACTAAGATTCATATCAAGATGTGTCTCATTACATCTCACCTTGCCCATCTCATGCAAGCAATCTACACGGGTTGTTCGCTCCACTCCACGCAATTCACTATGAACAGGTGTTACAAGTCTCTCCCACTCAAACTCATCAATGTCCTCATTCATGCAAGCACCATGAACTCTTGGCCTACGACATTGCCCTATGCTTTAACAAGCTTGTTGCCAACTCTGCTCCACCACAACTATAAAAAGGATCAATGCTCCTTCAACAACTACTAATTATGCTTGGCCACCATAAGTAGACTACTCCACTGCATGAACCCAAGGTTACGCTTGGTAACACTTAGTTCATAGCCAAATCAACGCTCGACCATTCTGCAACAAGCCATCTAATGTTGCACTGATTAAGCATCCTTGGCCACACTTAGCCCACCTGGCTAAGTTTTGTTATGCATAACAATCAACTTAATCCAACCAACCCCTTTAGTATGATTTGGAAATCATCCAAGTTCTACATAACTCTACACCCTCCATAATGTCGCTCTACAATGTTGCTAGGCCAACATGATTTAACTCGGTACACAAATTGTACTCAAACTTACCAACAAGTTCCAACATCTATTTGTATAACACAAGACGTCAAGGCGCCTCCCAACACATTCACATATGCCTTCAATAGCTTGTTGAACAACTTGAACTTTGGTCATCTCCACGCTAGTTCACTTTCCACTCTCCCACTTGCCACATCTCATCTGACAAGGCATGGACCAACTCCGCACTAGATCCTTCCACAAGCTCAATGGAACCACATCACATACCCCAACTCCATCCGTGCATAGCTCACAATGTTATTGTAACTTGAGCACCTCTAGCCTAAATGCCTTCCTAACATTGACCTTGCCAAATACACTTCAATAGTACAAAGACACTCATTCCATGGCTACCCTATGCTCAAGAACATCCCCTCCTCAACAAAGCAACAAACTAGCGTACAAGCACCCAACCCCTCAAGCACCTGCCTGAGTTTTACAATGTGTTCACTAAATTATTGCTCAAAGCAACAAAATAAAATCTTAAGAAAAAAAAAACAATAACCACATATTGCTACAAGGAAATGACACAAGATTACCATCATTGTCGAGGTTGTATTCACCACATAGTCATTTTAATCCATCACGTCACCTTTGAAACTAGATTCGGACTCCCTTAGGCATCTCCGGGTGTTGAATGATACCCACATTCAACTCTTTTTTGAGCCCCTTCGGGCATAGGAGATTAAGCAATATCGGTGAATTTAACTGTTTAGTAAATGTGAGTTCTACCTTGAGGATCCTTTCTAACCAAGCACTATGGTGGAGATTCAACATCCTCCAGCACATCATGCATGACCTTACACAAAACATTCCCATGCACAATCTTACTCTCATTACTGAGAGTAACCTTCTCGCCAAGAGTTGGCACCTCCTCCAGGCTAGCCATGAAGGTCTCATCACCTTGCTCTTAGCCATTCATAAGCACTGGTGCAAAAAACCTTTCTACACTGACACATTTAAGCGGAAAGAGATTTAACAAACATTATCAACTATAAGCATACTTTTGAGATCTGGAGCAGTCATGACTTAAGCCTTCGAAAACTGAGTCCCAACATCATGTCATAGTCTTGCAAGAAAAATGCTGCAAAGTACACTTTCTCTTTCCAATTACCCACAATTAATTCCACATTCTTAGCCACGTCAACCACTATTATTATGAACTCAACAAGAAAATCAAGAGCAATCTATGTTTTGATGATTAACAATCCCAATTTGAGTGTTTAAAATGACTAATATATTTGGTGAGGTGATTTCAAGTTGACATTTCAAATATTAAAGCATAGCAGACCAAGCCCCATAGCTAAGTCAACTTAGACAAACGACTTAGATCAAGTCCATACTCAAGTCAACCTAAAATGCAACTTGGGATGAAGAGTTTTCAAGATCTGAAGCACAAACAGGTCAAGTCATAGACCCAAGTTGACTTCGCTAGCGACTTGGGTGAAATCAATGGCCAAGTCGACTTGGGAGGGTGCCTGTTTTCACTGACTCAAAGTTGAATGAGCAAAGTCGCAACCTAAGTTGACTCCATCCTGTGACTTGAGTAAAGTCAAAAACCAAGTCAACCTCAAATTACAACTTGTGTTTGTGAAGATCTGAGCCAAATATCAAACACTAAATATCAAAAGTTAAGTAGCACATCTGAGTCGACTCCGCTAAGAGACTTGGAAAGAGTTCAAGATCAAGTTAACCCAAATCAGGGACTTGGAAGATTAAAGTCACGGAAGCATATTTCTTGAAGTTTAAAGTTTCAAATAGGCAGTAAACTCACAGTTGAAATCGACTTCAGCTGCTACCTGCATTGTAACAATCAGAAAAAATGAATGTTGGCACATTCAATGCGCGCTACCTACCTCCTAACGTTTGAAATAACTCCTCCATTATTTAAAGAACGTCAAGTGGAGTGAAGAAGGTTAGCTAGAGCATTCATTGAGCTTTAACCTTTCCACCTACAAGCATTCAAAGTGATAATTAAGTGCTCCTTATAAGAACTCCATAATCTACTGCACGAGCTACAACGTCTCAACTTTACAAACCTCCTAGAGTTCTTTCTTTGTGTTGAATCTTCTCTACATAACCTATAACATGTAGAATTTCTTTGTAATCCTTTTATTGTAATGCTATTTGACTTGGTGGCGAAAACCACGGTCAAGTAAAAACAAATAATGTACGGTTGGAGTGTGACTCGCCATCTACTTGTATTGTGATTGTAAAAAGCTCCCTAAAGCTATAATATAGAAAAGAGCAATGGCTTTAGGTGTATCTTTGATTAACATAGTGGAACCCAAGACACAAGAAGTATCCTTGGAAGAGTTGTCCCAAACCACTATAATTGCTTGTGTTAAGTGATTGTTGTTTATTAGCTCTATTTCTCTCCACATTTTCATTCAAGGAAACTTAGCTTACAAGGGGTTAAATTTTAATTACCAAAAAATTACAAGAGAACTCAATTCACCCCTCCCCTCTTGGACTTTGCCACAAACTCGGGATCAACAACTATGTCATAGAGTTCATAGCTTTAACCCTTCTTGTACTTCAGCCTATAACACCTCTACATAGTATGCAACATGAAGTGAACAATCCATAAGGATGACTTACACAAGACAGGGAAGAGAAGATGCAACAAGGCACATTCATGATACGAGTCTTAGCGGATGAAGAACGAGTTTAAGGAGGGATCGTGGAGTAAGACTAAGATGTAATCATAAGATTATCCTGAGTACAGGATCGTATATGTGAGATTGACGTGGTACATATTGAGCATGTAGATCACATCCACATGCATGTTGCAAGTTAAGCATTAATGCATTAGGACTTTGCTAATTAGTGAAGTTTGTACCAAGTGAGGCTAAAACATGATAGGCAAGGAGAACTATGTGAAATTGATTTAGTGATGACATGAACTACTACCGTCTGTGTACTGCTTATTTGCTGCACTTAGGCATGGGCTTGGATTAAGTCCTGGATAACTAAACTACTTCCATTGAAGAATGGACTTAGTCATACCATTTCCCTTGATGTGAGAAGGGAGAGGATATGTTCTGGGAAGACATATGGGCATCTTAGATACTGGATATGTAAAATGTGTCTTCATATGAGAAAACCCAAGGACATGGCTTGAGCAGGGCAGACAAATGTCTCTGTGGTTAACTTATGTATACTACAACCTAGAATTTCATTTGTAAAACGAACGATATGACTACACTTGGTTAGAAGAGTAAGTATCATGAGGTACTAAGCCATGGGCAAGCCATATATTGCGTACAAAATCATTATTTCCTTATCAAAATGTTGGAAAAATTAAAAGTACTAGGTATTTCAACATTAAAAAATAATTTTAAAAAACTACGACATCAACAACTCAAAAAAGAATCATAAATCTCTCAACCTACTATAATAGTTGTAGCACCAAAGGCCCTAACTAATTAACAGTCCTACTATAGTAGCTATTCCAATTTAGGACAAATAGTCTTGAAGACAAAGTACTTAAGAAAAGAAGAAGAACAAGGAGCAGAAAAAGAGAGAGAAGAAAAAAGAGGAGAAAAGGTTGGTTTCCTCAATAAAAGTCCCCAAATCATCTTCTTCTTTCCTAAAGCTTTGACTTTAATTGGGATGCATCCCTCCCCACTTCACTCCCATTAAGACTATGAAATGATTTTCTTTTTTCTTTAGTGTTTCTTTTTATTTCCTGCTCTTAATTTCCCCATAATAATTCACAGTTATTGGATGATTTGAGTGATATTTTTTCTATAATATCTATTCCTCCTGTAGAAGATGGGCATGGGATAGACAAGTTGTGGAGGTCATTAGTGGGGGTATGAATCAGATTGTTGCACTCATAGCATTTCTGACATCTATGGACAAGTTTAGCACAATCCCTTTCTAGTGTTACTTACCTAATAATACCCTTAATTTAAAATTTTATTTGCTAACATCATTCCATTCATGTAAGATCCACATTCCCTTCGTGAATTTTTTCCATTATCTCCTTAGCTTCTTTATCATCTACATGATATGATCCATGACTAAAAAGATTTACGGTGTCTAATATAATCAACTCAAGCTTTTCATATTAATGGTATTAGAGACTGGCAATGAACCTAAAGATCATGAGTTCAACTCCTAGAAGGAATGATCGAGAGGCTGAATTAAAAATTATTGGTAGATAACTGCATTCATCCCATTCAAGGTGGAGGGGTTAGCCTAGAGGGCAATGATCACATTTTAAGCTTCCTAAATGGCCCCGGGAAATTATGAAGCCCAAACCCACTTATTCCTATAAAAGCTTATAGTGGGCCCAAAATTATGAAATTCCAACCTATTCCAATGGGTATGCCCAATTCCCCTAATCCCATAAGATATAAAACAAAAGCTTAATAGTTATGTTCAATCCCATGGTAGGCCTAGAATATAATATTCAAAGCCCAAAAAATAAGTGTAAAAGTCAAGTCCTTAGGTAGGGCATCTACACCACCTTTATTAATGATGTCTTCTCTTTAGTTTGCTAACAGGTCAAGATCCTTCACATAAGAATCAATTTTTTTTCAATAAATCAATTAATATTCTCCATCCAATGCTCTAAGTCTATCGCAACTTCCAAGATGCTTTCAAGCCACTTCTCATCCATCTTTCTTGGATCAGATAGGACTACAATAGTCAAGACAACTGCCATGCAATCTCCTCATCCATCATTGCTTAGTTCAAGATGCAATCTAAAGCTCTCACGTTGATAAGATTCTGCTACAAATTGAAAAATTTTCTTAAATTGATGAATAGTACAATCCCAATTACAAGGACCTCTATATCTTTTAGATTACAAGATTTTTTTCTTACATATCCCTCTAACCTATCTACTTCTTAATAAGACGAAGACAAATTTTCCACGCCTTTCCTATTGGCCTTTGCCTATTTATAAGGCAATTGAGCCTCAATGATAACTATCATTACCAACTAGGTTGGTTAGTCTAGCTAGGCCCTAACAATAGGTTAAACTCTTTAAATATTTACAACTCTAGAAGCTTTCGAGTGCCAAAATTTCTCCAATGTTCTTATAGTCCACATAATCACTTTTGGAGAGCTTTCAATTGTCCTTTATTTTGCATTACGTAAAAGTGTGTCAAACTCCTATATTTCATTTTATTTATTGTGTTTCCTTGAATTGGTATTGAAGATCAACTCTAAGAAGAAGTCATATATGAAAATACAATGGAACTCAACATACAAAGATGCATGATTGGAAGAGTGGAGTAGGAGCCATTAGCCAAAACCACTATATATATATATATATACACACACACACCCCTTGTTTAAGTTCTATTTTTTGGTCTCTTATGTGTTTGTGAGCCTTAGCAATTTCATTGAAGGGGACTCCAATGCAAGGGTTTAGCAAAGCATCAAATTTTCAATCAGCCAATTCATCTCTCTTAAATCATTTTATGGTACCATCATAATGTAATTTACCATTACTCAGGACCAACAATACAGATGTACTGCTTTGGTTCATAAAAGTTTATTGAATTCAATGTCAATGCATAGACCGATGAACTAAATAATTAGCGGTGATTCTTATCACTGGTATGCTTAATGAGACAACATTTGGTTACCTGTTTGTTGTGACAAATCACTGAGTTCATGAGGGGCGTCTGGCCTGCATTATCAACTGCATCAACATCTGCTCCTTCTTCGATCAATAGTTCACACATCTCTGAGTTACCAGTACTTGCAGCCCTATGCAATGGTGTGCAACCAACCTGAATGCAAATGCATACCTTCACTGCTAGTTTAGCAAAATACATGTCAAAAGCAAAACATGAAAGTTAAATCTTCCATAATGACTTGGAACTTCTAGATAACGAGAACAACTTCTAACTATGTTAATAACGAGAACAACTTCTAAACGAGGTTACAGACCTTGTCCTTTTGATTAACTTTTGAGCCATGCGATATCAGAATTTCTGCTATTTTCAACCAGCCTTTGCTTGCGGCATAATGAAGAGCAGTTCGCCCACCATTATTTGCCAAATTGACAGAGGCACCTGATCATGTCATTCCCTGTTTAGAACAAACACTACACAAGCTTCCAGAGCCCAGGCAAGGATAGGAAAACCTGTTGCTGGCTAAAAGTAAAACTTGAAAAAATAAAAAATAAAAAAATCATCACAGGGTAATAACGTATTAAGAGCACAAATGAGCCATCCTTGTTCCATAGCCTATAAACGAGTAGAACAAATATATATTACAATAAATACAATTAAAATTAATAAATTATACTTATTTGATAAATTATTCAGATCTCATGCAATCTCTCCTAGTGTTGTTATTCTACTAACTAAAATTCTTGTAAATGAAGGGCACAATTTTTTTCAATACAATTTGTATTTTCCAAGTCTCTTTTCTCATATGTATTTCGCTGATGGTACTGACAAAAGAATGCCTCATATGTTAATAAAGGAAGATAGAAGCAGCTAGTTTGAGAAATCTATAAGGCTATAGACTACGTTTGTGATCGATGGATGATTAACCATTTTGGATCCATCTTCACTTTGTAATGTATTTTTAAAAAATTTACTACTGATAACAAAGTTCACCTCAACAAGATTTTCAATTGGTCTTATACTAGAAGAACCTAGCCGTCCACAACTTTTATGACTTTTCAGTTTTTTTTTTAATTTTGATTTTATATAATATTTTTATAATTTAAAATTATATAAATTCTATATTTGTTATTCGATTTCCTATTATTCAGTTTAAAGAACTCTAAATTAATTTTTTCTAGTTTTTTATGGTAAATTATTCATAGTTTTTACATATTACTCAAGTTAAGAAACTTCAAACCAATTTTTATTCCTCTGTTTTTCTATTTTTTAACTTACAGAATACTAAACTACATATTTGCTTTTTAATACCCCTATTAATAATTGTAGAAAACTCTTCAATAATAAATATTGACGGGTGTAATGGATGTTGCTGGTTCAAGATTGTTTGGCTCAAGATTCAACATCTGATCCATTTGCATGGCGTCCCTTTAGATTTTCTTCAAGACAGTGTAGTTGAATCACAGATTTTAAGAGTTTTAGTCAGACAATGTCACCATCCTAACTAGGCAGTCTGAAGTTAACTGGACTGATGGTCATTTTTTATGACCTGAACTCTATTTCAGCCACCTAAACCATATCGAGGGGATCTTAAATTCTCCCTCGAGGAACAAAAGCCAAATTAAAGATGGTGACCAAGATAGTGAACTGATTTTCATGTTTTTACAACTATCACCAAACTGGAAATTTTGACAGTTAACTCCATTAAATCATCCAATTTTCACCAAGACTCTGATGCAGCCCACCACAAGCCAACAATCCAACACACAATCACAATACCAAAACAATATTTCAACAATTACAAATATAAAGAAGCTGACAAATTAAGATCTCTGCATCTCAACAATAACAACCAAGATCAGAAAAATTACTCCCTTCAAGCTCTTTTAAACTATAAATAATGATCAGTCATAAAATCAGTTCCATCAAAAAGAATACTTCAGAATGTATTGCCCTACCAAATTTCACACCAAACCCAAGAGTCCAATCTTCCTCAACAAGAATTTACACACTGTAAAGAAACCCAGAACACAAATGTGACCACCAATCCACTGTCATGGCCATACAAGTCTGAGTAGCCAAAAATCACAAACTCAAGTTACGTTAGAGACTACCATATAATTAAATGAAATTTTTTTGAGGACCCAAAATTTTGATAAAAATCTGTCTTAATGCTGTTTTCATCAATTCCATCTTCTGCAATGTTGCTTCCATCAATTCTCTCTTATGCAAAAACTGTCATTCTAGACAGTTGATCACCACCATCTGGTCCATCGTTGCACAATCTTCCCATCAGTTGGTAGATCCATCGCACCCTTCCACCCTAAACTTCTCTGTTTGCTTCATCGCTGCTTAGATTAATCTGTTCAAATCTGCTTCCCCTTCTACCTCACTGCCTGCATATCCACTTCCATCATTTTGATCTCATACCAATTCTATTATTTTGACAGGCCATGCAAAGAATTTAGGCTGCTCACCACCTGCTCATCCATGGATGCGATCTCTCATTCATCAACAGATGTCTCCACTCGATTCCTCTCGATTCCTCCCTAAACACTATTATGATTCTCACACATCTGCTAACATCCTTCTCTCCCCTGTCAACAGACTCCTCCCTTTTTTGTCTAGTTTCTGTATTTCTTCCTCTTTCAAATTGTGTCAGAGAAATTATAAATACTATAAATAGTCACTCGTCGCTCTCTGCCTACTATCTATCGTTAGTAGTCTCAGCTACAGAAACTATACATACCAAAGAGAAAAAAGCTATTCATAAGGTCGAGAAATTACAAACTAACTAGCTGGGCAGAAAACAAATCATGCAGAACTATAACATTACCTGAAACAGATCTTCAGATAGGGACTGACAGCAGAAGGGCTTACCAATAGGAAACAAAGTCCAATAATTGAAAACCATTATGAAGTTCAATAAGTGCAAACTATTATGTATCTGATCATAACAAATAAATCAATTGATCAGAATATCTATTTCTATCTTTGAACTTCAACACAATTGGACATCCACTGCTCATTTTGAAGGGAGGAAAAATAAAAGGGCCAATTATAATGTCAAGTTCGGATCAGGGCGCCACATTACTTAATACAACTTACTCTGAGAGCTTTCAAGTTTCAATGCAAAAAACCATTCGCTTTTTATTTTGATACTAACTACTCATTCCTGAAATACAGCTTGGATAGAATTGCTACACAAATTCTATATGCAGGTCCTAAGGTTCAAGAAGTCATGCATTCAACTTATAATTTTTAAGTGTGAAGTATTACAGCTTCACCTCAACCAGACACCATTATGTACAACTAATAAGATCTGATACATAACTAGACAATTAAACAACTCACCACTGCTCAGCAATGTCTCAACAACCTCCAGATGGCCGCAGCTAACAGCAGAATGAAGGGGGGCCCAACCTTCTTCATCTGTGCTATTTATGATGGTCATAGATGGATCCCCAGTAGACAAAATCCTTACAATCTGTTTAGAACCAGCATAAGAACCAAACAAGTGACCAAACAGTGATCAGGACAAGAAACAATCATCCTAAACTACAGAAGTCAACAAATTATCACATAGACCAAGAATGGAAAACAAGAAATCAACAAGCAATTAAAAATCTCTACAAGAATGTAACTAAGGCCCTGTTTGGCCATGCAGTGTTTTTACTGTAGGGCTGCATGTTAAATTGGAAGCTCCGAATTCAGGATTCCTGCAACAGCGCTTCTCATAGCTTTTATGACAAAAATGTTTTACAAACGGCTGGAAGCAGGGCCAAGCACTCCAATATAGCCAGAGATACCAGTGCTTCCCGCATCTCAAACACAAGGCCAAACCAGCCCTAAGCCTGTCATGCCCATTAACAATAATTGTGTTAACTATTCATTTCTCTTAGTAGATTCTCTGATTCTGTCTCCAAAATAATTCCACTTTAAGCGTATCCCTTCCTCGAATGGGGAAAGAAGTAAAAGAAATAATATGTGGAAATCGCTTCTAATGTAGAACCAAATGGACAATGGATAAAGAAAAGAAAATGAGAACAGGTGAAAAGAAGAGGGAAAGTAAACAAAATGGAATAAAACTTGGATAATTCTCACACTTAAAGTCCTATGACCTTCCATCCAACAAAAAAAGGCCCGCGACCTTCCAATAGTCATAGTGTACCTACTTTTTAAAAAAACTTATGAAGAAGAAGTACAAATTAAGCATGAGTACCTTCCATAAACTTCTTCAAGAAACAATCCGAGAAGAAATCCAGAATAGGCATGATTTCTAATTTGACATTTTGTACTACTGATATAAATTTCTTTTTAGAAAAAGAAAAAAAAAAAAAAAAAAAAAAGCTCATGGAGTAGGAGCAATAAGCCGACCCAACCTCTTGATGAATAAAATTTAGGTTTGTTTAGGATTTATCTATTGTTGCATAAATCTAGGGTTGATTTATTTAAAAATTTGGGACATGTCATTATTTTTTAGAAAGCATGCATCCAGAACATGAAACAACTTGATGGATAGTTTATATTAGTATTTTATTTGTTTTCTTTAGGACTCTTATCTTTGTGCAAGTAAATTAGGATTTTCTTCTTGAGTATGACTTCCTTGTAATATAGTAGCTTGTATTAAGGCTGGAAACAAATCACTTTATGAATTGAGTTGAGAATATGTCAGTTACCTTGTTACCTTGTTACCTTGTTTCCTTCTGCCTTGATTCGTACTTTAAATTGTATATTTCCGCTTCTTTCTTCCCTGTTCTCCTCCTTTGTCCAAGGCTCCGTTTGGCCATGCTAATATGCGATTCGTGCTACAATTGTGGAAAGCAATATGCAGTCGCAATACCCATTTTGTCATACGATTCATGAAGTCATGTTTAAGAAAATTAAAATGTTTATTTTTAGGCTAATTTCAGCTCAATTGCACGATTTCAAGAAGCTAGAATTTCTAGCTTCCCGTAATAGTAGAAAAACACGATTGCGAATTGTGAATATCGATTCGCACTGCTAGGCCAAACAAAGCACTAAACATCCTTACATAGTACTATAGTTACAATACGAAAATTTTTGGAGAGATTTTCTGATGCATAAAGCAAGTACCACGTATTAGGAGACAATGAATCAATATGGACAAAAATAATTTTAAAACTAAGTTTTAATAATTTTAAAACTAAGTGTTGAAAAAACACACAATGTAGGCTTATTTATCTTTTAAGCTCGGGAAAAATTGATGGAACTAAGAATAATAGGGGCAACCAAAAGAAGCATATTGCAACCAAAGATCGTGCAGAAGTAATAAGAATCAAGACCAGAGGAGGGATTGAGACAAGGAAAGAGGATTGCCTCGGCACGACCGGAAGCGGCGGCCACATGTAAGAGAGAACGGCCATCTTCATTCCTGAGAGATCGAGCGGTCTGCAGCAGCTGCTCTTCTGTGAGACCGGAGAATATGGAAGAATCTCCCGCCTCGGCAGCCGTAAAGAGATCCTCTGCTCGTGGCATTGGGCTTCCGCTTGGATTATCGATCTCCATGTGCATTTCTCTGTGCTCTCTGCACCTTGCAATGCTTACTACAGTCCCGGAGCAGTGATCGGCGTCCGCAATTCCGCTTAAACGATGTTTCCTGAACCCTTAATCCCCGTAATCCTTTCCATTTTTAATGTTTTTCGGGTGTTAGAAAATTCATTCCATCTCGGTATATTTAATATCATTTCTGGTCTCCTGGCCATCCTTTTATTAATCAACATAATAAAATAATTTAAAATTAAATATAAGATCCGCAACATACTAAAATAATTTAAAATTAAATATAAGATTCGTTTGGCAAACTTGAAAACTCAAGTGACAAATTTTTGCCTTTAAAAAACTGTCATTTCAAAATTAAATAGAGGATTCATTTGGAAAACTTGAAAACTCGGGTGACAAATTTTTACTTTTAAAAAACTGTCGTTTTGACAAACTGCCGATACAGCTGTTGAACATTATTAAATGCGCAAGTCAAATTTTTTGTCCGATCACATTTACCTGAAATGGACGAACTGATAAGAGTGCACAACCACACTAAAAAAGAGTGCTTACAATGAAATAAGCTCGTTCTCTTGGCGTTCCCATTCTCTTCTAATTTTTCTCCTTTATTGTCGTTCCCAAGAAACATTTATGCGCACACGCAGGTACGGACACGTAGCATAAATGAAGTGAAATGACAATATTTCACTGCTACCCCTAATATTGAAAAGTTTTATTAAGAAAACTTGGGTGTTCATTGTTGCCATACAGACCCAAGATCCATTTGGCAAACTTGAAAACTCGGGTGACAAATTTTTGTCTTTAAAAAACTGTCATTTCTAGCCAAATTGACAGACTGCCGATATAGCTGTTGAACATTGTTAAATGCCCCTGCAAGTCAAATTTTTTGGCCAAACAAATTTTCCTGAAATGGATGAACTGCTAAGTGTGCACAACTCCACTAAAAAAGAGCGCTTACAATGAAATAAGCTCGTTCCTTTGGCGTTCCCATTCTCTTCTGATTATTCTCCCTCGTTGGCGTTCCCAGGAAACGTTTCTACGCACACGCTTCAGCACACACAGGCACGGACACATAGCCTGAATGAAGTGAAATGACAACATTTAACCGTTACCCGTGATATTAAAGAAACTTGAGTTTTCATTGTTGCCAAACAGATTCAGGGTCCGTTTGGCAAACTTGAAAACTCTGGGTGACAAATTTTTGCCTTTAAAAAATTATCATTTTTAGCCAAACTGACAGACTACCGATATAGCTGCTGAACATTATTAAATGCCCCTGCAAGTCAAATTTTTTGACAGAATAAATTTACCTGAAATAGACGAACTGCTAAGTGTGCACAACCCCATTAAAAATAGTGCTTACAATGAAATAAACTCGTTCCTTTGGAGTTACCATTCTCTTTTGATTTTTCTCCCCCATTGGCGTTCCCAACAAAAGTTTCTACGCACACGCTTCAGCACACATAGGTACAGAAACGTAGCCCGAATGAAGTGAAATGACACCCTTGATATTGAAAAGTTTTATTTAAAAAACTTAAGTTTTCATTGTTGCCAAACAGACCCATAAATTTTAAAGTTATATTTTCAACATTTAAACTGTTTAAGTATTATTTACACATGGATAAATGATCTTATAAAGTATTATAACAGTCTAATATATGTGTAAATGGATCTAAGCATTTTTCACAATTTACAAGTAAATATATATATTTTTTAATAAATGTGATCCATAAACATACTTGCTTAAGATGAAACATGGACTCCTAGATAAATAAATAGTATTAAATATAATGAATGAATTGAATTTTCTATCAATGATCAAAATCTTAAAATTTTGAGGGATTACATGGCTGACGAAGCCCTTCTTTCGTAATCAAATATCATAATGACGAAAGATTAATTTTTGAGCATCATAACCATGCATATTTTTTCATTGAGTATACATAAATGAAAATTAACTCTAATACTAGATGTAGCATAGGAGAGTTTCAATTCGTCTCTCTATCAATTGAAGTTTGAACTCTTCTCAAAGAATGATATAATTCAATATAATATTTCAAAGATTAAGAGGTATCTTTTAATTTATTCAAATTGATTTTGAATTCCAACTCTCTATCCTTTAAGTAAGTTTAATTCTTTCATTAATTCTTTTAAATGAGTTGGCATTTACAATCCTTATGTCCTTATTTATAGACAAAAGTGGTCAAACTTGTCTACGATGTAAGTCCGCTGTGGACTTCACAAAGACTTGAATCTAGAGGATAAGGAAGCTGTTTCATTAGCTAGTTGTGTGTCTTGGATATGATTGGAGTTGGTAGGCCAATTGTCTATTTTGAATATATTCTAAGTAATAGTATTTAGTATTAGTTGGAAGAGATGGTAATGATACATCCATCTGGTCGGTGTCAACCTTGCTAAAGAATAATAATTCAAAAATTTTGGCCTTCTACTCATTTTTAGAGAGATGGGAAAATTAGCTTGTATCATCTTCACAGTAACAATGCGAGCTTTCTTTGTTTCTATGGATTGTTTTGCTTCAATTGTCATATTATTTAACGACGCTACTGCCAAATCTACTTGCTAACAAATTCTCCATTTGCGCTTTATTTGGATATTTTTATAATCAAAATTTGGTCACCATTTCATATAGAAAGTATAGCTCATATAAGGTTGGATAATGATTTCATGTAGAATGCAAAGTTCCATCAAATAATTCAGAATAAATTAAATAGTATCTATTTGTTCTCCATTAATTATGGAGAGTGAGGTATTATATTAAATCTTGAGAAAATACTATTCAGTTGCATACCCGTGAGTCCCCAAAATTTTTTAAAAATGATTTTGTAATAGTTTGAATTGATTTTTCTAAAATAAATCGGATACACCAGGAATGTGAGAAATAATAATTTCACCTTAGAATTATTTTATTTCATGCTTCTTAATAATGTCAACAGTTGAATTTCATAGAGGTAAGTCCGATTTAAATTTCTCCATTGAGGTTGTAGGTTTAGGAAAAGATAATAAAATATTTGGGTTATGAGAAAACTATTATTCTAGTGGAATAATTCTTTTGATATATAATTTAGAATAAAGTATTCAATCATGTTTTGGAGGTTTAGTGATATGTTCAATGGTAATATAACGAATTTGTAATAAAATTCATGCATAAAATTGATATCTTTCCCAAGGTTCGGAGAAATAAATCATTCATCTTTAGGAAAATAGTTCCTAAAATAGTTCAAGATACCTCTTGAATTATCTTATCTTCTTTTTCTGAGGAAGTTATTAAAGGTGGAAGCTCATTTTCTTTTATAAGTTGGATATATGTTCTTTCTAGATTTAGAATAGAATTTTTCTACATAAAATTCAAAATTATAACTTAAGGGAATAGTTTTTTATGATGAGGATGTACTTGAGAGGCTAGTTAAGAAGTGTTATCTCCTTCCATGCAAAAAATCAAGAGATAAAAGACAAGCAAGAAATTATTTTCTCCTTTTATGAATTCTATTTGGAAGTCAAATATCACTAAAAGAGCTTGCCACATGGCAAATAATTGCTTTGATGCTAAATTCATCATATCCTCTACTCTTATTGTGAGGATCAGGTATTTTTACTGCAACTCTTCCTTTACCATGAGGAAATTTATGAATATATCATTAGTAATTAATGATATTAATATTGTGTATATTATACATAGATGTGGTACCTAGAGGACGTGCAATGCATGCATGCGTGCATTAAAATCTCAGCATGTTAGGTTGTATAAGACAACATTCATAAGCCTATCAGAAAGAGTATGAGTTATGCATTGGCATGTTTGTATAACTACATCACTCAGTTATGATATAATTTATTAGGTATTGATTTAGAGGTGTGTAATTGATGCGTTTTTCAGGACATTATAACTATCTTAAATCTCATAGAGTAGGTACAGGAGGCATGCGCGACCTTCCTCTCTTCATTTTCACTTATCATTTCTTCTTCTTCTTTCCTTTTTTCTCTCTCCCCCCCCCCCCCAGTCATTGATCCAACCTTAGACCTTTCAAAAAACCCTCTAAATCTCTTCAACGATCATTAGTGTGGATTAAGGAAGCTTAAAAATCTCAAAGGTTTGAGTCTAGAGGTATTGATTTTGCGAAAAATCATGATTTAGGTAAGTAGATGTTTTCTTTTCTCAAATTAGTGGTAGAACTTCATTCTAAACGTGATATAGAGTTGGTGGGAAAGGATAGTGTCTAACAACTTCATCGTTTTAAGCATTTTAAGATTCATAACAACTTCAGGTTAACAAGATTCAAGGGGAATTGAATATTATTGTATGACTTTTGTGAAATAAATGATACATTGGCAACTTTTATAATAGTAGAATGTGACATTGCTTGAGTGAGTTGAACTGGTAAGATGAACTAGAAATTTCTTCTTTTACGCCTATCACATATTTGGTGAAATACTTTGTGTAACAATTGGTAGTTAAAATTTAAGTAAACATTGTTGATTTTGTTGATACTATATACGTGATTTGTAGCATTTATTATTGTAAGTTTTAGATGGCACACTATTCAAAATAGGTAGTTATATTTGATAGTTCAGTGCGGGTGTATAATCATGAGCAAATTGCACACATATTTTTGGCGTAACCATATATATACAAATGAGTTGTATGGTTGTATAAATTTATTAATGGTCCTTAATTGACATGAGGAAAATGATTGCTCATGGTCCATAACTAACATAAGAAAAAGGAGTTATTCATGGTCATTGGTTGACATGAGGAGAGAGCTGTTCATAGCCCTTGGTTGACATGCGTTCATATGCATATGTTCTTAGGTATGGGTGTTAGTCCCATATCTTTTGCAAGGTCATTTTAGAATTATCTTATTGTATCATTAGCATGGCATATGCATCAAGAATCATATTTATTTCCTTTTTGTGCTAATTGTTATCCACTTACTAAATCTGCTTAGACTTATGTGATTTGTTATTTTACCTTTAGATTATTAGTCGAGTGAGACACTTTGAGATGGAGCTGAAGGAGAATGTAATCCTGGAGACTTGACTCAATGGCTTATGTTCTTTGTTTGTTTGTTTTTTTGGAATTTTGCTTTTGATGATCTAGTGAATGTAGATATTTATTTAGTTGACTTATCTATGATAAATATGTTATATTTGCGTATTTTAAACTTAATTATGATCTATGCAAACTTATATATGATTGTCTTTTAGGTTATCTTATTGTCTAATAATAATGTATGAGGATTTTCTTACTATATGAATGTTTTCATAATATGAGAATGCAAATGATGAATGTAGATCTAAATGTTATATTTTGGAATAAAATTGTGATAATTATGAATAATAGATCTTATATCTCACACTGCCCCATAGATGTTGTTGAATTTTTTTTATCATTTGGCTCTCATTGACTAGACATGAGCATGTCTAGGCAAGAAGACATCACAATTATATTTTGGTTGCTTTGCAGTAATTTTTAATAAAAAAATTTTATTTAATAAATCACTGTAAAATTTATTAATGCATATGACTATTGTTAGCATTTTTTTAATAGTAGAATATTTTAATTGAGTCTCATTCCATAATCCCAGAGTATATTGGATAAGTTCTTCCTTGTTTTTATTTTTTGTTTTAATATTCTGCCATAGCCAATGTCAAATGCATTTATTTCAACTATTTTGTATAATTTAGGATTTGTTAAATATAAGCATAGTAAATACTTTACCTTTTGTTTAATTCTTTGAATTGTTTTAGTATGCTCTACAATCCATAAAAGAGGGTTTTTTTAAATTTGTATACTAACAATTATCTATCTTAAGCAACCTTTCCATAAAATTTAGAAATGTAATTTAAATGTTATAAAATTCTTTATAGTTGCTTTGTATCTATAATCTCATCGGAGAATTTGTCGCCAAACACGATTATCTTGTTTATAGGGTATATTATGTTATTTGTTATGTTGAATCCTAAAAAAGATATTTCTGTTTAGAAAAGCTTCATGTTTCTTTCAAATAATACTAGTCTGATTTGATGTATGGCATTTTAAAGGTATTTTAATGTCTTTAGTGTTGTTGTAATGTTTTTGAAAAAAGAAGCATGTCGTCAATGTCTACAATAATAAATTTTAAATGAGGATTAAACATATCATTCATGATATTTTTGAATTCGAAGGGGACATTTTTCGGTCTTAATGGCATAGCATTCCATTCATAATACTTGGGGGAATAGTGAAGGTTGTCTTATATTTATCTTTTTTAACTATTTGGATTTACCAATATCTACATTTTAAATGAAATTTAAGAATACTTTTGCCTTAATAAGTCTTGCTTATTAGGTAATGGATAGTGAACCTATTATAATACTTTGTTCAATGACTTGTAGTTTATAAGTAACCTCGGAGCTCCTCCTTTAATTCCTGTAGAATTATTGACATGAAAGCATCAGATCTTTAAGGAGATTTACTTGGGGTGTGTTTGGTAATAAGTAAAAGTTATCAAGTTAAAACTTTTCAATTTAAAATTTTTCACTCTCCACAACTACCTTTTTTAATCATTTCTTCACATTTTTCTATACAACTACCCTACTTTTTAATCATTCTACATAACTACCAACACAACTAACCTATCTATTTCAACTTTATCATATTTATTCTTTATTATTACCCCTATCATATCACATCATTTGACAACTTTTACTCTTTACAATTTTGCATCAAAAGTTTTATCCATTCTCAAACACACTCTTGGTCTTATTAAATTTTTATTTAATAATTCTTTTATTTTCTTTCTGTAGTATTCTAATAATTTTGCATTCATATGAACAGGTCTAGCTTTAGTTGGGATTTGGAAATCATTGAATTCTTTGATATATGGTAATAATATAATATATTTCTTTCTATTCCAAAAGACATTGAGAGTTTTGAACATACTATTTTTGCCCATTTTTCAACAAATAGTCTATTTTAGGTTTTAATGGTTCATTTATTGTTTGTTTTGTATTTTATAATATTTTCTCTTCTTTTAAATAACATAAGAAGTTTTTTTAAACATCAAAGTTTCCTTTAGTTTGGATAATAGAGACATTTCTGAAGGTTGGACAAAATAGAATATAAGTTGTTCACCTTTATTTTTGTAATAAGTTTTGTATTTGTAATTATAAAGGGTTTTATCATTTGTAAAAATGGTATTCTCAAAATAATTTTGTATCACATAGTTTTTATTAAAATAAAAGGTGTTTGAAAATAAATATGCTTATTATATATATATGCCTTTGATAATTTATAATTTATAATTTACTTCATATCTGATCCATTCGTTGTAGCTATAGATGAGTTATTTTTTCAAATTATTTAGTGGGTATTATTCCTTCTTTAATGCAATTTAAAACTGCCCCTGAATCAATATAGGTAACTAGTATTGTAAACTCAATTAGAAAATTTGAAATTAAAGATATACCCATGTTTTGATGATTTATAACTAAATTTGGAAATATTAAATCTACTAAGATATTCAGTTTAGTATTTGAGGTTAAATAGTTCATAATCAAAGTAAAACAAATCAAATTACATAGTTTAATTGACCAAGCAATCAACTTGGATCAAGTCTATGTTGAAGTCAACCTTAGAAAACAACTTGGAATAAAATAGATAAAGATTTAAGAAGCAAATAGGTCAAGTCGCAACACTAAGTTGACTTAGATTGCGACTTGAGTGAAGTTGATTGCTAAAGCATCCCCAAAGGTTATATATTTCTATTGACTTGTTCTGCTCCGAGAGAAGTCATGTCCAACGTCGACTCTAGATTGCAACTTAAGTGAAGTCACAAATCAAGTTGGCTTCAGCAAGGATTTAAGGTTTCATATTTCCGTTGATTGGTTTGGAACACGTGATGTCACACATGAAGTTGATCTCATATTACTACTTAAGTCTAAAACTAAGTCGACTCAAGTTTAAAACTTGATATTAAAGAAGCTTAAGAGCTGAAGTTTAAAGTTCCAAGGCTACAACTTCTATCTTGCAACTTCACTTGTTACCTGAGTTAAGTCTAAAGCTTAAGTCAACTTAAGAAAGACTTAAAGAGCACAACTAAGGAGGGAACGTTGGGCAAGGAGATGGGTAACCAAAGTCGTAACCTAAGTCGCCCTAATATACGACTTGGATGAAATCACATCACGTTGATTTCAAGTACAACTTGAATCATAATAGTTGAAAAAATTCAAACATTGGTGTATTTACTAGGCACTGCCAACCCTCCAACATTCACATAACTCCTATAACTATTTAAAACATATCAAGAGAAGTTATGAGGACTAGCTAGAATATTGATTGAGTCTTTGCTTTCCTATCTTCAAGCTATTAAGCGAGCATTAATTGTTCTTTAGAAGAGACTCGCTTTTACTGTAAAGAGCTACAAGTTTTTCTTCTTCTCAAGCTTCTTAATATTATTCTCAAGTGTTTCAACTATTCTACATAAAATTGCAACATGTAGATTCCCTTATTTAATTTGTTTCTATTGTATTATGATACTTAACTTGGTGTTGGAGACTAAAGTTAAGTTAAGATAAGTAGTATACAGTTAGATTAAAATTTACCATTTACTCATGCATTTGTTATAAAGGCCTGTTAGAGCTATAATTTAAAAGAGAGCAAGGGTGCTAGTTGTAACTTATTGAGATAGTGGAACTCAAGACACAAGAGAGGGAGTGTGTGTTTAGAAGAGTTAAGTATGAAAGGTTGTCAGAACTACTATATACTGTTATGTCTCTTGTGTCTACTGCTCTTGTCTATTTATTGCTTTCTCTTGACTTTTATATTTCACTCAAAGGGGATTGAACTCACAAAGGATTAAGTTTTAAAATATCAAAAAAAATTTAAGAACTCAATTTACCTGTCCCATTTTGGATTTTGCTGTAAACTTGGGACCAACAACTAGTTTTATAATAAAATATTGAGCATAATCTAGAATTCTAAGAATTATTTTAGAGTGTCATTTTGAGAAATAATTCTTTAGGCTTGCTTGAATAAAGCATATAAAGTTGACTTTGGTAGTTTGAGGAGGATGATGATTACTCATCTTTTGATTCATTCAATTCTCCAACAAATTTCTCTGCTTCTCCTTGTCGTGCCTTGTATGAATGCTTGTAATTCTAATCGTTGAATTCTATTTCTTAAGTCTTTTATTTCTTATTTTAGAATTATCATATCCTATCGTAGGTCATTAAAAGCAATTGATTTTTATGAAATTTTCTTTAAATATTTTTTTATTTTTAATAATATTTGATAGTAACAATGACTCTTTTAAATTTATATTCTTTGTCTTCTTGTGTTTTATTTTTAGCCATATTTAAGAATTTTGATAGTAATTTAGCCTTTTGTTGTGGGTTTGAGATTTCATTATAAGGTTTAATAGCATTTTGTCCGTTGTGTTTAGTATATTTAGTATATAATACCTAGAAGAGCTTGATGATTCATAATTATTATGTGAATAAGTACACTAACATAAATTATGATCTTATTGTGAAAATTTTTCAATATTATCCGAGTCTGAATATTCTGATGACTCATTCGACTCTTTTTGTCTTCTTTAGAAGTGTTTGTAATTTCTTGTAATATTTTACTAAGTGTGGCTAAATCTAGGTCTTTTTTAGATAATAATATTTAAATTGTTTCTTAAAATATTTGGAGACATAATGACCTGGTTGTACACATTTATAACATATAATTTTTCTTTTTTTTTCAGGAGTATATTTCTTTTGTTTATATTTTTTATATTTATAACATTTGTTTTTCAATTTCTTTATTTTTATATATCTAGTATGGTTTTGTTTTAGCAAATTCAGATTTTTTGATAATTTTTTTGGGTAATGTTTCTATACCATATTGTGAGCAAAATTATGAAAAGCCTTGAGATGTTAGAAAATTTGATTTTTCCATTTTCTGTTGATTATAGAATGAGAATGGTATTGTTAGCCCAAGGTAAGCAAATAAAAATATAAAAAAAAAATATACATATACATAAGAATGGTAAAACTTAATTTATATATTAAATACACTTAAATAAATAAATATATGAAAAAAGTCAAAAAAATGTTTTAAATAAATTTTTTGGAGTAGGTTAAGTGAGTCATTTGTTTTGCCTATTTAACAAGATCACTTCTCTTATATAATTCATTTGCTGTAGTTATGATTTTGGCAAATAGAGATACCAAGTCTCATATGCTAATCTTCCTCCTTTTCCTTGTTCTATTAATGCTTTAACTTTGGTCTAAATACTGAAGGCAAGTCCTGTAAAAATTTTTTAATATATGTAGGAGCCGGTCCATTGTGTAATAAATGTATATGAGTCATGAATACATCTTTATACCATTTGTAACTTGATAATTTTGTTCATCTTAATTTTACTAATCTTTCCCTAATGATTACATAATGGTATTCTATTTTTCCTAAAAATTGATATATAATAGTACCAATTAGGGTGTCTACTGGTTATGGGTCATCTAGAATACTTACTTTCTCTTGATCTATGAATTGTATTTCCCACCATCTTTTCAACTAACCAGTAAAATCATAAGTTATGTAATAGCTATTGATTTAGATGATTTTTTTTTAATTGTATTAATAAAGTAGCATACATAATCATGCTAGTACAGGAATTCCAAATTTGATACTCACTAACGCCATCTATATTTTATTCATACACAAAGTTATGATTAAATTCATTATAGAATGTCTTCCCTTCTTCTTCAAACTATTAATCTATTGGTGATGGTCTATTATAATATTTTTTTATTTAGAGTTTTATTTTGTATAATAAATATGAGAGGTTTTCCTTTATTATAGGGTTTTTTTTGTGGTAAAGGTGTGTAGATAATTTTTTTCTTTAATTTTATATTGTTCTTCTATCTTTTCTATGCTGGTGATAGACAGGTTAACTTTATGGGAAGACTTGGAGATTTTGATTTAGACCTCAGGGATTATTATAGGTTCTTGAATTTTTGTAAATTAGCAAAAAAAATGAATTATGATTTAATTGGTTTAATTTGGATATGAGAAGTTATTATAGATTTAGGGATTAATATTGCCTTTTCATTTTTCTAGTTGTTTTTTATATTTATAAGGGTATAATTCAAAAAATTATTTGTTCAATTATTTGGAACAAATCTTTTGTTTGAATAGGTTGCTCTTTATACCTTCGTTTTCTATAAGGTTCTTTTATTTTAAGTTCATCTATTTCTTTATTTTATCTATTATACTTTGTTTTAGGTTGTATCTCTCTTGGTGGAGTAGAAAACTCTGATATTAAGGACTCTAATGTCTTCATCATATTCACTAAGTTTAATAACTAATTATCGTAACATGTTTTGTTTTACCGTACTACAATATTGTAACCATTATTAATACAATTGTTGTTTTCCCATTTTGAACAAGTTTCTTTAATCCACATTCTTTTTTTCCTTCTCACTCTTGATATATTGATAATATATCTTTTATCGGTTGTTCAAAATTTAGGGTCACATCATCAACTATTTAAATAATCAATTACATATGCTCAGCTCCCTATTCAGGTATAATTTTTGGTTGAATATTCTCGATTTTCCATTATGAGGGAAGAGCAAAATCTGACCATAGAATCTTTTTCAATTTTATCTTTTTATGTATAGAGTTAATAATAAAATATGGGGTTGCTCCCTTTTCATATGTTACTAGTGATTTTTTTTTTCAAGTGTTGTTACCAGTGATTCTATATTCCGTTTCTTTTGAAATTTTCTAGTTCTCGATAAAGTTTTCTATATTTTAGCAGATTTCTTTTGTCATATTCTAGATTTCATTTAGACTTAATGAGTTAATCTCTTCATCAGCTCGAGATGATGAAGATGATCTTGACAATATTTGCCTAATGGTTGCCATGACTCTCCTGGGCTAACTCTGGTATCAGAGTCATGTTTGCTAAGATGACTTTGGAATATTCTGCTAAGATTGTCTTCATGAAGTCACACAATTTTGCCTTCAACTTGAGTTGCTTGGAAGTGTTAAGGGTATTCGGCTCAAAAGACGTTAAGCATGAAGTCATGATATGATCAATCAAAGCTTGGACTCTTCTCAAAGCATGATTTAATTCAATATGATGTTTAATATTTCAAAGATTAGGAGGTATTCTTTTGATTTGTTCTAATTAATTTTGAATTCCAACTCTCTATCGCTTAAACAAGTTTAATTCTTTTAAAGTAACCGACATTTATAGTTTAACCAAGTAGCAGTTGAATTGTCATTCTATTTCTGTAATACATAAATGGACAGAGTTTTCTAGCATAAAAACAACTCTAAGAGCTTTAAGGCCATTGTAATATTCTATCCTAATTTGAGCTATATTTCTCTGAAGAATATCTTTTAGTTAAAACGTGTATTTGGTTTTGAATAAAGTTTTTCATTTAAAACTTTTTACTCTCTAGACTCTCCTAATTTTTTAATTATTTCACCATGTCTTCCTATACGAATTGTTCTAATTTTCAATCATTTTTATACAACTATCCATATAATAAACTTATCTATTTTAAATTTATTCTTTTTATTCTTTATCATTACCTCTATTATATCATATTTTTTTCTATCATTTCAACAATTTTTCTACTAAAAACTTTTCATTCAAAATTTTCTTACTGCCTAAACATCATTAACCCAAGAGAATTTGTATTTGAGTGTGAAATCCGCAATCCTAGAATAGCACATGTAAATCTAGGCTAGATCCCTATACTTATTTTATGATAAATAAAATTTATGAAATATGTTATATTTTACAAATGTGTACTAGAGATTAAAATAATGCAATTAAG